>JAYKKM010000085.1:642500-1295000 GCA_035772405.1 Chrysogorgia sp. JL179-B06
AGGACATACATGCTCTACTTTGATCAAAGTACCTCAAATTTACCTAACTGAAAGTTCTTTGTCGCCTTACACGAGAAAGGGCTTGTCGTATTTTTGGTAAATTAAAGGCCGCCATTTTTGCTCTGTCTGCGGGCGAATGCGGTAGCTGCCATTAATTTTTGACGTCATCGAGTGATAAAAACACTATGCAAAGAAATCCTTAAGGGGGATTACCAACCTTTTTTATTTTGTCTTCATCCAGGGACCATATTTTCAAGGAGTGATCCATGCCACACGAGATAATTCGAGAACCTAAAATGTCAAAATCCTATGTGAAAAGAAAAAAAGGGAAACATGAAAAAGCTGAAATGTGCTGGAACATTTTCTGGAAGATAATTATTTAAATCTCTAAACTTACACCACTTAGAACTTCGTCACGATGACCCTCGACGCCAGCAAGCATTAGGATACAAACTTCCGTTCTTACATTCCACAACCTCAAGGCGTAATCTAGAAAGACAGAAAATGTTTTATAATAATAACAATAATAATATTAATAACAGAGCTCTTCAGGTTGCAGCATTTGAATGGTTGAAACAAGAAATGGTATAAAGGTAAAAATAAATGGTATAAAGAAAGAAGGATGGCACATTACGTTTGAAAAGGATGACACATCAGGTTTGTACCGCTTGTAATTGGTTGTTTTGGGAAGATAGTCAGTCTGAGGGATTCATTGTCTAGGTTTCCATGATTATAAAATCAAAGAAAGAGTGGACTGGACTTAGGCAGAAATGCTGCGAGTTATTTTGTTCGAAAGCGAAAATAATGAGTGGATTATTGACTTGAACTTTTGTATATATGTGTGTTTGCTTTTCACCAAAAATATTAGCTACCATTCACTATTTAAAATGCCCCTAACCTCAAAATTTTTTATTGTCTTATTTGGAAGAACTTTTAAAATGATAAAGTAACTTCTTTTGAAGATTTTCGTTTCTTCGCTTTCTTTTTGAGATATATCAGTTTGTTTGATATGCAAATATCTGGAATTTCGTCAACATGCATAATGAGTTATCAGAGAATATTATATATCTTTGCGTTCATGAAATAAAAACACTAAAGTGTGAATAACACGTGTGTGCGTTTCTCCCACAACACCAAACTTCTTGATTTTAAAGGATTTCGTTCGAGAATGAAGAGATATACACATTTCTCCAATACGTCATTATGCATGTGTGACGAAATTCCAGACATTTGCATATCAAACAAACTGATATATCTCAAAAAGAAAGCAAAGAAACAAAAATCTTCAAAAGAAGTTGCTTTATCATTTTAAAAGTTCTTCCAAACAAGACAATAAAACATTTTGAGGTTATGGGCACTTTAACTAACCTTTACTAACTGAAAGTAGTAACTCGGGATCCAAAGGGTGAAATTTCAGTTCATTCACGGAACTTCCATGACCAAGAAAATGCTGAAAGGCAAACGATAAACAGAAAGAAATTTCCATGGAAGCAGTTTTTTGCATTTTTCTCAACGCATACTTCTGTTTATTTATTTATTCGCTTTGTCGTAAATTTAAGATATCACATATAGCAGGTTAACAGCGACAGCTCATGCTTAACAGTAAAATATGGACTGGACAGAGTACTGTATAATTCGGGCTTATTTTCGGGGGCTTATTTTCGGGGGCTTATTTTCGGGGTGCTTATCTTCGCAGGCATATTTTCAGGGGCTTACTTTCGGGGGCTTACTTTCGGGGGATTATTTTCGAGGGATTACTTTCGGGGCTAATTTTCGGGGGATTATTTTCGGGGGCTTACTTTCGGAGGCTTATTTTCGGTGGCATATTTTCGGTGGCATATTTTCGGGGGGGGGGCTTATTTTCGGGGGGGGGGGCTTATTTTCGGGGGCTTATTTTTGGGAGCTTATTTTCCGGGGCTTACTTTCAGAGGGAGTATTTTTGGGGGCTGGGGTGTATTTTCGGACGTTTACGGTACATGGTTACGGGACGTAAAACTAATAACAATAAGACAATATAGCATCGTATTCTTGTTGTTGTAATGATATAGAAGTTTTGATATGTTAGAGTTTTGTAAATAAAGGGAAACAATGTAACCGAACTGCACTGTACCTTTGAGCATTGCATTGTAAACGCACTAGAAATAAAACAAGACAAAATAATCGTGTAATAATCGTATGTTGAGAAATGTAACATAGATTTGATATTTCAACGCTTCTGATTGGCTGTCGTGTGTGATCCAATAGGGAGCTTTAGATTCAACTACGAAATTTTTGACGCCAAGAATACGACTACGAGATTTTTGACGCCAAGAATACGACTACGAAATTTTTGACGCCAAGAATACGACTACGAAATTTTTGACGCCAAGAATACGACTACGAAATTTTTGGCGCCAAGAATGCGACTACGAGATTTTTGACGCCAAGAATACGACTACGAAATTTTTGACGCCAAGAATACGACTACGAAATTTTTGACGCCAAGAATACGACTACGAGATTTTGACGCCAAGAGTACGACAACGAGATTTTCATAATTACTAGTATCCCACATACCTTAGTATTCTGATTATTCCTCTTGAGCCAGCAATCGCCAGAAGTGGTTCTCCAGAATCTATTGTGTATGACCAAGCCGCCGTGTAGTAGTTCTCATCAGGCTTGATACATTGATTAAGGATTTTAATGACATAGATTCGATATAACACGGCTTCTGATTGGCTACGTCCGTGCTGCATGTCTCGATGAAACACGGAAGCGACCAATCAGTAACGTTCCACAATGAGCAAGGTTAATTACGGTATTTAAACCTGGGACGAGTCTTGCCGTAATCACAAATACTTGTTGGACTACAAGTCGTGTTGTGACAGTCAATTTCCAGTCAAATGTTGTTAGTTAAGTTAGGTAGTTGCAGCTTGATGTTTGTGATGTTTGTAAAGTTGTAAAGGTTTTACTGTGCAAGCTGTGCTAAGTTGTCGATACTCAGAAAAACTCTGAGTACCAGACAGGACTCGAACCCGTAATCTTCTGAATGCTAGACAGACGCTCTAACCATTGAGCCACTGGAACTCAGATGGCAGAGCAGATGCAAGCGCGACCGCCTGGGTACGAAGCTGTTACTTAATCGCTGTCATCTGAGTTCTAGTGGCAGCTCAATGGTTAGAGCATCTGGCTAGCATTCAGAATGTGCGGGTTGGAGTCCTCATTGAAGTATAAGTGATATTGCAGTGCGTTTTAGAGTTAGGATACATCAGCATCAACATAAGCTTGAAGAAGTTTGATTTCTCCTTTTTCCTTGCACTGGTAAATTGATGCCTTTGACAATAAGGAAGAGATATTTTAGTAGACTGAATGTACTGCTATAAATCTGCAAGTCTCAACACGTCAAAAAAGGAAAATAACCCAAAAATCGGTCGAAAATCGCCAACTTCAGAATAACAAACTGTGCTATTCAATGATAATTAGCCAAGTTTTGATTAGCATGTTATCTTCACGAAAACGGAATCGAATCGTCGCTTCAAAAACGCATCAGAGCTTCACGATTTCGCCATTGCCTTTGCAAAAATGAAAAATCTAGCTTGGAGCATTAAGGGACAGGTTTTATCTAAATGGTTGGGTAAAAAAATCACTTCTCTGAAGGGCTGGGTGGAAAAATTTCCAGGACTATTTACATAAAAAAATTAAGAGTTCATCATTTTAAATTGGAATCTCATCATCAGTTCTCCTTAGTCATCATTGCACATTAGCTTTTATTATTGTATTCCTCTGCTTGTTTTCCTTGGATTCCTGCTCTGTGTAGGGAGATAATAATCTGAAAGTTACAGTAGGATCTGTCTGTGTATCTATTTGAGTTTGTTATTAAAACTTGTATCGACGATATGAAGGAATTTGGGCTTTATCTAACTTTTTTCTTCTTGGGTTGGGTAAAACATTTTCTTTACCTATAAATGGTTGGGGCGGTTAGATTTCTGATCTTAATTTGGTCGGGTAAATTTTTTCCAAATTTATTTCTCTTCAGCCCCCACCTTGACCATAAATAATGACCGATCACTAATGAGCTTAAAAACATCGGCGAAGACGTCGGCAGGCGTCTCCCAGCGTGATCGTCTGTTCAGAGAGATTGAATATTATATTGTGATCGATGGAGACAATGGCTATTGCTATGGTGGAAAGAAATGCGAGAGAAGTACAGCTGCTAGCTCAGCTAGCTGCAGATATCTCGCTATCCAAGCCAGCAGTTCGCCATTGAGCAGAGAATGTTCAACAAAGCAGAGCAAGCAACCTAGTCTTCACCTAGTTAATGTAGACAGTCTACATTGGTAACGTGTAGCTGTATTAATGTATGATGTCTACATTAAATCAACTCGCGCTAAAATAACGATAGTTAGCGCATGCGTTTAACAGTCAATTTCTAATCCCACATGCTTAGTCTCTCTCACTAGTCTATTAATCTAGCAACCCAAGTAGGGGAATGGGTGTCGTAGGGGATAGGGATGGCATGAAATCCCGGGGGGTTAGGGTTAGAAAACTCGTTAGGCGGGGGTTAGGGTTAGGATCTTTGTTGTTTTGGGGTTAGCGATTATTTGTTAATGTATAGACATCATACATTCACAGCTACGTGTTACCAATGTACACTGTCTACATTAACTAGGTGGAGACTGGGTTGGAGAAAACTTATAACATATTAGAACGTTCCTTTTTAATAACTTTGTTGTACATAGTTATGTTATAAATCTTTAAAATCTAACATAAATCATCATCATGCGGTCGACCTTGCTCGGATTCTCTTGACTCTGTACTTCCAACCATCGCGATATGACATCACTGTCGGCTGCTCTTCTGGAGGGCATCTTGTGTCCATTACTAGTTGGTCAATATATGTTTTAGAAGTAGGGATGAGTCGACAATCGGAAATTAATCGGTAGAAGCCGATAATCGGCAACATTCAGGCTGATCGGTTATTGGCCGATCGCGTCAACATATATCGGCCTAAATCGACGGTCCCGATAAATATCATTCTCGCTTTTCTACTTGTGAAAAACTTTTCTACTCAAGAAAAACGCCAACTTGTTTATAACACAGATACTCTTCCACAATGAAACTGTCAAATTTAATATCTTCTGGAACTAGAACGTTGCAAGTCTATTTTCATTCTGGAAAATTTAGAATATTGTTTGTTTTTCTTTCTAAATTTACGCGATTGTAGTTGAACGCATTTTAAAAGCCAGAGACATGTGAACGAATGTAGCCTCAAATCGTCACCCCTGCACCATTGACACATCCGAACCGACGCAAACATGAAGCCTAAAAGTTAACATCACATTTGCATCGGTGACGGTGTTAGTCTGCTTGCGGTTGGTAACGCGTATACCATGGCTTGTTCAATGCGAAGTGAAGTTTGGCCCCAAATTCAACTGTTAATAATTTCTGGTGACCAATATCGGTAACCACCGATAAATCGGCCGATCAGCTCGTAAATCATATCGCTCATCTATTTAGAAGCGCGGCCAACCGACGGACGTCCTTCCATGTTTTGGCTTTCATAGTAGCAGGTCACTTACAACCTCTTTCCTGCGACGCCAGCAGTGCTCAGCAAAATCGTATCGTGTCTGATGTTCGCGGTATGTTGTTGTATAATTGTTGTTTGCCATGATATGTTTAACATAAATATATTGTATTTAAATTGTTTATATCATAAACATTGGATTTGAATTTCAGTAAAACTCATAGTCTTGTGTGAGTTGTGTGTTTTCTAGCTGTGACAGGTAAAAAATGTTATCTAAGATGAGCCAATTAATCGGTTAAGCCGATTAATCTGCCGATAATCGGCCGTTTTTCAACAATCAATAACGGCCGATTATTAACGCATAATCGGCCGTTTACCGCTTATGCACGAGTTAACATATTTCTTATAAAAATACTTGAAAATCTGCGCACAAAAACCGCCGTAGAAAACCGTAGATTGTCCAAGACGTCATTTTTTCCGCGTCTGACCTGGAAACGAATAATTTTCGCGCACGAACCACGCAATTGTCGCGAACAAAATGCCGTCGAAATTTAAATGCAATCAAAGCATTATCAACAAGTGTTTTTAGTCTATAAATAAGCGCGACACTGATGAATTAAATAACATATTCTTACGTAAATCGCGAAAATATGGAGCCGAGTGGCAGCCAGGTCCGATTATGTGTGATGATCGGCGACCGATTAATCGAATCAGCTAATCGTTTCATCTCTACTAATCAGCTTGTGTGTTTTCTGTTTGTGAACAAGTAAAACATTGGTTTACTTGATTATTTTTCATTTTTTTCGGAAAGTTTTCGTTAACTGCCTCACCATACTTCATATTTACTCAATGATTTGAAGAGATTGAAGTGAAATATGCATTTATTTATTGCCCTCAAAGAAATGAAAGTCTGTAACTATCTTACCCTGTTACTTCCAACAGTTGCAAAGATCATGGGGTCATTAGAATCTTGGTCAAAGTTATAATTAAAAGCCACACCAAATAATGGCATCTTGTGGTCCTCCTAGAATACACAAAATTGATTTTAATCTCCATCTATCTATCTATCTATCTATCTATCTATCTATCTATCTATCTATCTGTTTGTCTGTCTGTCTGTCTGTCTGTCTGTCTGTCTGTCTGTCTGTCTGTCTGTCTGTCTGTCTGTCTGTCTGTCTGTCTGTCTGTCTGTCTGCCTGTCTGCCTGTCTGCCTGTCTGCCTCTGTCTGCCTCTGTCTGCCTCTGTCTGTCTCTGCCTGTCTCTGCCTGTCTCTGCCTGTCTCTGCCTGTCTCTGCCTGTCTCTGCTTGTCTCTGCTTGTCTCTGTCTGTCTCTGTCTGTCTCTGCTTGTCTCTGTCTGTCTGTCTGTCTGTCTGTCTGTCTGTCTGTCTCTCTCTATATATATATATATTTAACTTGATTCCAACATATACTATTTCAAAGACAGAAATTGCACTCATGTATGTGAATCCTTCAACCGAGAGCTTAATTCAAAAAACAATTCAAAACATGTGCCTGTGAGAGCCATCTTGCTTTTTCATTATGGAGTACAAACAGTCAGCAGCATCCACAGTGATGTCACTGAGTCTAACCCAAATCCAGGTGCTATATTTCACAGTGGTTTGAGCTGTTACCAAAGTGCTAGGTATGACGCAGTGATGACACAGTGGATGCCACTGACTGTTTGGCTTTGTTTATCGTATTTTTGTAAATTGAAGGCCACCATTTTTGTTCCCATTAATTTTTGACGTCATTGAGTAATGAGTGATAGAAACACTACACAAAGAAATCCTTCACGATAGCATGACAATAACGTGGTCTTAGTCTATTGTACAGGATTTCTATTCACGCTATTGTGAAGGATTTCTTTTCAAAGTGTTCCACCAATGACGTCAAAAATTAATGGCAGCGACCGCATTCGCCCGCAATCATAACAAAAATGGCGGCCTTCAATTTAAAAAAAATACGATAAACAAAACCAAATTCTCTAAAAGTGTCCCTTTAAGTATAATGTTTAGAAATGTTAATAGTTTTACGGTATCTGCTCTTGTACTCGAGAAATAACGTTTTCATTCCTTAGTCCTACACGTGTTTTCTCGACATAATCTATTCACAATTTCACTACACACTCTTAATATATTATATACCAATAACCAATACCTCGATTTACTTCGATAGTTTATCTACGTACCTTTAAAAAATTAGTGCAACGAAAACCTAGTTTCGTCCTCTTTGTTTTCTTCCCACCACGATGCCAACGGTTGAGGTTCGTCTTGGCATTTCCGGTTGTCGTTTCACCAGAATTTGTGCTTCCACCGTTCAACGACTCCTCGTCACTCGCTCCTTCGTCTAGCCTAAGCTGCAAAGTGGCTCTTTCATCGACCATCTCGCTTTCACATGGAGCAACTAGCGGTATTTTCTCCAAATTAATATCACACTCGACCTCAATCGTTGTGGACGCCATCTTGGAAATGTTAAAAACTTGGTACCAGACCCCTGAGCCGAGAGCTCTAAAATAATGAGATGCGAAAATGTTAAATCATTTGCAATTTTTACATCGATCAGCAAACAGACTGAGGGGGAGGGAGAAATGATAGGTCCAATATTCAAGGGGATTATGCGATAGTAAAGCGGTAAGGAACAAAAACTTGAAAAGGAATGAAAGTGCATGAGCTAATAATAATAAAGTTTGTCGCAAACTAAAATAACAAAAATACTTGTAGGAAATTAAATAAAAGAAAAACGTTCGTTATAATATCACTGAGGTTTAAAAATGAGACGCTTCTCTTGTCGTTTGCGGTTATCGTTACCACCTGAGATGGGAAGGATGGCACAGATTTTCAGTCTGAAACCAAATGGTTAGAGCTGTTGAAATGGCGGGCTACAGGTTTGTCAACATCATTGTGTCAACATCATTGTTCCTCATGGAAAGAAAATGTTCAGCAAGCCGGTCTGAAAGGCGTCGCCCACTTCACCAATGTAGATTTTAGGGCATTACGTATCTATAATTAGGTTGTTTATGTCAGTGATGTAAATTGTAAGGAGTGTAACCAAAAGTCGAGTGTCGAGAGTCGAGAGAAAAAGTCGAGAGTCGAGAGAAAAAGTCGAGAGTCGAGAGTAAAAAGTCGAGAGTCGAGAGTAAAAAGTCGAGAGTCGACAAATGTCGAAAGAATGACGAATAAAATATATTGTATACATATATGTTTAAAAATTTATAAAAAAGTATGTAAACATGCAAACGAAAGTCTAAAGGGAAGACAAGATATATCCAATTACTACTACTGATTTTATTATCTAACGGCTAACAACATACATGATACAAGCCAATATGAAGTGAATATATATGTGCTGTAAGTGTAACCGTTCGTTGTGTCAGGCTGAACAGAACCAGGCGAAACGGATGCACATTCTGCGTAATAACACCAATGTAGGTCCAATTACCCATCCATATTATACAAAATAAAATTTGCCATTTAATACAATATTATGATAAACGTACTCTTATTCAGAACGGGTTATTATATGCACTGATTTCACTAATAATAGACCTTTTCCAAATAAAATCAACTGTCTCGTTTTCTAATCCATAATATTACGCAGAATGTTGCGTTTCGCATGGTTCTTCAGCCTGATATAACGAACGAATAACTGAAAAACACATATAATTATATATTTTCACTTGTCTTCATATTCGCTTGTATGTTGTTAGCCGTTAGATAATAAAATCAGCAGTAGTAATTGGATATATCTTGGCTTCCGTTTAGACTTTCGTTTGCGTGTTTACATGCATGCTGAAAGACACTCTACGCATCGTACGTGTTTTATATAATTTTTAGCCATTATATATGTCTATAATATATTTTATTCGTCATTTTTTCGACATTTGTCGACTCTCGACTTTTTAGTCTCGACTCTCGACTTTTACTCTCGACTCTCGACTTTTACTCTCGACTCTCGACTTATTACTCTCGACTCTCGACACTCGACTTTTGGTTACACTCAATTGTAAGTTGCCCAAAGGATGGCACAGACTTTCATGTCTGAAACCAGATGGTTGGATCTGTTGAAATGGCGGGATACAGGTCAATGTCAACATCATAACATCATTGTGTCAACATCATTGTTCCCCACGGAACGAAGATGTCATGGATGTACGTCATTCAATGAGCGAATCGTGCGAGGATTCCTGTAATATCTTAGTTTAACACACTTATGTTAATCGTTTGCAACATGTTGTTACCGCCTTTACCATGTTTTGTTACTTTGACAGTTTGTTATATGTAAATAGGTTTAGTTCCTCTTTCATGATGTTATCTTCCCTACTCATGTATTTACATCGTTAATTGATATTTGAGTCTTGTCACTTGGTCTGACGATGACTTTGTTACAAAGTCGAGATATTACCATCTTTGTCTTGTTTTGATTCCGATATTTTGGGTTAAACTAATAATTAAAAAGGTAATTTACCACATCTGTATACTATTTATGCGTAATACAAAACAAACAGATAAAAAAGCGTGTCGACACGAGAGACGAAGTATCGATTGAATACAAATAGATTCATTAAACATCGAATTTCCATCTTGCTTCTACACATAAATAGTGCTCCTTATAATTAGTGCTGCTGAAATGGGAACGGTTGATGGGAACGCTGCCTCGATTGCTATGAAAGCAGATATTATGATTTCAGACAATAACAAGACATAACAACTATTCTTCTTACATATTAACTACCTGGCTTCATAATCATACTGAAGAAAGAGAAAGTAAGAAAGAGAAATAAAGCCGAAAACCCGGAGTCTGAAAACCCGGACTAAAAAAAATACGGTAAAATACTGGCCGTAAAACTCTATAAATCGAGCTGTACATTTTACAGGGACCAGTTGCAAAAAATGCAACATCATGGCCTTCCGGCTAGATTGGAATTGAACTGCTAGTGCAGTGCTCTGACCACTGAGTGTTCAATTCCAGCCGGAAGGCCATTGTGCTGTATTTTTCGCAACTGGCACAGGTGCGCATCTCAAATTTGAAAGAAATCGCCATTGTGTATCATAAAATCGCCATTATTGTGTGTCAAATGCGAAAAATTCCATGAAAATAATTGAAAATTCGGTGAACTGGGCAGTAATTGGTTCACCTAATTGGTTCACCTGTGAATTGGTCCCCGCGGTTTGGTCTTAAGTATATATTTCAACACTCGAAATTTTCCTTCACCACAAATCCTTAGAACGTCATCATAACATATCATCGTCAATAATTCTCAAGGAAGTGAAGTATGGCAGTATGGCATAATATTGGCCACGACCATGCCGTAGTGTGAGATTTCTGACACCTTTCCAGCGAGTCTTGCATATCTATTGTCTGTCTTGCGTATATATGCGCATCTATTAGATTATTTTGAAAGTTATATCGTTAACGGAACTCACAAGATTGGTGCTTGTTGCTTTCATGTGCTTGGGAAACTAGTCCACAACAACTACGCAGGAGATCCAGGGAAACAAGAGACAGAATTCACTACAGGTAGTCATAAAGTAGAATGTTGCGCAGGCAGTGTTTTGGATATATAGCAAAGTGAAAAGGTGGTGAATTGCCGGAGACCTTATTTCGTTAATATCTCCGAGTTCACTGCCTTTTCACTACTGCTCTGAAAAGTGGTTGCAATCTCAGCACGCGAGATGACTCCGTCATTGCTCGGTATTTCTATCTGGCAAAACATTTATACTATAGACAGTGTGAGCCATCATATGATCCTAAGTGCGTTAGTACGCCACACTGATTCGCTAAAACCACGCAATGCCATTACGCCAAGTCATTTTCACCGAAAACTTGATTAGTTTTACGCCAACCTTGGCGTAATCGATGGAAATTCTACGACGAATTCGCGCGACAACGGTCTGAGACTGTCACTGTGCTGCGGAGATTGTATGTCGACTATATCGTAGAATCGAATATGGCCAGCCCAAGCAATCTTTTCGCCTTGAAACGATTGATTGATAGTGACATTTTCAGATAATTCCTCACAAAGAAATCCTGAACCAATTGGAAGAATGGCGGAAATAATGGCACTGGAAAAAATGGCACCGGAAAAAATGGCACCGGAAAAAATGGCACCGGAAAAAATGGCACCGGCACAATGACTTATGCGGAAAAAATGGCACCGCTAAAAAATTGTAAAATAAAGAAACGAAAACAACAACAATTTTTTTTACGAATTTGAATATTTTAGTTTACTAGTTACTCTAAATTTAATTCTAGCAATACTAGAGTTCTCTTAACACATCTCCAACGAACGTGATTTGGTTTGGAAACCTGTTTGGTGTACATATAACCACCAAAGCACAGTTTCATTCCTCCCTTGTTGCTTGCAATTAATTCCATTTCGCTTCTAATTCCTGCACGTGTTACGAATACCGATGAATACAGACAAATGACATGCTAAAGTTGCACTATATTTATAGACACATCTCACATCAAACAACTCACATCAGTATCTATTTTTGAAAAATGCAATTACTTTAACAATAAGCAATGACTCATTCAAATGTCGACTATTGTCAGCGCGCTTTCCGTTAATGCTCTTCAACAATACCCATTCAAATATCAACCATTAGAGGTGCCATTTTTATCGCAGTGAGATTTTGTTGCGAGAAACATTTGCCTTGGGAATGTCAACCTTTTTTTTGTTTTTTTCGTTTCTTTATTTTATAATTTTTAGCGGTGCCATTTTTTCCGCATAAGTCATTATTTCGGTGCCATTTTTTCCGGTGCCATTTTTTCCGGTGCCATTCTTTCCGGTGCCATTTTTTCCAGTGCCATTTTTACCGATTACCCAATTGAAATGGTGGAAAACGCGGGTAGCGGGTAACGGGTGTCGTCCTACGACTCGTGTTTCATTCTATATTTGTATGGAGCAACTGTATATTAATGATTGTGTAGAACAGGTTATACGACTCGTGTTCTATTCTATTTGTATGGAACGACTGTATATTAAACTGTATAGTCTGGAACAGGTTCTACGACTCGTGTTCCATTATATTTGTATGGAGCGACTGTATACTAAAATGATTGTATAGAACAGGTTATAGATATATTTGTCCAAACCGTGTTTTCCACCCGTTACCCGCTATACCTGCGTTAAAAAATCGTTTTCAAAGTTAAATTAAAAGTCTGACTCGAGTGGTTTGGTCCAGCGAAAGCGTAGATCAAGAATGCCTTCGCGAATTAAAGCAACGCCGCTGTGCATCTTGAAACCTGAACGCCATACAGTCATAACTAACGCCATAACAAATTTATTGTGGTAAAGACAACGTCGTATTCAACGCTGTGTCTAACTTGACCAAGGTTTTCAGAAACATCTGCTGCAAGCGCGGCCACACGATTCCAGAATATATCCCCAAGTCCGACCACGTTAAAGTAATCAAGCTTTACGATGCAACAAGAGAACTATATAGGTGGTGAACGATGTAACTACGATATTCAGGCTTCTTGAACCTTCTTCTCAGTGCCAATGGTGCAATAACATCACTTTCTTTTCTTTGTGTTCTTCCTCGTTAGAGTTACGAAGTATTTCATTCACTTCTTTCGGACTGAAACAAGAAACAACGGTGAAAATCGTGAAATTGAGCTTGATATTATTTTTCGCAGTCCATTTTAGATTTTTGCGTCTTTTGCTCCCGGAAAAAGTTCGATAATGACGCGATTAAACGGGTTTTCAAGATGGCAAACATAAACTACCTGTACTGCGGTTTTGTCAGCTGTTTTATCGTTTTTTTCGCGTCGGTTTTCGCTTGCGGTTTAATCCTGCTCAACAAAAATTATCTCAAATTTTCTGACAATCATTCCGATGCGTTTTATCGCCGAAAGGAACGAGAACTGCAGAGCAGCTTGGTACGTACGAAAATTAAAATTATTGCATGACTGAAATAAAATAGCAGATACCTCAACATCATTATTATGCGGTCTACCAACTGGAACAATATTATCATATTGCATATTATCACGCATTCGTAACAAAGTTACTTTCGAGTTAATATACAAAATGTTGTACCCATTGTTAAACATCATTGTAACCTTCGGGAGCTCTCGTTAGCTCAATGGTTAGAGCGTCTCACCGGCAATCAGAAGGTTACAGGCGATACCAATAATTCTAGCCTGCGTAGCGGCTCTCGAAGGGGGGGGGGGGGGGGGGGGGGGGGGGAAGAAGAGAAGAGCGAAGCGAAAACGCAATAATTCCTGAGTATTAACTTTGCCGTCTCTGTTAATTTGGCTGTTTGCGGTAGCTGAAATGGTGTGACTCAACAGACAAGACTTCAGATCATATGCACATTCTGCGAATTCAGTGTTGCCATTATTTGTGAACAAAGCTTCGTCGAAATAGTCATATTTTTTGTCATTCTGATTTTCCAGCCGGACAGCACTAATCATTTAACAAGTTGCAGTAGAGGCTTCTTACGCTTTTATTTGTAGTAATAATGTAATTCCGTGATGTAATATACTATAGGTGGGCTATATTCGCTTGTATTACGCTCACAGGGTGTTTTGGGGACGTGTGGAGAGAATGGGGATAATTTATTTTAACAGATCTGGAGACGATTACTGTCGTATTTCCCGACCATGAATACTGAATGAGGGATATTTAGTTCTAAACGTCCCTCATCAAGTATTCATGAGAGACACCCTCATTACTATTCATTAATAATATGCCTCAAAGAACTAATTGATCTGTTAATTCCTACTCCACAATGTATGTCTTTTGGTGAGGAACTCGGTTTTCCCTTGCTTCGGCAACTTCTTTATCGCTCACAAACGAAAAGCAGACATCAGCCATCAATCACTCCGACTAAAAAAATACTAACGATTCACTGAACCAATTCGATAAAGAGATTTCCCAATACAAAAGCCTCCGTTGTCTTGTTTATTTCCTCGGTGACCATGTAATTACAAACTAAACGCATGGCTTTGACGGATATTAGTGATTAAATGTCTCCTCAAGCCTCGGGACGGTTTATAAGTAACTAACTTTCAGTTTGTACTATTTACCCCAATTTCGTGTTACTCATGTATGGTGTATAACCGCAAACGTTTTGTTTTGTTTCATGTAAGATTACCGAGGACACCCGACGTTCGACGTAATTAACTGACTTTAATATTACATGATTGAGGAGGTTTTCTAACAAAGTTTTGTCTATTTTTCCACCTTGGACAAAGATTTACCGTTTTTTCTTCATTTCTTATCTTTCACGCAGGCTAGTGATTCATAGGGATGTATGGCGCATACATCCCGCGGTACATCAAAGAAAACCGACTCAATCGTCGGTTTCCTTTGATGTACCGCTGGATGTATGCGCCATAAATCCCTATGAATACTAATAAGATAAGAAACGAAGAAAAAACTAGGAAAATCTTTGTCCAAGGTGGACAAAATCGACAAAACTTTGTTGGAAACCTCCTCAATGTAATAAGTCAGATAAACACCTCGAACGTCGGGATGTATGCGATATACAGCCCTCGGACGCTACGCGTCCTCGGGGCTTATGCCGCATACATCCCACTGAACAAGATTATCCTAGAATCCTTTCCCGAATATTAATTCTACCGACATTACCGTGCGAAAGCACGATATATGTAACGAGCAATCTTAGCGCGCTAGACTGATTTATTGCAAGCCCAAACTGTCAGTGCGCATGTCCTGGACAATATCAGCACGGTACCGAATCTGAGACCGCCTCCTGAACAAGCATATATACCTTTGTATTGACTATTGTATACCATCAACATATTTTCAAGCTTGTGACTGTGTCGCAGCGGCGCAGCCCAGTGCAACGCTCACCAAAAAGATTGATAGAACAGAGTCTGCATGTACCATCGAGAACACTATACTAGTGCCGACACAAAGTTACAGATAAGTCATAACTGTCGTTATACTTATAGGTATGTAATACTGTTGCGCCCGCACGATAAGTTTTTATGTTTTTATGTGTTTGTTCTATATTTGTGTATTCGTCTTGTTATTTGATTTATATTTTGACTTACGTAATTAGTATGTGTTTCGCGCCTGTCAACACTGGTCTATTAGGTCTTTTAGCCTTAAATCGATCGCGTGATGTAATTTGAGGCCTGAGGGATTGTGTACACGCTAGTGAGAGCGCTAGTTCTGTCAATCTGTCTGTATTGTTCGAAATAATAATTGTGATTTTACGCCTTGGGTCAGAGTTCGACTATGTTTTTTGGTTTACTAACGCGAATAGCGGTTACATTTGGTCATTCGGTCCGGATTTTGAGTCTGCGAGTACGACAGATCCTTTTTTTGGCATTATTAGCTACATACTTCACGAGGCGTGTAAGCTTAATTAATTAACTGACTTATTACATGATTGACAAGGTTTTCTCAAAATAATTACGGAAAATGTTTTCTATGGTAAGGAATCTTTGAACGTTTCTTTAAATGTAATTTAATTGCTGTGCCTGGTTTTCACCACCGATTAAAGCATAAGCGAGAAGACAAAGGCTCAAAGCATATGGTGTTCTTCTTAGGTTTATGAAGACAATTGCTTTTTTCTGCATTAGTTTATGCTTAGAGTCGTACGCTTATGCTTTGCGTTGCAAGCGCCTATGGCCATCTAGATGATCGCGAGGACGAACTCCCCTCCTTCTTCTGCTTTAGCTCGATAAAATGTGGTTTTATAGGATAATGAGGGATAGAAAAATGAATTATACTAATTTATGCATTTTATGCGCATTAAATGCGACGGAACTTCGACGTCTAAATCAACGTCGCATTTCCGTCGAATTATGCGACACTCGTCGCATAATTCGAGTTTAGACGTCGCATTTCCGTCGAATAAAATAAGTCGCATTAAATGCGACGAATTCCGGCCTAACTTTGTATTTACTCCAATGGTGTATATAACCGCAAATGTTTTATTTTCTTTCATTAAACAATAACAACTTTATCTAATACTGAACAAGATTATCCTAGAATCCTTTCCCGAATACCGACATTACACTTACTCGAAAGCACGATATATGCAACGAGCAATCTTAGCGCGCTAGACTGATATTTATTGCAGGCCGCATGCATGTCCTGGACAATCTCAGCACGTCCGAATCTCATACCGCCTCTTGAACAAGTCTCATGTTTCATTCATGCATACCTTTGTATTCAATTCATCACATATTTCCAAGGCTGTGACTTCGTCGCAGCGGCGCAGTCCAATACAACGCTCAGCAAAAAGCTTGATAAAACCGTGCTAATTGTTACGAGTCTGTGTACCATCGAGAACACCATAGTGCCGACACAAAGCTACAGATAAGTCATAACTGTCGTTATAGGTATGTAGTACTCTAATGTTGTATTTCTTCTGCTCTGCATGCGTAAGAAAATAAGAAAGCTACAGCTCGAGCTACAGCCTACGGCAAACGCCAGTGAGAGTACCGCCGGTCATTCATTTCACGTTTGATATAGTGCAAGGTGAGCGAAGTATTCACTTGTCTTCTTAGGCTTCTTTCATACGTGACCCAACTTTCTCATGTGCCGAACCGAAGAATGCAAATGGTTTGTAAATGATCTTCTTAATTTGATGATAGGTCCGGAACATGAAAAATTCGACGTTTGAAACCGCCGGCGATCGAAGAAACGGCTGGCGTGATCGTCTTTTCAATATCGAATTTCTAAGAATTAGGAAGCCTGCCTTTTAGACCAAATTGGGTAAATGCGTGGCTGCTAACATGTTTAGGGCGGGAAATGTAATAGATCCAAAGCATATTCACCGTGTCACCCTTCAAGTGCGTCATACGCTGTCAATACTCATTAGGGACGTCTATTACTCATTATGGTTTCCATATGGTCCCTCCGTTAAATACGTACCTAAAATAAACATGTTTTGTGATTGGCTATATGGAACAAAGTGGTTAGGGTTAGGATCGACATTGGTTTCTTTGTGGTTGATTCTATTGTTTTATTGTTTTAATCAACCAATCACAAAACTTGATAATATAGGTAGGTCATAGGTGGCGATCCCGGTCGCTGTGCTGTCTTTACGGTCGCAGAAGTGAAGCAGTGAAGCGTGTTTCTTTTGTTATGACAAAAGAAACACGCTTCACTGCTTCACTTCCGCGACCGTTAAGACAGCGTAGCGACCATATGGAAACTAGGCTTAACAAGCAGACTAAAGCAATGTGAATTTAAGCATTTGAAAGAAGCCATGGTAAATTGACTACCGTATTTGATGTTTGAAGCTTGTTTTATGACCTCAAAAACGCTCCAGTTCTGCTAAAACGATTCTAGTGTGCTGAAGTCAACTTCAAGGAACAGCTCTCACCTCTCAGCCAGTTCACGTCGTCCTGAAGACGTCAAAATGCTTAGAGTTGCGTTGTAAACAGAACAAGGAGGGTGTTGAAAATACTCTATGTACAGTAATACCATGATGACCTCGGGTTCTTTTGTTCTCGCCGGGTGGTTTAATCACGATATTCCCGGCTTTAGCGGGGAGATCTCTAAATCTCCCGGCAAAGCCGGGCAGATTTCTAATTTCTCCCTGATTAAAATTCATGAGCCAAAATTCAAAGACACGACAAAGAGTTTTGTTAATACGTTTTACACAACAAACAAAATAATTACACTACAATGTTAATGACAGTAAGATAAAGTGTTAATTACTCGACTTATTAATATTCACTTTTCACTAAACATTTCACACAATTATATTAATTTCCTACAATGGAAAATTGTTGAATACATCACTGATCATGCATTGTATTACACAATACTCCTACTATCAATTAGTTTTGTACAATGAAAACACTAGTTTCACCTCGGTCATCATGGTATTACAAACTAATACAATGGTTTTTAAGAATATAGTGATCAAATCTCCCGCAAACCGCGGAATGTTTGTGAAAGTCCCTCGGGACGCCTTCGGGCTTCGCCCTCATGCTTTCCCTCGGGACTTTCACAAACATTGCTCGGTTTGCGGGAGATTTAATCACTATATTCTTAAAAACCATTGTATTACTTATAATAAATCGTAACGGATAGTCCATATTTATGAAGTCGAGAAAATGCCCGCGCGAGACGTATAGAGTTACCAAGGTGTGATAAGACCTAACTAAGGCGTGATTTAGTTTATTTACTTTTAGTATTTTAATGTGCATGTGTATTATTCTTCTACTACGTTTGAACGTATCTGTATTTTGACTCAGTTTTCGGGACGAAAACTGCTCTAGTAGGGTCACCCTCGCTTTGCGTGGCCACTAAACAAATTGAAAATGGCGGAGAAACGAAGAGTTTTGGTGGCAGGTTTTATTATTTTGTCTCATGGTCCTTTGGTCGCCGCATTTAAATACTGTGGTCTATTGCTTGGCTTTTTGTTGTTTCAAAAATGTCATCAACAACAGTTAGCAATTCGTGCAGCGAACCAATACAGCGACCTTTGACCTCACGACAATCACCGGGTATTTTTTACATCCGGGTGTGCTATTTTTGCTATTGCCTCTAGTTTTATGCTCTGTCGCCTATAGTAAAAGCATATAACGTGGTCCCATCAAGATGGCCGCCACGAGCTACTTCCGGCTTCATTTTCGGAACAATAGTTGCAGTTTTTATTTAGAGATCAGTGCGTGCTCCTCACCTTCCGCCATTTTGCGATATTGTTTAGTTTATTAGATTTGTCACTCGTTTAGGTGAACGGAATACCCCAACAGGCTAGAAGCCCAATTGATAGGGGTTCCCAGGGCCTACGATTTAAGGTCGTTTTCCGAGAAGTCCCGAAAGTCTTACCATTTGCTGGTATTATTGCAAAGGCAGCACTTTCTCCTCAATTATTTTTAAGACCCTGAGTGGTGGTCCGACCCAGAATGCATGTGTGACCACACATTTTTTTTATTACAGTTTCCCATTAATTTCTCAATTTTCTAGTTGATCGATTGGATCACAGCCACCAGAATAAGAAATATCAATATATAAAATGGCCACCATGTTTTTTGGAATAAATGACGGTGGAGATCAGTCAAACGAGCACAGACAAAGGAGCAACATCTCGTATGGATGGGGAAAGTATCGTCCGAAATGTTTGCAGTTTTTAAATAATCCTAAGTGGTTTATTGCGGCCGTTGTTGTCTACACATTATGCCAAGGTAAGACCATCTATGTATCATGCATACTATGTATCATGCATAAGCAATCAACTATATACGTCTTTCAACCAGGGTTCGAATTAACAGTGTGCAATGTGCAATTTGCACATCGTTTTGGGCCAAAAAATAGTCTCAGTATTGAACACAAACAAATAGTTCTGACAAACTATATGTTAAGTTAACAGTCTTATTTCCGAAAGGCGGAAAAAATGTGTGTATTTCACGCAGCCTCGTCGACGCCATTTTTTGCGTGTCTGCTCTAAAGTGCCCTGGGAACGAATCACTTTCCCGCACAGGCCCGCGCAATTTCCAGGAGCTGCCCGCAGAAAATGGCGGCCAAAATTTGATCTATGTCGCGCATTTTAGTGATTTTATAAACTTCCCAATCTCTTAAACCAACAGGGGCAATGGAAACCGAAAGTATCGCACGCCGAGCCTAGAATTCCTTTTGGCATTCAATTTCTTGCACACCATTACAAATCGATTTTACTCAACTAATTCCATCCCTGCTTTCAACAAATCAGTGGCGTCGTCAGATCTGTAGAAGTTGGGGGGGGGGGGGGGACTGAATTCGCCGACATCGCTACAACTCGGCGAAATGGCTTGGAAATCAGGCGGAATAGATGTGTGAAATTGATCGTCCGGGTTGTTATAGTCTCGAGAAATACTATTGTTGGTTACTGACGTTTCGACGTACCTTGACTCTGAAGATGACCGCCGACTCTCGGTCAGTCACCGAAATAGTCTTCGAAACGTCAGTCACCAACAACAATCTTTCTCAAGACTATAACAACCTGGACGATCAACTTCACACATCTAATGGTGTGTCTACAAAGGATGTAGATTTATTATTTATTTATTATGATTTATTAGTGTGTCTACAAAGGATGTAAAAGAGCATTCGGGCATTTATGGAGAATGCGCTTTATAAATACTATATGGTCAAATATATGTATCTGAAAATTTGACTGCCCCAACCGGGAATCGAACCCGAGGTCTCCGAATCAACGCATCGGCGCTCTAACCACTGAGCTATTGAGATAGGTCAGAACAGTCAAACATCCTTAACTCTTGCATCTCGTTTACTTTAGGCATTGCCTCAATGGGCTTGGTAAATTTGGTTTTACCAAGTATTGAAAGAAGATTCAGTTTATCGAGTAAAGAATTGGGAATTATTGCTGGTGCCAGTGACATAAGTGCTCTGTTTCTGATTGTGTTCGTCAGTTTTTACGGTTGCTATGTTAACAAAATCAGGTGGATGGGAGGTGGAGGAATAATATTAGGTATGAACATTTGGTTGTTTGGTCGGTAGTAGTCGATCAGCACAACACAGCACAGCACAACACATGTTGTGTTGTTTTGCGTTGTGTTGTGTTGTGTTGTGTTGTGTTGTGTTGTGCTGTGTTGTGCTGTGTTGTGTTGTGTTGTGCTGTGCTGTTTTGTGATATTAGTTGGACGTCTGCTTGCTTTTTGGTGGTTAGTTTATTGGTTGGTTGCATGGTCCTTCCTTGGTTGGTTGGTTGGTTGAACGATTGGCTGGCTGCTTGATCGTATAAGTCGATCGTAGGTTAATCTGTTGGTTGGTTGTTATTCTGTTCGTTGGTTGTTTGACTGGTTGGTTACTTGGTAAGATGTTGATACGTCTATCCATACGTTGTTTTGTTGGTTGGTTGGTTGAGAGCATTAACACCATTTTTAACATTTTAGGTTTTGGCCTGATCTTATTTTCACTTCCTCACTTCATTGTTGGACCGTATAAGCCAGTTGACGTACGAGCTAGTGGGTTATGTCTCCTTACCAACAACACCATCAACCAAGGTCCACCAGAGTGCAAAGCTCCGAGTGGTGGCGAGTGGTATTACTTGATGATATTCATCACCGCTCAGCTGATAATTGGAGCAGGACTTTCTCCTTTCCATGCCCTCTTATCAGTTTACTTGGACGAAAATGTCGCTCCCAAATCAATGCCAGTTTATTTAGGCATCTATTATTGTTTTACATTCCTTGGACCAGGAGTTGGATATTTTATAGGGGGGAAGTTTTTAAGTATTTATGTTGATATTGAGCAGGTAGGTGTGTTCGTTCATCCATGCACCTATTTTTTGTCCATCGATCCGTCTGTCTATTTATCTATCTAAAATACTAAAAATTTGGTGAACTGCCAAAGTCATGTATACGAGATCTAATATTTCCAGCGAGCGGCTTTTGCCCCTCCTTCTGACGAAAGGCTTTTGTCTTTGTCTCTGACGAAGGGTTTTTCCCCCCTCTCTCTCTCTAACGAAAGGCTTTGGGAAGGGATTTGGCCTCTCGCTCTAACGAAGTGCTTTTGACTCTCTCCCTAACCAAGGGCTTTTTCCCCTGTTTCTGACGAAAGGCTTTTGTCTTTGTCTCTGACGAAGGGTTTTTCCCCCCTCTCTCTAACGAAAGGCATTGGGAAGAGATTTGGCCTCTCGCTCTAACGAAGTGCTTTTGACTCTCTCCCTAACCAAGGGCTTTTGCCTCTCTCTCTAACGAAGAGCTTTTGTCTCTCTCTCTAACGAAGGACTATTGCCTCTCTCTCTAACGAAGGACCTTTTTCTCTCTCTAACGAAGGACTTTTGCCTCTCTCTCTAACGAAGGACTTTTACCTCTCTCTCTAACGAAAGCTTTTGTCTCTCTCTCTCTAACGATGGACTTTTGCCTCTCTCTCTAACGAAGGACCTTTTTCTCTCTCTAACGAAGAACTTTTGCCTCTCTCTAACGAAGGGCTTTTACCTCTCTCTCTAACGAAGAGCTTTTGTCTCTCTCTCTCTCTAACGATGGACTTTTGCCTCTCTCTCTAACGAAGGACCTTTTTCTCTCTCTAACGAAGGAGTTTTGCCTCTCTCTAACGAAGGGTTTTACCTCTCTCTCTAACGAAGAGCTTTTGTCTCTCTATCTCTAACGATAGACTTTTGCCTCTCTCTCTAACGAAGGACTTTTTTCTCTCTCTCTAACGAAGGACGTTTGCCTCTCTCTCTAACGACAGACTTTTGCCTCTCTCTCTCTAACGAAGGACTTTTGCCTAGTTCTCTAACGAAGGGCTTTTTTCTCTCTCTTTAACGAAAGGTTTTTCCTTTCTCTTTAACGAAGGGCTTTTGCCTCTCTCTCATTCTAACAAAGGACGTTTGCCTCTCTCTCTCTAACGAATGGCTTTTGTCCCTCTATCTGACGAAGGGTATTCGTTGAAAATGTTAAACCTCGTGTACATGGTTTCAGCAGTTCACTAATCTTTTAGTATTTTTGAATAACCGTTTTACACTTCCTGCACAGCATTTCTTTTATATCCATCCATCAACATCCATCCTTCGTTCATTAAATTTAATGTTGAATAAAAACGGTAAATTAATTCTAGCTATTATATTCTTGTCTAGCCTTCAGGTCTTAACTTAACTCCGCGTCATCCAAGTTGGATAGGAGCCTGGTGGCTTGGTTTCCTGGTTTTTGGAGTAGCTGTCCTTTTGTGCTCTGTCGTGTTTCTCGGATTTCCACGAGAAATGCCAGGAGCTAAGGAGCGTCGCCTTGAACACATACGCCAAGGGCATATCAGAGATGCGGACAGCCAGGAGACGCCAAGACTTAGGGATCTTTTACCGGAACTGAAAAACCTTCTAACAAATTGGACGTTCACGTTTAACAGCCTAGGTTTAACTGTTGGGTTGTTGTACGGAGTATCACTAAGCGTGTTCATTGCAAAAATATTTCGTTTAAAGTTTGGTGTGGATCCAGTGACATCTGGTTATATTCTGTCATTACTCAACATAATAGGCGTTGGGCGTAAGTATTTCATCACGTAATGTCTTGTTTTAATGGGATACTCCAGCCAAAATACAAATGTAGTTCATATGAAAGATCTTGCTGACTTTAGTTTAATTGCAAAATTTCAGCATTCCTATCAATTTAGTTATAAGAAGATGTGGATAGTTGAAAATTTGAGGATTTTGACGCCATATTGGTTTTGAAAATATGACGTCATTGAGCGATTTCTCGATATATGAACAAACCGAAATTCAAATAATCGCTAACCCTAATCCTAACCCAAATCCTAACCCTAAAACTGACTTGGGTTGATGTTATAATAATTTTAAATTTCGGTTGTTCATATATCGAGAAAGGGCCTCTTTATCGACAGTGGAGTTGTTTTAGATTGCTTTGTTTCAGACTTTGGGATTGCCATTTCACATGAAATGGCCCCATTCTAGCTGTAGACACTTTTCATGATGATTAATGTATTGACACACGAATATCTTTGAGTTATAATAGGAGAGGCATTTTATTTCGACCTTATACAAAGACTCTCAATTCAAAAATTCTCGTTAAGAACTGTAATCCAAGTAATTGGGATGTTTCTCGACTTAAGAAAAGCCAAACTAGAAAAACACTTTTTACAAGAACGGAATTGAGAATACATTATTTTAAACTGAAAAATACACGTTGATTTTACTAAAATATCTCACGTAAAGATTCTCTTTTCTGTTTGTTTTAGTCGGTAATCTTTGTGGTGCACTCACAACCAGAATGTTCTCACTGAAAGAGACGTGTAAGAAGGCAGCTTTGATGTGTTTTGTCTGCATTACACTAGCTTCGTTCTTTCCACTTATGTTCCTTCTCCCAGGATGCATGAACAGTAACCTGGCAGGAATAGCAGAGCCTTACAACAATGGGTAAATAAATATTTCATGTACCCTTTGTTATATATGAGTTGTGTTGTGCTGATTTTCTATTGTGCTGTGTTGTGTAATGTTGAGCTGTGTTGTTCTTGTGTTGTGTTGTCTTGTGTTGTGTTGTGTTGTGTTGTGTTGTGCTGTGTACATGTTGTCTTATATTGTGTTGTGTTAAATTGTGTTGTGTTGCATGTACTGATGTCTTATGTTATGTTGTGTTGTGCTGCGTTGTCTTCTATTGTGTTGTGTTGTGTTGTGTTGTGTTGTGTTGTGTTGTGTTGTCTTCTATTGTGTTGTGTTGTCTTCTGTTGTGTTGTGTTGTGCTGTGTTGTGTTGTCTTCTGTTGTGTTCTGTTGTGTTGTCTTCTGTTGTGCTGTGCTGTGTTGTCTTCTGTTATTGATATATTTTGCATGATTCATCAGAGCATGCCAAATCATCAACTATTTCGTAAATAAACAATTGACCTTATACAACCGTATTTTCCCTCCAGCACTGCATCGAGTGGTCAAATTCCGACATTAACTTCAGTCAATGATTTACCCCTAAAGTCTCAATGTAACATCAACTGTGGCTGCTCCTTGAAAAGATTCTTCCCAGTTTGTGGGTCCGACTCTGTTACGTACGCCGACGCTTGTCATGCTGGATGCACCGTCGGATTGCTCAACAAGGTGAGATGATGTGACTTTTTAACTGCAGACAGTTTTCCAAATCACTGGGTGGAATATCTGAGACACAGTTTGTTGTTTTGTTTAAAAATATTCAGTCGCAATATATTTGAGGCGACAAACGATTCTCATGTTTAGACCTTTTGTATATTTATAATCTTTGGCATCTTGTTGCCTCCCCTGCTAAAGTTGATTACCAATTCACAGGATATGACATCAGCCCAACTACACGCAATGATAACACCTCGAGAATCGCCAAATATTATTGATACAAACGGTTCATGGGCGATCATCGACTCATGGACGATCATGGACGAACAATCGATTGATTGATATGTTTTTCTTGTACGCTCTATCCCTATAATCTTTTCCATTTTTCTTCAGACTTTCGCCAATTGCTCGTGCATTCCTGGCACCCGTACCAACCCTCACACAGGTGGCTCGGCTAAACCAGGTTACTGTGACCGCAAGTGCAAGAATATCATCTTTTTCGCAATGTTGTCTTCTCTGGTCTTGATCATTCAATTTTCAACGGCAGTTCCTGGGAGAACAGTGACTTTGAGGTAGGCTATATACTAGAAACATCATATATTGTCTGTCCACTCCAAGTACTGATATATAGCGACTGCCGCATAGGCAGTACATATATCAATCAACTCGTCTCTGTAGCTTAATGGGACTGTCAGGGACCTTTTTGAGCTTGACGATCGTTTTTAACTTGTGATCTACTCTGTTCGGTCGCTTTCCTTTGTCCCATGCATGAGCTCTCGACTAAATCCGTTCCGGCTGAGGGCTCATGTGACTGAGGGGAGCGATCCGGAGGGGTGCAGGATCGCAGAGGTGGAGAGTGGAAATCCCATGCGTAATGTTGGAACGCTTTTTCGTATTTATTATCGTTGTTGTACTATTTTTATAGTATTATTGTTGTAATAGAATCGCATGAGTAATTGGCGATTGCTGTTGTGTACATAAACCACATAATCAAGGCGAAGTTAAATAAAATAAAATATACAGGTACATAGCCGCGGAACACAAAGCTTTAAAACATTGATCTCTAAATAAAGACTGTATCGAGCAACTATTGTTTGGATACTGCGAAAAAATGAAGGCGGTAATATTTCGCGGAGGCATCTTGGATGGACCACCGTGTTCACTCCAATATGGCCGCCACGCACGCCACGCACGCATCAGAGACAGATAGTCTCTGTCGCCCACAGTAAAACTATATAACGTGGTCCCAACAAGATGACCGCCACGAGCTAATTCCGGCTTCATAGTTATTGTAATGGAGCCCTTGTTTGTGTTCTAAATTACGGGAAAACCTTCGACAACTGATTCATTTTAGCATCTTAAAAGATCAGAGACAGATAGTCTATGTCGCCCACAGTAAAACTATGTAACGTGGTCCCAACAAGATGGCCGCCACGAGCTAATTCCGGCTTCATTTTCTGAACAATACCCCCTCCCCCCAAATAACCGTACGCAGGCTAGAACAATAGTTGCTCGATCTAAGTACTTATTTAGAGATCAGTGCGCCATGTCTGATTAGGTGTGGTGCCTACTCCATTTCTCATTGGAGTACGGGAAATCTTAAACGACCAATCAGTAACATTTCACTTTTTGCGTATTTTTTAATTAGCAAAAATGTCAACACCCCGACCTTTCAGAAATACCACATTGTCAGTCCTTAATAATGTTGTGTTAACACACAGGTGTGTTCCTGATAACAAACGAGCCTTCGCAGTTGGTATTCAGTACGTGTTGTATAAAACGTTGGGACTGCTCCCTGGTCCAATCATCTTTGGGCATTTGGTAGACCTGTCTTGCAGATTGTGGCAAGACAGTTGTGGCAAAAAAGGACGGTGTTTTGACTACGATATCGACGGCTTAAGTCGTACTATTTGTTTTTACGGAATTGGTACAACTGGTAAGTAACTTTTAATTTGTTATTTAAAGTGGCAATACGATGGAAAATCATCTACCTTATTTAGATTTTATTTAGAAGTACTTTTAAAATGAAGAAGAATAGCTGTATCATCTTGTTCCAAAGATATTCATGTTTTCCGAACATGGAAATGTATACCTTATATGATGTCATTTACTCACATGAACTCAATAAAATTCTCAATTCTGAGAAAAATATCCAGTAATTTCTGTACACAATACCGTGTGCAAGTAGTATAAGCATACATCTGGAAACTTTCTATACAATCTAACAATTATTTCCGGAGATATTCGTCTTACTGGAAATTTGTGTGAGTAAATAACGTCATAATGAATAACTCCGGAATATATATAGTACAATCTACAGACACGTGTTTCGCTGTTCCATGCAGCTCATCAGTGTAGCTCGGCAAGCGATTGCCGGTGACAACCGCTTGTGGGACAATAGCAGTCATGAGCACATCCAGAGAGCGTGAAGCGGCATAGGGCCAGAGTGCTCAAACTGCCGCAAGGGTAATGAGTATATGTAACAACAACGGTAGTGTATTATACAGGCCCTTCCTTCGTCTGAGTGTGAAATTAAACGTTTTTCCTTCAATTTTTAGGCTTTGCCTCCTTTCTTTTATTTCTATCTTGGTATTTTTACAAACCTCATGTTGAGACTGGTAATGTGAAACTCATTCAGAAGCAAGGAGATTCAACGTATGCACCTTCTGAAGGAACGTATCTTTAAAACACTTCTTGTTATACCTTTTTTATCATATTACTATTAAAACTTTATTAAACGTGTCAATGTATTTAGTTTTCGCAAAGTAAGGGACTGCTCATTATCATTTTATAGTCAAGGTGGGGGCCGAAGAGAAATAGATTTGGTGCTGAGTAAATGTTTTACCCAACCAAATTAAGATCAGAAATTTAACCGTCTCAACCATTTATGAGTAAAAAAAATCTTTTACCCAACCCAAGAAGAAAAAAGTTATAGAAAAAGCCCAATTCCCAGCATATCGTCGATACAAGTTTTAATAACAAACTCAAATGTATATTTAGATAGATCCTCAGAGCAGGAATCCAAGGAAAACAATGAGAGGAATACAATAAAAAAAGCTAATGTGCAATGATGACTCCTCCACCCCGGCCATAAATATTAACCTTTTTTAATAAGCCAGTTCGTAATGTCGACTGCGCATCAAAATGACGTGTTCTGCGTCGGGATGAAACTTATTTCAATTCATAACATCAGGCTAAAACCGCCACAATATACATTTGCATTTCTATTTATACTTGCAAATTCGTTATACTGTAATAGGATAAGTGATACGATTTTGATACGAACTGGATTATTGTGTTGGTTTACACAGCTTACAAGGCTGTATACAAATGATTGATGCCCACTGCACTGTCGCCATTTTGTTCAGATTAGTCACCTCTTCGTTTCCCTACGTTCTGGAGAGATCACCGGTGCACAGATATCGATTTCCATATTCCAGCTTAAATCGATCTCTTCATATCGATCCTAGTGCACGTGAACAGGGCCTGAGAGATTATCTTCTACAGCTGTATTGCATGATTTAAAGTTTTGCATGGCGTATTATTAAATCAATCAATCAAAAAACTTCGTGGTTTTCACCATATTTAATGATTAAATCTGAGCTTTCTCCGAAGACGACCCGGGTACACGGGACGAAATCTCAGATTTAACAATTAAACATTGTGAAAACCACAACGTCTTTTGATTGATGGTTGCATGAGTTTATCTTATTTCAGTAATTACAGACTACATGTTTGTTCCGGATCAACTTATGTCTTATGTTTCAGCCATACATACCTTTGTATTATATTTCCATCAACATATATTCCATAGCCTGTCTCGTATCCTAATACAACGCTCAGGAAAAGCTTCATAAAAGTGTAAAACCGTGCTAATTGGTACGAGTCTGTGTG
The DNA here is from genome assembly GCA_035772405.1 of Chrysogorgia sp. JL179-B06. Lineage (NCBI taxonomy): Eukaryota > Metazoa > Cnidaria > Anthozoa > Scleralcyonacea > Chrysogorgiidae > Chrysogorgia > Chrysogorgia sp. JL179-B06. The sequence continues at coordinate 671,368 of JAYKKM010000085.1, forward strand.
CACATCGAGAATATATCATATATACTGCCGATACAAAGCAACGTACAGGTTGCTGTCGTTATATAGGTAGGTAGTATTTCATATACTCATAAAGCATGTAGTTATATATATATATATATATAGTAGAATCGAAATTACATCACACATCCTCACAGATGACCATGCAGAGAGCTTTCGGAAATTCAATTTCGTGCGACACTTTAATTAATTAACACAGTGTTCCCAAGTGCTGGAGCAGCGAACCGGAATCCTGAATGTGCGAAATCCAACACAATTTTCTCCGTCGACTGCTCATGAGTAGTGTAGGCTAGTTATGTCGATTAATTTCCATGTTTCCCTGAGGATGATTCTGAAAGGTATGTAGTAATCTACTAATAGTATTGATTTGTTGTATATTTCTGCATGTAAAAATGTTAAACAAGTAAACGCCTGCAGAATACTACCTACACTTATTTCATGTTTACGTTTAACATGAACACAACACTTGTGTGCCATCTTAGACTGGTTGCAAACGTCTAAGACCTTCTCATATGCAGTACCTAATGCATATAGGGATTATACACATAGACATACAGGACTGGAGGGCTGGTCTGGGAGGTTGCAGCCCTTATTTGTCTGAAAATTAAATCTAATTGTGCAAAAAGGGTCTTGTCGTAATGTGCAAGGACAGGTTAAGCTGAGCCGGCCTTATGTCAACTAGACGCTATTGTTAACGATATGCAAAAAAGAGAATTAACATTTTGGGCAGCGACATAGAACCAACCTTTAAGCTGGAGTTGCCCGAACTATTCGCCACCGAATTTATTCGCGCGACGCTGTGGACACACAAGGCGATTGCCAGTTTGTGTAGATGAGCTATTCGTCTAGGAAAACAATTGTTGGTGCTACGACGAAGGCGCGAACGTAGAAAGCGCTGGGAAAATAGGAAGGACTGGGTAAACATTTTATCAAATTCTCCCGATTTTTAAAAAATTTCTGGAAACGCGAAACAAAATCACAAACCTACTGTTTTTTTATGAAGTCGCAACTGGTCTCGGTTGCGTCTTAGAAAATTTCCACACTTATTAGGTCCGATTATGTAATTTTTGATTGACTAACTAATTGGTTGACTGATATTCTAGTCGATCGATTGGATTACAGACCAGAACAATGCCGTTGGTGATAAATAACAATGTAGATCAGTCAAACGAGTACAGAGAAAGCAGCAACATCTCGTATGGATGGGGAAAGTATCGTCCAAAATGTTTGCAGTTTTTAAACAATCCCAGGTGGTTTATTGCAGCCGTTGTTGTCTACAGTTTATGCCAAGGTAACACAACTTTTTGTTTTTCTTGATTTCGTTTTTTGTTTTTCTTGAAGTATCACGTCATCAACGTTTGAATAATAGATCAATAGCTGACCACTGATCTCAAAAATAGGACTGGATTGAGCTTTCTGTTGTATCTGATGAGCTGATTTTGAAGCCTGCATCTTTGTATAATGTAAATTGACGAGAGATCATTAGAAGCTCCGAGTTTGCAAGCAAATCAAACTGTGACGCTCGCGAAATAGGTTTAGTGTCTGGCCAATATAGTTTCTTTGTTAACATTAAATGCATAAAATCTTGAACCTAATTTGACGTCTCATATTAAGCTTCTCTCACTGGATAATTAGAGCCAACGGCGGCCATTACTAAGGGACCAAAGTCGCAGTAAATCTGTAGGTAGGCCATCTGGTCCTCTTTATAGTAAAATTATTTTATTTTGTCGATGGTAAGAGCACATAATCCAATAAAACACCTCATAGGATCCTCAGTTGGTCCCTTTCTGAACAATAGTTGCTCGATCCAGTCTTCTTTCGAGACCAGTGGAATAGACCTCTTTCACAATGGCACCCAAATTAAATATTCTTTTATATTCATTTAAATTATCTTTCTGACCAGAAAGGCTAATTTGAATGTATATAAAATAATATTTAGACTGGGAGGTTTATATCGTATCCGAAACACTGATCTCTAAATAAAGACTGGATCGAGCAACTATTGTTCAGAAAATGAAGCCGGAAGTAGCGCGTGGCGGCCATCTTGTTGGGACCACGTTATATAGTTTTTGCTATGGGCGACAGAGACTATCTGTCTCTGATCTTTTAAGATGCTAAAATGAATCAGTTGTCGAAGGTTTTCCCATAATATAGAACACAAACTGCGGCTCCATAACAGTAACTATATGAAGCCGAAATTAGCGCGTGGCGGCCACATTGGAGTGACCGCGAAATATTCCCGGCTTCACAGTTACTTACTGTAATGGAGCCGTAACTTTTGCGTTCTAAATTACGGGAAAACCTAATTAGAGAACTGATTCATTTTTGCATCTTAAAAGATCAGAGACATATAGTCTCTGTCGCCTATAGTAAATCAACTTTTGCAGGGAAAAAGGCATGAAGATGAAATTTTCGAACGACAAGATAGATATATTACATTTCTTCTTGGTAGAACCGAAAGATTACTAATATGTAAAATCCCAAAACCCCGGATAGGCACTTTAAATGTATTAGTGCAGACGTAACTCTTCTCGTTCACTTTAGGCATTGCCGCAATAGGCTTGATCTATTTGGTTTTACCAAGTATTGAGAGAAGATTCAGTTTATCGAGTAAAGAGTTGGGAATAATTGCTGCCGCTAGTGACATAAGTGCTCTGTTGCTGGTTGTGTTCGTCAGTTTTTACGGTGGCTATGGCAACAAAATCAGGTGGATGGGAGGTGGAGCAGTACTTGTAGGTATGAATTGCTGTGGTTGTTTGGTTGGTAGTCAATCACCACACTGCACAACACAACACAGCACAACATAGCACAACAACTATGCTGTGTTGTGTTGTGTTGTATTGTGCTACGTTGTGCTGTGCTGTGTTGTGTTGTGCTATGTTGTGCTGTGTTGTGGTGGTTGATTTTGTGTTGTGGTGCTGTGTTGTGGTGCTGTGTTGTGGTGCTGTGTTGTGGTGGTGCTGTGTTGTGGTGGTTGCTTGGTTCACTTGTATAAGTCGATCGTAGGTTATTCGGTTGGTTGGTTGTTATTCAGTTGGTTGGTTGTTTGACTGGTTGGTTGCTTGGTTAGATGCTGATACGTCTATTCATACGTTCTTTGATTGGTTGCAAGAGAGCATATGAAACACCATTTTTATCATTTTAGGTTTTGGCCTGATCTTATTTTCACTTCCTCACTTCATTGTTGGGTCGTACAAGCCAGTTGACGTACGAGCTAGTGGGCTGTGTCTCCTTACCAACAACACCACCAACCAAGGTCCACCAGCATGCAAAGTTCCGAGTGGTGGCGAATGGTATTACATGGTGATATTCATCGTCGCTCAGCTGATAATTGGAGCCGGTGTTTCTCCTTTCCATTCCCTTTTACCAGCTTACTTAGACGAAAACGTCGATCCCAAATCAATGCCAGTTTATTTAGGCATCTGGTATGCCTTTATCTTTATTGGACCAGGAATTGGATATTTTATTGGTGGAAAGTTTTTAAGTATTTATGTTGATATTGAGCAGGTATGTGAGTTCGCGCATTCGGCCATAAAACACATTGTTCGTCCGTCTGTCTCTCTATTTATCCATTTAAAATACTAAAACCGTTTGGCCGAACTGACAAAGTTATGTATGCGAGGTGTAATATTTCGAGCGAAGGGCTTTTGTCCCTCTATCTATCGAATGGCCTTTACCCCCTCTCTAACGAAGGGTCTTTGACTCTCTCTCTAACGAAGGGCTTTTGCCTCTCTCTCTCTGACGAAGGGCTTTTATCTCTCTCTTTAACAAAGGGCTTTTGCCTCTCTCTCTAACGAAGGGTTTTTACCTTTCCCTCTGACTAAGGGCTTTTGCCTCTCTCTCTCTCTCTCTCTCTCTTTCTCTCTCTCTCTCTCTCTCTCTCTCTCTCTCTCTCTCTCTCTCTCTCTCTCTCTCTTTCTGACAAGGATCTTTGCCTCTCTCTCAGACGAAGGGCTTTTTCCTCTCTCTCTCTCTCTATAACGAAGGGCTTTTATCACTCTCTCTCTCTCTCTCTCTCTCTCTCTCTCTCTCTCTCTCTCTCTCTCTCTCTCTCTCTCTCTCTCTCTCTCTCTCTCTCTCTCTCTGACAAATGGTATTTGCCTCTCTCTTTAACGAAGGGCTTTTGCCTCTCTCTCTAACGAAGGGCTTTTATCTCTCTCTCTCTTTAACGAAGTGCGTTTTCCTCTCTCTCTTTGACAAAGGATCTTTGCCTCTCTCTTTTTCTTCTCTCTCCCTGATGAAGGGTATTTGCTGGAAATGTTAGACAACGTGTACATGATTTTTGAATCATCTTTTAACACTTCTTTCTACACAGCATTACTTTTACATTCATCGTTCGTTCGTTCGTTCGTTAAAACTAAAGTTATATTCTTTTCTAGCCTGGAAGTCTTAATTTAACTCCGCGTCATCCAAGTTGGATAGGAGCTTGGTGGCTTGGTTTCGTGATTTTTGGTTTTGTTGTCATTTTATGCGCTGTCGTGTTTCTCGGATTTCCACGAGAAATGCCAGGAGCTAAGGAGCGTCGCCTTGAACACATACGCCAAGGGCATATCAGAGATGTGGACGGCCAGGAGACGCCAAGGCTTAGGGATATCTTGTGGGAACTGAAAAACCTTCTAACAAATTGGACGTTTACGTTTAACAGCTTAGCTATGGCTGTTGGGTTGTTGTACGCAGCGTCAATCGGCGTGTTCATTTCAAAAATATTTCGTTTAAAGTTTGGCGTGGACCCAGTAACATCAGGTTATATTCTGGCATTGCTCAACATAATAGGCGTTGCGCGTGAGTATTTGATGTCTTATAATTATTTGTCATAAAGTGTTTCATTATAAAACAATTGGAAATTTTCCCTCTTGGTGTTTTCTGTATTTATGTCAAAATATTTATACCAAATTTTCAACTCGGATAGCGTAGTACAAGCAGTACAAATCAAAAAACATAGACCGCCATTTTGAATAATTTAATATTATTGCACTCCAGTGCAATTAACGATTTATTTTCACTCCTCTCGACCAATTAGAATGCAGTAATTTTGTCATGCATATAATAAATGTATTAACACGGCAAAATCATGAAGCTATAATAGAATAGTCATTTTTATTTCGGCCCTACAATGTCTTTCAACTCAAAAATTCTCTTGAAGCCCAGAGTACAAAATACAAAATAATTTACTGACGGAAGGGCCTTCGCTGGAAATGTTAGACTACTTACACGCTATTTAGGCAGTACACCAACCTTTTAAGATATTTGATTTATGTGTTATATCGTTCTGTGGTTATTTGAAAAAAGGAAAAAATTAAGAAAAGATAAACTAGAAACACACTTAAAATTCTTACAAGAACTGAAATGAGAATACATTATTTTGAACTGAAAATTACACGTTCTGATGTTACTTAAATATTCTTTCACTCTATATATCTCATGTACCTTATCTTATATTATCTTATTGTTTTAGTTGGTAATCTTTGTGGTTCACTCACAACAAGAATGTTCTCACTGAAAGATACGTGTAAGAAGGCAGCTTTGATGTGTTTTATCTTCGTTGCACTAGCTTCGTTCTTTCCACTTATGTTCCTTCTCCCAGGATGCATGAACAGTAATCTCGCAGGAATAGCAGAACCTTACAACAATGGGTAAATAAATATTTCATGTACCCTTTGTTATATATATATATATATATATATATATATATATATATATATATATATATGACTTGTATTGGGCTATGTTGATTTTCTATTGCGTTGTGTTATGTTATGTTGTGCTTCTTGTGTTGTCTTCTGTTGTGTTAAGTGTTGTGCTGTGTTGTGTTAAGTTGTGTTGCATACTTTGTATGTGCTGTGTTGTCGTTGTGTTGTGCTGTGTACATGTTGTCTTATATTATTTTGTGTTGTGTTGTGTTGTGTTGTGTTGTGCTGTGTTGTGTTGTGTTGTGTTGTGTTGTGTTGTGTTGTGTTGTGCTGTGCTGTGCTGTGTTGTGTTGTGTTGTGTTGTTGCTGTGCTGTGCTGTGCTGTGTTGTGTTGTGTTGTACTATGCTGTGTTGTCTTCTGTTATTGTTTGATCTTCTGCGTGCATCCATGATTTGTCAGAGCATGCCAAACCAAGACTGCATTTCTTAAATAAAGAATGACCATATATAACCGTATTTTCTCTCCAGCACTGTATTGAGTGGTCAAATTCCGACAATACCTTCAGCCAATGATTTACCCCTAAAGTCCCAATGTAACATCAACTGTGGCTGCTCCTTGAAAATATTCTCCCCAGTTTGTGGGTCCGACTCTGTTACGTACGCCGACGCCTGTCATGCTGGATGCACCGTCGGATTTCCCAACAAGGTGAGATGATTTTTTGTGTTTTATATACATGTATACACTGATGTAGTAAATGTGCAGCGAGCTTGGTATAGACAGACGATTCATGGACGATCATCAATTCATGGACAAAACATTGACGATTAATCCATCGATTGATATGTTCTTCTTACGTATTATCCTTATAATTTTTTCCATTTCTTCTTCAGAATTACGCCAATTGTTCGTGCATTTCTGGCACCCGTACCAACCCTCATTCAGGTGGCTCGGCCAAACCAGGTTACTGTGACCGCAAGTGTAAGAACATCATCGTTTTCGCGATATTGTCTTCTCTAGTCTTGATCATTCAATTTTCAACGGCAGTTCCTGGGAGAACAGTGATTTTGAGGTAGGTTAGACAATATGTATCGTCTGTACTCCAAGCTCCCTAATTCGCTACTGTAATGTATATACGTACAAACATTATTGATATATAGGCACTATACATGCCACATAGGCATATTCTTCAAATACAAATGACATTTTATATGACAACCTGCAAGGCCAACAGAAAGGATATGAAAGGGTATGAGGACATGAGCTTGACGATCGTCCATGTATAGTCTGTCTACTCCAAGCTCTCCCACATTAACTGCAGCAGTCATGCATATATTAAAATCCAAGTATTACCGATGTATAGTGACTCATATATCAATCGAACCAGTACATCATTGTAACCTTCGCTCTCCATCTGAGTCTCGGTAGCTTAATGGTTAGAGTGTCTCACCGGCATTCAGAAGGTTACAGGTTCGATTCCTTTCCGGGACTCTGAGGATATTATGCTTGACGATCATCCATGTATACATTATAATTGGTGTATTTTCTTTTCGCTTAAAAACGGATTAAAACTAAGAATATCAACTCGAAAAAGTTGATTTAGTTCCTCCAGCTATTTATCATTCAAAAATATTCCGCATGAGGAAGACCACAGTGAACCTGAAACACCTTTCGATAACCCACAGATCAGTGCCTTCCTTCTCAGACACTAGCCTAACTAAAATAATGACGAAAATCTCAACATGCAGGCGCCATCTCTGCTCCATCTGAGTCTCGAGCTAATAATAATAATATAACAATGGTCTTGTTGACAAACACAACACACATGTGTCTTTACAAATTGTTTAGCTCGAACGTGACCGAGCCTAAGGTATGCCAAAGGAGCCGAAGGCTGCCACCGCTAAGATCTAAGTGTTGGTTTTACTGAGGGAGGAAAACCGGAGACAACGGAGGAAAACCCTCGAAGCACGGGAGAGATCAACTAATAACTAATAACTCTACTCACATGAGTTCAAGCTAGCGAACGAGGTTATTCCCAGATTGTCACCGATCCATGTGCTAACCCCGTCCGACCGCGATTGACTTAGCGGTGAGTGGTAGCGCCCTAATAGCGCACGCCACCCGTGGTTAGAGTGTCTCCCCTGCAAAGATTACAGGTGCGATCGCCGTCCGAGAATGTTTGGAGATTGACCGTGCCACTTGACTTTTGATCCAGCTCAGTCAAAAATGTCAACTCCTTCACCATTAAGAATTAAGATATTTCTGTTCTTAATAATGTTGTGTTAATATACAGGTGTGTTCCTGATAACAAACGTGCCTTCGCAGTTGGTATTCAGTATGTGTTGTATAAAACGTTGGGACTACTCCCTGGTCCAATCATCTTTGGGCATCTGGTAGACCTGTCTTGTAGATTGTGGCAAGACAGTTGTGGCAAAAAAGGACGGTGTTTTGACTACGATATCGAAAGCTTAAGCCGTACGATTTGTTTCTACGGAATTGCTATAAATTGTAAGTAACGCTTAATTTGGTATTTTACACTTAACGGTTGTAAATAAATTATATAAAATAGATCTTTAAATATAGTCGTATTGAACTTATATTCGACTATTCGAATATACAAATTGATCGATCACGAAAAACGAGGCACACTTGTGTAACCGTGGCTTAAATAACCAGGACGAATCTTTATCACATATAAAGACACTATACGGTCATGATTTTCCTTTGTGTTTTCCTCATGAATTATTAAATATATTTAACAAATAGATCCCATTTTGCCGTTGTCTGTTCAGTTATAGATGCACAGATGACGTCAGAACATGGTAAGAACAAAAAAGTGGCCTGCACGAGACAGAGTGTCTCGTTCAGTGTATTGCGGAAATAGCGAATAGACCATTCGTGTGAAATTGAACGTTCTTCCTCCAATTTTTTAGGCGTTGCTTCGTTTCTTTACTTCCTATCTTGGTATTTCTGCAAACACCATGTCGAGATTGGTGTGGTGGCTAGTGCCAAGGCTTATGAGAAGACAGGAAATTCACCGTCACTCCCTGAAGAAACGTATCTTTAAAATACTTCTTATTATCTCTTGTTTTGGGGACACCATCATGTACTTCTATAATGTAATGTAATTACGTATGTAAAACTTTATTTTACGAGGGTAAACACTTTACGGCATCTCCTTCGTGTACCGGACACACAATGGACACAGACTACGTCATAGACACATCAAGGTTATTTTCTCGGGATTCAGAAGCTTTACAAGAACAAAAACTCTAACCATAACCCAAATAAAAACTCTTGTCCTAACCCTGAAATAAAGGAATAGTAACCCTACTTTTAAACTAAATATTTCAATGATGTAATATTCTGTGTCTGGTACACGAAGTAAGAGCCCACTTTACAGTCATAGACTGATAAACTAGTGGCCCTCTAGATTGTTATTAATGTGAGAGTCGTTTGTATATTTGATTTGGGGCCGAAGTAAATGAAATTGCTTAAAAGAAATGTTTTTTGCCGCTTTACATGAGAATGGGTATTAATTTTCTTCTAATAATAATAATAATAATAAATGGTTTAATAGAGAATACCTTTGCACCCTAAAGGTGAATTGCGATAACTTTATAAGCATGAAAATGTAGAAATAAGTATATATATTACATAAAGTTGATTGCAAGCATAATAAATCTATAAATCTATTAAAATATATAATTACAGACTATATAATGTATTATAATAGCATAATAAGTTCTAAAATCAGTGTTAAGTATAATAAATTTAAAATAGTAAATAAATAACAATCAACTAACCATACTTTTAAAAAGCATGGCAGGGATAAAACTGTTATGATATCTATTGGTTCTGCATTTAGGAAGAGACAATGCTTCAGAGTTCCGTAGGATTCGTTGGGTGGATGCTGCTCGACTAGGGGGCAGAAGATGATACAAGTGGGATGTTGGTTGGTTAATCTTCTCGAAGGTTTTCACACAAAGCATTTCTCTTCTAATGTCGAGACGGGGACTGGAACAGAACAAAAGAGCCACCGCGTAAGGGATATTCGGATAGAGGATGCGCATTGCACGTCGCTGTATCGACTCAATAGAGTTTGATAGGTAATCTGGAAGGCTTGTGTGCCACACCTGGCAACAGTATTCTAGGATTGACCTTACCAACGCATAATATATGTGTACTACTCTTCTTTAAAACCCTGAGAATATACAAGCGTTTCGATGCCTTGTCCATCATAATATCTATGTTTTGAGACCATTTCAGACGATCGTCTAGAATTACTCCAAGTACCTTAAAAGAACTAACACGTTCAACTTCATGACCATCAATGGTAATAGGAGGGACAGTTTAGCTTGAGAGAAATTTGGCTTTGTTTATCGTATTTTTGTAAATTAAAGGCTGCCATTTTTGTTCTGACTGCGTTTTAGAAACACTATACAAATATTGTGCAGGATTTCTATTCACACTATTGTGAAGGATTTCTTTTCATAGTGTTTATCAAAAATTAATGGTAGCGACCGCATTCGCCCGAAATCATAACAATAACCCTAAGTAGTACAGACCTCACGCTCGGTGAAAAAGATCCGCCGATAGTCCAAAGAGCCAATGAAAATCGTTCTTATATATACGAATTGGCCAATCACAAAACGCGGTCATATTTCAGATAATCTGAAATAGCCTTCATCTGAGCCTGCAGTCAAAATAACATTTCAAAATGGCGTCGAGGTTTAGCGAAGTACTCAAATGACCGAAGCAAATGAGCATTTAAACCGCGAAGTATCAGTCCGAGAGAGAAGATAACTAGCTACCAAGCGAACAGGATGAAACATTTTAATGGTAAGAGGGTTATATTATTTCTTTCTTTCGTTTAAATGATGTAACTGCAAACAAAACCATTTCAAAATCGTGCTCGTCGCCAACAACGTTCAATGCCTAAAACTAAAAGACTAAAACAAGTGTTCCTTTCGATATTTCTTCAATCTTTTTAGAGCGAATGGCTAGAAATATACATTGTTAATTTGTCTATAGAACTAATGGCGTGAACATAGCTGAAATTGATGAGTTTAAGCTCGGCTACCAGGCGTAATTTACTGTAATATAATATATTACAGCTCAGCTACCACCAGCTGTAATTTGCTGTAGTATAATACATTACAGCTCGGCTATCAGCCGTAATTTGCTGTAGTATAATACATAACAGCTCGACTACCAGCCGTAATTTGCTGTAGTATGATATATTACAGCTTCGCTACCAGCCGTAAATTGTTGTGGCTGGTATAATATATTACAGCTCGGCTACCAGCTGTAATTTGCTGTAGTATAATACACAACAGCTCAGCTATACCAGCCGTAATTTGTTGTAGTATGATATATTACAGCTTCGCTACCAGCCGTAAATTGCTGTGGCTAGTATAATATATTACAGCTCAGCTACCACCAATATAATACATAGGATGAATTAATACAGAATTACTAATTAATCTAATTAGTATTCTGTAATTCAGAAACAGACTAACGTTCATCGACAATCACACAACCAAAATGTTTATTCAGTTACTTCACAATTAGACAATGTAAGGCTACAATCAATAAACAACATCAAAAACCAAAAAATCTTAACTCTAAATACAGTATTACATACAGCTTCATAGCTACTTTTCTCGTCAACAACAAAGTTAATGACAATTATTGAAACACTGAGTTTCTACAAATGTTATTAACTTCAGGGCCGGCGAGAGGGGGGGGGGGGGGGGTCAGGTAAGGGGCCCGGTGAAGCCGGGCTACGTTGCCACTTGCCCGTCGCCATGTTTTTTGAGAAAATATTTTCGGAGAAAAGGAGTTTAGACATTTATTTAAAAGAAATTGAATGATTTGCAAGAAAATATATCTAAATGCCATTCTTGTTCTATAAACTATATCTAAGAGCATTTTCACGTATTCAGGACGGCGTCAACTTCTGTAAAAAACGTACGGAAAACGTCATATCCAAATCTTGGAACAGGTGTTTTTTCGTCTTTAGTTTCAATTTACTGTGTGTGCTATATTTTCAAAATAGGTAAACATTGACAATAATTATAAGCACGATATAAACGCAAAAAAGGACAATACTAACAATTATATAGTGGCATAATTTATTTTATTTTTTTATTTGAAAAAAAATAAAAAATTCCACAAAAAATTCCGCAAATGCACATATGGGCTTTTCAAAATTTAAAATTTTCCTAGGGGACACGCCCTGGACTCCCCCTTAACGGAAAGACACTATAACAACCGTTTTCATACTCCTATCCACTGGGCTCCCCCTTTGGAATCCTGGCTATAATTGTTGTGTCAATAACAATTTTACTGTATTATAACTACTGTACAAGTCTATTTGCAAACCATTACTCATATATTTCACGTAAAACAAAATTAGGAAGGGAGCCCGTGGCCCCGTACACACGTCAGTCCTAAGGCCCGGGGTATGCTCTCGCCGGCCTTGATTAACTTTACCGCGGTCAATCGCTTGCATGGGCATATTTGCTAAAACGTCGTCGCATAAATCATATAGAACGTTCTTGTTCTGTGCTTTTTCGAGAGCGAAAGCGTGAAGACTCCATAACTCGACCTTCACTCTCAACTGCGAAAAATGAATAAATTAGATCCATGTCCTTCTAAATTATTCCAAACTCTCTTGGGTATATGTTAACAAACCAATCATGCAAAAAATTGCAAGCAAGCAAGCCTCAGGGGAAGATCTAGGATTTTCCTTTATACCAACGTCAAAACATTTCTGAAATAAAAATTTTCGGGTGTGTGGTCAGAAAACGTCCCCCGCCCGGCTGCCCTCTCCAAAAAAAATATTTGGGTCGCCACCTACCTATACTATCAAGTTTTATGATTGGTTGATTAAAACAATAAAACAATAGAATTAACCACAAAGAAACCAATGTCCTAACCCTAACCACCTTTGTTCCATATAGCCAATCACAAAACCTGTTCATTTTAGGTACGTATTTACCGCCAAATTTTGAAGGACCAAGCAATCGCATCTGTAAAGTATAATACGTTGTACGGAAACAAGAAATCTGGCTGTTTTGGTCTATATCAGAACTCATCAGCATGCCTAGGAAACACTCAATAATAATGATTCCGACATGGAGTCCATGTCGGAATCACTACCCCCCCTTTAGGTGCAAACATTTATACAAATAAAATTATGTTTATAGTTTAGATAAACACATCGCTTATATTAAAGAAATACCTAATGGTTTCCGTGTTTGGATGGCCTGATCCGCGTAAACAAACACGAGCCGCTAGGCGAGTGTTTTTAGCTTTTCGAAAGTCGAGCAACATCCCAAGTGTTTGGATCAGGCTATCCAAACACGCAAAACCATTAGGTATTTCTTTTATAAAATAATACGAACGAACGAGCAACACAAACTTGAGTAAAATTTTGGCGGGAAATTTCCGTGTTTGGATGGCCTGATTTACACGGGTATTGACCAATCAGAGCTTGCGTAGCATAAATGTTATTTTATAAATGATTTTATTTCCATTCAATTAAGAAATTATTAAATTCCATTGTAAATCCCATGCAGTTCGGCCGCTCACATTGTATTTATTATTTACAGCTCGGCTACCAGCCATAATTTGCTGTAATATAATATATTGCAGCTTGGCTACCAGCTGTAGAATATGCTATTACATGGTATTACATATCATGATATTATCTCTCCCCTGTGACTCCCGCCTGGTTTTATGTATGATTATTAACAAAAAGCAAATTAACATTTCATGCACTGACAAATGCATTCTTTCATTTCTTTCCAGTAACTTACTTTTTACTACCTTTAAATAATTTCCAATCTCCTATCTATTAATGTTTTATTGACTGTGATAAAAGTTGCTCAATATAAAAACTTCGAGTACGAGGGAATAAGAGGTGTTTTAAAGACACGTTTCTTCAGCGGTTGATGGTGAATCTCCTGGCTTCTCTATAAGCTTGGCACTAGTCGCGCCCACGCCAGTCTCGACATGAGTTTTGCAGAAATACCAAGATAGGAAGTAAAGAAAGCTGGCGACACCTAAAAATTGAAGGAAAAGGTTCAATTTTTCACACTCTGACACATTGCGAGTGCCCAAGATCAGACCGTTGCTCGAGTATGCTTCACCAATTCGGGGAGGCGTACCTGCCTACCTGGAGGAAGACATCGAAAGAGTACAGAACAGGTGTCTAAGATATAATGAGCTTACCCAGGAACACAGCTGACTCAGCAGCTAGACGGGATAATTCAACGAGTAAAGAATTCAAATGCTTTATGGAATTTAGTGAGCAATGGTGCAGGCGGTTTTTAGAGGCACCGATCGATCACTCACATGAATTAAGGTCCAAATTGAACTGTAGTTAGTAGATTGTATATACCTGTTAATATCTTAAGATTATACCTTTTTAGTTATATTACTATCACATGTAATAATGTTGTAATTCTTATGCTAAAAGTGTAAAAAAACTTAAATAACAAATTCGGCGTTACTTACAACTCATAGCAATTCCGTAGACACTAATCGTACTGCTTAAGCTTTCGATATCGTAGTCAAAACACCGTCCTTTTTTGCCACAACTGTCTTGCCACAATCTACAAGACAGGTCTACCAGATGCCCAAAGACGATTGGACCAGGGAGCAGTCCCAACGTTTTGAATATCACGTACTGAATACCAACTGCGAAGGCACGTTTGTTATCAGGAACACACCTGTATATTAACACAACATTATTAAGGACTTCTGAACATTGCTGTAATGAATTCTGGGACTAGAACTTGGAGTAGACAGACGATACATGGACGATCGTCAAGTTATATCCTCAGAAAAATGTTTCTGAGTCACGAGCAGTAACCTTCTGATTGCAGGTGAGACGACTGATCTCAAAAATAGGACTGGATTGAGCTTTCTATTATATCTAATGAGCTGATTTTGAAGCTTGCATATTTCCATAATGTAAATTGACGAGAGATCAGTAGAAGCACCGAGTTTGCAAGCAAATCAAACTGTGACGCTCGCGAAATAGGTTTAGTGTCTAGCCAATATAGTTTCTTTGTTAACATTAAATGCATAAAATCTTGAACCTAATTTGATGTCTCATATTAGGCTTCTCTCACTGGATAATTAGAGCCAACGGCGGCCATTACTAAGAGACCAAAGTCGCAGTAAATCTGTAGGTAGGCCATGAATCGTTTTACCCAGTAATTTGAAAAAATGTCTTCTGGTCCCCTTTATAGTAAAATTGTTTATTTTGTCGATGGTAAGAGCACATAATCCAACAAAAAACCTCATAGGATCCTCAGTTTGTCCCTCTCTGAATGAGGTTAGTCATAACGAAGGTTAAACCAAAGGAGACGTGCTACGATGCATACGCCCCAGGATATCGATGACGCACGAGAGTATGACACTCGTAATCCGATAGCATTCGAAGTTATTGTCACGCAATAAACGCAGACGACGCAGTGCACAGTGCTTAACGCGGATGAAATACGCACCCACCATCCCACCTCTTTAACAAGACTGAATTACTCCATCAGTTCCGCAACTGATGTTTGAAGGGTACAGGTAAGCTCCGATTGGTAAGCGGATCAGGATCAATAGGACCAATCAATCTGATCCTATTCCAAGCACCACGGAACCACCCAACCAACCAAACAGGTAAGTTCAAAGGATGAATATATTGGTAACACTCCGAGAAACAGATTTAGTCGAGGTATGGTTTAAACAGTAGTTGCTCGATCCAGTCTTCTTTCGAGATCAGTGGGTGAGAGCCACCGAGACTCAGATGGAGAGCGAAGGTTACAATGATGTACTATAGTTCGATTGATATATGTACTGCGGTTACATCTAGGGTGTGTTAATATATACATGCGACAGGGAATGTGAGATGTTGGTATAGATAATATATATTATTATGTTGTCTCTAGCATACCTCAAAATCACTGTTCTCCCAGGAACTGCTGTTGAAAATCGGACAATCAAATTCAGAGAGCATAATACTGCAAAAATGATGATGTTTTTGCAGTTGCGGTCACAGTAACCTGGTTTGGCCGAGCTACCTGTGCGAGGGTTGGTACGGGCTCGAGAAACACACGAACAATTGGTGTAGGTCTGAGGAAGAAATGGAAAACATAAAGATAGACCGTTAATAAACAACATATATATATATATATATACCGTACAAAGAATTCATCAATGCAAATAATAAAACATTGTTGATATTCAACTACTGATTCACTGATTCACTGATTATACCTTGTTGGGCAATCTGATGTTGCAACCTGCATGACATGCACTGACGTATGTAACAGAGTCGGACCCACAAACTGGGGAAAATCTTTTCAAGGAGCAGCCACAGTTGATATTACATTGGGACATTAAGGGTAGATCATTGACAGAAGGTATTGTCGGAATTTGACCACTCAATGCAGTGCTGGAGGGAAAATACGGTTATAAGGTCAATTCTTTATTTACGAAATGGTTCAAGTTTTGGCGTGCTGTGACGAATTATGGTGCACGTAGAGCACAGCACAGCACAGCACAGCACAGCACAGCA
The DNA here is from genome assembly GCA_035772405.1 of Chrysogorgia sp. JL179-B06. Taxonomy (NCBI): domain Eukaryota; kingdom Metazoa; phylum Cnidaria; class Anthozoa; order Scleralcyonacea; family Chrysogorgiidae; genus Chrysogorgia; species Chrysogorgia sp. JL179-B06. Next base: position 687,599 of record JAYKKM010000085.1, read on the forward strand.
CAGCACAGCACAGCACAGCACAGCACAGCACAGCACAGCACAGCACAGCACAGCACAGCACAGCACAGCACAGCACAACACAGCACAACACAACACAACACAACACAATAGAAGAGACAGCACAGCACAACAACACAACACAACACAATATAAAACAGTACAATAGAAGACAAAGAAGACAACACAACACAATACAATAGAAGACGACACAACTCCTACATATAACAACCGATACTTGAAATATTTATTTACCCATTGTTGTAAGGCTCTGCTATTCCTGCCAGGTTACTGTTCATGCATCCTGGGAGAAGGAACATAAGTGGAAAGAACGAAGCTAGTGCAATGCAGACAAAACACATCAAAGCTGCCTTCTTACACGTCTCTTTCAGTGAGAACATTCTGACTGTGAGTGAACCACAAAGATTACCAACTAAAAAAAATAGAAATGAGATTCTTGAATAAGAGAATCTGAAGTAAACGAGATATAGAGTGAAAAATAATTAAGTAACATCTACTTGTGTATTTTTCATTGAAAATAATTTATTCTCATTTCCGTCGTTTAAAGAATTTTAAAGCGCCTATTTGGGAAATCATAACGAAGATTCAATGGAATTCTGTCAAACTTTCTGTGGCCATTCACAAACATATTTAGGACCATTTTATATATTAAATTTGAAGATTGTACCAGTGTAGTACTTTAATTGGAGAAAATTGTCGACAAGCCTTTTTTGAAATTATTTAATTTTTTCCAAATTGTAAAGATTTTTCTTAAAATGAAAAGCGAATCTTAAATACATTGAGTTACAACGAGTAAAACTGTGCTTAAGGTGGCTCCCTACTGTTTCTTGAAAGAAATTTCAATCTCGAAAAGTGCCCATGGGTATTTCGGAAAAGATTGAAACTAAAGCTATGCATAGAATAACTTCCAGGGCATCAAATACTATTAATGGCTAAAGTGTTTCATCTGTTGCTATGACAACAGTGACGTTTCAAAATGGCCGAAAATGAACATTTAATCTAATTTATTTCGCAAACGAGTCGGTAACTCCCGATTTTTTTTGCATTTAAACATTTCTTTTAGTTTAATTAATGAATAAGCAAATTTAAAAAAAATTCTGTGGATCCAATAATTTTACACAAAACAAATCATGTTTTTTTAGTTTTTAAAAAAATTGGATCCACAGAATTTTTTTTAAATTTGCTTATTCATTAATTAAACTAAAAGAAATGTTTAAATGCAAAAAAAATCGGGGGTCACCGACTCGTTTGCGAAATAAATTAGATTAAATGTTCATTTTCCGCCATTTTGAGACGTCGCTGTTGTCATAGCAACAGATGAAACACTTCAGCCATTAATAGTATTTGATGCCCTGAAAGTTATTCTATGCATAGCTTTAGTTTCAATCTTTTCCGAAATATCCATGGGCACTTTTCGAGATTGAAATTTGCATTTTTGCCACCTTTCAAGAAACAGTAGGGAGCCACCTTAAGTAACATATAATTTGGAATAGTTCCCGAGTTATCACTATTTTTTTTAAATGAACAACTATTGACTATTTACAAAGTGTAACTAATTCGATATTTGTATATATGTGTTATACTTAAGCACAGATTTTATCGTCATCATGTCGTAGTACCTTTGGCCAAGTTTCGTCGAGAATGAGTATAATACTTATAATATAGCAGAAAAAAAAGATTTTCAAAAAAATATTTTGCCAGTGCAAATACCTTAAATATTCATATAAAAATTTATATTTTGAACTGTTTTAATACTAAAGTAATATGTTTTAACATTAACAGAATATATTAAAGTTGTTTTGCAGTTGTCCAGTTTAAAATTATACTAAGGACTATATCACATACGATATAGATGAAGTACTCCCCTATTTCGGTGAAAAAACCGCTTAGAAATCTAGTCATATATGAAGTTGCGCCTGCCAGTCGACTCTTAAAGTGCACCTGACATCAAAATTTGTTATTGTCTGATTTGGAAGAACTTTTAAAATGATAAAGTAACTTCTTTTGAAGATTTTCGTTTCTTCGCTTTCTTTTTGAGATATATCAGTTTGTTTGATATGCAAATGTCCGGAATTTACGTCACACATGCATAATGATTTATTGGAGAAATGTGTGTATCTCTTTCATTCTCGAACGAAATCCTTTAAAATCGAGAAGTTTGATGTTGTGGGAGAAACACGCACACGTGTTATTCACACTTTAGTGTTTTTATTTGATGAACGCAAAGATATATAACATTCTCTGATAAGTCATTATGCATGTGTGACGTAAATTCCGGACATTTGCATATCAAACAAACTGATATATCTCAAAAAGAAAGCGATGAAACAAAAATCTTCAAAAGAAGTTACTTAATCATTTTAAAAGTTCTCCTAAATAAGACAATAAAAAATTTTGATGTCAGGTGCACTTTAAAGTGCCTATAATGACACGAAAATTAAGTTTGCCTTATTTGAAAGAATACTTAAAATGACAGAGGGACATCTTTTGTAGTTTTTCGTTTCCTTGCTTCGTTGTCAATATATTTCAGTTTGTATTATATGCAAATGACAATGGTGTGACGTACACATGCATAATGACTTATCCGAGAAGGTTATATATCTTTGTTATTATCACACAAAATCACTTGAAATTCTGCAAGTTCCATGTTTTTGGAAATACTCACGCACATGCTTCATTCAAATTAAATTTGGTTTTATATTGGCAAAGATAAATAACCTTCTCCGATAAGTCATTATGCACGTGTACGTCACGCCATTGTCATTTGCATATAATATAAACTGAAATATCTCAAGAACGAAGCAAGGAAACGAAAAACTACAAAATATGTTACTCTGTCATTTTAAGTCTTCTTTCAAATATAAGGCAAACTTAATTTTCGTGTCATAGGCACTTTAACTGGTCAGGTAGGCCTATGTCCTAGTCTGACACAAAGCAATCACTAAAAACATCACGTGATGAAATACATACGACCAACGCCTATTATGGTTAGCAATGACAGAGTATAACCAGATGTCACTGGGTCCAAGCCAAACTTTAAACGAAATATTTTTGAAATGAACACGTTTACTGATGCTCCGTAAAACACGCCAACAGTTAAAGCTGAGGTATTAAATGTAAACGTCCAATTTGTTAGAAGATTTTTCAGTTCCGGTAAAAGATCCCTAAGTCTTGGCGTCTCCTGGCCGTCCGCATCTCTGATATGCCCTTGACGTATGTGTTCTAGGCGACGCTCTTTAGCTCCTGGCATCTCTCGTGGAAATCCGAGAAACACGACAGAACTTAGAAGAACAGCGAAACCAAAAACGAGGAAACCAAGCCACCAAGCTCCTATCCAACTTGGATTTCTAGGATTTAAATTTTGACCTGGAGGCTATAAAAAAATAGTAGATATAATTTAGCGATGGACTTAATGGCTGGATGTTAATGGATGGCAAAAGCTCTTCGTTAAAGAGAGAGGCAAAATCTCTTCGCAAAAGCCCTTCGTTAGAGAGAGAGAGAGAGGCAAAAGCCCTTCATTAAAGAGAGAGGCAAAAGCCATTCGTTAGAGAGAGGGCAAAAGCCCTTCGTTAAAGAGAGGGCAAAAGCCCTTCGTTAGAGAGAGGCAAAAGCGCTTCGTTAAAGAGAGGGTAATAGCCCTTCGTTAGAGAGAGAGGCAAAAGCCCTTCGTTAAAGAAAGAGGCAAAAGCCCTTCGTTAAAGAGAGAGGCAAAAGCCATTCGTTAAAGAGAGGCAAAAGCCCTTCATTAAAGAGAGAGGCAAAAGCCCTTCGTTAGAGAGAGAGGCAAAACCCCTTCGTTAAAGAGAGGCAAAAGCCTTTCGTTAAAGAGAGAGGCAAAAGCCATTCGTTAAAGAGAGAGAGAGAGAGGGAAAAGCCCTTCGTCAGAGAGAGAGGAAAAAGCCCTTCGTTAAAGAGAAAGACGCAAGCCCTTCGTCAGAGAGAGAGGAAAAAGCCCTTCGTTAAAGAGAAAGGCACAAGAGGCTCTTCGTCAGAGAGAGGGACAAAGGCTTTTCGTCAGAGAGAGGGACAAAAGATCTTAGTCAGAGAAGGGAAAGGTGCTTGTAATATTAGACCTCGTATACATGACTTCGGCAGTTCACCAAATATTTTAGTATTTTGGATGGATGGATAAACGGACAGGTACATGGATGTGTGAACACACCTACCTGCTCAATATCAACATAAATACTTAAAAACTTTCCACCAATAAAATATCCAATTCCTGTACTAATGAATGTAAAACAATAATAGATGCCTAAATAAACTGGCATTGATTTGGGAGCGACATTTTCGTCCAAGTAAGCTGGTAAAAGAGAATGGAAAGGAGAAAGTCCTGCTCCAATTATCAACTGAGCGACGATGAATATCATCAAGTAATACCACTCTCCACCACTCGGAGCTTTGCACTCTGGTGGACCTTGGTTGATGGTGTTATTGGTAAGGAGACATAATCCACTAGCTCGCACATCAACTGGCTTATACGGTCCAACGATGAAGTGAGGAAGTGAAAATAAGATCAGGCCAAGACCTAAAATGTTAAAAATGGTGTTAATGCTCTCGACCAACCAACCAATCAAATAACGAACGGATTGACTTATCAGCGTTCGACCAACAAACCAGCTAACCAATCAACCAAGAAACCCACCAACCAGCTAACAAACCCACTAACCAACCAACACACCCACCAACCAACCCACCATCAACCAACCAACCAACCAACCAACCACCCAACAAACAAACCCACCAACAACCAACCAACCAACCAACAAACAAACCCACCAACCAACCAACAAACAAACAAACAAACAAACAAACAAACAAACAAACAAACAAACAAACAAATACACCAACCAACCAACACCAACCCACCAACAACCAATCCACCAACAACCAACCAACTCACCAACCAACAAACAAACCCATCAACCAACCCACCAACAACCAACCAACCAACAAACAAACAAACAAACAAACAAACAAACAAACAAACAAACAAACAAACACACCAACCAACCAACCAACAAAACCACCAACAACCAACCAGCCAACCCACCAAGGTGAAGAAGAAGAAGAAGAAGAGCAAGAAGTAGAGAAAGAAGAATGATATCTTATTTATACATGTCTACCTATCTAATACTTAATATATTTTACAAATTAAAGTTTTTTTAATAAATAACGTACGTGTTAAAAATCCAAGCTAACATCGTTGCGTGTTAAACCAAGAAGCAAACAACCAACTAAATAACCAATCATTCATACCTACAAGTATTGCTCCACCTCCCATCCACCTGATTTTGTTGCCATAGCCACCGTAAAAACTGACGAACACAACCAGCAACAGAGCACTTATGTCATTGGCAGCGGCAATAACTCCCAATTCTTTACTCGACAAACTAAATCTTCTTTCAATGCTTGGTAAAACAAAATTTGACAAGCCCAGTACAGCAATACCTAAAGAAAACGATATAAATTAACTAGAAAAGGAAAAAACCTCAAAAACAACGCCCCTTCACTTCGGTGTTGTTGAGCACTCTGTGAAGTTGGTGTGGGTGTCCTTTAGCGATAATACAACGCCCACTACCCTTGTGGTAGTTTGAGCACTCTGGCCCTACACCGCTTTACGCTCTCTGGATGTGCGCATGACTGCTATTGTCCCACAAGCGGTTGTCACCGGGAATTGCTTGGGTATAAATAGTTCTAGAAAGTTTAAACTTTTTAAACTTGCTTATATATTTATATTCATGCTCTATTAGATTTTATCTATGTTGAGCTCTCTTGACCAAGTGAACATTCATTCACATCGCAATATATATATATATATATATATATATATATATATATATATATATATATATATATATATATATATATATATATATATATATATATATATATATATATATATATATATATATATATATATATATATATATATATATATATATATATATATATATATATATATATATATATATATATATATATATATATATATATATATATCATCATCATCATCAAGAAGTCTTACGTCATAATCCACTCGGTACTGCAAAAAACAGTTTTAACTGAGTGGACTGACAACTAGATGAGCAGTGCCTAGGTCAATCAGCAATCGCAGACAGCTGTTTCGCCCTATTTGGGGCTCGTCAGCGCGATAAAGCTGATGACCTAGCACATCCAAATAGGTATATAAACATCACAATCTTAAAGATGCGTGATAATAAATAAGTGGTGTTACCTTGGCATAAAGTGTAGACAACAACGGCTGCAATAAACCACGTGGGGTTATTTAAAAACTGTCAAACATTTTGGACGATACTTTCCCCATCCATACGAGATGTTGCTCCTTTGTCTGTACTCGTTTGACTGATCTACACCGTTATTTATTGCCAACGGCATTGTGGCCACTTTATATTTAATATATATTATTGTGGTTCGTGATCCAATCAATCAACTAAGAAATTAAGAAGTTAATGGCAACTGTATTAAAAAAATATATATAAGACATTTTTAATTTGATGATGTCTGCTCTTGTACTCGAGAAATAACGTTTTCATTCTCAGATTTCCCTTAGAAAAATTCCACATGAACGTGTTTCAAAATCACATGTGATCACATGTGCTCACACGTGTGACCACATGTGATCACATGTGATTTTGGAACAGTCCATGTGGAATTTTCGTAAGGGTTAGTGCTTAATATTATTATATTTTATATAAATAGGCCCGTATTTATTTCATGATTGACATGCAGGAGGTTTTCAACAAAAGTCCTTTTGTTTTCCACCTTTTTTCTAGGTGCAGGAACTCCTTTTTTTAACCGTTTGTGAAATTTAAGTTATCTACTCTCACTGAGCTGACATGAAAATATAGTTGTTGTAAAGAAACGTCTCATGAAGGCAAGCTACTGAAACCAACGTACAGCTTACGTTGGGAATTGGAATGCCCGCCGTGAATGGACAAATTTCATAAAGGTTAACCGGCAAAGAATCTGATAAATGTTTAAACAGAAGACAAAGGTAAACGTCGATATAGCCTGGTATTCACAAACGACACAAGCGCAAGCACAAGAGTCCTTATTTCACAGTGAAAACAGACTCGACGCAAGCACAAGCACTGACGCAAGCACAAAAGTCCTTATTTCACAGTGAAAACAGGCTCGACACAAGTGCAAGCACTGACGCAAGCAAACGAGTCCTTATTTCACAGTGAAAACAGGCTCGACATGCAAGTGCAAGTACTGACGCAAGCACACGAGTCCTTATTTCACAATGAAAACATGCTCGACACAAGCGTAAGCACTGACGCAAGCACAATAGTCCTTATTTCACAGTTCACAGTGAAAACAGGCTCGACGCAAGCGCAAGAATAAGCGCAAGCACAATAGTCCTTATTTCACAGTGAAAACAGGCTCGACGCAAGCGTAAGCACTGACGCAAGCACAAGCACAGATGACAAGCATGAAAAAGTTTCCTTTTCCTTGTGCTTGGGCTTGCGGTGGTGAAAATCGAACACAACGCAAGCAAGCACAGCGGTGTTTTGGATATCTAATCAAATCAGAATCTGCAGAAAGATTGACGACTGCTAATAGCAGTCTAATCGTAACGTGCAACTGTGTATTTGAAAATACTTTAGCGGGGAAATTATAAATTGATTATTTGCATTACTCATTGGTAGTTCAAGTGATTGAGATATTTATCTCTATAAATCCATCATTAATAGTAATGAGGGATTTATGAAGATAAATGATAATCCCTCCAAGGCACAGTATAAATCCCTTGAATTCCTAATGAGTTTATTCATCATACGTACATCCTGCAAATGAAAATTGTTCTGAAATTGAAGCAGGAAGTACCTCACGTATACGACCGCCATATATATCGGAACCACATTCTGGCACCACGCTATGTAGTTTTACTATAGGCGACAGAGACTATCCTCCTTTTATCTATTTATTCATTTATTAACTTTACAACCAAGCAAGAAAGCAAAATAATTAATACAACGGTTAAAAATAAAAAAAACCAGACAAAAACAGAGCAGTCTTGAACATGGTTGAAGGTATAGTCAACAGGACATGTGTCCCATGTGAAGACCAACTTTCAATGGTTAGAGTATCTCACCGCCAATCAGAAGGTTACAGGTTTGATTCCTGTCCGGGACTCAGAATCTTTTTTCTGAGGATATGAGCTGAACGACAGTCCATGCATGTATCGTCTGTCTATACTCCAAGCTCTCCCACATTCACTACAGCTGTGTATATATTAACACATATTCCTTAATACCTACACTTATTTACCATAGTACTGTAATTATAACAGTACTTCTACACATTTATTTCAATATATTTTATTTCCCCTTTTGTACTATAATTTAGCAGGGCCATTATGTAAACTATTATGAAGCACCCCAACCCCTAAAACCTCCAGCTTCGCAGGTTAACTAAAACATGAAATAAGGGCCTGTTCAGTCTAGGTGCCCTGGCGCCGTGTTCGATCAGCTGTTGTGGCGGTCTAGTGGTTATACCACACATGTCTATGAGCTGGGAGACACAGGTTCAAATCCCGGGTCGGACCACCACTCAGGGTCATAAAAATAATTAAGGACAAAGTGCTGCCTTTCATAATACCAGCGAATGGTAAGAAACAATTGTGCTTCTAGCCTGTTGGGGGTATTCCGTTTACCTAAGACTGTCAGGACCTCCATTGATACCAGTTCATGTAACTGAAGGGGCTATCCTGAATAAATATTATCTTTATCTTATCTTATCTTATCTAGTGATAAATTGTATAGACTATATGCACGGGCACCACGTTACACTGGACGAAAAAACGGATTTACAAGCATTTTGCATCTGTAGCAAATATGGTGCAAATTTGTAACACTAAATCTGCCTTGAATTTACGTAAACTGCAAATGTTATGCAATCTTACATATTTGCCCCTAAAGCAAAGTGTAGCAAAGTGTGAGCAAATATCATATTTGCTTATAATTTGCAACAGATTTACTAAAAAAGTAAATGTGCTGCTTTGCAGTATATTTGCTCCACATTTGCTTGAAGTGCAAATATGTTTCGTATTTGCTACATAATTGGTTGTGTAGTAAACATGTTAACCAAATGTATAGATTTACTAATAATCGTAAACAACAGCAAATCCTAAGTAAACAAGCAACTTTGCACTGTATTTGCGCTAAATGGGAAAAAATTGGATTTACAAGACATTTACAACCATAGCAAATTTGGTTGCAAATCTTAATACTAAATTTGTTAACGTATCATATTTGCTGCCCAAGTATATGAAAGCAAAGCGCAAGTAAATTTGGTGATTTTCACAGGAAAGTAAATGCGTTGCTAATACGGAACACATCCAATGGTTTAATTATAAAACCACAGATTGTGAATTGAGAGGTTTGCATCGGATCGGCTGATTTCAATGCGACAATTGCTAGAAATCAGAAACTATTTAATCCGATCCGAGGTCGACAGTAATATTATTCCAATCCGATTTATAATTTCTAAAATAATCCTTTCTTCTTCCGTCTAAATGGCAAATGTGCGAAACCTTTGGCTCGGTCATTTGTCAAATATTAGAAAATCAACCATGTTTTATTTATAATCAAGGTTTCGAAGAAACGCACAAGCTGCATATGGCGTACCAAGCGGGGGGCAATTGTCCCCCCTAACGTTTTAAAAATGAAAATTTCGGTCACTTTTTGAAAGAAATGTCCGGTAATATTGCTGTTAAATATTCATTACAAATTTATATTTTGAACTGTTTTAATATTAAAGTAATATGTTTTAACATTAACATAATGTATTAGTTGTTTTGCAGCACGGTTTAAAAATATAGAACGGGTATATATCATCACTTACTAAATTCAGTGAGAAATCTAATTGATGAGCATGAAATCTTGTTGGTCAGCAGTCACTGGTAACATCAAGGGAATCAGTACACGATCGGACATGCCTGTATCATGTATATCATCATAGAGCTGCTAACCCAAAACAACTTAGATCCCAATCCTACCCCCCCCCAGCCATCTTTTCCCCATCCCTAGGCCCCATGACATCATAGTCAATCGAGATATGGTCTGGAAACTCGGCAAACTTCAAAGCGACTATAATGAGCTACGTTTTGATGTTGAACCGTACCTTACAACGTACATCCTTTGTTTTAGGTTTATTAATATTTAAACAACACGGTTGAGCGATTAAACCCAAACGATTCTATTGGATGATTGCTTCATTATACTAAAATACAATATGTTCAGTGACCGTGCACCGTGCACAAAATTGCATAAAGACGAACAAAAAGATAGAACAAAGGCGTTAGCTGAGTTTCCAGACCATATCTCGATTGACTATGATGACATCCACTCCCCTAACTGGGGGTGCTAGATTAGTAGACTAGTAAGAGAGACTAAGATTGTGGGACTAGTAATTGAGTGTTATACAACATGCGCTACAAAAACACAACACCTATATATTATATACATCATACACGAGTGTTGTTCTAACCCTTCGTCTTAACCCTAACCCTCAGCCGTTGCATCCAATAAATTGGCATTATTTTAGCATTGTACCTAATACATTATTGGATTGTGAGCAACGCCTCAAACATGCTAACCCCCCACCTAATTTGTTTTCTAACCCTAACCCTCTGGCTGTAATTTTGTTTCTATAATTTGCTGATGGTTGTACTGGTGCACATACCAGTATATAACTGCTTCCGGTGTGTTTAATTGTTGATGACTTAGTTTATAATTTATTATTGCATTCCTGACAAGAGTTACCTTGAAAGACACTTTTGGTTCTGCAAATAGGAGCTATGTGCTTTGCCATGGATAATTACCTTTGTTTTTCATTGAATTTATAATAAAAAGAAGACACCAGTAGACAGTTGCAATTGGCAACTGCCTACTTATAGATAAACTGTTTATTTTAGAAATACCATTTTAAAACATGAAACATGAAAGGTAAGGTAATATAAAATCCAACAATTCCCATGGTTACACTTTTCATACTTGTACATACAGTATATAAGCAGTATATTATATATATATATATATATATAATGTAGCTTTATGAAGATGATACTTTTACAACACAGAAGAATACTGACTGACAAAAGATGTAGCATCTTGACAGTCTGCTAACCAAAGATGAACCATCTTGAAAGCTGAGTACTCTTGTGAACAGAAAAGTATGGTAATATATTTGATAAAATAAAGAAAAAACAATAATCAATTGTAAAATATGACGGCATTAAGAATATGTGTGAAAAATGTTTTGAATGGGAACTGTTAGGACACTTATAAGAAGATGATTTCAGAACCAGTCAGAACTCAGAAGTGGCAAAACATTGCAGGTTCATGAAAGGTAAAAGGTAGAATTACTCAAATACAAAATGTAGGTCTCCCATGATGGTCTAATCAATATGAAAACTGATACTTTCACAACACACAAGAATACTGACTGACAAAAGATGTAGCATCTTGACAGTCTGCTAACCAAAGATGAACCATCTTGAAAGCTGAGTACTCTTGTGAACAGAAAAGTATGGTAATATATTTGATAAAATAAACTAAAAACAATAATCAATTGTAAAACATGACGGCATTAAGAATATGTGTGAAAAATGTTTTGAATGGGAACTGTTAGGACACTTACAAGAAGATGATTTCAGAACCAGTCAGAACTCAGAAGTGGCAAAACATTGCAGGTTCATGAAAGGTAAAAGGTAGAATTACTCAAATACAAAATGTAGGTCTCCCATGATGGTCTAATCAATATGAAAACTGATACTTTCACAACACACAAGAATACTGACTGACAAAAGATGTAGCATCTTGACAGTCTGCTAACCAAAGATGAACTATCTTGAAAGCTGATCAGTACTCTTGTGAACAGAAAAGTATGGTAATATATTTGATAAAATAAACTAAAAACAATAATCAATTGTAAAATATGACGGCATTAAGAATATGTGTGAAAAATGTTTTGAATGGGAATTGTTAGGACACTTACTAGAAAATGATTTCAGAACTAGTCGGAAGTGGCAAAACATTGGTCCATGAAAGGTAAAAGGTAGAATTACTCAAATACAAAATACAACAATTCCCATGTACATGTAGGTCTCCCATGATGGTCTAATCAATATGAAAACTGATACTTTCACAACACACAAGAATACTGACTGACAAAAGATGTAGCATCTTGACAGTCTGCTAACCAAAGATGAACCATCTTGAAAGCTGAGTACTCTTGTGAACAGAAAAGTATGGTAATATATTTGATAAAATAAACTAAAAACAATAATCAATTGTAAAATATGACGGCATTAAGAATATGTGTGAAAAATGTTTTGAATGGGAATTGTTAGGACACTTACTAGAAAATGATTTCAGAACTAGTCGGAAGTGGCAAAACATTGGTCCATGAAAGGTAAAAGGTAGAATTACTCAAATACAAAATACAACAATTCCCATGTAGGTCTCCCATGTAGGTCTAATCAATATGAAAACTGATACTTTCACAACACACAAGAATACTGACTGACAAAAGATGTAGCATCTTGACAGTCTGCTAACCAAAGATGAACCATCTTGAAAGCTGAGTACTCTTGTGAACAGTAAAGTATGGTAATATTTTTTATCAAATACACTAAAAACAATAATCGACTGCAAAATGTGAATTTCTGTATGTGGGCCATGAGACGGTTATATCATATAACAATGAATGCAGTTTTTCACTGACAGTACCTAAAATTAGCCCAAAAGAATACAAATACCAAAAACTAATGGATCACCTGGGTTAGACAAGTTAGTAAGAATCGATGCCTCTTTCTTTACAGCAACAGGAATACCATGATATATCATTTGATGGCAACATCCAAAAGTCCCTTCTCCAATATTTACATCAAGGATTTTACCATTATTGCCCAATGGTTTTTCTAGGTGTCCACAATCCACCATCTTCACAGACAGCAAATATTCCTCATTGCTGATCTAAATAATGGTAACAATGTATGGCTTATGTTCTATATAGACAATACTACAGAGTATTTATATCACCCTAAAGTGACAGTCTGACCTGGAAAGGAGATTGATATAATTATTTTGCCACATTTAGATTAGCATTGCAGATTATATATTTTTATTATAGATTTATAGTTGTTGCAAGTTTCTGAGAGTATTAATATAGTCCACACTGACTAGCTGAACTCTCTCAGAAACTTGCAACACCTATAAATCTATAAGCAATTACTAATTAAACATAACTGAAAAAAGCCTAAAAATACTGTAGCTCATGTGACACGAATTTTAAGTTAACTATATTTACCTTCTTCGTTGCCATGCGTACTTTGCTTTCTATGATTCTTTAGTGCTCTCCAACGGTCATAGTTATATTTTAGCATTGGACTTTCAGTTAATAATCGCATCGACCAAGCGCTTGTCCTTCGGCAATGACTTGGCCAGCTCTTTTCTTCTTCATTTCACTGAACGTAGCTTTCTCTTTCTTCCCTTCCTTTCATTTCGCATTATCTTCAACTGCTCTTTTGAATTTGGAAATCTTTGCTTTGCTTTATATTCTTGAACTTCGAGTTTTGCCATGTTCGGTTATCAAGCGCCAAAATAGCTGAATAGCTTGTTTATTTCCCGCGCATGGAAACGAGGTAATAAATATTGGACATGACATAATTAATTAAGAATAATTTTCAGCAAACATTATTTATTTATTGTAATATTTCGTCGAATTCCACAAGCAGAGGGTCTATAAAAATATATATTATACCGAAACAATCTTGAATACTGCACATATTGCATGTGAAAGACATTGTGAAAGACAATCCAACTCAACTTAAAAATGACGTCATACCAAATTAAATGTAAGTTAGGCACCAGGCCCTCTCGAAATATGCAGAAAGTCCAGTACGCGGAGCATTTGAATATTTTGCGCCATTTAGTTGGTTCTATTTCTACTCGAGATTCTACTTCTTCAGTAATATAAATATGGTTCGATCAGCACCAGACCAAGACGTGCCAAGCCGCCGTAGAGAAAGAGACGCAAGATAAGCTAGAGTCGTTTATAGAGGGCAAAACCAAGTTGGGAATCATACTAGTCTGGACTCTGTGGCATCAACTTCGAGAACATAGAACATCGTCTCCAATCATCCCTTCGCGTCCTTTACAGCGAAACGTTAAGAAGTTGTGGAGTGGCCGCTGCTCTTGGCTTAGGTTAAACAAGATCACAGGTTAACGGCGATCAATGCGATCAAGGTATAAATGTCGAGAGTATGGACATTCAAGAACTGTCAGTTAAAGGCTTTCATTGAAAGGCAAGAACTTGAACTAGAAGCCTTCATTATAACAAAATGGAGGAAAGCATGAAGCAAAAAGCGCGGAAAAAATCAAAGCTATAACCAAGGCACCAAGCGACTACCAAAGCTTTTAACGGTAAGAAATCAAAATGTCATTCATAATTGCAAATTCATACATTGTTTTCACAGTTTTATATAAATGCGTGTTGACAATCAAGCATTATTTATTCATGTTGGGTCGAGGCTTTACTGTAAAACTGACTGTGACAGGAATCTATTTGCTTGCTATTTTGTTTTTGTTACCTTTAACTAAAAAATAATGAATAAGAATTATATTATATTATTATGAGCCGGGAACGAACAAGCTAAGCCTAGCATTGTTCTTGGAACCAACATCAACATGCCATGAGGCACATGGCCCAACTTGAAACCTTTTATAATGAGATTGGCAATTGAACGCAATTGAAGAATCACTAGAATTCAAGAAATAACTCTTGAAAACAGATATTCACTTGAAAATATTTAGCTGAGAAAAATTTTATATACAGTAGTTTATTCACATCAGAATTTTAATACTGATATAAAATTCCTCTTTATATTTCATTATGTTTTTCTGGTTTGAATATAAAAAATTATTCTCAGCTAAAGAATATACATATTATATGTTTAACATAAGTCATAAGTCCTCTGTGAGAGAAGCATGCAAACATTTGTTGGGGTCAAGTGGAGAACATTTGAAATGGAACTTAAAAAGCTGCCATTGTGTGAACTATTGATGGTTGATATATTTATTGTCATCAGTTAGTGTAAAATGCAGACAAGAAAGATGACAACAGAGTCGCTTCAAGTATTAAACAAGTCTGAGAGCCAAGTCACGAGTTCTGTATATATTGTGGTGGTAATGCCGGGATAAGATTCTGGGTATATTATAGGTAATATTTGGCATTTCATTCGATCAAACTCTCGAAATTTTCCTTCTATATATATGTATATGTATATGTATATGTATATGTATATGTATATACTGTATATATTATATATATATATATATATATATATACCCAGAATCTTATCCCGGCATTACCACCCATATATACATAACTCGTGACTAGGCGCTCGGTAACGGCTTCCGTAGCTCAGTGGTCAGAGCACTGCACTAGCATCGCAGGGTCGCGGGTTCAATTCCAGCCGGAAGGGCCTTGAAGTTGTATTTTTCACAACTGGTCCCGGTTTGGTCTTAAAATGTATGTATTCCAACACTCGAAATTTTCCTTCACCATAAATCCTTTCAACATGTAGTTTGATCGAGTGAAATGCCAAATATTACCTATAACATACCCAGAATCTTATCCCGGCATTACCACCCATATATACAGAACTCGTGACTAGGCTCTCGGTAACGGTTTCCGTAGCTCAGTTGTCAGAGCACTGCACTAGCATCGCAGGGTTGCGGGTTCAATTCCAGCCGAAAGGGCCTTGAAGTTGTATTTTTCACAACTGGTCCCGGTTTGGTCTTAAAATGTATGTATTCCAACACTTGAAATTTTCCTTCACCATAAATCCTTTCAACATGTAGTTTGATCGAGTGAAATGCCAAATATTACCTATAATATACCCAGAATCTTATCCCGGCATTACCACCCATATATACAGAACTCGTGACTAGGCTCTCGCGGTAACGGTTTCCGTAGCTCAGTTGTCAGAGCACTGCACTAGCATCGCAGGGTTGCGGGTTCAATTCCAGCCGGAAGGGCCTTGAAGTTGTATTTTTCACAACTGGTCCCGGTTTGGTCTTAAAATGTATGTATTCCAACACTCGAAATTTTCCTTCACCATAAATCCTTTCAACATGTAGTTTGATCGAGTGAAATGCCAAATATTACCTGTGGTGTGCCCAGAATCTTATCCCGGCATTACCACCACCATATTATATACATAGTATATATAGTATATATAGTATATTACTATATATAGTATATATTATATATAGTATATATATAGTATATATATATATAGTATATATAGCATATATATAGTATATATATAGTATATATATATACAGTATATACAGTATATATATATACAGTATACTGTATATATATAGCAAAGTGAAAAGGTGGTAAACTGCCAAGAATTTAGTGACGAGATACTGACGTTTCGAGCGGAGCCCTTCATCAGAGTCGTACGTTTCGAGCAGAGTCCTTTATCAGAGTCGTCTTACTCTGATGAAGGGCTCCGCTCAAAACGTCAGTATCGCGTCACTAAATTATTGGCAGTTTACCACCTTTTCACTTTGCTATATACATGTATTCAAAACACTGTCTATGCAGCACTCTACTTTTTTATAATATAAATATATATATTTATATTTATATATACATGTATATATATATATATATATATGTATATATATATATATATATATATATAACTACAGACGGTACCGTTTCGGCCTTTTGGGCCTCATCAGTGTAGTGCTGATGAGAAGGATGAAGGTAACTGCTATTTACAGTCACCCTTGATGCCACACGAATGTGGGACATCAAAAACCATGCCAGAGTGCTCAAACTGCAAGCAGTGAGCGTGCGCACAATGCATAAGCGACATATATATATTTTTTTTTTATATATGCAATATATATGTGTATATATGAGACATATATATATATATATATATATATACAATGCATAAGCGACATATATATATATATATATATATATTATAAAAAGTAGAGTGCTGCGTAGACAGTGTTTTGAATATATAGCAAAGTGAAAAGGTGGTGAACTGCCAATAATTTAGTGACGAGATACTGACGTTTCGAGCGGAGCCCTTCAGCAGAGTAAGACGAGATGAAAAATTTTCATCTCGTCTTACTCTGATGAAGCGCTCCGCTCGAAATGTCAGTATCTCGTCACTAAATTCTTGGCAGTTCACCACCTTTTCACTTTGCTATATATATATTATATATTATATATTATATATATATATATATATATATATATATATATATATATATATATATATATATATATATATATATATATATATATATATATATATATATATATATATATATATATATATATATATATATATATATATATATATATATATATATATAATATATATATATATATATATATATATATATATATATATATATATATATATATATATATATATATATATATATATATAATATGTATATATATGTATATATATGTGTATATATATGTATATATATATGTATATATATATATATGTATATATATATATACATGAAAGTATACAATGTGCCCTACCGGCTATCACCATAATGGCTTTATGGTAACTGTTGTGGACTTGGGACCCACTATGTACGGCTTATATATGTATATATATATATATGTATATGTATATATATGTATATATATGTATATGTATATATATATGTATATATATATATATATATATATATATATATATATATATATATATATATATATATATATATATATATATATATATATATATATATATATATATATATATATATATATATATATATATATATATATATATATATAATATATATATATATATATATATATATATATATATATATATATATATATATATATATATATATATAGTGAAAGGATTTATGGTGAAGGAAAATTTCGAGTGTTGGAATACATACATTTTAAGACCAAACCGGAACCAGTTGCGAAAAATGCAACTTTAAGGCCTTCCGGCTGGGAATTGAACGCGCGACCCTGCGATGCTAGTGCAGTGCTCTGACCACTGAGCTACGGAAGCCGTTGCCGAGAGCCTAGTCACGAGTTCTGTATATATGGTGGTGGTAATGCCGGGATAAGATTCTGGGTATATTATAGGTAATAATTGGCATTTCACTCGATCAAACACTCGAAATTTTCCAACACTCGAAATTTTCCTTCACCATAAATCCTTTCAACATGTAGTTTGATCGAGTGAAATGCCAATTATTACCTATATATATATAAAGGCCCACGAATTGAGTGGGTCACTCATGTTCTTACCATGTTCTGATGTTCTCTGTGTATCTATAACTGAACAGACAACAAAAAATGGAATCTATTTGTTTTATACAATCAAAAACAACCGGCCAAAGGTTTATCAAAGCTGTTGGGGCAAGAAAAAAGAAAAACACAGCATCTGCTGACGTGATTTGACGCTAACTATAGTTAAAGTTAACTAGGTTTTTATACAACTGTGCCCAAAGTTGTGATATTAATAAGTTTTCTGCTTTTTACAGAAAAAGGTCAATAGAAATGCTGTCTTGTCAAGGTCTGCTACCGTTGGAGAAGACTATAACTATTTAGGCATTATTAAAAATGAAATACATGACTGTGTAATATGTCCTCAGAGCACTCCATGTCCAAATCAAACTCCTCCCATAACAAGATGACTCTGCCTCTGATAATGAGCATTAGTCCTATGGAAAGGAGCTACAGTATTAAGCCTCTGACATGGAAGATTCAGGCATTGGACAATGTGATGTTACATGTATATCTGGATATGAAGATAAAGCATAAGAAAACTGCAAGGAGGGCAGTAATCAGACCACCTTGCTCCTGAAGAATATCAGTTGTTGCATCCCACATCGTGAACCTAGTAAATTTATGTTCTTTCATCATTGGAATTTGCCTCAGTTTGAATTTGTGCTGCTGGTCTCATGTAAATGGCGCCTATTTGTTTAACGGAGCCTCATTTTGATGGTTGTATTTTGTCTTGGGGATGTACAGTATTTATAGCAAACTAACCCCTATAACTATGATACTGTATATATTAATTCCACTGCAGTTAATGTGTTAATATATACACTGATGTAGTGAATGTGTGAGAGCTTGGGACTCAGAATCATTTTCTAAGGATACGAGCTTGACAATCGTCCATGTGTCGTCAGTAGTTATAATGTCAGTGTTTACAGTAATATTTTGGTTATTACATGTTATAAAATATAAATATAATACTTTTCAATTGATGTCGTTTGGGGGAGGCAGCACCCTAATCGGTTGTATGTCTTTACTTCTGTCCAGTCCATGTGCAGACCTACATCTGCACAATCTTGTGCCTAGGTTCTGTGGCTGATATCATCTCGATTCAAAACACGTTTTGTCCATTTGCTGGCAATATTGCTTAGATTGCTAAGCAGGACTGAGGACAAGATTGTGCAGATGTAGCTTGACTTTGCTAGGGTAGTATATGTGTTCAAATAGCTGAAATTGATTGACTTTGCTCGGGTAGAAAAATGTGAAACACATTTTCTACCCGAGCAAAGTCAATCAATTTCAGCTATTTGAACACATATACTACCCTAGCAAAGTCAAGCAATTTTGGTTATTTGAACAGATTTTCTGCCCAGCAAAGCCAAGCAATTTCAGTTATTTGAACACATTTACTATCCCAGCAAAATCAAACAATTTCAGTTATTTGAACACATTTACTACCACAGCAAAGTCGAGCAATTTCAGTTATTTGAACACATTTACTACCCCAGCAAAGTCAAGCAATTTCAGTTATTTGAACATATTTACTATCCCAGCAAAATCAAACAATTTCAGTTATTTGAACACATTTACTACCCCAGCAAAGTCGAGCAATTTCAGTTATTTGAACACATTTACTACCGCAGCAAAGCCAAGCAATTTCAGTTATTTGAACACATTTACTATCCCAGCAAAATCAAACAATTTTGGTTATTTGAACATATTTACTACCACAGCAAGGCCAAGCAATTTCAGTTATTTGAACACATTTACTACCCCAGCAAAGTCAAGCAATTTTAGTTATTTGAACACATTTGCCATATAGCCAAACTTGCAGCAAAATGATATATTTACATCAAATTTGCTGCATATGATAAACACTATCAAATGTGTAGTTACACAATAGTTTTGCTCAACGAAGCAAAGCATGCGAAAATGTGGCATTTACCACGTTTGCTACACTGGGCAAATACGAAACAAATGTAAAATTTGCTGTTGAGCAAATGTGAGCAAACGTGATCAAATGTGGCATTTGCCATACATTTGCTATAAATTTGCCACCAATGTAAATCCGTTTTTTCGTCCAGTGTTAACGATACGATTTCATCGGTGTCCACTCTAACCATAATTAATATAACCATAGCATGCTCTAACCCGGCTGGTGAAGTTTGGTTCGTGACATATTATTGCTACAATGCCATTAAAATAAGCCGATCTCGTCGCGTTCTGGCCCACGGCTTCTTTACCGAAGAATAAAACTAACACTAAAATGACATTAACAGCATAACACGCACAAACGCCTGCTCTACACATACACTGGTACCTTATGGAATCGAAATAGCAAATCCAAAACTAGTGTGTGTACCAAGCCTCCTGCGTGTCCGTACCATGGAACCAAGTCTGAACAGGTCCTAAGCGACCAGCCATGATGGCTTTCTTTCGCCGCAGCTCTCGAATGTCTCAATCTCCCTGGTATCGACGCTGCTATTACATTTAATATTCTTACATTGCTGAAGTATGATAACACTAGTTTAGTACATACCTATCAGACGGCTATCTGTACGTTGTTTTGTTTCAACAGTATATGGAGCTTTGCCGAGTGTTGTGTTGCAAGGTAGAGTTGCGGAAAGTACGTCAATGAAATTTGATACAAAGATAGACATCTCGGAATAAACTGTTCTTGTAATTAGAAATAATATATTATATACTATTTATTTTCACCATGGTCTCAATGGATTTTAAGACTAAAATTTAATACTAGAAGTTACTATCGCAAGGGAAGTGCTGCCTCAAAAGCCATCGCAAGCCTAATTTTTAATAAAATTTCCAAAATGAACCCTGGTGATCAATTGTAACAGACATACTCTCTGTAGATACACATTGTTTTCAATTCTTTTAATAGCGTAGCGTCTGGCTGCTATTAATAGTTCAAAATGCGGACAAACAGGGGAGGATCTAGGATTTTCCTTACCTACGTCAAATAATTTCCGAAATAAAAATTTTCGGGTGTGTGGTCAGAAAACGCCCCCCTCAAAAAATTTTTTGAAGGACCAAGCAATCGCATCTGTTGGGAAATAATAAGCGTTGTACGGAAAGAAGAAATCTGGCTGTTTCGGTCTATATCGTCATGACTAGGAAACACTAAGTAATATGGTGATTCCAACATGGACCCCAAGCCGGAATCACTATCTCCCTTTAGGCAGTGTTCAACAAAGTACTGATATTTTGTACTTCAGTAAAAGTAAAAAGTAACTCCTCAGTTTGTACTTCAGTAAAAGTAAAAGTATGGCCTGAAAATCTTACTTAAGTAAAAGTAAAAGTATGGCAAAAAATATTCCAGAAAAGTACTTCTGAAACAAACTATATATTCTCGAACCAGTCCAACCAACATGACAAATGACAATTGATAATCTCGCCACCTCAACAGTTGCCAATCACGTGCACTGATGCAAAACCAACACCTAGATCTCCAGCGGATGGATAGAGTGGACTGAGTATTTCGCGACTCTGCGTTCCGAATTTCTTTTTTTAATTTTTACTTTGCCGATAAAACAAAAAGTAACGAAGTATAAAAGTAATTATTTAACAGAAATTTTACTTCGTTACAAGTAAAAAGTATTTGTTGAAAAATATACTTCGTTCCAAGTAAACACTGATTTTTTTTACTTAAGTAAAGTAACGAAGTAAGTTTACTTCGTTACTGGCGAACACTGCCTTTAGGTGCAAATATTCATACAAATAAGATTCTGTTTATAGTTTATATAGTGACCAAAACACATCGCTTATATGATTATTAACAACAAGCCACACAAATGCATTCTTTCATTTCTTTCTAACTTACTTTTTACTACTTTTAAATAATTTCCCATTTTCGATCTATTAATGTTTTAATAAGTGTTATTACAAGGTTGATATTAAAAGGTTGATCAATATAAAAAATACGAGAACGAGGTAATAAGAGGTGTTTTAAAGACACGTTTCTTCAGCGGGTGATGGTGAATCTCCTGGCTTCTCTATAAGCTTGGCACTAGTCGCGCCCACACCAGTCTCGACATGAGTTTTGCAGAAATACCACGATAGGAAGTAAAGAAAGCAGGCGACACCTAAAAATTGAGGGAATAGGTTCAATTTCACACTCTGACACATTTCGTCAGTACACGGATGCTAACTACAGACGGTACCGTTTCGGTCTTTTGGGCCTCATCAGTGTAGTGCTGATGAGCAGGATGAAGGTAACTGCTATTTACAGTCACCCTTGATGCCACACAAATGTGGGACATCAAATATATATATATATATATATTGCTCGAGTGCCCAAGATCAGACCGTTGCTCGACTATATAACTTCACCAATTCGGGGAGGCCTACCAGCCTACCTGGAGGAAGACACCGAAAGAGTACAGAACAGGTGTCTAGATATAACTGGCTTACCCGGGATCATAGCCAGACGGGATAATTCAACGAGTAAAGAATTCAAACGCTTTCTGAAATTCAGTGAGCATATGGTGCAGGCGGTTTTTAGAGGCACCAATCGATCACTCACATGAATTAAGGTCAAGTACATCCTTTAGAGTACCAGCGTTACAAAGAGACATAGACTAATCTTTTGCTGTTAGAGGAGCCAAATTGAACTGTATAGTTAGTTTGTATATACCTGTTAATATCTTAAGATTATACCTTTTTAGTTATATTACTATCACATGTAATAATGTTGTAATTCTTATGCTAAAAGTGTAAAAATACTTAAATAACAAATTCAGCGTTACTTACCAGTTATAGCAATTCCGTAGACAGAAATCGTACGGCTTAAGCTTTCGATGTCGTAGTCAAAACACCGTCCTTTTTTGCCACAACTGTCTTGCCACAATCTGCAAGACAGGTCTACCAGATGCCCAAAGACGATTGGACCAGGGAGCAGTCCCAACGTTTTTAATATCACGTACTGAATACCAACTGCGAAGGCACGTTTGTTATCAGGAACACACCTGTAATAATAATAATAATAATAATAATATATATAAAATTTATATAGCGCATTTTCCTACAAGTCCAAATGCGCTTTACAATACATTCTAAAAAAAAATAAATATATAAATTAACGTCTTCGCACGTTCTTTCTATATATCTTAATTTCAAATGTTTATAAAATAGAATGTTACCTACACTAGAAATAATTACTTAAAATAAATGATAAACTAATTAATCAAATGCTATCTTAAAAAGATGTGTCTTCAATTTGCGTTTAAAAATGTCAATCGAGGTATTCACTCTCAGTTCCGTAGGAAGTGCGTTCCAAAGAGTCCGTGCACAAACACTAAACGCTCTAGATCCATATGTTTTCAGCCGATACGTTGTAGGCTTAAGCAGCAATTTGTCTGCAGATCTAAGATTTCTAGTAGGTACATAAGGTGTAACTAGATCGCTTAAATACGTTGGAGCCAGACCATTAACGATCTTAAACGTGTATAACAAAACTTTATAAATCACACGTTGCTCAACAGGAAGCCAATGCAGTTGAATGAGGATTGGTGTAATATGATTGGCCTTGCGGGACAAGGTGACAAGTCTCGCAGCACAGTTTAGTACATGTTGCAAACGATGCATCAGGCGCTTTGGAAGACCATACAACAGGACGTTACAATTGTATATTACCACAACATTATTAAGGTCGGACAATATGGTATTTCGGAACACTGCTGTAATGAATGTGGGACTAGAACTTGGAGTGAACAGACGATACATGGATGATCGTCAAGCTTATAACCTCAGAAAAATGTTTCTAAGTCACGAGCAGGAATCGAAACCACTGATCTCAAAAATAGGACTGGATTGAGCTTTCTATTGTATCTGATGAGCTGATTTTGAAGCTTGCATATTTTCGAGTTTGCAAGCAAATCAAACTGTGACGCTCGCGAAATAGGTTTAGTGTCTGGCAATATAGTTTCTTTGTTAACGTGTGTGCGTAAAACCGTGAACCTAATTTGACGTCTCATATTAGGCTTCTCTCACTGGATAATTAGAGCCAACGGCGGCCATTGCTAAGGGACCAAAGTCGCAGTAAATCTGTAGGTAGGCGATGAATCGTTTTACCCAGTAATTCGAAAAATGTCTTCTGGTCCTCTTTATAGTAAAATTATTTATTTTGTCGATGGTAAGAGCACATAATCCAACAAAAAACCTCATAGGATCCTCAGTTGGTCCCTTAGTAATGGAGGACTTCCGGCTTCATTTCTTGAACAGTAGTTGCTCGATCCAGTCTTCTTTCGAGATCAGTGGGTAGGGCGCTCTAACCATTGAGCCACCGAGACTCAGATGGAGAGCGAAATTAATATATACATGCTATATGTGTATATTATGTTGTGTATAGCATACCTCAAAATCACAGTTCTACCAGGAACTGCATTTGAAAATCGGACAAACAAATCCAGAGAGCATAATACTGCAAAAATGATGATGTTCTTGCAGTTGCGATCACAATAACCTGGTTTGGCCGAGCCACCTGTGCGAGGGTTGGCACGGGCTCCAGGAATGCATGAACAATTGGTGTAGGTCTGAGGAAGAAATGGAAAACATATAAAGATAGAACGTTAATAAACAAAATATATACCGTATATTACTGTACATCTGTATTGTCCACGAAACGATGATCGAGCATGAGTCGTCTGTCTGTCTGTCTGTCTGTCTGTCTGTCTGTCTGTCTGTCTGTCTCTCTCTCTCTCTCTCTCTCTCTCTCTCTATATATATATATATATATATATATATATATATATATATATATATATATATATATATATATATATATTCGCCTGAAGATCGCCTTGCGTGAAACTGACAGTTGCGGCTTTTATCATTTTGAGGTAAGACCACTTTCACTATATATATATATATATATATATATATATATATATATATATATATATATATATATATATATATATCTTACTGGTCTTACTCTGATGAAGGGCTCCGCTCGAAACGTCAGTATCTCGCCACTAAATTATTGGCAGTTTACCACCTTTTCACTTTGCTATATATTCAAAACACTGTCTACGCAGCACTCTACTTTTTTTTATATATATATATATATATATATATATATATATATATATATATATATATATATATCCGGTTTATTGGGCTTCCAGAAAATGTATAGCTTTCGCAACAGTTATGGTTATTTCAAGAGATATCAATAGAACAACGTGGTCGTTCAATTTTTGATGTTTTTCAGCCGTAGGGAAAGAGTTAAGTGCTGTCTTAAATGTTTTGAGTGAAGAGCTATCTTTCCCAAATGAAAATAATAAAACATTGTTAACATTCAACTACTGATTCACTTGGAGTTATACCTTGTTGGGCAATCTGATGTTGCAACCTGCATGACATGCACTGACGTATGTAACAGAGTCGGAGCCACAAACTGGGGAGAATCTTTTCAAGGAGCAGCCACAGTTGATGTTACATTGGGACATTAGGGGTAAACCATTGACTGATGGTATTGTCGGAATTTGACCACTCAATGCAGTGCTGGAGGGAAAATACGGTTATAAGGTGAATTCTTTATTTACGAAATGGTTCAAGTTTTTGGCGTGCTGTGACGAATTATGATGCACGTAGAAGATAATAATAGAAGACAAAACAAAACAACACAATACAACACAATAGAAGAGACAGTACAACACAACACAACACAACGCAATTTAAGATGAGAAAACACAACATAACACATTAGATAATAAAGACAACACAGAACAACACCGTCCACTTGAGGGGGCACACCAGAAGTTGGAAGAACACGAAGAAAGTGCAAGATTGCAAGTGTTCTCACAACTTCCCAAGTGTTCTCACAACTTCCCAAGTGTTCTCACAGCTTCCCAGGTGTTCTCACAACTTTCCAAGTGCCTCCCAACTTCCAAAGTGTTCTCACAACTTCTCATGTGCTCTCCTAACTTCCCAAGTGTTCTCCTAACTTCCCAAATATTCTCCCAACTTTCCAAGTGTTCTCCCAACTTTTCAGGTGTTCCCCCAACTTTCCAAATGTTCTCCCAACTTTCCAGGTGCTCCCCAACTTCCCAAGTGTTCTCCCAACCTTTCAAGTGTTCCCCCAACTTCTCAAGTATTCTCCCAACTTCCCAAGTGTTGTGCTAACTTCCCAAGTGTACTCCTAACTTCCCAAATATTCTCCCAACTTCCCAAGTGTTCTCCCAACTTCCCAAGTGTTCTCCCAACTTTCTAGGTGTTCCCCCAACTTCCCAAGTGTTCTCCCAACTTTTCAAGTGTTCCCCCAACTTCCCAAGTGTTCTCCCAACTTCCCAAGTGTTCTCCCCATCTTCCTAAGTGTTCTGCTAACTTCCCAAGTGTACTCCTAACTTCCCAAATATTCTCCCAACTTTCCAAGTGTTCTCCCAACTTCCCAAGTGTTGTGCTAACTTCTCAAATGTTCTCCTAGCTTCCCCCATCTTCCCAGGTGTTCTCTCATCTTCCCAGGTGTTCTGCCAACTTCCCAAGTGTTCTCCCAACTTTTCAAGTGTTCTCCTAACTTCCCAAGTGTTCTCCCAACTTTTCAAGTGTTCTCCTAACTTCCCAAGTGCTCTCCTAACTTCCCAAGTGTTCTCACAACTTCGCAAGTGTTCCCTCAACTTCCAAATTGTTCTCACAACTTCCCAAGTGCTCTCCTAACTTCCCAACACAACATAACACAACATAATGGGAAACAACATTGACAACACAATACATCACAACACAACACAACCCAACACAACACAACACAACACAACACAACACAACAACACAACACAACAATAGAAGAGACAGCACAACACAGCACAGCGCAGCACAACACAACACAATACAACACAATAGAAAACAATACAATAAAAGACAAAGAAGACAACACAACACCATAGAAGACGACACATATATAACAACCGATACTTGAAAGATTTATTTACCCATTGTTGTAAGGCTCTGCTATTCCTGCCAGGTTACTGTTCATACATCCTGGGAGAAGGAACATAAGTGGACCAAATGAAGCTAGTACAACAGAGACAAAACACATCAAAGCTGCCTTCTTACACGTGTCTTTCAGTGAGAACATTCTCACTGTGAGTGAGCCACAAAGATTACCAACTAAAACAAACAGAAATGAGATTCTTGAATAAGAGAATCTGAAGTAAACGAGATATGGAGTTCACATCAACTTGTATTTTTCATTGAAAATAATTCATTCTCATTTCCGTCGTTTAAATAATTTTAAAGCGCCTATGGAACGAAAAATCGCTTTTCCATATTTTCCACTTTTTCAAAAAAAAATTCGGGTAAATTCGGGTAATATTGCTGTTAAATATTCATGTAAAACTTTATATTTTGAACTGTTTTAATACTAAAGTAATATGTTTTAACATTAACATAATATATTAGAGTTGTTTTGCAGTTGCCCAGTTTAAAATTATACTGAGGACTATATCACATACGATATAGATGAAGTACTCCCCTATTTCGGTGAAGAAACCGCTTAGAAATCTAGTCACATATGAAGTTGCGCCTGCCACACTGCATCCGATGATCGACAGTCGACTCTTAACTGGTCAGGTACGCCTATGTCCTAGTCTGGCACAAAGCAATCACTAAAGGCATCACGTGATGAAATACTTACGACTAATGCCTATTATGGTTAGCAATGACAGAATATAACCAGTTGTCACTGGGTCCACGCCAAACTTTAAACGAAATATTTTTGAAATGAACACGGTTACTGATGCTCCGTAAAACACGCCAACAGTTATAGCTGAGGTATTAAATGTAAACGTCCAATTTGTTAGAAGATTTTTCAGTTCCGGTAAAAGATCCCTAAGCCTTGGCGTCTCCTGGCCGTCCACATCTCTGATATGCCCTTGACGTATGTGTTCAAGGCGACGCTCCTTAGCTCCTGGCATCTCTCGTGGAAATCCGAGAAATACGACTGAACACAAAAGAACAGCGAAACCAAAAACGAGGAAACCAAGCCACCAAGCTCCTATCCAACTTGGATTTTTAGGATTTAAATATTGACCCGGAGGCTATAAAAAAATAGTAGATAGAATTTAGCGACGGACGGATGTTAATGGGTGGGTGTTAATGGATGGATGTTTATGGATGGAAAAATCCCTTCGCGGTTAAAGAGAAAGGCAAAAGTCCTTCGTTAGAGAGAGAGAGGTAAAAGCCCCTCGTTAGAGAGAGAGGCAAAAGCCGTTCGTTAAAGAGAGCGGCAAAAGCCCTTCGTCAGATTGAGAGGCAAAATCCCTTCATTAGAGAGAGAGACAAAAGCCCTTCGTTAAAGAAAGAGGTAAAAGCCCTTCGTTAGAGAGAGAGAGAGAGAGGCAAAAGCCTTCGTTAAAGAGAGAGGTAAAAGCCTTCGTTAGAGAGAGAGGCAAAACCCTTCGTTAGAGAGAGAGGCAAAAGCCCTTCGTTAGAGAGAGAGAGGTAAAAGCTCTTCGTTAGAGAGAGAGGTAAAAGCCCTTCGTTAGACAGAGAGAGAGAGGCAAAATCCGTTCGGTTAAAGAGAGAGGCAAAAGCCGTTCGTTAAAGAGAGAGGCAAAAGCCCTTCGTCAGATTGAGAGGTAAAATCCCTTCGTTAGAGAGACAAAAGCCCTTCGTTAAAGAAAGAGGCAAAAGCCCTTCGTTAAAGAGAAAAGCAAAACCCTTCGTTAGAGAGAGAGGCAAAAGCCCTTCGTTAGAGAGGTAAAAGCCCTTCGTTAGAGAGAGAGGCAAAAGCCCTTCATTAGAGGGAGAGGCAAAAGCCCTTCGTTAAAGAGAGGCAAAAGCCCTTCATTAGAGGGAGAGACAAAAGCCCTTCGTTAAAGAGAGAGGCAAAAGCCCTTCATTAGAGGGAGAGGCAAAAGCCCTTCGTTAGAGAGAGAGACAAAAGCCCTTCGTTAGAGAGAGAGGCAAAAGCCCTTCGTTAAAGAGAGAGGCAAAAGCCCTTCGTTAAAGAGAAAGGTAAAAGCCCTTCGTTAAAGAGAGAGGCAAAAGCCCTTCGTTAAAGAGAAAGGTAAAAACCATTCGTTAAAGAGAGAGGCAAAAGCCATTCGTTAAAGAGAGAGGTAAAAGCCCTTCGTTACAGAGAGAGAGGCTAAGGCTCTTCGTCAGAGGATGAAAAACACACCTACCTGCTGAATATCAACATAAATACTTAAAAACTTTCCACCAATAAAATATCCAACTCCTGTACTAATGAATGTAAAACAATAATAGATGCCTAAATAAACTGGCATTGATTTGGGAGCGACGTTTTCGTCCAAGTAAGCTGGTAAAAGAGAATGGAAAGGAGAAAGTCCTGCTCCAATTATCAACTGAGCGACGATGAATATCATCAAGTAATACCACTCTCCACCGCTCGGAGCTTTGCACTCTGGTGGACCTTGGTTGACTGTGCTGTTGGTAAGGAGACACAATCCACTAGCTCGCACGTCAATTCGCTTATACGGTCCAACGATGAAGTGAGGAAGTGAAAATAAGATCAGGCCAAGACCTAAAATGTTAAAAATGGTGTTAATGCTCTCGACCAACCAATCAAATAACGAACTGACTGACTTATCAGCGTTCGACCAACAAACCAACTAACCAACCAACCAAGAAACCCACCAACCAGCTAACAAACCCACTAACCAACCAACCAACCAACTAACAAACCCACCCACCAACCAACCCACCAACAACCAACCAACCACCCAACAAACAAACCCACCAACAAACAAACAAACCCACCAACCAACAAACAAACCAACCAACCAAACAAACAAACAAACACACCAACCAACACCAACCAACACCAACCAACACCAACCAACACCAACCCACCAACAACCAACCAACTCACCAACCAACAAACAAACCCACCAACCAACCCACCGACAACCAACCAACCAACAAACAAACAAACAAACAAACAAACAAACAAACAAACAAACAAACAAACACACCAACCAACACCAACCAACCAACAAAACCACCAACAACCAACCAATCCATCCACCAACCAACCAACCAGCCAACCCACCAAGGTGAAGAAGAAGAGGAAGAAGAGGAAGAAGTAGATAAAGAAGAATGATATCTTATTTATACATGTCTACCTATCCAATACTTAATATATTTTACAAATTTAAGTTTTTTTAATAAATAACGTATGTGTTATGTTATGTTAAAAATCCAAGCTAACATCGTTGCGTGTTAAACCAAGAAGCAAACAACCAACTAAATAACCAATCATTCATACCTACAAGTATTGCTCCACCTCCCATCCACCTGATTTTGTTGCCATAGCCACCGTAAAAACTGACGAACACAACCAGCAACAGAGCACTTATGTCATTGGCTGCGGCAATAATTCCCAATTATTTACTCGACAAACTAAATCTTCTTTCAATGCTTGGTAAAACAAAATTTGACAAGCCCAGTACAGCAATACCTAAAGAAAACGATATAAATTAACTAGAAAAAGAAAAAACCTCAAAAACAACGCCCCTTCACTTCGGTGTTGTTGAGCACTCTGTGAAGTTGGTGTGGGTGTCCTTTAGCGATAATACAACGCCCACTACCCTTGTGGTAGTTTGAGCACTCTGGCCCTACACCGCTTCACGCTCTCTGGATGTGCGCATGACTGCTATTGTCCCACAAGCGGTTGTCACCGGAAATTGCTTGGGTATAAATAGTTCTCATGCCATATCTAGATTTACCCGAGCTTGTCTGTAGATTGTAATATATATATATATATATATATATATATATATATATATATATATATAAATACAAAAATATAAAAGCAAGTTAAAAAGTTTAATACATAGCAAAAATAAATAAGTGGTGTTACCTTGGCATAAAGTGTAGACAACAACGGCTGAAATAAACCACCTGGGGTTATTTAAAAACTGCAAACATTTTGGACGATACTTTCCCCATCCATACGAGATGTTGCTCCTTTGTCTGTACTCGTTTGACGTATCTACACCGTTATTTATTTCCAACGGCATTGATTGATCAACTATAGGAAATTAAGAAGTTAATGGGCAACTGTATTACAACTGACTTTCAAGTGTTATGTTTAGCAAATGTTATATAATAATTTGTATCTGCTCTTGTACTCGAGAAATAACGTTTTCATTCTCAGATTTTGTGCTTAATATTATTATATTTTATATAAATAGGCACGTAATCTGACTTATTTCATGATTGACATGCAGGAGGTTTTCAACAAAAGTCCTTTTGTTTTCCACCTTTTTTCTAGGTGGAACTCCTTTTTTTAACCGTTTGTGAAATTCAAGTTATCCACTCTCACTGAGCTGACATGAAAATATAGTTGTTGTAAAGAAAATTCTCATGAAGGCAAACTACTGAAACCAACGTACAGCTTACGTTGGGAATTAGAATACCCGCCTGGCCGTGAATGGACAAATTTCATAGAGGTTTACCGGCAAAGAATCTGATAAATGTTTAAACAGAAGACAAAGGTAAACGTCGATATAGCCTGGTATTCACGAACGACACAAGCGCAAGCACAAGAGTCCTTATTTTACGTGAAAATAGGCTCGACACAAGCACAAGAGTCCTTATTTCACGTGCAAATAAGTTCGACGCAAGCGCAAGAGTCCTTATTTCACGTGCAAATAAGCTCGACGCAAGCGCAAGAGTCCTTATTTCACATGCAAATAGGCTCGACGCAAGCGCAAGAGTCCTTATTTCACGTGCAAATAGGCTCGACGCAAGCGCAAGAGTCCTTATTTCACGTGCAAATAGGCTCGACGCAAGCGCAAGAGTCCTTATTTCACGTGCAAATAGGCTCGACGCAAGCACAAGAGTCCTTATTTAACGTGCAAATAAGCTCGACGCACCTTATTTCACGTGCAAATAGGCTCAACGCAAGCACAAGAGTCCTTATTTCACGTGCAAATAGGCTCGACGCAAGCACAAGAGTCCTTATTTCAGGGGCAAATAGGCTTTATTTCACGTGCAAATAGGCTCGACGCAAGCACAAGAGTCCTTATTTCACGTGCAAATAGGCTCGACGCAAGCACAAGATTCCTTATTTCACGTGCAAACAGGCTCGACGCAAGCACAAGAGTCCTTATTTCACGTGCAAATAGGCTCGACGCCAGCACAAGGACCTTATTTCACGTGCAAATAGGCTCGACGCAAGCGCAAGAGTCCTTATTTCACGTGCAAACAGTCTCGACGCAAACACAAGAGTCCTTATTTCACGTGCAAACAGGCTCGACGCAAGCACAAGCGCAAGCACAAGAGTCCTTATTTCACGTGCAAACAGGCTCGACGCAAGCGCAAGAATAAGCGCAAGCACAATAGTCCTTATTTCACAGTGAAAACAAACTCGACGCAAGCGCAAGAATAAGCGCAAGCACAAGAGTCCTTATTTCACAGTGAAAACAAACTCGACGCAAGCGCAAGAATAAGCGCAAGCACAATAGTCCTTATTTCACAGTGAAAACAAACTCGACGCAAGCGCAAGAATAAGCGCAAGCACAAGAGTCCTTATTTCACAGTGAAAACAGGCTCGACGCAAGCGCAAGCACTGACCGGCGCAAACACAAGCACAGATGATAAGGATGAAAAAGTTTCCTTTTTGAGCTTGCGTTGTGATCGTGAAAATCGAACACAACGTAAGCAAGCACAACGGTGTTTTGGATATCTAATCAAATCAGAATCTGCAGAAAGATTGACGACTGCTAATAGCTTTGTCTAATCGTAACGTTAGTCTTGATGTGCAACTATGTATTTGAAAATATTTTAGCGGGGCAATTATCAATTGATTATTTGCATTACTCATTGGTAGTTCAAGTGATTTAATATTTGGAGGGTAGAGATATTTATCTCTATAAATCCATCATTAATAGTAATGATGGATTTATGAAGATAAATTAATCCCTCCTGCAAGCCACAGTATAAATCCCTTGAATTCCTAATGAGTTTATTCATCATACGTACATCCTGCAAATAAAAATTGTTCTGAAATTGAAGCATGAAGTACCTCACGTATACGACCGCTATATATATCGGAAACACATTCTGGCACCACGCTATGTAGTTTTACTATAGGCGACAGAGACTATCCTCCTTTTATCTTTCAATGGTTAGAGCATCTCACCGCCAATCAGAAGGTTACATGTTTGATTCCTGTCTGGGACTTTTTCTGAGGATATATACAGTCCATGACTCCATGTATCGTCTGTCTACTCCAAGCTCTCCCACATTCACTACAGCTGTGAGCTGTGTATATATTAACACATAATTCCATTTAATACCTATACTTCTTTACTATAGTACTGTAATTAACAGTAATTCTACACATTTATTTCAATATATTTTATTTCCCATTTTGTACTATAATTTAGCAGAACCCCTAAAAGCTCCAGCTTCGCAGGTTAACTAAAACATGAAATAAGGGCCTGTTCAGTCTAGGTGCCCTGGCGCCGTGTTCGGGCACGCATGTCAACATGGCCATCATTTTCACGATGGCCATCAGCTGTTGTGGTCTAGTTCTATGAGCTGGGAGACACAGGTTCAAATCCCGGGTCGGACCACCACTCAGGGTCTAATTGAGGAGAAAGTGCTGCCTTTCATAATACCAGCGAATGGTAAGAAACAATTGTGCTTCTAGCCTGTTGGGGGTATTCCGTTTACTAGTGATAAATCGTATAGACTATAGACTGTCTAGACTAGAGAAATTGCACGGGCGCCACGTTAACGATACAATTTCATCGGTGTCCACTCTAACCATAGTTAATATAACCATAGCATGCGCTAACCCGGCTGGTGAAGTTTGGTTAGTGACATATTATTGCTACAATGGCATTCAAAATAAGCTGATCTCGTCGCGTTCTGGCCCACGGCTTCTTTATACCGAAGAATAAAACTAACACTAAAATGACATTAACAGCATAACACGCACAAACGCCTGCTCTACACATACACTGGTACCTTCTGGAATCGAAATAGCAAAACCAAAACTAGTGTGTGTACCAAGCCTCCTGCGTGTCCGTACCATGGAACCAAGTCCGTACCATGGAACCAAGCCTAAGCGACCAGCCATGATGGCTTTCTTTCGCCGCAGCTCTCGAATGTCTCAATCTCCCTGGTATCGACGCTGCTATTACGTTTAATATTCTTACATTGCTGAAGTATGATAACACTAGTTTAGTACATACCTATCAGACTGCTATCTGTACGTTGTTTTGTTTCAACAGTATATGGAGCTTTGCCGAGTGTTGTGTTGCAAGCCAGAGTTGCGGAAAGTACGTCAATGAAATTTGATACAAAGATAGACATCTCGGAATAAACTGTTCTTGTAATTAGAAATAATATATTATATACTATTTATTTTCACCATGGTCTCAATGGATTTTAAGACTAAAATTTAATACTAGAAGTTACTATCGCAAGGGAAGTGCTGCCTCAAAAGCCATCGCAAGCCTAATTTTTAATAAAATTTCCAAAATGAACCCTGGTGATCAATTGTAACAGACATACTCTCTGTAGATACACATTGTTTTCAATTCTTTTAATAGCGTAGCGTCTGGCTGCTATTAATAGTTCAAAATGCGGACAAACAGGGGAGGATCTAGGATTTTCCTTACCTACGTCAAATAATTTCCGAAATAAAAATTTTCGGGTGTGTGGTCAGAAAACGCCCCCCTCAAAAATTTTTTTGAAGGACCAAGCAATCGCATCTGTTGGGAAATAATAAGCGTTGTACGGAAAGAAGAAATCTGGCTGTTTCGGTCTATATCGTCATGACTAGGAAACACTAAGTAATATGGTGATTTTGACATGGACTCCAAGTCGGAATCACTATCTCCCTTTAGGTGCAAATATTCATACAAACATTCAATCTATGATTATTAACAACAAGCAAGTTAAACATTGCCACACAAATGCATTCTTTTATTTCTTTCTAACTTCTAATAATTTCCCATTTTCTATCTATTAATGTTTTAATAAGTGTAATAAAAAAGTTGATCAATATAAAAACTTCGAGAACGAGGTAATAAGAGGTGTTTTAAAGACACGTTTCTTCAGCGGGTGATGGTGAATCTCCTGGCTTCTCTATAAGCTTGGCACTAGTCGCGCCCACACCAGTCTCGACATGAGTTTTGCAGAAATACCACGATAGGAAGTAAAGAATGCAGGCGACACCTAAAAATTGAGGGAAAAGGTTCAATTTCATACTCTGACACATTTCGGCAGTACACCGATGCGTTAGAGTTGTGTATATTAATATATATATATACATATATATATATATATATATATATATATATATATATATATATATATATATATATATATATATATATATATATATATATATATATATATATATATATATATATATATATACAATATCTACAGACACGTGTTTCGCTGTTCCACAGCTCATCAGTGTAGCTTGGTACAATCTAGATATGGGCATGAGAACTCATTATACACAAGCGATTGCCGGTGACAACCGCTTGTGGGACAATCAGCGGTCATGCGCACATCTAGAGAGCGTGAAGTGGTTAGTGGGCGTTGCATTATCGCTGAAGGACACCTACACCAACTTCACAATATTGCTCGAGTACCCAAGATCTGACCGTTGTTCGAGTATGCTTCACCAATTCGGGGAGGCCTACCTGCCTACCTGGAGGAAGACATCGAAAGAGTACAGAACAGGTGTCTAGATATAACTGGCTTACTAAAGAATTCAAACGCTTTATGAAATTCAGTGAGCAATGGTGCAGGCAGTTTTTAGAGGCACCAATCGATCACTCACATAAATTAAGGTCCAGTACATCCTTTAGAGTACAAGCGTCACGTACAAAGAGACATAAACTATCTTTTACTGTCAGAGGAGCCAAATTGAACTGTAGTTAGTTGATTGTATATACCTGTTAATATCTTAAGATTACCTTTTTAGTTATATTACTATCACATGTAATAATGTTGTAATTCTTATGCTAAAGAAACTTAAATAACAAATTCAGCGTTACTTACAATTTATAGCAATTCCGTAGACAAAAATCGTAAGGCTTAAGCTTTCGATATCGTAGTCAAAACACCGTCCTTTTTTGCCACAACTGTCTTGCCACAATCTACAAGACAGGTCTACCAGATGCCCAAAGACGATTGGACCAGGGAGCAGTCCCAACGTTTTTAATATCACATACTGAATACCAACTGCGAAGGCACGTTTGTTATCAGGAACACACCTGTATATTAACACAACATTATTAAGGTCGGCTGTAATGAATGTGGGACTAGAACTTGGAGTAAACAGACGATACATGGATGATCGTCAAGCTTATATAACCTCAGAAAAATGTTTCTGAGTCACGAGCAGGAATCGAAACCACTGATCTCAAAAATAGGACTGGATTGAGCTTTCTATTGTATCTGATGAGCTGATTTTGAAGCTTGCATATTTTCGAGTTTGCAAGCAAATCAAACTGCGACGCTCGCAAAATAGGTTTCAGTGTCTGGCAATATAGTTTCTTTGTTAACATGTGTGCGTAAAACCTTGAACCTAATTTGACGTCTCATATTAGGCTTCTCTCACTGGATAATTAGAGCCAACGGCGGCCATTAATTACTAAGGGACCAAAGTCGCAGTAAATCTGTAGGTAGGCCATGAATCGTTTTACCCAGTAATTTGAAAAATGTCTTCTGGTCCTGTTTATAGTAAAATTATTTATTTTGTCGATATGGTAAGAGCACATAATCCAACAAAAAACCTCATAGGATCCTCAGCTGGTCCCTTAGTATAATGGCGGACTTCCGGCTTCATTTTTTGAACAGTAGTTGCTCGACCCAGTCTTCTTTCGAGATCAGTGGGTGAGACGCTCTAATCATTGAGCCACCGAGACTCAGATGGAGAGCGAAGGTTACAATAATGTACTAGTTCGATTGATATATATATATATATATATATATATATATATATATATATATATATATATATATATATATATATATATATATATATATATATATATATATATATATATATATATATATATATATATATATTTTCGCTTACCTCAAAACTGGTCTGCTACAACTTGTTTCATCTGTAAAAGAATCTTCAGGCAGGGTCACTGCCTGAAGATTCTTTTACAGATGAAACAAGTTGTAGCAGACCAGTTTTGAGGTAAGCGAAAATCTATTATTTGCTCTAACTATATGTTGTTGAGCACTCTTTGCATTTCGTAGACCAAAACCTACACGTATATATATATATATATATAGATTTTCGCTTACCTCAAAACTGGTCTGCTACAACTTGTTTCATCTGTAAAAGAATCTTCAGGCAGTGACCTGAAGATTCTTTTACAGATGAAACAAGTTGTAGCAGACCAGTTTTGAGGTAAGCGAAAATCTATTATTTGCTCTAACTATATGTTGTTGAGCACTCTTTGCATTTCGTAGACCAAAACCTACACGTATATATATATATATATATATAATATACTGCGGCTACATCCAGGGTGTGTTAATTAAATATATACAGCTATAGGGAATGTGGGATGTTGGAATAGATGGACAATATATGTTATTATGTTGTCTCTAGCATACCTCAAAACCACAGTTCTACCAGGAACTGCATTTGAAAATCGGACAATCAAATCCAGAGAGCATAATACTGCAAAAATGATGATGTTCTTGCAGTTGCGGTCACAATAACCTGGTTTGGCCGAGCTACCTGTGCGAGGGTTGGTACGGGCTCCAGGAATGCACGAACAATTGGTGTAGGTCTGAGGAAGAAATGGAAAACATAAAGATAGAACGTTAATAAACAACATATATATCGTACATTACATCTGTATTGTCCACGAAACGATGATCGAGCATGAGTCGTCTATATATATATATATATACATGAAGTTAAAACTGGACAAAAATAACTATATACACATGAAACACTACAAATCTGTTTCAAGAGTGTTTCAAGAAGTTATATGACGTCACATAGTTCAGTGTATTTAAGTAGGTTAGTTAGTCAGCACATTTTTACACCTGATGAGAGAGTGCTCTTGGGAACACTCTTGAAACAGAATTGTAGTGTTTTATGTGTAAATAGTTATTTTTATCCAGTTTTAACTTCATGTATACAGCTCCTTCTTGTTGAGCACTTTACGACGAAGGAATCAATTCTTATTCTACTATATATATATATATATATATATATAGTACAATATCTACAGACACGTGTTTCGCTGTTCCACAGCTCATCAGTGTAGCTTGGTACAATCTAGATATGGACATGAGTACTAATTATACACAAACGATTGCCAGTGACAACCGCTTGTGGGATAAACAGCGGTCATGCGCACATCCAGAGAGCGTGAAGCGGTATAGGGCCAGAGTGCTCAAACTACCACAAGGGTAGTGGGCGTTGCATATATATATAGATGAATTCTTTGTACGGTATATATATATATATATATATATATATATACCGTACAAAGAATTCATCAATGCAAATAATAAAACATTGTTAACATTCAACTACTGATTCACTTTGAGTTATACCTTGTTGGGAAATCTGATGTTGCAACCTGCGTGACATGCACTGACGTATGTAACAGAGTCGGAGCCACAAACTGGGGAGAATCTTTTCAAGGAGCATCCACAGTTGGTATTACATTGAGACTTTAGGGGAAAATCATTGACTGATGGTATTGTCGGAATTTGACCACTCAATACAGTGCTGGAGAGAAAATACGGTTATAAGGTGAATTATTTATTTACGAAATGGTTCAAGTTTTTGGCGTGCTGTGACGAATTATGATGCACGTAGAAGATAATAAGAGAAGACAACACAACACAAAACAACACAATACAACACAATAGAAGAGACAGTACAACACAACACAACACAACACAACACAACACAACGCAACGCAACGCAACGCAACGCAATCTAAGATGAGACAACTCAACATAACACATTAGATAATAAAGACAACACAGAACAACACCGTCCACTTGAGGGGGCACACCAGAAGTTGGAAGAACACGAAGAAAGTGCAAGATTGTTCTCCCAACTTCCCAAGTGTTCTGCGAACTTCCCAAATGTTCTGCTAGCTTCCCCCAACTTCCCAGGTGTTCTCCCAACTTTCCAGGTGTTCTTCCAACTTCGCAAGTGTTCTCTCAACTTTTCAAGTGTTCTCTCAACTTCCCAAGTGTTCTCCCAAGTGTTCTCCCAACTTTCCAGGTGTTCTTCCAACTTTTCAAGTGTTCTCTCAACTTCCCAGGTGTTCTCCCAACTTCCCAAGTGTTCTCCCAACTTCCCAAGTGTTCTCTCAACTTCCCAAGTGTTCTCCCAACTTCCCAGGTGTTCTCCCAACTTCCCAGGTGTTCTCCCAACTTCCCAAGTGTTCTCCCAACTTCCCAAGTGTTCTCCCAACTTTCCAGGTGTTCTTCCAACTTTCCAGGTGTTCTTCCAACTTTTCAAGTGTTCTCTCAACTTCCCAGGTGTTCTCCCAACTTCCCAAGTGTTCTCCCAACTTCCCAAGTGTTCTCTCAACTTCCCAAGTGTTCTCCCAACTTCCCAGGTGTTCTCCCAACTTCCCAGGTGTTCTCCCAACTTCCCAAGTGTTCTCCCAACTTCCCAAGTGTTCTCCCAACTTTCCAGGTGTTCTTCCAACTTTTCAAGTGTTCTCTCAACTTCCCAGGTGTTCTCCCAACTTCCCAAGTGTTCTCCCAACTTCCCAAGTGTTCTCTCAACTTCCCAAGTGTTCTCTCAACTTCCCAGGTGTTCTCCCAACTTCCCAAGTGTTCTCCCAACTTCCCAAGTGTTCTCTCAACTTCCCAAGTGTTCTCCCAACTTCCCAGGTGTTCTCCCAACTTCCCAGGTGTTCTCCCAACTTCCCAAGTGTTCTCCCAACTTCCCAAGTGTTCTCCCAACTTTCCAGGTGTTCTTCCAACTTTTCAAGTGTTCTCTCAACTTCCCAGGTGTTCTCCCAACTTCCCAAGTGTTCTCCCAACTTCCCAAGTGTTCTCTCAACTTCCCAAGTGTTCTCCCAACTTCCCAGGTGTTCTCCCAACTTCCCAGGTGTTCTCCCAACTTCCCAAGTGTTCTCCCAACTTCCCAAGTGTTCTCCCAACTTCCCAAGTGTTCTCCCAACTTTCCAGGTGTTCTTCCAACTTTTCAAGTGTTCTCTCAACTTCCCAGGTGTTCTCCCAACTTCCCAAGTGTTCTCCCAACTTCCCAAGTGTTCTCTCAACTTCCCAAGTGTTCTCCCAACTTTCCAGGTGTTCTTCCAACTTTTCAAGTGTTCTCTCAACTTCCCAGGTGTTCTCCCAACTTCCCAAGTGTTCTCCCAACTTCCCAAGTGCTCTCCCAACTTCCCAAGTGCTCTCCCAACTTCCCAAGTGTTCTCCCAACTTCCCAAGTGTTCTCCCAACTTTCCAGGTGTTCTCCCAACTTGCCAAGTGTTCTCCCAACTTTTCAAGTGTTCTCCCAACTTCCCAAGTGTTCCCCGAACTTCCCAAGTGTTCCCCCAACTTCCCAAGTGTTCTCCCAACTTCCCAAGTGTTCTCCCAACTTCCCAAGTGTTCTTCCAACTTTTCAAGTGTTCTCCCAACTTCCCAAGTGTTCTCCCAACTTCCCAAGTGTTCTCCCAACTTCCCAAGTGTTCTCCCAACTTCCCAAGTGTTCCCCCAACTTGCCAAGCGTTCTCCCAACTTCCCAAGGGTTTTCCCAACTTCTCAAGTGATTTCCCAACTTCTCAAGTGTTCTTCCAACTTCCCAAGTGCTCTCCTAACTTCCCAAGTGTTCTCCCAACTTCCCAATTGTTCTCCTAACGCAACATAACACAACATAATGGGAAACAACATCGACAACACAATACAACACAACACAAACACAACACAACAATAGAAGAGACAGCACAACATAGCATAGCATAGCACAGCACAGCACAGCACAGCACAGCACAGCACAACACAAGACAACACAACACAATAGAAAACAATACAATAGAAGACAAAGAAGACAACACAACACCATGAAGACGATACAACTCCTATATATATAACAACCGATACTTGAAAGATTTATTTACCCATTGTTGTAAGGCTCTGCTATTCCTGCCAGGTTACTGTTCATACATCCTGGGAGAAGGAACATAAGTGGACCAAATGAAGCTAGTACAACGCAGACAAAACACATCAAAGCTGCATTCTTACACGTCTCTTTCAGTGAGAACATTCTTGTTGTGAGTGAACCACAAAGATTACCAACTAAAACAAACAGAAATGAGATTCTTGAATAAGAGAATCTGAAGTAAACGAGATATAGAGTGAACATCAACTTGTATTTTTCATTGAAAATAATTTATTCTCATTTCCGTCGTTTAAAGAATTTTAAAGCGCCTATGGAACGAAAAATCGCTTTTCCATATTTTCCACTTTTTCAAAAAAAAATTCGGGTAAATTCGGGTAATATTGCTGTTAAATATTCATGTAAAACTTTATATTTTGAACTGTTTTAATACTAAAGTAATATGTTTTAACATTAACATAATATATTATGTTTTGCAGTTTCCCAGTTTAAAATTATACTGAGGGCTATATCACATACGATATAGATGAAGTACTCCCCTATTTCGGTGAAGAAACCGCTTAGAAATCTAGTCACATATGAAGTTGCGCCTGCCACACTGCATCCGATGATCGACAGTCGACTCTTAACTGGTCAGGTACGCCTATGTTCTAGTCTGGCACAAAGCAATCAGTAAAGGCATCACGTGATGAAATACTTACGACTAATGCCTATTATGGTTAGCAATGACAGAATATAACCAGTTGTCACTGGGTCCACGCCAAACTTTAAACGAAATATTTTTGAAATGAACACGTATACTGATGCTCCGTAAAACACGCCAAGAGTTAAAGCTGAGGTATTAAATGTAAACGTCCAATTTGTTAGAAGATTTTTCAGTTCCGGTAAAAGATCCCTAAGCCTTGGCGTCTCCTGGCCGTCCGCATCTCTGATATGCCCTTGACGTATGTGTTCTAGGCGACGCTCTTTAGCTCCTGGCATCTCTCGTGGAAATCCGAGAAATACGACTGAACACAAAAGAACAGCGAAACCAAAAACGAGGAAACCAAGCCACCAAGCTCCTATCCAACTTGGATTTCTAGGATTTAAATATTGACCTGGAGGCTATAAAAAAATAGTAGATAAAATTTAGCGATGGACTTAATGGCTGGATGTTAATGGATGGCAAAAGCGCTTCGCAAAAGCCCTTCGTTAGAGAGAAAGAGAGAGAGAGGCAAAAGCCCTTCATTAAAGAGAGAGGCAAAAGCCATTCGTTAGAGAGAGAGACAAAAGCCCTTCGTTAAAGAGAGGGTAAAAGCCCTTCGTTAGAGAGAGAGGCAAAAGCCCTTCGTTAGAGAGAGAGAGAGGCAAAAGCCTTCGTTAAAGAGAGAGGCAAAAGCCTTCGTTAAAGAGAGAGGCAAAAGCCCTTCGTTAAAGAGAGAGGCAAAAGCCCTTCGTTAGAGAGAGAGATAAAAGTCCT
The DNA here is from genome assembly GCA_035772405.1 of Chrysogorgia sp. JL179-B06. Classification (NCBI taxonomy): domain Eukaryota; kingdom Metazoa; phylum Cnidaria; class Anthozoa; order Scleralcyonacea; family Chrysogorgiidae; genus Chrysogorgia; species Chrysogorgia sp. JL179-B06. The sequence goes on from JAYKKM010000085.1 coordinate 730,495, forward strand.
TCGTTAGAGAGAGAGACAAAAGCCCTTCATTAGAGGGAGAGGCAAAAGCCCTTCGTTAAAGAGAGAGGCAAAAGCCCTTCATTAGAGGGAGAGGCAAAAGCCCTTCGTTAAAGAAAGAGGTAAAAGCCCTTCGTTAGAGAGAGAGAGGCAAAAGCCCTTCGTTAAAGAGAGAGGCAAAAGCCCTTCATTAGAGGGAGAGGCAAAAGCCCTTCGTTAAAGAGAAAAGCAAAACCCTTCGTTAGAGAGAGAGAGGTAAAAGCCCTTCGTTAGAGAGAGAGGCAAAAGCTCTTCATTAGAGGGAGAGGCAAAAGCCCTTCGTTAAAGAGAAAGGCAAAAGCCCTTCATTAGAGGGAGAGGCAAAAGCCCTTCGTTAAAGAGAGAGGCAAAAGCCCTTCATTAGAGGGAGAGGCAAAAGCCCTTCGTTAAAGAGAAAGGCAAAAGCCCTTCGTTAAAGAGAGAGGCAAAAGCCCTTCATTAGAGGGAGAGGCAAAAGCCCTTCGTTAAAGAGAGAGGCAAAAGCCCTTCATTAGAGGGAGAGGCAAAAGCCCTTCATTAGAGGGAGAGGCAAAAGCCCTTCGTTAGAGAGAGAGACAAAAGCCCTTCGTTAGAGAGAGAGGCAAAAGCCCTTCGTTAAAGAGAGAGGCAAAAGCCCTTCGTTAAAGAGAGAGGCAAAATCCCTTCGTTAAAGAGAGAGGCAAAAGCCCTTAGTTAAAGAGAGAGGTAAAAGCCCTTCGTTACAGAGAGAGAGGCTAAGGCTCTTCGTCAGAGAGGGGGGCGGTTCTTCGTCAGAGAGAGTGGCAAAGGCTCTTCGTCAGAGGATGAAAAACACACCTACCTGCTGAATATCAACATAAATACTTAAAAACTTTCCACCAATAAAATATCCAATTCCTGTACTAATGAATGTAAAACAATAATAGATGCCTAAATAAACTGGCATTGATTTGGGAGCGACATTTTCGTCCAAGTAAGCTGGTAAAAGAGAATGGAAAGGAGAAAGTCCTGCTCCAATTATCAACTGAGCGACGATGAATATCATCAAGTAATACCACTCTCCACCACTCGGAGCTTTGCACTCTGGTGGACCTTGGTTGATGGTGTTGTTGCTAAGGAGACATAGTCCACTAGCTCGCACGTCAACTGGCTTATACGGTCCAACGATGAAGTGAGGAAGTGAAAATAAGATCAGGCCAAAACCTAAAATGTTAAAAATGGTATTAATGCTCTCAACCAACCAACCAACCAATCAAATAACGAACTGATTGACTTATCAGCGTTCGACCAACCAACCAACCAACCAGCTAACAAACCCACTAACCAACCAATCAACTAACAAACCCACCCACCAACCTACCAACAACCAACCACCCAACAAACAAACCCACCAACAACCAACCAACCAACAAACAAACAAACCCACCAACAAACAAACAAACAAACAAACACACACACCAACCAACACCAACCAACACCAACCAACAACCAATCCACCAATCAACTCACCAACCAACAATCAAACCCACCAACCAAGCCACCAACAACCAACCAATCCAACCAACCACCTCCAAGGTGAAGAAGAGGAAGAAGTAGAGAAAGAAGAATGATATCTTATTTATACATGTTATTCTTGTTCAACAACCTATCTAATACTTAATATATTTTACAAATTATAATAAAACTATTTAACATCCAAGTATATAATGTTAAAAATCCAAGCTAACATCGTTGCGTGTTAAACCAAGAAGCAAATAACCAACTAGCAAACAACCAACTAAATAATCAATTATTCATACCTACAAGTATTCCTCCACCTCCCATCCACCTGATTTTGTTGCCATAGCCACCGTAAAAACTGACGAACACAACCAGCAACAAAGCACTTATGTCATTGGCTGCGGCAATAATTCCCAATTCTTTGCTCGATAAACTAAATCTTCTTTCAATGCTTGGTAAAACAAAACTTGACAAGCCCAGTGCAGCAATACCTAAAGAAAACGATATAAATTAACTAGAAAAAGAAAAAACCTCAAAAACAACGCCCCTTCACTTTGGTGTTGTTGAACACTCTGTGAAGTTGGTGTGGGTGTCCTTTAGCGATAGTACAACGCCCAGTACCCTTGTGGTAGTTTGAGCACTCTGACCCTACATCGCTTCATGCTCTCTGGATGTGCGCATGACTGCTATTGTCCCACAAGCGGTTGTCACCGGGAATTGCTTGGGTATAAATAGTTCTCATGCCACATCTAGATTGTACGTACCCGAGCTTGTCTGTGGATTGTAATGTATATATATATATATATATATATATATAAATATAACACAAGATGAAAACACAAGTTACTTCATCGAATTTTTAATCACTACAGATCTGTTTCGTATGGCAAGTGTTGAACTTGCCACACTCATCAGGTGAATAATTATAGCGTAACAGTGTGACAGAATATATACAAGGGATGCATAATTAAATAGATTGGATCATGTTACATGGTTTAGTAAGTATTTCTTTCGATGTCGACATGCGGAAATGAGTTCGTTACGTTTATTGAGGGAGCTTAGTTCCGGGTTGTAGATGATAATGAATTTTTCGGAGAGGCATAAGTTACAGCGTTTTGTTTTGTTTGAGTAGGGTTGCGATTTCTTGATGATTTTCCAGTTGATAATGTACGGTGTGTTAGAGTCTTTTAATTTCCAAATGTGTTTGCTGAGTTCTGTGGCGTGTTTCTTGGTTTTGTTTCGAAAGGAGCTGGTGTGCATGTTGGTTTAGGTAGCGTGTTTTGAATGTAGTCTCTGTTAGTCCGACGTAGGTTTGTTCTTCTTTCGTCGTTATGTTCGTTACTGTAGCCTGGTAGACTACCCCTTTGGTCTGGCATTCTCCTTTCAGTGGGCAGGTAAGCTCCCTCAATAAACGTAACGAGTCGACATCGAAAGAAATACTTATTAAACCATGTAACATGATCCAATCTATTTAATTATGCATCCCTTGTATATATTCTGTCACACTGTTACGCTATAATTATTCACCTGATGAGTGTGGCAAGTGCAACACTTGCCATACGAAACAGATCTGTAGTGATTAAAAATTCGATGAAGTAACTTGTGTTTTCATCTTGTGTTATACCGCTCTGCTAATATGCATTGAGCACTCTATCTGTATGATTTTGTATGCGCTAGTTTATGTCTTAACGACAGTCTCTATCGCTAAATTTATCTATATATATATATATATATATACATAGCAAAAATAAATAAGTTGTGTTACCTTGGCATAAAGTGTAGACAACAACGGCTGCAATAAACCACGTGGGGTTATTTAAAAACTGTAAACATTTTGGACGATACTTTCCCCATCCATACGAGATGTTGCTCCTTTGTCTGTACTCGTTTGACTGATCTACACCGTTATTTATTTCCAACGGCATTGTGGCCACTTTATATTTAATATATATTATTGTGGTTCGTGATCCAATCGATCAACTAGGAAATTAAGAAGTTAATGGGCAACTGTATTAAAAAAAATATCGAGAAATAATTAATATTATTATATTTTATATAAATAGGCCCGTACGTAATCTGACTTATTTCATGATTGACATGCAGGAGGTTTTCAATAAAAGTCCTTTTGTTTTCCACCTTTATTCTAGGTGGAATTCCTTTTTTAACCGTTTGTAAAATTCACTCTCACTGAGCTGACATGAAAATATAGTTGTTGTAAAGAAACTTCTCATGAAGGCAAGCTACTGAAACCAACGTACAGCTTACGTTGGGAATTGGAATGCCCGCCTGACCGTGAATGGACAAATTTCATAGAGGTTGACCGGCAAAGAATCTGATAAATGTTTAAACAGAAGACAAAGGTAAACGTCGATATAGCCTGGTATTCACGAACGACACAAGCGCAAGCGCAAGAGTCCTTATTTCACGTGCAAACAAGCTCGACGCAAGCGCAATAGTCCTTATTTCACGTGCAAACAAGCTCGACGCAAGCGCAAGAGTCCTTATTTCACGTGCAAATAAGCTCGACGCAAGCGCAAGAGTCCTTATTTCACGTGCAAACAAGCTCGACGCAAGCGCAAGAGTCCTTATTTCACGTGCAAATAGGCTCGACGCAAGCATCACGTGCAAATAGGCTCGACGCAAGCGCAGGAGTCCTTATTTCACGTGCAAATAAGCTCGACGCAAGCACAAGAGTCCTTATTTATTTCACGTGCAAATAGGCTCGACGCAAGCACAAGCGCAAGCACAATAGTCCTTATTTCACAGTGAAAACAGGCTCGACGCAAGCGCAAGCACTGACCGGCGTAAACACAAGCACAAATGACAAGGATGAAAAAGATTCCTTTTTCTTGTGCTTGGGCTTGTGTTGTGATCGTGAAAATCGACCACAACGCAAGCAAGCACAGCGGTGTTTTGGATATCTAAAAATCAGAATCTGCAGAAAGATTGACGACTGGTAATCATAGCTTTGTCTAATCGTAACGTTAGTCTTGATGTGCAACTGTGTATTTGAAAATATTTTAGCGGGGCAATTATCAATTGATTATTTGCATTACTCATTGGTAGTTCAAGTGATTTATTTGGAGGGATAGAGATATTTTTCTCTATAAATCCATCATTAATAGTAATGAGGGATTTATGAAGATAAATCCCTCCAAGCCACAGTATAATTAAATCCTTGAATTCCTAATGAGTTTATTCATCATACGTACATCCTGAAAATTGTTCTGAAATTGAAGCAGGAAGTACCTCACGTATACGACCGCTATATATATCGGAAACACATTCTGGCACCACGCTATGTAGTTTTACCACAGGGAGCCCAACTCTGACTCCTGTGATGTGTTTCTCTGTTTCTTTATTTTATTCTATATTATGGAAATTCTGATGTTTCATATTTAATATTGAAAGAAGCGATGCTTATGATACTGCGGCGCTATGGCGTGTTTTATCACACAGCGGGGCACGAGTATTCACGTGGCACCCAGTGACAGCTGTTTCGAGTTTCAAATTACCGCGCGTGCAATTGTCGTCTCAGCTTTCAGTGATCGTCACGCGTATTCACGTGGCACCGGTGAGAGCTGTTTCGAGTTTCAAATTACCGCGCGCACTATTCACATAAGCGCCGCGGTATCATAAGCATCGCTTTCTTTCAATATTAAATATAAAACATCAGAATTTTCATAATATAGAATAAAATAGAGAAAATCACAGGCGTCAGAGTTGGGCTCCCTGTGGTTTTTACTATAGGCGACAGAGACTATCCTCCTTTTATCTTTCAATGGTTAGAGCATCTCACCGGCAATCAGAAGGTTACAGGTTTGATTCCTGTCCAGAATTCAGAATCTTTTTTCTGAGGATATACGAGCTTGACGACAGTCCATGTGTATCGTCTGTCTACTCCAAGCTCTCTCACATTTACTACAGCTGTGTATATATTAACACATAATTCCATTTAATAATTAACAGTAATTCTACACATTTATTTCGATATACTTTATTTCCCCTTTTGTACTATAATTTAGCACGGCCATTATGTAAACTACTGTGAAGGACCCCAACCCGTAAAACCTCCAGCTTCGCAGGTTAACTAAAACATGAAATAAGGGCCTGTTATGCAGTCTAGGTGCCCTGGCGCCGTGTTCGGGCACGCATGTCAACATAACTTTTTCACGATGCCCATCAGCTGTTGTGGTCTAGTTGTTACCACACATGTCTCGGACCACCACTCAGGGTCTTAAAAATAATTGAGCGGGAGAAAGTGCTGCCTTTCATAATACCAGCGAATGGTAAGAAAAATTGTGCTTCTAGCCTGTTGGGGGTATTCCGTTTACTAGTGATAAATCGTATAGACTATAGACTGTCTAGACTAGAGAAATGGCACGGGCACCACGTTAACGATACGATTTCATCGGTGCATGCTCTAACCCGGCTGGTGAAGTTTGGTTCGTGACATATTATTGCTAGAATGCCATTCAAAATAAGCTAATCTCGTCGCTTTACCGAAGAATAAAACTAACACTAAAATGACATTAACAGCATAACACGCACAAACGCCTGCTCTACACATACACTGGTACCTTCTGGAATCGAAATAGCAAAACCAAAACTTGTGTGTGTACCAAGCCTCCTGCGTGATACCTGCGTGAACGCGCGTCGATCCAGAGTTTGTCCGTACCATGGAACCAAGTCCGAACAGGTCCTAAGCGACCAGCCATGATGGCTTTCTTTCACCGCAGCTCTCGAATGTCTCAATCTCCGACCCTGGTATTAATCAACCCTGGTATTAATCGACCCTGGTATTAACCAAGTGCTATTACGTTTAATATTCTTACATTGCTGAAGTATGATAACACTAGTTTAGTACATACCTATCAGACGGCTATCTGTACGTTGCTTTGTTTCAACAGTATGGAGCTTTGCCGAGTGTTGTGTTGCAAGCCAGAGTTGCGGAAAGTACGTCAATGAAATTTGATACAAAGATAGACTTCTCGGAATAAACTGTTCTTGTAATTAGAAATAATATATTATATACTATTTATTTTCACCATGGTCTCAACGGATTTTAAGACTAAAATTTAATACTAGAAGTTACTATCGCAAGGGAAGTGCTGCCTCAAAAGCCATCGCAAGCCTAATTTTTTATAAAATGTCCAAAATGAACCCTGGTGATCAATTGTAACAGACACCGTAGTACGTACACGTTGTTTTCAATTATTTTAATAGCGTAGCATCTGGCTGCTATTAATAGTTCAAAATGCAGACAAACAAACCAAATTTGACTCACAAATTATTGCAAATGACTAAATGAGCTATTTTCTTTTGTTATTGCCGCAAGAATTGTGGGTAAAAGCGGACAAACATGGATACTGACGTCATCTCGACGTTAAATTACAAATAACTATTCTGAATATAATTGGCAAGGCTTTTGACTGCATACACAGTATACAAACATTATGACTATGTAGTCAACTATACATGTTTGGTAAACAAATTTCTGATAAATCACTGCCACTATAAATGATGCTTCTCAGTTCTTTAATACTGTGGCAAAGCTGTCAGTGGAATCGCAAGTGTCTGATACACGAGCTAAACAAATAGGCGCTGACGAAATAAATACCAGAAATGGTATATGTAACAGATGTTTCCGGTATTTGTTGATCCATTGTTTATATCGTCTAACTTTTATTGGAATTCTTGTTGAGAATGCAATACTCTCTGTTAGTTCATTGCACATGTCCACGATTCCACATATAATGTATAGTTGTCGTGCAACCACTGTATTTTATTTTCCCAAAGATCTTGTAATATTGTATTCACTGCATACCAAATAATTATTATGGTTATCCATGGCACACAAATAATTTCCATGCGCATTAAAAGTGAACCATGCCGCCATGCCTGTATTGCAACACGACAACCTCGTTCCCAGGGCATTTTGCCTCCACGGTGGAAGGTCGGCGAAAATGGCCCTGGGATTGGCTGGTCACATGACTGGGTGTTTAGATATGATAATTTTTGTGGTCTTTGTTCCATTGCCTTTGTCTACTTTGTTGACCTGAATAATTGAGAAATATTCAATGCCCTTCAGAGTTGTCCATGTCAGCATTCGTCGGCATAAAAGCAGCTGCCAAGCTTAATAATCCACCATACATCCGTGGTTATCTCTTACAAAAGGTATGAAGCGAAAACTATCACTTCTAGTTTGCCGTAAAATTTGAAGACAGCATTCAGATTTAGATGAATAAATATACTCGGCTGAATTAATTGAGTTTTATGACAAGCCAATCGCATTATAGAATGGACCAGCCGATCGCAGGGCCATTTTCGCCGACATTCCACCGTGGAGGCAAAATGTCCTGGGTACGAGGTTGCGCACAGCCTTGGAAGCGATTTGACTGGAAAAAAGAAGCCACAGAGTAAACTTTCATATGGTCCTTAGAAAATGGCGTCCCATTTTACAATGAGTTTACATAGAGCTAAAATATTAAAATAAAAAGATTCTGCTTGTCGAGTAGCTTCGTCTACAGTTTTCCGATCTCTTAATTCTCTTATATACAAAAGCGATTATCACTGAATTATTCAGTTACCGCGGTTTGATTAGATTAGTCAAATCTAAAGAATTGCATGTTGAACCTCAGCAAGCCAGGGTTGAACCTCTGGTTCTTGAACCTTGAAACGGATCATCGAATTAGAATGTGACGAAATGTTGCTCCCTACAGTTTTTCTTTTATGGGTGAAGTTCCTACACAATAGTGTACTACTACTATATAAGATGATGTTTTACTCTATTAAATGGTTCTATATTCCGACTCTGTCGAATGTGTGCTGTTTTCCTTTCTGAACATATTCGTGTACATTGTTCTCTTTGTTCGCGTACTTGGTGTGTTGCACCTCTGCACGTTACAAATTGGTGGCAAGCAGTGGGATAGTCTGCGTACATATGAAACCGGAGTCGATACTTAGGACATCGAAACAAGAAACCTGTCAATGGCCAATACGGCAACAAAAGTGGTGTTCGGAACTGCATTGAGATGAATGAAAGCTACTACTGCCAGAACGTCGACGTGGTCTATTATCAAAACAAACAGACGCCATCCTGGATTTTGGCCGCCATTTTGGATTTACGAAATTCATGCATTAAAAAGCTTTCGCTTGCTGTACGAGCCAAGAGCTATCGTTTGAGCGACACCAACAATAGGCCTTTAGCTTCAATTCTTAAACCTAATTACAGCAACAAGTAGGCTTTGAAAAAGCTCCAACAAGTAGCTAACAAAACAGTTGCAAAAAAGAACAAAAAAACAACAAAGGAGAAACGAAATATAGTATGCTATATATTATCAAACACAATAATATGTATATATAACTAATAAAATCACCCCAAGTTCTGAAAACTTTTTTAATATAAAACTAAATATGAGCACGATGCATTTGGGCAAGCAACTTGTCTGCTAAAGAAAAACCATAACAGTAGTCTATAGTCAACGAAATATCCAGTTAGTCGACGCAAAAGCGTCATATATATATATATATATATATATATATTATTATATTTTATACAATCACATGACGTATATACGCATTTTTATTGGTTCTTGCCCATGATCTATTAAAGGACAGACACATGGATGGCATCAAATCACGTCAGCAGCTGTGTTTTTCTTTTTTCGTGCCCCAACAGCTTTGATAAACATTTGGGGTTGTTTTTGATTGTATAAAACAAATAGATTCCATTTTTTGTTGTCTGTTCAGTTATAGATGCACAGAGGACGTCAGAACGTGGTAAGAACATCAGTGACCCACTCGACTGCGTCTCGTGGGCCACTTTTTTGTTCTTATCACGTTCTGACGTCATCTGTGCATCTATAACTGAACAGACAACGGCAAAATGGAATCTATTTGTTAAATATATAAATATTATATTATATATATTTATAAAATAATAAAAAAAAATAATAATAATAAAATAATAATCGGAATAAAAAAACCGTGTCATTATAACTCAATATATATTATAAACATAATATTATATTATATATATATATATATATGATAATGTAAATATTTGATATATATATATATATATTTTTATAACAAAAATGAAAAATACTAATCCATGTGGAGGTAATAAACGATGTTTTAAAAATGTGTTTCTTCAAGAGGTGACCGGGAATCTGCTCCGGGATTCTTGATAACCTCGGCTCCAGGCGCCACCCTATTTGCGACCAGAGGTTTGCAGAAATACCAAGATAGGAAGTAAAAAACGGTGGCAACGTCTAAAATAGAAACGAAGATTTCGTAAGGATAATTTTGTTGCATTATTTTGAATTTTGAATTAAAGCACATTGGCGACAAAAATCATTATTTCAAATGTTTGACTTTCTGATTAACAAACAGGCTTACGAAGGTAATCCAAGTAAACAAAACTACTCTTGTATAATTTTGACCAAAGACAATCCAGTCATCCGCTAAGTTGTTGTAATACTTTGCCTAATTAACTGGGAAGTTGGTAACGTCACACCCAGGGTAAACCTGACGAAACTACTCTGTGGGTAGCCGAGTTTCCGTGGAATGTTTTTTTAAAATGGCGTGGTTCAATTGAAAAAGGAAGACATTCACAAAAATCGAGTTTTAGATTTATAAAGACATAAGGATGGCTGGATAAAAATTTCGCTTTACCCGGTTGTGACGTCTCACGCATATCGGAAATACATCCAAGATGGCGGACAATGATTCAGGTTAAACTTTGCCAGTGCAATTAATACGCTTTACGAGCATTTTGCAACCTCAAACTACTATATTCCGACTATTTAAGTTCCGTACTTTGATCTAAAAGGTACTTATATTTTCTTGCCGATGACTCAGACCACAAGTGGTCAAAACACGTGTACGCAACAACCCTCGCTCGATGGATAAACATAAAAAAGGTCGAAACACACTGGTAAAATAGCCTGGAGGCAAAATGCCCTGGTCTACTACCCCTCTTAGTACTATATAAACGTTATGTAAGCTAAGCCTATGTAAGCTAAGCCTATGTAAGCTAAACCTACAGGTAATAAGGTCCGTTACTCACAAGATACAGAAATTCCAAAGAGACAAATAGCACGACTTAGGTCTTCGATATCGTAGTCAAAACACCGTCCTTTTTCACCACAACTATCTTGCCACAATCTACAAGACCGGTCCACCAGATGCCCAAAGATAATTGGACCAGGGAGCAGTCCAATAGTTTTTATTAACACGAACTGAATACCAGTCGCGAAGGCACGCTTGTTGTCTGGCACACACCTGCATTAACAGAAGTTAAACATTTATTTATTTATTTATTTAGCTTCGCCTCTAAAAAAATACATAGAAGAAGCAGGGTCACCACAACAGTGAAACACCAATTACAGTGGGCCCTTACAAAAATAAAATAATAACTAATAACAGCAAGTTATGGGTTCAGTGAGGCTTCGCGATGTGTTGCACTTTAGGCAGACAGTTTTCCAAATTTGAGGATCGTCAACATTATAACAGGATAATAGAGCATAATTATAATAGTGTAACAGTAATTTCTTAAATTTTTTAAAGTTTAAATGATCTAGCCTTAAGTATTCAGGGAGAGAGTTCCAAGTCCTTGTTGTTCTAATAAAAAATGAGCGATTGAAAGTAGTTGTTTTACATTTACGTTGACGGAATGAGATTGCATTGACATTTGCGGAGGATTTAGTAAGTCTTAAGGGAACAAGACGTTCGGGTAAGATATCGCTTGAAATAGGTACAATGCCATTGATAGCCTTAAAGAAGAACAGTAAGTCAAGATACTCGTGCCAGTAAGAAAGTGGTTGTAGATTTGTAGAAACGAGTCTCTCTTCGTAAGGTTCTTCGCACGTAAATGGTAGCTTCAAGATAAATTTATACTTAGGACGAGTAATTTTGGTAGGAATGGACACGAAGAGTTGAGAACAGTCACGTGGAAGGCATTACATAGCATGCTGTTTCTAGCCTACCTCAACATCACTGTTCTCCCAGGCACTGCCGTTGAAAATTGAATGATCAAGACCAGAGAGCATAATACCGCGAAAACGATCATGTTCTTGCACTTGCGGTCACAGTAACCTGGTTTGGCCGAGCCACCTGAGTGAGGGTTGGTACGGGTGCCAGGAATGCACGAACAATTGGCGTAGGTCTGAAGAAATTAATAATTAATGAGAAGTAAAATCAATCAGTAAACAGGCAATGCATGAAATAAAGGCTTATAAGTGCGAAATAATATGTTCCAAGTTTGAAAATGAGACGCTTTTCTTGTCTTTTACGTCAATCATTCCCACCGGAAATGGGCGAGATGGCACAAACTGTCATGTCCGAAATTGAATGGTTGGCACTATTGAAATGTCGGGCGATGGGTTTGTCAGCATCATTGTTTCTCATGGAGCGAAGATGAACGCCGGCCAGTTTCACGCCTGATGTATAGTATACAACATTTGCTGCAGAAAATGCAGTAAATTATATTGGGTGTACGTAAAACTATGCCGAATAACGAAATAACTTTGTACTGTATGGTAACATATTTGATATTACATATTTGATATTACATACTAAGATTTCCATGCATACCAAACGACAAAGGAGCGAGGTCTGTACCAAAAATCGATGGCAAATATATTTTTGTCTTTGGGTGTTCCATCGTCTGATTGATTGATTGATTGATTGATTGATTGATTGATTGATTGATTGGCAGCTAAAGATCTACTTCTATATTTTTTAATTATTTGTAATTGTTTTTCGTATCTGATTGGCTTATATTTGTCACATGATAATATTTTACATATAAAAGTTTCACTCAGTATTCATTTCACTTTTCGTTTCACTCTCTGACGAATGTCCTTCGCTCGAAACGTTAGACAACTTACACACTATTGCGGTGTACACCAACCTTTTGGATTATTCGCTTTTTAAAATAGCCATAAATAACAGTGACCATAAAATATCTCACCATATTGGGTAGTTTGACGGTACATCCAGCATGACAAGCATCAAAATACGTAACAGAGTCAGTCCCACAAACTGGGAAAAATGTTTTTAATGAGCAGTGACAGTTGGTGTAACACATGGATTGTAGGGGTAAACCATTGACTGCATGAATAGTTGGAATTTGACCACTCGATGTCCTGTTGGAGGGAAAATAAAGATAACTAAATAAAAATTGTTTGTCCTTTTCGGTCGCGATTCTTCGTAACTTTTACTGTTTAGTAGCATGGATATATATAAAACAGCTGGATATAATATGAAAAGGAGAAATATCATCATCAGTTTCGATTTCTCAGTTTTGCATTGCGCACATTTACTGCGCACATCCAATAATCAGTGTTTTTATGGCCATTATGCAACACTTTCAAAAAATTCCGACCATTTTAGGACAATTTAGTGCCAAATCTAACAATGGCCGCTTATGTACTGGTAGGGAAGAGTTATTAAAGGATTAAATCAATTTTTTCCCGAGAACGGTTACACAAGTCTAGCTAGGGCTCGCTGTGCAAGTACGTTTGTAAACTATACTTGATAATGCACGTTTAAGGCCATAGTTCTTAAAGAAGGTCGGTGACCATAATTTTTTCCTTAATAATTCTTTTTTTCTACCACTTTTACGTGTTATAACAGAAACTTAGAGAAAAATCATTTCTACAACTTACAATATTTTACATTTTTTATGAATGTTTCTTCAAATAACATGTCAAAGAATATGGGTAACGACCTTTCTTTATCATAATAAACCCTGTTAGCTGTTTCTTTTCCCCTAAAATACCATGTTTTCTTGTATAAAATTACTAGTTGCGAAAAATAAAAAAAATATTTTTGTCAAAAGTTTAAAGAAAAAGTTGTGCAATGCGGTTTTTACTCAACACGTAAATTGGTCACAATGACGTCACCATACTGAGTAAGAGGTGATCTGAGATACGCCATATCTTAAACAAGGTCGGTGACCCCAACTTTTTTTTTGATTTTTTCTGATTTTTCTGATTATTTTTCTGATTTTTTCTGATTTTTCTGATTCAAACAATTTAAATACCTAGGAAGTGTAATAACTAGTAGAGGCGATATCAACAAGAACATGAAAAGCGGTAGGAACGATTGTTGATTGGGATACGAAACGTGGACAAACAAAACAGTTCAGAAGAAACTGTTGGGAACTTTTGAGATATGGATATGGAGAAGATGTTGAGAATGGAGAAAACACAAGAGCAATGAAGTAGTTTTGCAACAAGTGCAGTATGAGAATAGAAGCCTCATAAAGGCCATAAAGGAACGGTAGATATAGTGGGTAGGACATGTTTTGCGTGGTAAATGATTGATGAAAAAGGTAATGGAAGGAAGATACGAAAGAAAAAGACCAAGGGAAAGAAAAAGAAAATATATATTGAATAATGCTAGGGCAGGAAGAAGCTTTGAGGAGTTGAAGAGATTGGACCAGGATAGACAGAGATGGCGATTAACAAATCCACGAAAGAACCTACCTAAGGAACCATTCAAGTAAAAAAGTACAATGGATTTACAGATGATGATGATGATGATGATGATGATGGTGATGGTGATGATGATGATGATGGTGAATATGATGGTGATGATGACGATGATGATGATCAAATAAATGAGAATCTATAGCAGGCTAGTTTGCTAAAGTAGTAAGGTGGGTGCTTACTGAACACAAAATCGAGTGACGTAACCAATCAGATTGTGTCATTTTCATTCTACTAATCATCGACATCTTACCCGTTATGATAAGGTGCGACTACTCCTGCGATATTAGTATTCAGACATCCTGGAATAAGGAATATAAGTGGAGCAAAAGGTGCTATTACATTGACGATAAAACACATCAAAGCTGCTTTCTTGCACGTCTCTTTCAGTGAAAACATTCTGACTGCAAACGATCCAGCAAGATTACCAACTAAAATTAACAAAGGAGATATTAGTTTAGAATATTTTTAACAACGTTATTGGGTAAACTAGTAACAAAAAGGACAATAACCATTATTGGATGAGGCTGAGCATGATATTTAACAATTATTAGATGAGGTGAAGCAAGATATCGAGATGGTTTGTGTTATCTGCCGAAGACGAAGGCTGAGGAGGCGGATAACACAAACCGAGGCCTTGATAGTTCGATATCATGCGAAAACCAAATCCAATAATTATTTAATTATGCATATGATAAGAAGTACTAAAGCAATTCGTTGGCGAATCTTTGCAAAGAACCAGCCATTTTCCCATTTTCTTTCGCAGTAAACAAGCCAAATAGATGGGCGAGGGATGTATTTAGTTATAGTCCTGCGAGAGGCTTCGCTCTAAAAGGCTTCGTCGAAGATGAGATGTCTTCCTGTAGAGATATGACAGTCGGGGCGATGTGTAAATATGTATATGATGATTGACTGTATTTAACCATTAATAAATCCTCTTTTCATCTAAAAATAGTTATTATATAGTTATTATATGGTCAAATATATGTATGAAAATCTGACTGCCCCATGCAACTGGGAATCGAACCCGCGGTCTCAGCGGAATCAACGCATCGGCGCTCTGACCACTGAGCTATTGAGACACGGTCAGAACAGTCAACTATCATATACATATTTATATCGCCCCGACTCTCAAATCTCTACAGGAAGACATCTCATCTTCGACGAAGTAGAGCGAAGCCTCTCGCAGGACTTCCTCAAGTAGCGAGCTTATCACCGGCTCTTGTATACAGGAGGCTTTACAACAATTTTCTTTAGATGAAGAGAGGATTTATTAATGGTCAAATATATGTATATGATAATTTGACTGCCTCAACCGGGAACCGAACCCGAGGTCTCCGAATCAACGCATCGGCGCTCTAACCACTGAGCTATTGAGACACGGTCAGAACAGTCAAACATCATATACATATTTATACATCGCCCCGACTCTCAAATCTCTACAGGAAGACATCTCATCTTCGACAAAGTAGAGCGAAGCCTCTCGCAGGACTTTCGCAGGACTTTCGCAGGACAAATTCTCGCAGGACAAATTTTCATATACATTATATATTTATCAATTTAATAAATCCTCTCTTCATCTAAAGAAATACTTATTATAGTTGTAATTTTAGTATACTATAATTCAGCTTTGTGAGGCTATGGTCTTGAATAAACCAGAAACGTAGAATGTATATCCAAAGAATGATTGATAGAACATATACAAAGTGTATGTACTACTTACGTCCAATACCAATTACGGTTAACACAGAAATGACATATCCCGATCTCACTGGATCCAAGCCAAACTTTAACCGAAATATTTTTGAAATGAATACGGTCACCGTTGGTCCATACATTAGTGCAGCAGTGACAGCTAAGGCGTTAAATGTAAACGTCCAATTTGTTAGAAGGTTTTTCAGTTCCCACAAGATATCCCTAAGCCTTGGCTTCTCCTGGCCTTCTACATCTCTGATATACCCTTGGCGTATGTGTTCAAGGCGACGCTCCTTAGCTCCTGGCATCTCTCGTGGAAATCCGAGAAACACAACAGAACAGAAAAGAACAGCGACACCAAAAACGAGGAAACCAAGCCACCAAGCTCCGATCCAACTTGGATGACGCGGAGTTAAATTATACCCAGCAGGCTAGAAAAGAAGATTTCCGAGAATATTAACTTATTATTAACCGAGAGCGCGGGTCATTACAAGAAAGTTGGGACCTTACGATCTGCGACGGCAAGCTAGGACGGGGACGTCATTCAAACAAAAGAACCTTTATGCAAAACAAAAAGAATGGATCGTTTTTATTCCCAGCAGTAATCTCAACGCCGTCCTCGTCATATTTCCAACGCCACTGAGAGCATTTTCACGCCTTTAGGACGACGGTAACTCGGGAAGAGATGAGAGCTGTTCCTTAAGACTGACTTAAACACAGACACTACAATCGTTTTAGAAATATTGAAGCGTTTTGGAGATCATAAAACAAGCTTGATTGTAAAATACGTTATAGTCAATCCAACGTGGTTTCATTCAAATGCTAAAGTTTATTTTACTGCCGTCGCCGTCCTAGGTTGCCGTCGTAGATATTAGGGTCCCTAATATATCAGACCGAGGACTTGACAGTACAGACCGAGCCCGTAGAGCGAGGTCTGTACTGTCAAGACCGAGGTCTGATATTTTCCTGTAATGACCAAGCGGACGAGGTTAATAAGAGTTTTATATGGCACTTTTTTGCTGTATTTACACTTTGTTGGCCCGATACGAAGTTGTATATTCCGTCTTGGCTGTTTCGTTGTTTTCGTCGTCGTAATTGCAGTTTTCAGGATAGTAAAACTCACTTTCTGAGTGTTCATCCTCGGATAGTGGTTCATTCACGACTTAGTTCATTCATGACTTGTCAAGTTTAGCAAAAAGTATGAAAACTTGCTCTTCCTAGATGGATTGATGGACATACAGATGCACAGATGGGCATGTACATGATGTATAGATAAAATGCATATGCTGGAATAGGTAGTTGAATGGACCTCCATTTTGACAAAACATTTCGAAACATAATGATTGATTCAAACAATAAATTGCAAAAATTTCCAAAATACACATTTACTTCGGCCGCAATTCACTTTAATTTTTTATTGTATTCATTATTAGTCGTCTATAATAATTGTAAATGTAGATGTTTTATAAAACCCTTGTAATTCAGCCCATTTTTCAATAACTCTCGTTGGATGTGCGGCCAGGGTGGATGGGTGGATAGAAAGTTGGACACTCAAATGACGAACAGGTGCATGGATGAACGAATATAGAATAGAATATAACTTTATTTCACGAGGGAAAAGACGTATTAACCATTTCAGTGGGACCAATAATGTGATGTAAACTAATTAAGTTGAAATACATTTACAATTCAATAAAAATGTACAGTTGAAGCAAAATAGGTCTTCTATAGATGATCAATACAAGTTAGTTTTTGAAGAAAGTAATTATGGAGTTTGCGTTTTAATAGTGGTAGTTATTCTTAAAGAAAAAGCATCAGAAGTAGATGCAGGTGACATGGCGAGCTCTTTACAATTAGGGTCTAAGGCGTTAAGAAGAATCGAGGCTCTGTAGAGAAATGTAGATTTACGAACACACCTACCTGGTCAATGTCAACATAAATACTTAAAAACTTTCCGCCAATAAAAAATCCTACTCCTGGTCCAAGGAATGTAAAACAATACCAAATGCCTAAATAAACTGGCATTGATTTGGGATCGACATTTTCGTCTAAATAAGCTGGTAAAAGAGAATAGAAAGGAGAAAGTCCTGTTCCAATTATCAGCTGAGCGATGATGAATATCATCAAGTAATACGACTCGCCACCACTTGGAGCTTTGCACTCTGGTGGACCTTGGTTGATGGTGTTGTTGGTGAGGAGACACAGCCCACTAGCTCGCACGTCTATTGGCTCATGAGGTCCAACAATGAAGTGAGGAAGTGAAAATAACATCAGGCCCAAACCTAAAATGTTAAACATTGTATTTATGCTCTCATCCAACCAACCAACCACATAATCAGTCAACCAACCAACCAACCAACTAGCCAGCCAGCCAAATACACAAACAACTAAGGAACAAGTGAGCCAACCAATCACCAACCAACTAGCCAGCCAAATAAACAAACAACTAAGGAGCAACTGAGCCAACCAACCGCCAACCAAAACCAACCAACCATTCAGCAAACCAAATAACCTACTCACCAATCACCAACAAACCAAGTAACCAAACAACCAATCATTCATACCTACAAGTATTCCTCCACCTCCCATCCACCTGATTTTGTTGCCATAGCCACCGTAAAAACTCACGAACACAACCAGCAACAGAGCAGTTATGTCACTGGAGGAAGCAATAATTCCCAACTCTTTACTCGATAAACTAAATCTTCTCTCAATACTTGGCAAAACAAAATTAACCAAGCCCACTGAAGCAATGCCTAAAGTAAACGATAGAAATATAGCAATTATACTAAGTTTCGGTACTAACGTTTTAAATTTTTTAATAAGATCAAAGTTCATATAAATATTAGTGACTTGCAGCTTAATTGGTTGTTTCAATTTTGTGAGTTGTTTGCTATTCAAGCTTAAACGCAAACTCAGACGGGAATCCCAACAATCTTCTTCTGATCTCCGGTTTGATGCTCTGACCATTCATCTACCAGAACTCAGATGGCGGAGAGCAAAGGCTATGTTGTGTACTATAGTTTTGTACGTGCGACATACGTATACTACTAATCTGCAGTCTCGATATACGTATGTATATGGTAAATTGTTTGCTACTCAAGCTTTTAACGCAAACTCAGAAACTGTTTCTGAGCCCCAGACGGGAATCGAACCCACAACCTTCATGATCTCCGGTTAGACGTAGGAACTATAGTACACAACGTAGCTTCCGTTCTGCCATCTGAGTTCTAGCTCAATGGTTAGAGCGTCTAACCGGAGATCATGATCATGAGAGATAAATTTACTTCAAGTCTTCCTCTCAAATCTGAATTGTGTTTCTACTCCTTAGTCCGAAGAAAGCTGCCGCCCATTCTTTTTTTCAATGCGACCGATATGCTGCTCCTCGTTTACTTACCTCTGCTGATCATTTCATTGGTGCAAGATGGTCTAGTGCTTCGAAATGGACTATAATGGATTTTCCATCTAATATTCCTTTTCACGTTAACACTCAGTTTGTATGAATTAAGACCCGGTTTATATACGTCGAACTTCACATGTGCCGAACTCAATGTAAATTAGCTTAATCAATAGTTTACGCTCATTTGCATTGATTTCGGCACATGTGCAGTTCGACGTTTGAGCTAGCCGTAATTGTCCAAAATTTTATAATTGATTCGCATCGTTTTACTAATTAATTGCATAATTGGTCCATCTTCGCGCGGCCTTGTTCTCATCTTGTCCGCTTGCTCTCTTTGTTTTTAATAATTATGTAAAATGGCGAAAGCTAATAATAATTAATAATAATGTTTACATTTATATAGCGCAAATTAGCATGTGTACATGATCAAATGCGCTTTACAACGTCGACAATGTATTCTATTACATTCAATACCTAGTATCCAGTACCCAATAAATTAACCTTAGCTATTTATTTTTACAGTTTTTATCATCATTAGTTTTCCTAACTATTTATCCTAACCTGCCCTGTCAACTTCGCTGTGGGAGGAACCGGACGGGAGAACCCGGAGAAAACCCACGACTTTCGGCAGAGTGTTGACCAACTCTTTCCACGTGCGATCAAATGTCCGAACACAGGATTCGAACTCTTGACCTCAGAGGTGGGAGGCAGTGGACCACCGAAGCTCCCTCGATAAGCCACATAGCTTTTGGAGAAATAGTCTTCTTTGATTAAAATATTGCATAAGTTGCTCTTTTCACCTCATGGTTTAATACGCGCCAGATGTTACGGAATTTGCGCCTTAGGGACCGGTCATAAAGTAATTGCTAGGGGGGGGGGGGGAGGGCGGAGGGAAAAATGACTTTCCCCCCAAAAAATTGGTGGCCCATCCTGAGAAACTCAACAAAATTTCATGGCCCATCGCAGATTATTGAAAACGTTTCATGACCCATCCTGTTATATCTATGTCAATCACTTCGAACAGACCATTGTCAATTTCTCCAATTTCTCCAACTAAGACCAATAAATTAGTCACATATTTACTTACCAATGTTTTGTTAAAATTCATTTGCAATCGAAGAATGTAATATTTGATAAAGTACCTCAATTGCAATACCACCATAACCTTCATGGGTAACTCTATTACAGAAACATCCTCAGAGAAACATGAAGAGATCATTTTCATGATTATCTCACACTGCCAAATTTTTTTTATTTTAAAATATTTTTGAAATTTAAATTTTTTGTTCGCATTTTTATAAATGTAGCTTTGGTTTAAATGTGGCGAAAATACTAATATACGCACAATCAACCGGGGCAGTTTTAGTCTAAACTATGTAAGAGACTGAGTTAATTACCTGGAACGAGGGATGTATGCTATATACAGCGTCCGCGCCCAAGGGCTGTATATCGCATACATGCCGACGTTCAATTAAGGTAATTAACTGACTTATTTCATGATTGAGGAGGTTTTCCGACAAAGTTTTATCTATTTTTCCCACCTTGGACAAAGATTTCCCTAATTTTTTCTTCATTTTTTATCTAATTAGTATTCATAGGGCTGTATGCTATATACAACCCGCGGTACATCAAAGAAAACCACTTTGTCGCGATGACGTCAGCACCCATGGTTGTCCGCATTTACCATTTGCAATAATTTGTGAGTCAAATTTGGTTTTAGCAAACCGGTAAAAGGGCTATTTCACAATCGAGCCTCAAAGGAACTCGGTATGCGCCATCGCGCCGCAAAGGAAATCGGTATGCGCACCGCGTTTATCCGCATTTATCCGCGTTTATCCGCATTTATCCGCTACCCGCGTTTTCTGCCATGCCGCCGCACCATTGAGCCCCAGCGCACCATCGGCGTCGACCCCCAAAGGAACAACATGTGCTGCAAGCATGGAAATGTGAGCCACGTTTTTCGCAATGAATTATGAGGTTGCCCATATAATCATTTCTGAAAATGCTTATTTATAAATAAGGCGCCATGTGTAAAAAAATTATTTAGCAAATTTTAGCGTTCAATTTTCCATGGTTTATAAAGAAGCATTTTTCTGCGCTTGCTTATTTATAAATAAGCATTCGCGCAAGTTTGCTAATTTATAAATAATCAAATATTTTATGTGATTGTTTGTAAACCATGGAAAATTTTACACATGACGCCTCATCGTATCACTTGGAAGAACTAAGCTGTGAAAGAATCCGAATGTCTATATTTACACAGTCACAGGACTCTTTACGCGCTGCAGAAAATAACGCTATCACTACACAAACCTAAAATTATCATTAAATTAGACAAATTGGTTATCACCCCCAGCAGAATTATATTCTTAGGATTTCAACTTGACAATAGTCCATGCATGAAAAACATAAACTGCGAAGCCTTTTGCCGCCGAGAATCAACGCCAAGCGATTAAATTTCACTCGATTAAACTACATGTTCTAAGGATTTACGGTGAAGGAAAATTTCGAGTGTTGGAATATATATATTTTAAGACCAAACCGGGACCAGTTGCGAAAAATGCAACTTCAAGGCCTTCCGGCTGGAATTGAACCTAGTGCAGTGATCTGACCATTGAGCTACGGAAGCCGTTGCTGGTCCCGGTTTGGTCTTAAAATGTATATATTCCAACACTCGAAATTTTGGTATATACTTCATGGTAACACTAGACCGGATTTCCATCGGTTTTTTTATACACCTAACCGTAACCCTAACCTTAACCTTCACCATAAATCCTTAGAATATGTAATAGTATAACCCGTTTGACTATACCTTGGCATAAAGTGTAGATAACAATGGCTGCAAGAAACCACCTTGGATTATTTAAAAACTGCAAACATTTTGGACGATACCTTCCCCAACCATACGAGATGTTACTCCTTTTGCTGCACTCGTTTGACTCCACCAGTTCGCAACTTCTTTCCAAAGACGAAATGGTCGCTTGATTTGCGATAATGTTCTCATCCCGGGCCATGATCCAATCGACTAGAGTATAGAGAGTTTATATGTTATGTCTGTTTGGCATGTTGATGTCTTTTTATATTGATAGAGTCAATATTTACAAATTAGGTGACACAGATCAAACGTCACCGAGTCGTTTGTATATTAAAGGCGCGCCGGGCAGTCACCATACGACCCATGTGTCAAACTGGTGTTAAATTTAATTGCTGTCGCGACCTCAGTAAGCACATTGGCTTGATTTGGGTCCCTGTGTTTCCAGACCTCTTCGCGGAACTATGTAAAACGAACATGGACTCGGCAAGACAATGACTTAATTTTCATTTTATGGGGTTCCGGGTTCCACAAATCTGCAAAATTGCGCAATTCGTGATAGGCTTTTGCGATCCGTGAGGCATGTTGCGCGTCAATAGCCGAGTTCTTTCTTTTCGACAGCTTTGGTTTTGCTCGAGTTCTTCACTGACTCTGTTGGTACACTTTGAAAGTAACTGACTTAATCAGCACTGTGGCTGAAAACTGTGTTGATCGTGAATACGCTCACTATATGCTTACAACTGCACACGCTGATCACGGTAGATGACGAGCGATTTCGAAAGGGGTTGGTCTGCGATCTCAAATCTCAATGAGATTATAATGAATGCCAAGTTAGTTACAAATGCCAAAAGTATACATACTTGGACTCGGTAATACCATATCTATTTTCAGAATTGAAATCGAGTAAATATTGACCGAGATATAAACGTTCAAAAATCTACAACGAAGCGGCCTTCGCGCGTATTGCCGATTAATTTCTAAGCGGAGGGGGTTATAGTGTCTCCTTGAATTAAGACGCTGTCGTTTGTTGCCGTGTTCCACTCGATAACAATCGAAACCGCGTATCAAGCCGATCATATATATAATATTAAAATAACATACGGTAATCATTTGGCGCGTTTATAATATCAAAATTCAATGTGACTATTTGAACGCCATACAGATAGATATATAGATAGATAGAAACTTTATTTATACACGCTATTTGAACGCCACATACATCTAATTCGAACAACATTTCGACTTCAGTTGAAACAGGTTGAAACGAGCAAGCCTCGCGAAGTTATAAATTTGCCATTCAACCGCTCAAGCGACACTTTTGCCAAATCGAACTTCACGTTAGTAATATTTCTGAACGACTTATCTGGCGGTCGAGCGCGCGGTCATATTTCAAATCGAACAAACGAACGTACGGTCACGGAATAATATCCGAAACTGAAACCAGGACATCCACTGTATTTAAATGAATTCCTAAAATGATGAGGAATGGTAATTTAGATCGCTTTCACATCTCGCGTCGTTCTTGAGATATTTAGACTTGTGTGATATGCAAATGAAGTAACCTATAACGTAAAGATAATTCTACATTTTTAGAAAATTAAGAAATAAAAATAGTAAATTAATTTGGGTTCGCTATTCCGATGTAATAATGTTAGGTGTCACGAAGTGTCGTACTGTGTAAAGTTTCAAGTGATTTCGTGCAAATGATTGCATATCACAATAGGCTAAATATCTCAAGAACTATACGAGATAGGAAAGAACTCAATATTACCATTCCTATTCATTTTCGGAGTAACGTCCTGCGGCCCGTTCGCTGGAGTCTTTGAATTATTTCTATAATGTGTCATTGGACACATGTAGGTGTCGATTGATTCTCTAGATATCGATGACGGAGTCAAATTACTCCAAAAAAGAGTAATTCGCCAACTCTTATACGAAAGAGTCCAGTCGAGCCTACAAGATATATGATATCTGGTATTATTTAAACTTCAGGCATATCGTATCGTATCTTAATACATTCATATCGAATGATATGAAAACAGAATTATTATCACGCCACTTAAATATTAAACTACATCAGTCCTCACTTAAATGCCGTAAATATCAATCATCGCCTGTCTCTGACAAATTCTTGTTAACTAGAACACTGAGCAGCCATGGACAACTGCTAGCTCTCCTCCGGCGATAAAACATTGCGCGCAATGAAGGCTACTTTGAATCTTTGATGCGACAGAGTTGGCCGAGAAGGAGAATCGGATAACTACCGTGCAATCTTCGTTATTATACTTAGCATGCATGAAGAACTACACTCAAGTCTCAAGTGCTGCACTCAAAGTCATTGCACAGCTGCTTGAGTCGTTTCACAACTACGGTTGACTCAATCCAGAACCGCTTACATCGTTTCACAAGTAATTGAATCGATTCATAACCATTTGAATCATTTCACGTAGATTAAATAATTTCAAAACTAGTTGAGTCATTTCACAGTTAGTCGAATCGTTTCACATATATTGATTGAGTTCTTTGTATTTTTGTTAAGTCGTTTCACAATACGTTAGTTGGTGCTTCCCTTCAAGCCGGATCAAGCTCTTGGATTTTCAGTCAATCAGACACGGCGGTTGGTGCTTGATTAAACAGTGCTGTCATTCAATATCTATCAATGGTACGGTCAATCATGAATCAGAGAGCGGAATCAATCCACTTGTGAGTTATTACTTGTATATCTGCTTTTTAGTTGCGTACCGTAGAGTTCCCGAAGTAGCGCCCCCCCGAAAGTATCTACTTACCCAAAAGTAACACGTCTCTTAAAAATAATTCCGACAATACTGTTTAAAAGCATCTTCAATTGGCTCTCTTAGCTCAGGTGAAAAAGATACATTTCCAATTTTTTCGAACCTATTTCATTGTATAACCAAACAGAAACAAACAAGAAACTCGCTAAAGCACAGGCTATAGTAAGCATGCACTGCAGTGTAGTAATTCTTCTGCATGTAATTACATTAAAATATCAACTATATATCTCTAGCTGTCATACTAACACATTTTCGCCACCCGAACATAACGACCCCCCGGCCCGAACGTATAGTGGGGAATTTCAAGGTATAGTCAAGAATCAATTTGCCAAAGTACGGTGAAAGATCTCATTGATAAATATTTCGAATAAGTGATTCTCGCCGAAATGAAGTCTTCGCAGAGAGATATAGGAGTGACGACAGCTGTCTTAATTCTAGGCTCTCCTTTGACATATGGTAATTTTTGGTTCAGTACCGCCAAAGCCAAGCTAGTCAACACAGAGCCACACTGCTGGTCAACAATACGGACCATCGTTGTGTAGTCAACCGTCTTGTATTTTATTGTGCATTCTCTATATTTGAATTTTATAAACAGACAAATGCCAAATATATAGCCCGCAGTTTTAACTAAAACCAAATGACCTAAAATAGGAGTTGAAATGACCCTAATTAAAAGCAAAAACGGTTCTACTTGAGAATAGATTTATCCACCGAAGAGTCGTTTTTTTTTTAAGTGACTCTCAAAGGAGTGGAAATTCGTTATCTCAAATGATGGAAACCACTCTTCGAAGGAGTATAGGCCAAAATGACCCTTCCAAGCTGTTGACCTGGGGTCAACAAACCACTCCTTAATAGGAGTCAAAACGACTCTTGTAGATGCCCTTGTTATATAGTCTTTAAAAAGCAGCTTCCTAAATTCGCTAAGTGGATTCTCCTATTGTTACTCCGATACACTCCGCCAACACTGTCCAACATACAAATTATCGACGATACGTGGACGATCGTCAAGCCGAAATATAGTGACTGCCGCATATGCAGTACATATATCAATTGAACCAGTACATCATTGTAACCTTCGCTCTCCATCTGAGTCTCGTTAGCTCAATGGTTAGAGCGTCTCACCAGCAATCAGAAGGTTACAGGTTCGATTCCTGTACGGAACTCAGAATAATTTTTCTGAGGATATGAGCTTGACGATCGTCCACGTATCGTCTGTCTACTCCGAGCAGCTCTCCCACATTCACTACAACATTCAGG
This sequence comes from Chrysogorgia sp. JL179-B06, assembly GCA_035772405.1. Classification (NCBI taxonomy): domain Eukaryota; kingdom Metazoa; phylum Cnidaria; class Anthozoa; order Scleralcyonacea; family Chrysogorgiidae; genus Chrysogorgia; species Chrysogorgia sp. JL179-B06. The sequence goes on from JAYKKM010000085.1 coordinate 756,445, forward strand.
GGCGCACATTATGGGGGGGTGTGGGGGGTGTGACACCCCCCCAAAAATTGAGAATCGGTCAGAAAAGTCGGTCCCAAATTATCCATCAGACATTTTTTTCGGTCCCGTTCGTCCCTGAAAAATATTATGTAATATTCGTGTCCAATAAAGACAAAACTAGTTACAAAATATCTTATTATGCTAAATTAGGCTCTTCATTTTATATGCAGCCATGAAGTTAGTGAGTTACAATATATTCGCGTATAGTTACTTGCTAACGATTAAATAACAAGCAGTCCGTTTGTAATGACGTCGATTTTTGGTTGAAATTGGGTCGCGACGTCACACAATGTGATAACGTCATTTTGTCAACGTTGCGACAACGTCGGGAAAAGACGTTGTTTCAATGTCGAATTTCGGTTGCATCTCCGACCATGGATAATAAAGCGACTTATTTTCTTTCTACTATCCATGCTCCGACTCATAACACTTCGGTCGAAACGGTTATGTCTGTGCCACGTCGTCATTTCGACTCGAAGTTTCCGTTATATAAGTCTTACAGGTTGTCATTTCAACTGTAAAGTTTAATTGATTTGCGCGTTTGTAGCTAATCTGAATGTCTGTTTAATGCGTACTATAAATTTGGTCAATTCACGAAGAAACTGTAAAATCACTAGAAGAGTTGCAGGATAGATGATACCAAGACCAAAGCGAAGGCAAATAATCTACTAGCAAGAGTGAAATCGTTTGAATATGTTCATGAGAAATGTTATGGTGAAAACCAAGATTTTGAGAAAGCAAATCCAGAGTGTCTCTAGAAGCTGCTCATGATACTATTGCCACACTGCGCCACTTACGCGACGACAAGGATAATTTGGATAACCAAATAGATGCAGCTGTTGTTTTTTCAGAATGCCATGAAATCGATGCACACCTTGATCTCAAGGACTTCTACAGAAAAGACTTTTCTTCAAATCCTGGACGTCCAAATCCACACTTACAGATAACGTCAAAGCTGCCTGTAACATCCTTGCCCCGGCTGTTGGTCTTCTCCTTCCACTTTACGACAAAGACCCAAAACCGGAAGAGCTCAAGTCCCTGGTAAAGATGCTTCCTGAATCGCTGCAATCTGACGAAGATTCTTACATGTTAAACTTACAACGTTTAGAGATCACTGCCAAGCAAACAAACCAGATATAAAAAAGATTGCAGAAGCAGCACGTTGTGCGAAAAAATTCCAGACGATCTTTCCCTTGACTTGAAGTAGTATATATGCTATCACATGATCTTGACAGCGCCCATCACGTCGGCATCAAGTGAACGCAGTTTCTCAAGGCTGAAACTCATAAAGACAGTGATGCGTTCAGACCTTTGGATGCGAAAGAGATTTGACAGACTCGATTAACCTAGACAAACTAACTTACTTTATCTAGACAAACTAGTTGATCGTTCGTCGCATTATTAGTGTTGAGTAATTTAAAAGATGTTCATATATGTATATGACCAGGCTTAATTCAAACGTCGCACTTTTCATGTGCCGAATCTAATGCAAATGAGCAAAATCCTTTGTTTGAGATCATTTGCATTACATTTGGGCCTTACATGGCGACACTTCTCAGGGACGTTTCAGTGTATATAATTACAAAAATCCATATATTATAAACAAATTAAAGTGTTCTTTGTTAGACTTAAGCTATAGTGCGTTAGCGCTATACAATATGCTAAATTTTTCTCAAAATAAAGTGCTGTATTACATTTGAATTTTTAATTGTATTGCTTTGGGAACATGAAGGAATGAAGGGGGTATACATATCCGTACATTTATCAGATACGAACATAAAAGTCGGTCCCAGATCGAAAAGCACCCCCCCACAAATATTTCGAATGTGCGCCCCTGACAACATTGTATATATTAACGCATACAAATTATCCTTATTGGTCTCCAAACATTTCTTATTGTACTAGTTGGGAGAAGTGTACCTCAGTTACCTGAAGAAGAACACATCGTGCGAAACGTCGTCCATTAATATACGTAAGCACTCTTACTTAAGTATTTTTCGACACATTGAAGTTCTCTTATTTCTCCTTTTCATATTATATCCAGTTCTAACCATTTGATATTTTTTGCAGAAGTTGGGCGTTGCCCCTTGGGGCATACAAAGGGTTAAAGTAAACGTTTTAAAAGTTAATTTATAATACACATTTTACATGTACTATGAAACATATATACAGTGTAGCTAGCCAATTGCCTTTATTACGCAATATAAATATATACAAATATGTTTCTCATCATACCAACAGGTTTACAATGACCCTCTGACAAGGAGTTTAATATTTTTTTTATTTAATTGTGTGAAAGGTACGCAGGTTTGGAGATGACACTCACGGTGATGAGAAACATATATATTTTTTTTGGCCTTATAGTGTTAAGGAATTTAAGGGTTCTTGAATTCGTTAACGGTCCTCGCATTCAGTCACGGCGAAACTCTCAGCTAACGCCTAACGGTATAGTTAACGTTAAGTTTTGAAAGATTACATCGATTAATCTACATAATATACATATACATATGCACAGTTTATTACTGAAAACATACAGTGTACCTAGTCAATTGCCTTAGCTATTATCTATAAAGAGTAAAGTTATTTTCAAGTATTAATTCTTTTTAAGTGGTTTCTGCAATTGTTATTCCAACACTCGACTACAACGAGGTTGCTTTCATATAGTAAAGCTAACAAGTTAACAATAGAGTAGTATAGATACATACCTCTTATGCCAGCTATCTGTACGTTCACTCTGTTTCGGGTAGCGCTTTCGATATTTTTATAAACGCTCGTATAACGTTCAGCTGACTCATGCAGTGATGTTGCTTGACGACTCAACGAATCACGAGATTAACGCCTTGAGCTGCCTCATACGTGCATCTCACCTCAAATTGGATTTACTATTTTTCAAAATCAACTTAACGGATCAGACAAATGTTAATGAATCGATTTAGGATATTTACCAGTCATGGCGTGTCGAAATTGGCGCGATCTATGTTGAATCGATTTAGGATATTAACCAGTCATAATTACATGGCTTGTCGAAACTGACGATCTATGTTGAATCGATTTAGGATATTAAACAGTCATGCTTATGTAGTGTCTGCGCCACAAACGAAAATATTGAATGTTATATATTTTCAAAAATAACGCTGTTATTTTCGTCTGCGGTGCAGGCTACTGAACCGGTTGAAACTGTACATCGTTTTGTTGTAAAATGAAATGTTATAACGAAATTACGCCATTGAAATACTAGCGTATCGAGGACTCAGCCAGACAGATTAAACTGCCAATATTCCATGAATTTTAAGTTTACTTTAATTAAACTCATAAAATGACGAGGAATGGTAATTCAGAGCTCTTTCATATCTCACGTCGTTCTTGAGATATTTAGACTTGTGTGATTATGACGTAAAGATGTTTCTACATAATAAGAAGATCAAGAAATTAGAAATAGTTAATTAATTTGGCATCGCTATTTCGATGTAATGATGTTAGGTTTTACGAAGTGTCGTACTGTGCAAAGTTTCAAGAGATTTCGTTGAATAATTTCAAAGATAAACTTGATTTTCTAAAAATGTGTAAAGCTCTTTACGTCATAGGTGATCTCATTTGCATATCAATAACGTTAAGTCCCTGGAAGAAAGCACTTAGCACACTTCAACAAGTGTCGCGGTTAAAGACCTAAATACCACGCGTTGACAACACTACTCATGATGATCCACTGGTATGTTACGAATCTGGAAGGGTCGAAGCTAGAAGGTCGAGGGTCTACAAATATCGAAAACATGTTGGAAAAGTAAATAATAATAAACAAATATTGTTTAAATAAACTAGTTAAAACAGAGAAATATGTCTTCTTTGGGAAGTCGATGCCGCCTGTGTAACGTAGAAGGCCAAAGAGCGATGAAGGTATACACGTATATAAGATTGAGAAAATACCTATAATATATAATATATAAACCGTGGATTACCAATTCTTCAGCGCCGGTTTTCTGTGAACAAATTTACTGAATATTTAATCAGGCCAATTAGGTGCCACGTGTCGACAGTTTGCCGCGCACCGAATGCCTTCACGGCGAAGAACAACACTTCTTTTTCCTGCCGCGCTTGTTGCATATATACAGTATTTGTGTATAGCTATACAGAACTGAAATGGAGGGAAATTCGGTATCACAATAAAGTATATAAAGTATACAAAACTCACGAGTAACGCATTCGAGCTTGTGTTCGATCATCATCGACGTGTAAAATTTATAAGTTCAGCTTCTTCTACAGTTCTTCTGCACCAACTGATTCACGAAGAGGTGGCGCAGCTTTATAAAATGCGCGTAGCTTTATAAAATGCACGTAGGCGTTGATGCGTGTAATCGTTCTGTTTTCTTATGTCCTTCACTCAGCAAGGCGCAAGCTCCCATGTGGCCAGGACAACTGCTGTGATCGTGTTGTTATTGTGACTCATGTTCATGTCAGAGTACTGAAGTTATTTTCAATCAATGTATACACTGTATCATACCCGTTGTCAATCTTATAAAGTTCGTGCATAAATACGGGAATCAAACATTCACAATTCTGTGGAATAATTTTAAACATGAAATAGGAACTATAGATGTGAATATTAATATGTACACGCGGACACACGGTTTACCCATGGTTATAGTTTATTTTATAATATTCACGAACACATGCTGTCTTTGCCGGCAGTATGTATATAGTCTGCAGTAGTAAGGTAATTCGTATGTAGATATTATAATTGAGGAACTGGTGAAGAAAGGAGACAGTTATACAAGAAGTGACGAGGCTTTAATGCGGCTTTAATGAAATACTCCTAAATCAGTATTACACTATACTAGGAGCTTTGTAGATATATATACAGTATAACTAAATATATATATACTTATGGATATACAATTATATATTAACATGGAAAGCAGTTATATGATATATTTTACATGAGAAAGAGAAGGAAAATCATGGATGGGAAAAGTCCACGCTGAGATACCTTGGAATCAAGCGGATAATTTAGTTAAGATTAGAAATGCATATCATGAAATCCCCACTATTTCTTAACAACTATTTTGTAGTTTTATTCGAAATATTATATCTCGTTGAACAAGACGATATCAACAATAGAACGGTGCTAAAAGTCATTTTGTTATTATGGAGGATTGATGATATGTATATTAGTCTATTCAAACTGTATATATGTAGGTATATTACAAGTAATATTTGGCATTTCACTCGATTAAACTATACATGTTCTAAGGATTTATGGTGAAGGAAAATTTAGGTAGCCTTATTGTAGGATTTGTATTTCTTGGAGACTCTTGAACTTATATCTGAACACAAAGATGACAATGCAACGGGTTACCCGGAATACACCAACTGTTGATTGATTGATTAACTGCTTTGGAGGTGATGAAAAAAATCCCCGTTAGGGTCTTGATACTACCAGTTTTGTCAATTAGCTTTCGACCTTGTGGTCTTTGACGCACTCATATTGCTTTCATTACCTTAGGGTGCTCTCATATTATTTAATTTTTACTTAGCAACAACCAAAACAAGCAAAAAACAAGCAGACAATTAATTGTGTATAAGCCTCATTCGAATTCAATCTGCCATTTCAGGTCTAGTATAACTCAACGTTGATCACATACAATTGATTGGAACACAACTTGGTATTAAATTTAATATTAATTGGCGATTGTATGAAGTTCAAATATTGAACAGACAAATGTAATGTCAACGGCCCCATATCGCAGACTTTGATTTTCGGAACTTCTGAAGACATCCAACATTCACCACTACAACACACGTCGGCGAAACAATTTCCACCTACCTACCGACCACGTACCAACACTGGGGTAAACAGCAAATGAAGTATCATTCTGTGTGCGATTGGAATTTATTGTCAACCGAGCTAAGGGAATCTTCAAGTTTAGAATTTTTTAAAACAAACTTAAAGAAACTATTCTATAATCACTCCAATTTTCAAATTACTTTGTTTGTTTGAACGTAACGCTTATCTTATCTGTATATTTACCGCAGAACCTCCCTGAAAACCATTATTGGTATAGTAGTATAACCAGTCCAATGCTAAACACTAGATAATTCAAACGTATTCAATGGTTATAGTAATAGTTAGAATAATATTAGTCTTATTAGAACGTTGGTTGGAATAATTGAGATATAGAACGAGTATGTATATTATATAGATTAATACACATATTTTGCGATAATTTGTACTGAAACATCTGATAATGTAGAACGAATATAGTGTTGAGCAGAGTGAGAGCTAGAACATCCTGGGGGACTAGAGAATTAGGGGGTGCGGTTTATATGGAGGAGAGATCCCGCCTCTCAGTAAAACCATATGTAAAATTTGTTTTCGTTCATATGAGAAAAGGGCCAGCCCTCCTAGGCGAGATCTCGCTATTGACTACCCAGGATCTCGCCTACGCGAAGGCTGGAAATTTTCCATCAGTAAACGCACTCAAGAGGGCTCATGGCCCTCCTTGGATGGCTGGCAAGTCAAAGCTCCGTACACGCGACAAAGTTGCTCTTCGCCCGTATATTTGTAGACAACTCTTTATTTCAGAAGTTCTGTTTGTTCATGCGTATAGGTTTTAAATTGAAAACCTGTGCGGGAAAATGGGATTCAGCGGATTACGTAAAAATACATGCTGTCAACTCGATAACCCGAAGTCAGCCCTCCTCGAACAGCTAGCCCTCCTCGAAGGGTTAGAATATTCCCATGTAAACGCGATGTGAAATCCATCCCTTTTACTACGGCCTGCCCTAGCAACAGTGCTAGCCCTGCTTCATTTAAACATGCACCCCCTTAGAACATTGTCGATTCTTTATTGTAGTTTTTAACTCGGATTTCATTGTATTTTTTTTCTTTCCACTGAACTTACGTAATATCATTCAAATTTTCACTTCCACCAATTTGTTATTACGTAAGTGTTTCATGTCATCTACGTGTAATCATGACTTCATTGTTTTTGTTTTTTTAATTTTTTTTAAATTTTTTTATTCAATTAGTTTATTTTAAGATTTATGTCCGCTATGACAAGACACTTTTTGCCGAGTATTATTAATAGTCAGGGGGGCTACAGTCCCCGGTGATATCTTGACGTATACTGCATAGAAGTGCAGATATACGTTCAATTGACAAAGGGGCAGGACCGCGAAATAATAAGCGAAGTTTATATGGATTGATCTACCACTGCATTAAATCAAAATAATATTTTCGACCCTCAGGAGTCGTTTCAGTATCATGGAGTCGATAAATTGATTCGACCCATTGGACATCAACAGTGTTTTTTTTTACCCAAGCAGAACTTCGTTGGAGTCTTTCAACTCTTTTAATGTGTCATACTATAGGACACATGCAGGTGTCGATTGACGCTATGTTGGGTCGATGAACTCCCCAACAAAGAGTAATTCGCCGACTCATCTTCTATACGAGTCCATAATGAGGCTACATGAAGGCATGATACAATAACTGGTATTATTTAAACTTAAGGCATATCGTATATCTTAATGCGTTCATATAAAATGATATGAAAACAGAATTGTTATCAAGAAACTTAAAAATTGAACTTTATACTGTGTTTGGTCAGTCTTCACTTTTAAAATGCCGTAAATATTATCAATATTCGCCTGTCTCTGGCCAAAGTCGTGTTAACTAGAAGTCTAGAATGTCTGATTATAACTATACTATATGCTTCCTCCATTGCGCGCAATGAAGGCTACTAGGACACCACTGAGTTGCCTGCGACGGTGGATCGCACAACTACCGTAGGGCAGCTTCCAATTCAATCGGTCAAGCTCTTGCATTTTTTTGTCAACCAGATGGCGGTTTTGGCGTCTGATCAAACAGTACCCATGTATATGTCTTCGCCCATGTACGGTCAATCAGTAGTTGATCCGGTTAAGGTTGTCACTACGTGAGTTATTGATTTGTGTGCTTGGTAACGGTGTATCCAAGTGAAATATTTTAGTTGTCTATGATCAAGTATGAATTTGCCCAAAAAAGATCTCATTTAGTGAATATTTCAAATAAGCGAAAAATTAAGTCTTAGAGAGATAGAAATATGGTCTCCTCTGTCTCCTCTGGCATAGTGCTACTAGTATAGGTTTTTCATTTTTGGAAGTTCGTTGTAATTTTATTCAGCTGTAGTCCGAGTTTAGCATATAATGAACTTTTTTTTAAAAATGTTTTTAAGAACTTTTAAAAGCCAATTATAACAAATCATTACACAACTTCACGAACGTGATACGGATGTGATGGCCGTTAGATGGGAAGTTTTTAATTTTAGCCGCCAAATTGCGCAACATGCAAGAGTAAAAGGACCTACGTACTCTGCCGCTTTGCGCGATTTATTGGACATTGAGGTATAAATGGGCTTAGATTATTGAGGTGTAAATGGACTTAGTTTATTGAGGTGTAAATGGACTTAGATCATTGACGTATTAATGGGCTTAAATTATTTTTTTTCTTAGATTAGATGTTCAGGAGAAATGATGATGTTTGGTTACGTATACCTATATATGCTGATCTTTCACACACTTTGCCACACCGCGTTATATATAGTAACACCGCAAGGCTCCATTCTTGGACCCATGCTTTTCACTGTGTACATGAATGATCTACCGAATTCTGTTTCCAACTGCAATGTGGAATCTTACGTCGATGATACGAAATTATATATATCCTTTACACCGCAAAATCTCGATGACGGCCTTGCACAGATTTCCAGTCGCCGGATTTAAGCAAAATCTCCAATTTCGGCGTATCCTTCTTAGGGAAGGTTCTTTCACCTGTGTCTTCTTGTAAGGACCTGGGGATCATTTTAGACTCTACTATGAGCTTTAACGACCACATTACTTCCATGACGTCTTCGCTAGTCGCTACTATCTGTGCTTTGCCAGATAAAAAGAGTTAGCCATCTTTTTGACAAGATAACTCTAGAAATGATTTTAAATTCATTAGTTTTTAGTAAACTTTTCTATTGTTCTTGCGTATGGTCTGGCACTACAAAACAGAATATTTATAAACTACAGCTCATCCAGAACTTTGCAGCACGTATTCTAACCTGCACCAGAAAATTTGATCACATTTCACCAGCTTTGGGAGAACTCGGCTGGATTTTAGTCACTGACATGTAATTAATTTACCGCGACCAAGTCATGATGTTTAAATGCCTTAGTGGTCTTGCTCCGCCCTACTTACATAATAAGCTAGTAAAGCGTTCTGACATTCATTCCCGGGTAACTAGACAGTCAGATGACATTAATTACAACATTCTCACTCACTTGATCGCTATTGGCATAGTGATCAAGTGAGTGAGAATGTTGTAGATCGTAGATGTTAAAGGAATAAACGCATTGAAAGTATACAGTCCCAAGTTGTCTTGAATCAACGGGCCGGCACGAGCGTAATATGCGAACGCAAACAGGTTGCACGACACATGGTCCTTCGAGCCGGATCAAGGATTCAAGAAAGTGAAGAAACCGAAAAGAAAGTATGTCCGAAGCAACGAAATGCCGAAGAACGAGAAGCGGACATCGAGCGTACGTAACGAAGAAGCTCGCGAAAGTAAAATAATTGACCGAGAACTTTTCACCAGATGTCACGATCGCCCTAGCCCAATTGAAGCTGACGCTTGGCGAAAAGATTGAGACAATAGCTCGCTTGGATGAAAAGATACTCGAGTTTCTCGAAAAGGACGAAGACATTGAACGAGAGATCGAGGAGTCGTCCGAGGTGAAAGATGAAATTTTTGGTGGCATCGCGGCCATTGACGAATTGTTGTCTCGACCCAAAGAGCAACCGCAACAAGAAAACGAGTCGAGTTCGGCATCAAAATCAAGCTATTCAACGCGCGTGAGACTGCCGAAGCTCGAAGTAAGAAAGTTCAATGGAAAGATAAACGAATGGACCGAGTTTTGGGATTCGTTCAATAGCGCAATCCATGAGAATGAACGCTTGACCGACGTCGATAAGTTCCCTTATTTGCGTGGTCTTGTCGAAGAACCTGCAAAATCAGCGATTGCTGGGTTTTCGCTCACGAACGCGAACTACAGCGCGGCTGTTGAAATGCTTCACAGAAGATTTGGCAACGAGACGGTTGTACAGCGTGCGCATATTAACGAACTAATGAATGTGAAGCCGGTGTTTAACCCGAAAGACACCAAACGCCTGCGTCGTTTTTTCGATGTGATCGAGAGCAACTACCGAGGATTGCAAGCTCTGAAAGTTGACGAGCGGACCTATGCCGCGATCGTTGTGCCGTCGATCCTGAACAAACTACCTGAGATAGTTCGACTGACGATTACGAGAGGCCACAAATACCTGGAATGGTCGATGAAAGAGCTTGTTGAAGCAATTCTGGCAGAAGTGGAATTAAGAGAAAGCCACGTTCTGACATCTGGAGATGACGAAGAGACCCGCAGTGAGAAGCATCGACGTAATTCACCGACTGCGAATGCCCTGTTTGCCGGCAACAAACAGAACAAAGCCGAACAAGATGGTTGTGCGTATTGCCTGGGTAATCAGAATCACGAAGATTGTAAGAAGGTGACGACTCGGAAGGAACGATTGACACTACTACGCAAGTATGGTAGATGTTTTAAATGTGCCCGTAAAGGACATTTAGTTAGAGATTGTAAATCTAAAATTAAGTGTAGAGAATGTGGGGGGTCGCATCACATATCAATTTGTGAGAAAACAACAGTAGAGAGAGAGAACGAGGGAAATAGAGAGGTAACCGCTAACCCTAGTAACATGCATGTTGGGATAGCGGGTAAAGTTGCCTTACAGACAGCGCAAGGAGTGGTGAAAGGAACGAAGAATAAGAGAGTGCGAGTTCTATTTGATTCCGGGAGTCAAAAATCGTTTGTGACCACCCGAGTGATGAACGAGGCTGGGTTGGATATGATTAGAAAGGAATGGTTGCAAATCAAAACGTTTGGGGGAAAAGCGAAGGACGGTGCGTTGAGGCATGTTGTTGGTGTTGAGATTGAGCCTATTAAAGGTGGGAGCAGTGTACGTTTAGAGGCATATCAAGTGCCGGAGATATCAGAAATTAGCAATGAACGGCCTGATATCGTTAAACGTGAGTACGCTCACTTGAAGGGCTTGTGGTTGTCAGATGTGTGTAGGGAAAATGGTTTGTTGGAGATTGATGTATTAATCGGTGCTGACAATCTGTGGGCCTTTCAGAGTGGGAAGGTCGTGAGAGGTAAGGCTGACGAGCCAGTGGCTGTTGAGACTTGTTTGGGTTGGGTCTTGTCTGGCCCAATGAAGGGAAGTGACGTTGACAAGAGTGTCAATGTCAATTTTGTGACACATCAGAACGAGTGTGAAATGGAATATGGAAGGGAAGTGCAACGAGTGTAACCAAAAGTCGAGTGTCGAGAGTAGAGAGTAAAAAGTCGAGAGTCGAGAGAAAAAGTCGAGAGTCGAGACTAAAAAGTCGAGAGTCGAGACTAAAAAGTCGAGAGTCGACAAATGTCGTAAAAATGACGAATAAAATATATTATAGACATATATAATTGCTAAAAATTGTATAAAACACGTACGATGCGTAGAGTGTCTTTCAGCATGTAAACACGCAAACGAAAGTCTAACCGAAGCCAAGATATATCCAATTACTACAACAGAACTGATTTTATTATCTAACAGCTAACAACATACAAGCGAATATGAAGACAAGTGAATATATATATATGTGTTTTTCAGTTATTCGTTCGTTATATCAGGCTGAAGAACCATGCGAAACGCAACATTCTGCGTAATATTATGGATTAGAAAACGAGACAGTTGATTTTATTTGGTCTATTATTAGTGAAATCAGTGCATATAAGTATAACCCGTTCTGAATAAGACGTTTATCATAATATTGTATAGTGCAACGTATGTGGGATTTAGAGACGATAGGAATTAAGGAAGGTGATGATGTGCATGAGGCATTGATAGATAAGATTGAGTTTAATGGTGCAAGGTATTCGGTCAAGTTACCTTGGAAACAAGGTCACGAAAGGATACCAACGAATTACGCCAACAGTTTGTCGCGGCTGAAAAGTCAGATAAAAAGGCTTGGCAAGGAACCGAATGTTTTAAAGGAATATGATAAGATCATAAGAGAGCAGTTAGATGCAGGTGTAGTCGAAGTTGTAGCGCAGATAGAAAGGAAGGAAGGTGTTCATTATCTACCTCACCAAGCTGTTATTCGTAGAGATGCCAAAACTACAAAGCTTAGGGTAGTCTATGACGCATCGTCTAAAGAAGGGAAAAAAGGTACGTCCTTGAATAACTGTCTTCATGTAGGTCCATCTCTAAACCCAATGTTGTATGATATCTTGTTGAGATTTAGGGAGAATCGTATTGTGTTAGTTGGAGATATAGAAAAGGCTTTTTTGAATATCGAGGTTGATAAGGAAGACAGAGATTACTTGAGATTTTTGTGGGTAAAGGACGCTTTAGGCAGTGATTTAGAAGTGGTTGTTTATAGATTCTGTAGGGTGGTATTTGGTTTGAATGCTTCCCCATTTTTGTTGAACGCGACGTTGAGACACCATATAGAGAGGTTTAGCGATAGTGACCCGATGTTTGTCAGAAAGATGTTAGACAGCTTTTACGTTGATGATCTTGTGTCAGGAGGCAGACTAGCGGAAGATGTAATTGATCTGTATGAGAAGACTAGATCTAGAATGGCTATGGGTGGATTTACGTTGAGGAAGTGGTTGACCAATGACGCAGATCTTAGGAAGCGTATGCAGGATATTGATAGTGGAAAAGAAACCGCAGCAAAGATCACTAGATTAGACGATATTGAGACTTATGCTAAATCCAGTTTAGGAGTAAGAGAAGAGGGTCATTTTGAAAAGGTTTTGGGACTAAACTGGGATTGCGATAAAGATAGTATCAGATTTAATTTGTCAAAACTGGCGGAAAGAGCTGAAGGGATGCCAAGCCCTATAGTTGTTCCCATGAAGGTATTGTTTCAAGAGCTGTGTGTGCAGAATGTTGGATGGGATGATGAATTAGTTGATCAGAAAACAAAGAGTATGATTATGAGTTGACTAGCGGTACTAGTCAAGGTGGGGAGTGTGTTGTGAAACGTCAACTAGTTAGATAACTCTGTAATTAGAACGGGAAATATAGCAACTAAGGAAACCATAAAATTAGGATTAGGAGTTGCGAGAATGACGCAACTCAATATATGAACAAAAACAGGAAAGGGAACTCATGACTAATGGAAACAAATATAATTCCATAGGAACTACGTTAAGGAAATACGTTATAGCTAGAGAATGTCTTCCCGTGTTCTACCGTATTAAAACAAGCTGTAAACATAAAGTGAGCAGAGTGTTATTGCCATCGCTATTGGCATAGTGATCAAGTAAGTGAGAATGTTGTAGATCGTAGATGTTGAAGGAATAAACGCATTGCAAGTATACAGTCCCAAGTTGTCTTGAATCAACGGGCCGGCACGAGCGTAATCTGCGAACGCAAACAGGTTGCGCGACACAATCTTCCAGATTTAATTAAGAAAGCCACTTCATTACCCACTTTTAAAAAGCTACTATAAAAAGACTATTTAAAATCTAAATGAACGATTATTAATGTACTAAATTGTTTTTATGAACGTATTTTGTAAAAATAGTAAAATAGTTTTAAGAGTTAGCACATTGTAAATTAGTTTGTACATCAGTTTATTTTATTGTAAATTAGTTCTGAAAATCCCAAGTTGGGAGTGAATAATAAACCATTTTGTATTGTATTGTATTGTATTGTATATAGTTAAACCGTAGGAGTTCTTATCAGAAGTGAAATGCTGCCTCGGAACATACACAGGAGCAGTGAGTGGGTATATTAGAAGGGTATTCCCGTTCGTTTGTTTGATTTGAAATACGACCGCTCGACCGCCAGATAAGTCGTTCAATTCAGAAATATTACAATCGTAAACGTGAAGTTCGATTTGGCAAAAGTGTCGCTTGAATAGAAAATTTATACTCTTCGCGAGGCTTGCTCGTTTCGAGTAAATGTTGTGGTTTAGATTGTTATCGAGTGCAACATGAAATTAACTATTCTATTATTAGACGCAGTTTGGTGAAGTGTTATTATTTGCCATTCTCTGCTCTATCTCGATTTTGATTGGCTGTTGGTATACAGCTAATTGGCGTAACACTAGCTTCGTGTGACGTCAATATTGTGATCCAAAAGTGTAGCTATGACTACGTTATTCCAATATCTTGTTGTTAGCTTGCTGTTGCCAGCTTGTTTACGGCGAAAGAAAATGAAAGAAAGACATTAAATTTAAATATATTTCGACGGCGCTTTGCTTTAGCACTTATGCATAATAAAACAATGTATTATCCGCCTCAGCCTAATTCGGCTACGCTGGTCGACACAGAATCACACTGCTAGTCAACAACAACGACTATCCGGTTGTGAACAACCTATCCGGTTGTGAACAACCGTCAACCATCTTCATTCTATTGTTATATTTGTTATATTTGAATTTTTTAAATAGATAAACGCAAAATATAGCCCCGTAGTATTAAATATCTGGGGTTTGGGGATTTTACATATTCGTAATCAAGAAGAAATGTAATATATCTTGTCGTTCAAAAATTTCATCTTCCTGCCTTTTTTCCCTGCTAAAGTTGATTTACTATTCACAGGAAATGATGTCAATGCAGAGACACGCGAAGTCATTGCACACTAATCCAACAGTGAAATACAAAGAAAGTTTGGATATTTTGGCTCTACCTGTCTAGACAAAATTCGCTCAATTCCCAAACTTTCGTTGTATTTGCTGAATCAATGTGCAATGTTTTTCGGTGTCACTGCTTTGACGTTATTTCCTGTGAATAGTAAATCACTTTAGCAGGGGGAAAAGGTATGAAGATGAAATTTTCGCACGACAAGATATTTTACAATTCTTCTCAAGAGATTCCAAAGATCACAAATATATAAAATCCCCAAACTCCGGGTTAGTAATGGGACTTGAGATGACCCTCCCCCCCCCCCCCCCCCCCCGAAGAGTCATTATAAGTGACTCGCAAAGTCGAAATGAGTCATCTCAAAGGATGGGATTGGGTACGACTCTTGGAAGGAGTAGGACGACACCATAGGAAGTTCATTTTGGCCTGGGGTAAAGATTGGACGCCTTAAAACGAGTCAAAATTAATGACTTTGTTATATCTAAAACGCAGGGCTCCTAAATTCCGTCCAGATCGTCTGTGCACTTTTTGAAATGACTCGGACGATTGGGACAATTAAGTTAGTGTCAAGTGTCAACCATCATGCATTGCGCGTTTGTTTGAACCTCGATACCAGGATAATAAATCGTTCGACTTCCGATTAATTATGTAAACGTGCCATCTGACACCAAACACTCTAAATTAGTTGGTGTACTGCCGAAATAGTGTATAGGAGTTCTTTTATAACATAACACCGGTTGTTTATAGCAAGCTTATCAATATAATATTAGAAACGATATTAGAAACTTGATTTCACTTCCAGCTTTCAAAGTAAAAGTGAATACTATTTTTTCTCGTTAAGCTATAATAAGTTATTTGATTTTTCTCTATCTAGAAGAGCCTCAGTCTTACATACCAGATTAAGACTGGGTTTTTGTGCTCTCAATGACTATTTGTATAAAATTAGTTGTTGTGATTCACCTTTATGTTTCTGTAGACTTGAAAAGGAAACTGTAAAACATTTCTTTTTATCATGTCCTCGTTTTGCTGCTCAACGTTTTGTTCTTCTTACCTTTGTTGCACGTTTATGTGGTCAGACATGGTTAGCGAGTGGCGAAAAAGAAAAACTCAGATATATACTATTTGGCTCTGAAGCATTAAGTTATGAAGAAAACTGTAATTTGTTTCGTATTGTTCAACAATTTATATTGAATACTGATCGCTTCTCCCTAGCTAATGTTTACTAGCTTTATTTATATTTTGTTTGTTTGTTATGTTATGTGCGTTACTGTTTGTTTGCTTTTGGGGTAAACGTGGATCGAAATAAATTAATATATATATATATATATATATATATATATAGATAATTCTATAACAATTGAATCCACCTGTATATACATACTACAGTTATAAAGCCATTTGCACATGCCTTATATACACTGCTTTTCAGTTTAGATTTGAAACGTTGCTGCCTCCGAGAATCTCAAAAAATTCCAAGCGGACAGCTTCTCCGTCAACCTCCCCTAATTCGCACGCAGTATGATTATTGACACGGAAGAAGGTATATTTATGTAAGAAGAATAATTGTTATGTCTCGTTATTGTCTGATATTAGTATATCTGCGTTCCCATTTCAGCAGGACAACTTTTCCGGTAAATGATACCATAAAATGTAACAAGTGCTTTCTGTCTAACCATATAGATGTGTAGAAGCAAGATGGAAATTCGATGTTTTAATGAACCATTTGTATTCAATCGACACTTCGTCTCTCGTGTCGACATGCTCCAGTGCTATTTTATCTGTTTGTTTTGTATTCATACTGCGTTGATTGGCTTTCTTCATGTTGATGATTTAAAGAGACAGGGTGTAGTCAGAGTGCATGTATTGAAATAACACTGCGGTCGGCCTCTGTATGGTGCAGTGGCGACTGTTTACAACATGTCGAGTGACTTGGAGTCTGATACAGCAGCTGGTTAGAGAAGGTATGATACCACACTTATTTACAAGTAAGTTGCAACTTGGTTTATTAACTATTAGTCCAGGCTATTAGTCTATTACTCTTCATAATGAATGGTATAAATGAGTCATTCTGCGTTGGCAGTGTAGAAATACTAATCGAGTGGCGAATACCCTTTGTGAAAGAGCGAGACGTATATCACTCGATCAGATCTGCTACACAATATTTCGGCAAGGACACTGATCTTTTAGAGTATTTGATTTGTATTTCTTTTACACGATTACGCTGTTGACCCGAGTTGAACTGTATTTAATCACGCGGCGAACCTGAGAAATTTTAATAGCTCATAATAGAATCGACAAGACGAAACTCTAATTTATGCTTAGGGATAATTAAGTTGTGTGGGCAATGTTTTTTTCCGATTCAAATACAGTCGATTCCCGATAACTCAAACCCTTGCTGGCTCGATAACTTGAACCTTGCGCTAACTCGAACCAAAGTCGATTTCCCCTGGATTTCTAACTCGAACCTCCCACTAACTCGAAGCAATTTTCGTTTCCCTTCCGGTCATTTTCTATATAATTTTACCCTCGATAACTCGAACCACGTTTGTCAAGACGTGACAAGTCAAAAAATACAGTGCTGTAGTCCAAAAAATTGAAGCAGCCGTGTATTCTGTCTTTTTTGCATTACATAAAATGTGTTAGTCCAAGTTGAGATTTCGCTAGCTAAGTATCTTCATTTATAAGCTTTGCCGCTTAACTCCTTAAAATGACACTATATATGAATAGAAGTAGACCTAGCGGGATTGTTAGGGATTGTTAGGAAGTATAGGTATTCCCAAAACATTGCTCACATTGCTCGCACAGCAGCTTGGAAGCTATTTGACTCGGAAAAAATATTGCCCACACAACAAATGCCATAGAGTTGCCTGCGAAGGAACTAGCTTAGGGGCTCATAATACAAACATAGACCTCTTTCATAATGGCGGCCAGTCTAAATATTATGTTATATGCATACATATTAGCCTTTCTGGCTTCGTTACAAAGCAAATATTCTTTGGAATTACAGACACACGAACGAGGTCAGAAAGGCTAATTTAAGTGAATATAAAAGAATATTTAATTAAATACGAAAGAGGTCTGTCTATACACGAGTCGTTTTTCAATCGCCAATTTTTGTCGCAATGGCTTTGCTAGATAAATCGGCGGGTGTAACATACGATTTTATAAGTGTTGCCGAAGTATTGAACGTTTTTTATATGGAGTGAAAAACGTATACAACGCAAATCTGTAACGGAGCAGAAGTTGGTAAGTGTAGCATACTGATTGTCGATTCGCTTTGTAAAATAACAAGTCTCGTATAACAAAGGGAATCTAATACAAGATGAAAATGAAAATCATTTACGTCTCTGAACTCTGATAGAAAATGAGCAGTCGACCAATGAGAGCCTCCGTATGACACTGGTTATTTTATATCGGACGATACATGGAAACCGAAATTAACATATTTTCCTATTCTCCATTTAATAATAATAATATACGGACGATGACAGATCATATCCTCAGAAAAAATTATTCTGAGTCCCGGACAGGAATCGCGTAACCTGTAAACTTTTGATTGCCTGTGAGACGCTCTAACCTTTGAGACACCGAGACTCAGATGAACTATATATATCGGCAATGCTTGGATGTGTTACCGATTTATAGTGACTGCCCCTCACGTCGACCACCCACGCTCACACCGATACTCATTTTTTTCACTGCCTCTAAAACTTTTCATCACTTTTTCATCACTTTTCATCACCGTATTTTGCCGGACGAGATCAACTATTACGTTAGTTTGCAATGCTGATGTATCATCTTACATTACAATCAGCACTCATTAGCAAGACCAGCTCTGTTCAATGCCTCTATATATGGGACACGACTCGCACGAGGGTCCGTCGATTATTTCAGTCATTACTCTCCTTTGCATCCTTTCTATTTTCGCAGTTAGTAATCAGGATTGCACCTGCACAAGCAGGGACAGCATACTCCAGAATTGGTCTCACTAGACTGCAATATATCGTTTACAAATTCAGTGCGACTTACAAATTCAGTGCGACGGGCGACCTTTGTTTTCCGTAATTAATGTATTGGAAAGAATGCATGCAAGAGCTGCACGCATAATCTATAGGTTAGACTGGGATTTACCCAGCCATGATGTGATGCTGAAAACTGGGTGGAAGACACGAAATAGTACATACAAACAAAGGTTATTAAGTACATTTCATAAATGTTGTAACGGTGATGTAACAGAACAACTTTGTCAGAACATCATAACAAAGAAAAATAGCAACCTCAGACGAGTGGAAAAGATGGTTATCCCAAGACCAGAAACTAACATCCTACATAGATCAGTAACGTTTAGGGGAGCAGCTTTGTGGAACAAGCTGCCAGAAAGTATCAGAAACGAGAAACGTCATTCCATTTTTAAACTACACTGATAAGACAATATGATCTGGAAACAGAAGATTTTAAAATATATTCAAATAATAAGGACGATAATTATACATATTTTTAATCCATATTATTATAACTGTTATATACTTATATCTTTTACTTTAAAAATTTATTTTTTATAAATAATACTTTTAATATTTTCATTTTATTGCAAATTTCATAACCACATGTAAATAACTTTCAAAAACTCATTAATATTCATTAACCAAATTGTCCAATCACATTTCCGTATTTAGTCACGCGCAAGGCTTTTATACCTGATAAAATCCATGAATACTAATCAGCATGAAAATTATATAAAGTCTTTACGAACTTTATATAAAATTCCTGCTAATTTGCATTTCATACATCAACCCAATTTACCTCTAATAGAAAATAAAAACCAGTACACTCCCTAGTGATTACAATCAATTGTTTTTGAAGCTATTTAAAACATTCGAACTCGCGTTTTATCATATCTAAAATGCTCGCGCTGCGCGATAAAACGATAATATGATAAAACGCTCCTTCTCGTGTTTTAAATACTACATAAAGTAAACACACGACCACATCAGCAATGTGCTGTGCATAAACTTAAATCGTGTTTAGATAAATGCTATTGATTGATTGATTGTAATAAATTAAGCGTATAGGATGTATAGATTATATTTAAATTATATTGAATGTTACTTACAGTTTGGTTATTTCAATATGTTTGTTACTCGAGCTTTTTAACTTTCTGAGCCCCAGATGGGAATCGAACCTGCAGCTTTTATGATCTCCGGTTAGACGCTCTGGCAGCGCGAAGGCTAGGTCTTGTACCAGTTAATTCTGTTTACATGGAGGTAGGGTTACCCTCCTAGTAGAGTCACCCTTCTAAGAGGGTCAAAAGATAGCCCCTGTTTACATGGTGTAGGGTGACCCTTGTAGCAGGGCTAACTCCTCTAGCAGGGTCACCCTCCCTTTGCGTGCCACTAAACAAATTGAAAATGGCGGACAAACAAGTCAACAAAGATTTTTGGTGGCAAGTTTTATTGTTTTGTCTCTTGGTCCTTTTGTCGCCGTCATCGTCGTCGATTTTGGCGGATTCCTGGTAGAACAGAACAGTGGTGCAGGCTCAACGTGTATGATGGATATACTTCAATCTAAAATACACCGAACGAGCGCTTTTTTTGCGCGCTTTTTCACTGAAATATGACCCGTCTGGGAAGGTGACCCTACCTGATGCGTTTACATGGGTAAAGTTAAAAAAAAGATAGCCCTGCCGCCAGGGTTACCCTAGCAAGCAGATAGGGTAACCCTACCACCAGGGTCACCCTAGGACTGACACATGAAAACGAAACCCGGAAAGACAAAGGCATGTAAGCAGGGCCTGATGAGTGACGTGTCTTATCTCCCCACAGCTGGTATCCAGGAAATTAACATTCTAGTTTGGCATTCTATGCACGTGGTAATATAAAAACAAAAAGGATTATTGTGAAAGGCCCGGACACGTTGGTAATCAGACAGCTGTGATACACGCAATCATTTACGTAAATCTTCACATAAGCGTAAGCCTATGATTTAATCTTCACATGAGATTATAAAGAGTTTGAGAGTCGACGCGTACGTACTCGACTACCTCCTCCGCAGGCGTTTTTTTCAAAAAAGCGCCCTTAATTTCTCGCCAAAAAACGCCTGCGGAGGAGGTAGCGTACTCGATCAGAGTTATTTCGCGTCTCAGAAAGTTTCTTAGTCTGGATACTGCTAAGACTCTTGTACATGCCTTCGTTACATCAAAACTGGACAACAACAATGCACTTTTGTATGGCTTTCCTAAATATATAATCCAGCGCCTGCAATACGTACTTAATTCCGCAGCAAGACTTGTTACACTATCTGGGTTAATACGTATAACTCCTGTACTAATGGAACTTCACTGGTTACCAGTCGAGAAGCGCATAGAGTTTAAGACTCTGCTATACACGTACAAAGTAGTGAATGGTATGGCACCTATCTATCTGGAAGAACTTTTAGATCTATATACAGACCAGGACGCAGCCTTAGATCAGAGAATAAGCAGCTACTGAAGACGCAATTTTATAATTTAAAATCTTACGGCTATAGAGAATTTTCTGTTTGCGCCCCTCAGCTTGGAATGCCCTTCCAGTGGCGGCGCCCAATTTTTTTTCTGCCCCCCCCCCCCTAGTTTTAGAGGTATTTATTTTGGCACATAAATACAGTACATCGTAATTGCGTATTAGCGCTTCTGAAAGGGCACAAGGGTAACTCAGTACCAATAATGAGTCTATTTAAGATAAAGAAGTGAATTGTTGGAAACTTTCCAGTTTACGAAAACGTCAATTACAGTTTTATAACACTGTTGCGTGAAAAAGGTTTTGCCGCCCCCCCAAAGTTAGTTTGCCCCTCGATTGCCCCCCCCCCCCCCCCCCCCAAACTGCGAGGCCTGGCGCCGCTGTCAATCTGTAACAAGTTTTTAAAAGGCTCTGAAGACGTTTTTATTCAAGGAAACATATTTTTAACTTTTTTAACTTTAACCTTAACTTGATTTTTAGATTTCTGTATTTTTAGAGTAATTATTCGATTATTTATATGTGCTTTTGAACTTTTAAGGAATTCGCGCTATAGAAATAAATAATTATTGTTATTATTATTATAACGTATGTAGACATAGATGTTTTATAACACAGAAGGAAAAGATAATATTTTGCATTTTACACTCGGTGAATCAGATAAAGGAAAGTTATGGTGATATGTCGAGTGTTTTTTATAACACAGATGTTTTATAAGACGTTTTATTAAGCCTACTTTCCATATAGTTGTAATTGTTGTAATTCAGTCGCCGATTTCTCGATGACCGACGTCGACGTGGTTTAGTAATCGCCGATTTTTGTTGAAACTGCGCATAGATAGATAGATAGAAAACTTTATTTAAAGGGATATGGCAATATAAATTAACTTTGTCTCATTTGAAAGAACTCGTAAAATGGTATAAGAAGACCTTTTACAATTTTTCTGTATCTTTCTTGGTTTTTGAAATATTTCAGATAATTATGACAAAAGACAGTCTACAATCCGCCATCTTCTTGTAATATTTGACCTCATTAACTAGGAAATTGGTGACGTCACAAGCAGGGTAAACCTGATGAAACTACTCCATAGGTGACCGAATTTCCGCGGAAGGCTTTTTAAAATGTTGTGGGCCAATTGAAAATGGAAATAGTGCAACATAATCGAGTTTCTGGCTCATAATGTCGTAAGGTTGGCAAGATAAAAATTTCACTTTACCCTACTTATGACGTCACATGCATATCGAAAATAATTCCAAGATGGCGGACATCACGCTGTCTTTCGTCAAATTATTTCGAAAACCAAAAAAGATAAGGGAAAATTGCAACAGGTCTTGTTATACCATTTCACGAGTTCTTTCAAATGAGACAAAGTTAATTTATATTGCCATATCCCTTTAAACACGCTGACCCCGTCAACCGAAGCTGATTTCCACGAGGGGCGTGTGTATAACAATTGTCAGAGTATTTAAGATTATTTACAGAGTATGAAATATAGTATATTAAATAAATTTATAAATTTAGGTAAGTTACGTATTAAAATCAACTAGTATAGAAATCTATATACAGCTAGTACATCTATTTACATTTACTATCAATGTGAGTAGCGATTTTATTTCGAAAATAAGAAAGGGATTTGCTCTCCCTAATTTCTTTTGCAATAGAATTCCAAAGGTATGCCCCGTCATACATGAAACTATTTTTCATATTATTAGTACGCGGTTTTGGTAAACAAAGACTACTTGAAATGTTCCGAAGATTACGGTTTGTCATCTCACCTTTATATGTGAAAAGATTAGTGAGTGACTCAGGACCCATTTTATTTAATATTTTATACATCATTTTTGCTTTAGCTTTTTTTCTCTCTGTTTGAAGTGGCACCCAGCCTAATGCTTGTAAACAGAGTGATCTATATCATTGCTCATATTCATGATAATTCGAGCAGCTCTATTTTGGAGTTTTTGGAGTCGTTTTGATTGTGTTTCACCAAACACATCCCATACTTCACAACAGTAATCGAAGTATGCGCGAACAATAGCATTATATACAGAAAGAAGTTTGCAGGCAGTTTGGTATAGCCTCTGGCACTCGGAGCCAAGAATTTAAATTCTTAGTGTTGTTGTCGAAATTCAACCGCACAGGCAGTATACATATATCAATCGATCAACCGGTACATCCTTGTAACCTTCGCTATAGTTCGCTCTCCATCTGAGTCTGGGTAGCTGCGTAGCTCAATGGTTAGAGCGTCTTGTTAGAGATTCTGATAACACGCGAATGTCCTTCACAATATTTTCAAAGACTTATATGATATAATCCAGTAAAAAACAAATGAACCGATAATCAAGAAAAATAATCCAGAACTCTGAGGAAGCATGTCAGGTGGAATCTACACGCAGGCTATCTAAACTTTGTTTGATTCTCCGAATTAAATTTGCGAGATTTCTTCCCACAGTTGCGCTAATTGCCACATCTTTTCTATCACGTGGTATAATTTACTCCGAGGGGACGTCGTGGTTTAATTTAAATCTGGTTTATCACGCAGTAACATAGTTGAGTCAAGTGACCAAGTTGATCAACTTGGTGTTAAATTTCCAAGGGTCACGAGTTGGACACCAGACATGGAAAAAAATAAAAATGTGATTACGGACAAGGATGAGGTTCCGTTTCTCCCAGAATCTGGTTCCACGCTCGATCCATCGCTGAAGTTTGGTTGGGGGAAATTTCGGCCACGATGCTTGCAGTTCTTGAACAGCCCGAAGTGGTTTCTTGCCGGTATTTCCTTATACACTATGTGCCAAGGTAGGATTCAGATAGTATTCATTAATTTGCTTTGCGCGGTTAGGCATGAGTTGGTTGGTTATGATTGGTTGGTTGATTGGTTGATTGGTTGAATGGTTGGTTATAGGTAGCTGACTGGCTGTCTCATGCCAGCTGGTTGACTGGTTTGTCTGTCTCCACATGCCAGCTGGTTGGTTAGTTGGTTGGTTGGTTGATTAGCTGGCTGGCTGGCTCATGTCTCATGCCAGCTGGTTAGTTGGTTGGTTGGTTGGTTGAATGGTTTGCTGGCTGGCTGTCTGTCTCATGCCAGCTGGTTGACTGGTTTGTCTGTCTCCACATGCCAGCTGGTTGGTTAGTTGGTTGGTTGGTTAGCTGGCTGGCTGGCTGGCTCATGTCTCATGCCAGCTGGTTGGTTGGTTGGTTGAATGGTTTGCTGGCTGGCTGTCTGTCTCATGCCAGCTGGTTGACTGGTTTGTCTGTCTCCACATGCCAGCTGGTTGGTTAGTTGGTTGGTTGGTTTGCTGGCTGGCTGGCTGGCTGGCTCATGTCTCATGCAGCTGGTTAGTTGGTTGGTTGGTTGGTTGAATGGTTTGCTGGCTGGCTGTCTGTCTCGTGCCAGCTGGTTGGCTGGTTTGTTGGTTTAGTTGCTTGGTTTGGTTAATTGATTGGTTTGTTGGTTGGCTGGCTGACTGACTGCTTCAGTTTATTTTAGTTTAGTTCAGTTTAAAGTTGAATTACTGTGCAATGTCTTTGCGTGTCCCTGGGAATAGTTGACGTCATCTCCAGCTGTGAATAGTAAACCAACAAAGCATTGGAAAGAGGTGTTAACTGTTGGTAATATTAAAGTGACTGTCCGGAGTTTGGGGATTTTACATATTCATAATATTTCTGTTCTACCACCTAAATTTTATTTACTATTCACAGGAAATGATGTCAAAGCAGGGACACGCGAAGTAATTGCACAATAATAACGAATTCAACAGTGAAATACAAAGAAAATGTGGCTCTGAACTTTAAACACACCTGTTTAAACAAAATTCGCTCAATTCCCAAACTTTCTTTGTAATTCACTGCTGAATCAATGTGCAATGTTTTTACGTGTCCCTGCTTTGACGTCATTTCCTGTGAATAGTAAATCACTTTAGCAGGGGGTATGAAGATGAAATTCTCGCACGACAAGATATTTTACAATTCTTCTCAAGAGATTCCAAAGATCACAAATATGTAAAATCCCCAAACCCCGAATAGGCACTTTTTAAGCAAGTTATATCCGCCAAAGATTATAAATAAAGCTGCCACAGATTATAAATATTAACACCCTATGCATGAGATAGGTATAGTGTTTGTTTGACGTAGCATTAAAATACATCTCCCTGTTCTTTTAGCAATCTTAAAACAACTAATGGGCTTAGGTATAAATAGGAGAGCGTAATTAATGGTGAATTGGAGCAGCATATTCCAAAATTGGTATATGGGGGTGTTTAATAGTTTATACGGCTAGCTCTCTTTACCGAGATCCCGCCTCTCAGTAAAACCATACGTAAAATTTGTTTTCGTTTATATGAGAGGGTCAGCCCTCCTAGGTGAGATCTCGCTATTGACTACCCGGGATCTCGCCTACGAGGACTGGACATTTTCCATGTAAACGCACTCAAGAGGGCTGGCCCTCCTATAGGCGGGCTGACAAGTCAAAGCTCCGTACACTCCGTACAAGTTGGTCTTCGCCCGTATATTTTAAGACAACTCTTTATTTCACAAGTTTTGTTTGTTCATACGTAGGGTTTTAAATTGAAAACTTGTGCGGGGAAATGGGATTCAGCGGGTTACGTGAGAAAATAGCTAGCTACATGTTGTCAACTCGGTAAACAAGTCAGCCCTCCTCGAAGGGCTAGCCCTCCTCGAAGGGCTAGAATATTCCCATGTATTCATCCCTCTTACTATGACCAAGATCATTTAAACACCCCCGTAATACAAGTGCAATAAAATTGTACAAGTTGTACAAAATGCTTTCGTTGTTTCTTTTCTATACGCAGCAATGACCGTCATGGGTTTGGCGAATCTCACCTTGCCAAGTATCGAAAAGAGATTCAGTTTGTCAGGAAAGGAGATGGGAATCATAGCCGCGTCTAATGACGTCAGCGCCATCCTGTTGGTAATCTTTATCAGTTTCTACGGTGACTATGGCAACAAGATCAAGTGGATAGGTGGCGGTGGTGTGTTTGTAGGTAAGTCCGTGGTAACCCGACGCTTTCGAGGCGAAAATGAGTAGATGCATTACTGATAAAGTTATGAAAGAATAATAAGAACGTACGACGTAGGTAGTTTTAAGTTAGCAAAATTATACCCAGCATCGCTTTGTTAAAAATCTCGCTTTGCGCCCCCATTAATGCGATCACCACACATATTTTTTTGGTGGTAGGAAATTAAATTTTGTTTGACGTGTTGCATAATGATGAACCTGATTATTATTCTAACATAGTTAGACGCTACTCTGGCTTTAAACAGTTTTTTTAACGTAACTTTAAAAGTTACTGTCCATGACCCAACGTTTCGGCACTCCAATCTAGTGTCTTCATCAGGGGTGATCGTTGTAAGTATGAGTATGATGTATTTAGAGTCAATCACGCAGGATAAGCTAGGTTACCCTATTTCTCCCTTCTTGAAAACTGAGCACTGTCTAATACTTTTCAAAACTCAAGACTAACACTAGGGCTGTGAACAAAGATTTCTCCCTTCCTGAAAACTGAGCACTGTCTAATACTTTTCAAAACTTAAGAGTATAACTCTAGGGCTGTGAACAAAGATTTCTCCCTTCTTGAAAACTGAGCACTGTCTAATACTTTTCAAAACTCAAGAGTAACACTAGGGCTGTGAACAAAGATTTCTCCCTTCTTGAAAACTGAGCACTGTCTAATACTTTTCAAAACTCAAGAGTAACACTAGGGCTGTGAACAAAGATTTGTCCCTTCCTGAAAACTGAGCACTGTCTAATACTTTTCAAAACTCAGTGGTAACACTAGGGCTGTGAACAAAGATTTCTCCCTTCTTGAAAACTGAGCACTGTCTAATACTTTTCAAAACTCAAGAGTAACATAGGGCTGTGAACAAAGATTTCTCCCCTCTTGAAAACTGAGCACTGTCTAATACTTTTCAAAACTCAAGAGTAACACTAGGGCTGTGAACAAAGATTTCTCCCTTCTTGAAAACTGAGCACTGTCTAATACTTTTCAAAACTCAGTAGTAACACTAGGGCTGTGAACAAAGATTTCTCCCTTCCTGAAAACTGTGCACTGTCTAATACTTTTCAAAACTCAAGACTAACACTTGGGCTGTGAACAAAGATTTCTCCCTTCCTGACTAATACTTTTCAAAACTTAAGAGTAACACTAGGGCTGTGAACAAAGATTTCTCCCCTCCTGTAAACTGAGCTCTGTCTAATACTTTTCAAAACTCAACAGTAACACTAGGGCTGTGAACAAAGATTTCTCCCCTCTTGAAAACTGAGCACTGTCTAATACTTTTCAAAACTCAGTAGTAACACTAGGGCTGTGAACAAAGATTTCTCCCCTCCTGAAAACTGAGCACTGTCTAATACTTTTCAAAACTCAAGAGTAACACTAGGGCTGTGAACAAAGATTTCTCCCTTCCTGAAAACTGCGCACTGTCTAATACTTTTCAAAACTCAAGACTAACACTAGGGCTGTGATCAAAGATTTCTCCCTTCTTGAAAACTGCGCACTGTCTAATACTTTTCAAAACTCAAGACTAACACTAGGGCTGTGAACAAAGATTTCTCCCCTCCTGAAAACTGCGCACTGTCTAATACTTTTCAAAACTCAAGAGTAACACTAGGGCTGTGATCAAAGATTTCTCCCTTCTTGAAAACTGCGCACTGTCTAATACTTTTCAAAACTCAAGACTAACACTAGGGCTGTGAACAAAGATTTCTCCCTTCCTGAAAACTGCGCACTGTCTAATACTTTTCAAAACTCAAGAGTAACACTAGGGCTGTGATCAAAGATTTCTCCCTTCTTGAAAACTGAGCATTGTCTAATACTTTTCAAAACTCAGTAGTAACACTAGGGCTGTGAACAAAGATTTCTCCCCTCCTGAAAACTGAGCACTGTCTAATACTTTTCAAAACTCAAGAGTAACACTAGGGCTGTGAACAAAGATTTCTCCCTTCCTGAAAACTGCGCACTGTCTAATACTTTTCAAAACTCAAGACTAACACTAGGGCTGTGAACAAAGATTTCTCCCCTCCTGAAAACTGCGCACTGTCTAATACTTTTCAAAACTCAAGAGTAACACTAGGGCTGTGATCAAAGATTTCTCCCTTCTTGAAAACTGCGCACTGTCTAATACTTTTCAAAACTCAAGACTAACACTAGGGCTGTGAACAAAGATTTCTCCCTTCCTGAAAACTGCGCACTGTCTAATACTTTTCAAAACTCAAGAGTAACACTAGGGCTGTGATCAAAGATTTCTCCCTTCTTGAAAACTGAGCATTGTCTAATACTTTTCAAAACTCAGTAGTAACACTAGGGCTGTGAACAAAGATTTCTCCCCTCCTGAAAACTGAGCACTGTCTAATACTTTTCAAAACTCAAGAGTAACACTAGGGCTGTGAACAAAGATTTCTCCCTTCCTGAAAACTGCGCACTGTCTAATACTTTTCAAAACTCAAGACTAACACTAGGGCTGTGATCAAAGATTTCTCCCTTCTTGAAAACTGCGCACTGTCTAATACTTTTCAAAACTCAAGACTAACACTAGGGCTGTGAACAAAGATTTCTCCCCTCCTGAAAACTGCGCACTGTCTAATACTTTTCAAAACTCAAGAGTAACACTAGGGCTGTGAACAAAGATTTCTCCCTTCTTGAAAACTGAGCACTGTCTAATACTTTTCAAAACTCAAGAGTAACACTAGGCCTGTGAACAAAGATTACTCCCTTCTTGAAAACTGAGCACTGTCTAATACTTTTCAAAACTCAAGACTAACACTAGGGCTGTGAACAAAGATTTCTCCCCTCCTGAAAACTGAGCACTGTCTAATACTTTTCAAAACTCGACAGTAACACTAGGGCTGTGAACAGAGATTTCTCCCCTCTTGAAAACTGAGCACTGTCTAATACTTTTCAAGACTCGACAGTAACACTAGGGCTGTGAACAAAGATTTCTCCCTTCTTGAAAACTGAGCACTGTCTAATACTTTTCAAAACTCAACTGAAGCATAAATCTACACTGTGAAACGTTTTAGAGGGAATTGTTTATGGATTAAAAACGGATTATTTATAGTATTTTCCTATCGAGCCACGTTAAGGAAGTACATTTATCGGAATGGTGAAAGCTGTTACATAATATTTTCTACAAAACAGTTCATAATTCTTTTAGAAACTTTTTAGAAGTCGTATGAAACATGCATCAAGTATATAATGCGTAGTCAGTTGTCCATAAAACACGCCTGGTTGTTCTTTAACTTCTCTTATTCCAGGATTGGGCACACTTTTGTATGCACTACCACACTTTCTTGTCGGACCGTATGAGCCAACGCAAAGTGGAGTATCCGGAGGCCTTTGTCACAGTGGTGATAGTCCTGTTGGTCAGCTCAAATGCGACTTCAAAAGCGATGCTCAATGGTATTATTTGACCATTTTTATTTCCTCGCAACTCATAATCGGCGCAGGCATTTCGCCATTCTATTCACTCTTGCCCGCCTATTTGGATGAAAACGTCCACCCGAAATCGCTGCCCATTTATTTGGGTATCTGGACTTGTACCACATTTCTTGGACCTGGGTTTGGCATGCTTGTCGGTGGGAAACTTTTGAGCGTCTATGTGGATCTTAAACAGGTAGGACTTTTGAGAAGAAAGTTAGGGTAAGGTAGGATAAGATAGGATTGGATTGGATTGGATATGATATGATATAAGATATATGATATAAAATATAAGATATATGATATATGATATGTAATAGATCAAACACGAGTTTGAGTGTTTCATCAAGGGTTCCAAACACGAGAAAACAAATACGCGCTCGGTTTTTATTGTTTTCGAGTGTTTGGAGTCCCCTGATGAAACACGACAAACGAGTGTTTGATATCTAGCTTCTCAAACGAGTATTCTCGTAGCGATTTGCTCCCATAGCGATTTTATTTTAATATGTAGACTAAGAAATCTGATCCAATTCACTAGGAAATTTCCTACAGGTTTTCATTGGGTATCAAAACTCATGCATATGATGTGGTATATGTTCATGGGTTGGCTATGATAATTCATGAATTATTAATGAGTTTGAGAAATGATATATGATATATGATATATGATATATGATATATGATATATGATATATGATATATGATATATGATATATGATATATGATATATGATATTTGAGATATGGTATATGATATATGATATGATATGATATATGATATGATATATTATTTGATATATGATATATGAGATATGGTATATGATATATGATATATGATATATGATATATGATATATGATATATGATATATGATATATGAGATATGGTATATGATATATGATATATGATATATGATATATGATATATGATATATGATATATGATATATGAGATATGGTATATGATATATGATATATGATATATGATATATGATATATGATATATTATTTGATATATGATATAAGATATATGATATAAGATATAAGATATATGATATATGATATATGGTATATGGTATATGGTATATAATATATAATATATAATATATAATATATGATATATGATATATGGTATATGATATATGATATATGATATATGATATATGGTATAAGGTATGAGGTATAAGGTATATAATATATGATATATAGTATATGGTATATGATATATGATATATGATATATGATATATGATATATGATATATGGTATATGGTATATGATATATGATATATGATATATGATATATGATATATGGTATATGGTATATGGTATATGATATATGATATATGATATATGATATATTATATATGGTATATGGTATATGATATATGATATATGATATATGATATATGATATATGAATCAATATTTGAAATATTTCACTGTTCAACAATTTACCTCATCTAGACTGTTTATAAATAATATAGAATTTGGAGTGATAAGAAGTTCAAATAACATCCAACATGACTGCCGTGACACCACATGTAACCAAGACACCAATACGCCTAACTAATTATAATTACCGCATCTCTAATTCAGCCAGAAGGTCTGACCGCAAGCGATCCAAGATGGGTTGGTGCTTGGTGGCTTGGCTTCCTCGTTCTTGGCGTCATTATTCTCCTTTCTTCTCTCATCGTGCTCGGATTCCCCCGTGAGCTGACAGGCTCGAAGCAAATGCGGCAAAAACACATTGAAGAAGGCAACCTGAAAAAACCAAACAGTTTGGAGAAACCAAGTCTGAAACAGTTACTGCCAGAACTCAAAAGTCTTTTGACCAATTGGACGTTCTTGTTCAATACACTCGGTGTCACGACATCGATGTTGTTCGCTGGGGGTCTCGGCGCTTTTATATCAAAAATCCTTCAATTGAAGTTTGGTCTCAAACCCGAAGATACTGGATATGTGTTAGGTGCTGTGATAACACCTTCATTGGCGGGTATGTTGACTTATTACGATTAGGTAATTGAGCTGTCATTAATTCCACCCGGGAGGGGGGCAGAAGGAAAACTGAAAATTATTGTTGAAGATTCGTGACCCAACCAAATTTCCCTGGATGGTTTCATGACCCAACTATACATTTTGTTTTAGTTTCGTGGCCCAGCACATCTTAAATTTTAAATTTTCATTCATACCGACAACACAAGAGTGCTAGGAACTGAGGGTAGTCTGCCATATAGAGCAAGGAAAACAATCAACTTTGTTTTCAGCCGGGTTTTCGCATTGCTGAACTTAGTCTCGAACCACTGAAATCCAAACTATATATACATGTACATAATTTCTGGGGGCAAGGGGTTCTCAAAACAACTTTTCTTTGGGTGTGATATGGATATTTATTGGACTTACATAGCGTATATCAATTCCTTCACCATAAATCCTTAGTACATGTAGTTTATATATATATATATATATATATATATATATATATATATATATATATATATATATATATATATATATATATAGGCAAACTCTGACAAACACGCTTTACTTGACTCTGAAGATGACCACTGCTGAGGCCGTGGCGTATAGAAACGTCAGTCACCAACAATAGTCTTTCTCAAGACTATACAACAACCTGGAGGTTAAAACTATTTACTTTAATGAAGATTCTGATAGTGGATGGTGATAATGACCACATATTTATCCAGAATTTGCTGCATTTCTTGCTTTGAATTGACTTGTTTTCTTACAGCCGGAATAATTTTGGGATCGTTCATCCTCAAGTTTTTCCCCTTGAAAGAGGTTTGCAAAAAGGCAGCGTTGATTATCGTCATTGGTCGAGTGCTCGGAATTTTTGGTCCACTGTCCTTCTTGATTCCTGGCTGCAACAACATAATGTTGGCTGGAAGGAATTCGCCGTATAACAGCATGTGAGTATGCATGCTGGCAGGAAGAACGCGGCGTTGGATTACTTTAATATTGAGAGAGTCAGTAGAATATTTTGAAATAGATTCTGCTGGAATCTCTCAGTGGCAGCAATAGTGACTGTTAGTGATAGCGGTAGTGAGTATAGCTGATGTTATACTGGACGATTTTTAACGACGATTTGTATGTCAATGCCACTGCCAACCTTTTTATGGTGGAGGTGATGGTGGAGGTTATGGTGAAGGTGATGGTAAATGTGATGGTAGCGGTTATGGTAAAGGTGATGGTGGCGGTTATGGTAAAGGTGATGGTGGCGGTTATGGTGAAGATGACGGTTATGGTGATGGTGGGGGTTATGGTGAAGGTGATGGTTATGGTGAAGGTGATTATGGGGTTATGGTGAAGGTTGCGGTGGTGGTGAACGTATTGGTGCCGGTTATGGCGGAGGTGTTGGTGGGAGTGATGGTGGGAGTGATGGTGGGTGATGGTAAAGCTGACGGTGAACGCATAGCTGCCGGTGATGGTGGCAGTGATGGTGGCAGTGATGGTGGTAGTGATGGTGGCAGTGCTTGTAACAGTGATGGTGAAAGTGATTGTGGCAGTGATGGTTAAGGTGATGGTAAAGCTGACAGTGAACGCATTGCTGCCGGTGATGGTGGCAGTGATGGTGGCAGTGATGGTGGCGATGATGGTGGTGGAAGCGGCAGGAACAAGGCGGACATTAACACTAACACACAAACGAAGAAGCGAGACACATGTCTTAATTTAAACTCTCTCTGAGCTCCAGACGAGACCTATGGAACCTAAAACCTCCAGATACAAAGTTGCAGTTACCTTCATATAACATTGTTCACTACAAGAAATGGTAGTACATCAAGCTCACTCATATATCGCACAATGCTAAGTCCAAGTATTGAGTCCGAGTGGTGAGAGCGTCTCAAAATAATTCTCCATTGATCCCTATCGTTCCCCATCTGGGGCTCAGAAATGTTCTAAGTTTACACAAGGGCACTAGCTAAACTATCCTAAATTCGCTAACTTTATTTTCCTTACTCTTTCTTCAGGATCGTTAGTGGTGATATGGGGATAACCGCCTCTGTTCAACAACGTTCCCTTGTGTCCTCGTGTAACATCAACTGTGGATGCTCAATGCGTCGCTTTGCCCCAGTCTGTGGCTCTGATAATAGGACATACTTTGATAAGTGCCATGCTGGTTGTACAACAAAATATCAAAATGGGGTAAGAACAGTGAGCTCTATATATAACTGGAGGACTAGGTTCTAGTCTCTGGACGAGAAAAAAGTGTAGCCAAAGTGTTCTTACCACGTTCTGACGTCCTCTGTGTATCTATAACTGAACAGACAACGGCAAAATGGAATCTATTTGTTTTATACAATCAAAAACAACCCTAAAGGTTTACAATTACCAAAGCTGTTGGTGCATGCAAAAAGAAAAACACAGCTGCTGAATGATTTGACGCCATCCAAGTCACGTGATTGTATATATATATATATATATATATATATATATATATATATATATATATATATATATATATATATATATATATAGAAAGGATTTATGGTGAAGGAAAATTTCGAGTGTTGAAATACATACATTTTAAGACCAAACCGGGACCAGTTGCGAAAAATGCAACTTCAAGGCCTTCCGGCTGGAATTGAACCCGCGACCCTGCGATGCTAGTGCAGTGCTCTGACCACTGAGCTACGGAAGCCGTTGCCGAGAGCCTAGTCACGAGTTCTGTATATATGGTGGTAATGCCGGGATAAGATTCTGGGTATATTATAGGTAATATTTGGCATTTCACTCTTTTTTTTGGCCTTGAAGTTGCATTTTTCCATTTTTCGCAACTGGTCCCGGTTTGGTCTTAAAATGTATGTATTTCAACACTCGAAATTTTCCTTCACCATAAATCCTTTCAACATGTAGTTTGATCGAGTGAAATGCCAAATATTACCTATAATATACCCAGAATCTTATCCCGGCATTACCACCATATATACAGAACTCGTGACTAGGCTCTCGGCAACGGCTTCCGTAGCTCAGTGGTCAGAGCACTGCACTAGCATCGCAGGGTCGCGGGTTCAATTTCAGCCGGAAGGCCTTGAAGTTGCATTTTTCTCAACTGGTCCCGGTTTGGTCTTAAAATGTATGTATTTCAACACTCGAAATTTTCCTTCACCATAAATCCTTTCAACATGTAGTTTGATCGAGTGAAATGCCAAATATTACCTATAATATATATATATATATACAGTTGTAAGAATGGCTTAAGCCATGATCAGATGCGGATCGGTTCATATTGGTCCTAGTCAAACGAAGACTATAGCTCAGTCATATAATAAAACTCAAATTTTTTTTTAACCGTTGAAGACGTTTCGCAACTGTTCGTGTATTCCTTCCGAAGTTCCAGGAACCATACATGGCACAGCCGCATTAGGTTATTGTGATCGTGACTGCAAAAGCTTTGTTCTGTTTATCATTCTGGTTTCCATAAGCCTGTGTCTACAGTTTTCCAGAGTAGTTCCCGAGAAGACAGTTATTTTGAGGTGAGTGAGAGATAACGCGATAACTTATTGGTCGCAGTTGAGGTGACCGTGAGATACTAAGTCTGAGTCGTCTTCTGGATGATCCTTTTATTAGTATTAAGGTTAGTATTAGAAAACCATTAGGTGTGTGGGGGGGGGGGGGAGGGGTTAGAAAACCCATTAGGCATGAGGTTAGGGTTAGGATCTAAGTTGTTTTGGGGTCAGCAGTTCCATGATGTATTTCATTATATTACAAGCATGTCTGATCGTATGATTGCAGTACAATCTCTCATTTCGTCCAACCTCTCGCGAATACTAACAAATATCGTCCAGAAGACGACTCAGGGTCACCTCAACTGCGAGTATTCCATCTAGCTACGACCATGATTATACCCCTCTGACCCACTTGTTCCCCTTGTGCCCTTTACAAATGTGAACTGCTCAGGCCATGCAGGTAGTTATCCTTCTGACCGCCTTTTTTTCCAGGTGTGTGCCTGACAACAAGCGCGCCTTTGCCCATGGTATTCAGTACGTCAGCATGAAAACTTTGGGATTACTTCCTGCTCCTATACTCTTTGGACACGTGCTCGACTCCTACTGCGAGCTTTGGCAAGATAACTGTGGCGAGAAGGGACGTTGTTTTGATTACGATATCGAGGCTCTGAGCTACACCATTTGCATCATCGGCTCTATGATTGCCGGTGAGTATCGGTATACCGTAGTTTTCTTGATGTGTAACTGTAGTTTTCCTGTAGTTTAATCGAGCGAAATGCCAAATATTATATTATATATATATATATATATATATACAGGATTTATGGTGAAGGAAAATTTGGAGTGTTGGAATATATACATTTTAAGACCAAACCGGGACCAGTTGCGAAAAATGCAACTTCAAGGCCTTCCGGCTGGAATTGAACCCGCGACCCTGCGATGCTAGTGCAGTACTCTGCCCACTCAGCTACGGAAGCCGTTGCCGAGAGCCTAGTCACGAGTTCTGTATATATGGTGGTGGTAATGCCGGGATAAGATTCTGGGTATTCTGGTTCCAGCCGGAAGGCCTTGAAGTTGCATTTTTCGCAACTGGTCCCGGTTTGGTCTTAAAATGTATGTTATTCCAACACTCGAAATTTTCCTTCACCATAAATCCTTTCAATTTCTAAGGATTTATGGTGAAGGAAAATTAGTGAATATATACATTTTAAGACCAAACCCGGACCAATTGCAAAAAATGCAACATCAAGGCCTTCCGCCTGGAATTGAACCCGGCTCCATGCGCACTTCACGCTATTTGGATGTTCGATCTGATCGCCGGTGCTATCCCACAAGTGGTTGTCAATGACAATCGCAAGTGTATAAGTATCCAGCCAGACTCATCCAGATTGTTCCAAGCTACACTGATGAGCTGTAGTACAGCGATACACGTGCCTGTAGATTAAATATCACGTATATATACAGTAGCTATATATATATATATATAGGTTTCAGTTATGCTCATTTCTGTCCTGTTTCACTTTCAGTTCTATCCACGATATTCTATTTCCTGTCGTGGTATCTCTACAAACCTGAACAAGAAGATAAAAAAGAAGCCATGATTCCTCTAAATGGCCACACGACGGCAGACGTACAAGATTCAGATCAGCCGGAAACAAATCTATAAACCACAGTTTTATGGAGACAGTTTTAGCATTTAAATCCTGGTTGCCATATATAGTCATGTAACTGCTATTAAGGAGGGAGTTTAAGATCTACGACGCGGCAAACTGGACGACACGGCTCTCAAAACGTTAACAAGCAGTGTGAAATTGTTTAGCATTTGAAAGAAGCCATCGAAAATTGACTACCGCGGTATATGATGTTTGAAGCTTGTTTTACAAACGATTGTAATGTTTGAGCTGAAGTCGACATTTAGGAACAGCTCTCGTCTCTCAGCGAGTTCACGTCGTTCTGAAGACGTGAAAATGCTCAGAGTTGCGTTGTAAACAGAACGAGGACGGTGTCGATAATACTCTTGGGACTACAAATTATTCATTCTCTTTGTTTCACATGAAGAATTCTTTATTTTGAAGGAGGTTGCCGCATCGTAGATGAGGTAGATCTTAAGCCCTTTTTCCACTTCACCATTTCACTCGCCGCTAGAGAAACATTTCGCCGATGACATAATTGATGTCATTGTGGAAAGATTTCGCTAGTGTTTCATGTATATCACCGGCATCTGCAGCTATATGGAAAGCAGGGTTCAGGCCGGGGAGCTTAACCTGCAAATAACACCAAGACCATACAATAACTAAGAGCACATAAAAGTATATATTTTCTGAAAAGATATGTTTTAGGTTTTCAGGAACTACCATAAAAAAAGTGAAATGTCGCAGATTGGCAAATTGGCAGCAAAATACCACGTCGATCAAAAATCTTCCCCCACACAAAAATGTCTACAGTTATAGTTATCTGATTTCCATAAAACTTTCCAGTGGTGTGTCTTAGGTGTTTGTTTATATAGCACGAAAACTTATTTCCCAAAACCCCATCATAGGACATCTGGGACATCCTGGCACATCTGGGACATCCTTATTAACAAGTAACAACTTGTGCAAATTTTACAATTTCTTGGTGGGGTATTTTACTGCCAATCTGCCGATATCCAACATTTCACATTTTTTATGGTAGTTCCTGAAAGCCTAAAACATATCCTTTCAGAAAATATATACTTTTATGTACTTTTATTGTGTTGGCTTGGTGTTATTTGCATTCGAAATCTATCCCACTCTTCTCCCAGATAAAGGTTAAACAACCCCATAAAGGAGAAGATCACATATAATATATATTTTTTCTTATCATCAATGAAAAGTAAACATAGAGTTGAGATATTGACTGTATTCTGAGCTTCAAAAGTACATCCCATCCTATTGAAATTCGTCTTCAAGAGAGACAAAATATTCGACAATGAAAGCCGCCATTTTGAAAAGTGCTAAGCAACCTCGCATTGTACTTGTGACGTCAGAGTCTAATTTGACTTTAGCGGGAACCACGCTGCATATTCTGGCTTGAGTTTTCAGAATGTTTATCATCGGGATTATGTACATATTCTCCCTAGAAACTGTTCAAAAGTACGCTAGTTCAAGAGCAGTCATTAATATTGCATTTGTAAACAAGTTGGACTCTTTCAAAATGGCGGTTTTCACTGTCGAGTGTAGTTTGGGTCTTTGGAAGACGAATTTCAATAGGATGGGATGTACTTTGGAAGCTCAAAACACGGTAAGTATCTCAACTATATGTTTACTTTTTATTGATGATAAGAAAAAATATCAATTATGGAGTGACCTGCTACTTTAGAAATAGAAAACAACACGAGTGAACGTTTGGTAGAGCGAAATATTACGTGATAATGACGAAGGGCCTTCTCTCTCAATGTTAGTCCTTGGGGTTGGGCCTTGGCAGTACAACGTTGTTCACAATTGGCCAATTGGCAGCGCAACATTGTTCACAGTTGACAGTACAACATTGTTCACAGTTGACAGTACAACATTGTTCACAGTTGACAGTACAACATTGTTCACAGTTGGCAGCACAACACTGTTCACAGTTGGCAGTACAACATTGTTCACAGTTGGCAGCACAACATTGTTCACAGTAGGCAGCACAACACTGTTCACAGTTGGCAGCACAACACTGTTCACAGTTGGCAGCACAACATTGTTCACAGTTGGCAGCACAACACTGTTCACAGTTGGCAGCACAACATTGTTCACAGTTGGCAGCACAACACTGTTCACAGTTGGCAGTACAACATTGTTCACAGTTGGCAGCACAACATTGTTCACAGTAGGCAGCACAACATTGTTCACAGTTGACAGCACAACATTGTTCACAGTAGGCAGCACAACACTGTTCACAGTTGGCAGCACAACACTGTTCACAGTTGGCAGCACAACATTGTTCACAGTTGGCAGCACAACACTGTTCACAGTTGGCAGCACAACATTGTTCACAGTTGGCAGCACAACACTGTTCACAGTTGGCAGTACAACATTGTTCACAGTTGGCAGCACAACATTGTTCACAGTAGGCAGCACAACATTGTTCACAGTTGACAGCACAACATTGTTCACAGTTGGCAGCACAACATTGTTCACAGTTGACAGCACAACATTGTTCACAGTTGGCAGCACAACATTGTTCACAGTAGGCAGCACAACATTGTTCACAGTTGACAGCACAACATTGTTCACAGTTGGCAGCACAACATTGTTCACAGTAGGCAGCACAACATTGTTCACAGTTGACAGCACAACATTGTTCACAGTTGGCAGCACAACATTGTTCACAGTAGGCAGTACAACACTGTTCACAGTTGGCAGCACAACATTGTTCACAGTTGACAGTACAACATTGTTCACAGTTGACAGTACAACATTGTTCACAGTTGACAGCACAACATTGTTCACAGTTGGCAGCACAACATTGTTCACAGTAGGCAGTACAACACTGTTCACAGTTGGCAGCACAACATTGTTCACAGTTGACAGCACAACATTGTTCACAGTTGACAGCACAACATTGTTCACAGTTGGCAGCACAACATTGTTCACAGTTGGCAGCACAACATTGTCCACAGTTGACAGCACAACATTGTTCACAGTTGGCAGCACAACATTGTTCACAGTAGGCAGTACAACACTGTTCACAGTTGGCAGCACAACACTGTTCACAGTTGACAGTACAACATTGTTAACAGTTGACAGCACAACATTGTTCACAGTTGGCAGTACAACATTGTTCACAGTTGACAGCACAACATTGTTCACAGTTAGCAGTACAACATTGTTCACAGTTGACAGCACAACATTGTTCACAGTTGGCAGTACAACATTGTTCACAGTTGACAGCACAACATTGTTCACAGTTGGCAGTACAACATTGTTCACAGTTGACAGCACAACATTGTTCACAGTTGGCAGTACAACATTGTTCACAGTTGACAGCACAACATTGTTCACAGTTGACAGCACAACATTGTTCACAATTGGCAGCACAACATAGTTGACAGTACAACATTGTTCACAGTTGGCAGCACAACATTGCTCACAGTTGACGGCACAACATTGTTCACAGTTGGCAGCACAACATTGTTGATTGTTCACAGTTGGCAGCTGATGTTTCACAGAACACTTATAATCTTAGAAACAACAATACAAACCTAGCACTTCTGAAGCCTAAAAGAGAATTCTTAAAAAGAAGCTTCGGATATATAGCTGTGCCATGCTGTGGAACAACCTTAATCTCAAGAAGCTAAATCGTCAGAGACGCTTGGATCTTTCAAAGGGCATTTATATCAGTCTTAGGTTCCTGATGCTGCATGCCAATGAACAATACATGTACTTTTAAAAAAATTTTAAATAGTTACAATACATGTACTTTTAAAAAAAATTTAAATAGTTACATAATTTTTAAACCATTTAAATCTGAAAACTAGTTGTTCGAGGGTTATTTTAGTAAGGTTATAGTATAAGGGTTAATATTAGTGTGACGGTTAGTATAAAGATTTGAAAAATAATCCTAACCCAAAATCAAACCCTTATACCATGCACGGCGGAGACGGGGGGGCTAGGGGGGCTTCAGCCCCCCCCACTTTTCTCTGGAATATCTAAATTGAGGTTTTTCCGTACGGTGTATTCTTTGGAAATTAATTTCCCCGCTTCTAGCCCCCCCACTTCAAAACATGCTCCGCCGTCCCTGTATACACTGTAAATCTGGGAGTGTAGCCACAACACCAAAATCGGTGTAAATTCTTGCAGCTGTGTGGACACCAAAAAGGTGTAAACTTACATCAAAACTGGTGTAACTGGTGTAACTGTTACACCAAAATCAGTAGAGCACCTAGTCACCAGGACTTTGGTGATTGTTTATATAACATATATGCTTCGTTCTTTAAAAACCCCGCTTTAAATTTCTGTTTCGATTCAGAAAAGCAGGGTTGTTAAAAGCAGGGTTATTACTGAATCAAAACAGAAATTTAAAGCAGGGTTTTTAAAGAACGAAGCATATATGTTATATAAACAATCACCAAAGTCCTGGTGACTAGGTGCTCTACCGTATCTGAAATAGCCTAGCTCCACCGTACTAACCCCTTCGTTCCCAAAATCAGCCCCATAACTTCTTGCGGCCCGAACTCTTCACCAGTCTCTGTGTGAAATTCGGAAAGGGGAATCGCACCTTACGTGCACCTTAGCAAGCAAATTCCCGATTCCTGGAAACGATGCAGCACACAGCAAATTCCCCACGGTGTTCTGCGGGGGGATGGTCACTCTTGGAATTGACTCACGCCTTTAACAACAACACAGAGATTCACAAACTATTGGAGTCATAATCGTTAAGGCTGACAGACATTTTATCGTTTTATAAAAACACTGTAAACCGCCTTTTTATGGCTAGGAACTCGTAGTAGCGAAAAAATGCATAAACTTAGTATAAGTTTAACAAACATGTTATCGGTTATTCGCTTGACTACATCAAAGGTTTGTCTCTTTATTTTCGTCGTCATTGGTGTCAGTGAGTAGCCTGCCATTCCTGGTCGACGTCGGCCGTTCGTAGAAGTACCAAGACAGAAAGTAAAAGACCATAGCCAGCGCTGAAAACAATACAAAAATGTCTCATGTTATAGTTGTTATATAACTAATCCCGTGCCTACTTGTCTGTCCTTTCTTCCCTTCTTTATTCTTTATTCCCTCTTTTCTTAACTCCTTACCTCTATCCATCCTTCCTTCCCTCTGTGCTTCATTCCGTCCCTTCCCTCCTTTCTTTCCTTCCTTCCTTCCTTCCTTCCTTCCTTCCTTCCTTCCTTCCTTCCTTCCTTCCTTCCTTCCTTCCTTCCTTCCTTCCTTCCTTCCTTCCTTCCTTCCTTCCTTCCTCCCTTCCTCCCTTCCTTCCATCCTTCCTTCCCTCCGTGTTTCATTCCGTCCATCCATCCTTCCCTCCCATCCATCCATCCTTCCTAATTCCCTCCATCCTTCCATCCATTTCCTTCTCCCTCCATCCTTCCTTCCCTCAGTGCTTCATTCCATCTGTCCGTCCTTCCTTCTTTCCTTCCTTCCTTCCTTCCTTCCTTCCCTCCACTCCCTCCATCCTTCTCCTTCCTCCATCCGCCACCTCCTTCCTTCCGTCCTTCCCTTCTTCCCTCCCTCCCATCCTCCCTTTCCACAATCCGTTCCGCTCAAAGCCTCCTCCTACCTGTCACGAGGAAACCAAATATGGCTATGCTCTTGGTCATCGAATTAGCCTTGTAGTCCCAGCAGATACCCTTGCGTCCACAGGGGTCAGTCTGCCATATGTTGCAATCCTGGTCCATCATATATTTAACAAGATGGCTGGGGATTAAGCCGACTAAAAACGCAAGGAACGCCTGGAAAGAAAGCGCGTAGCACCTTTGGTTGTGTGGGACACATCTATAAATATAGAGAAACGAAATTCATTATAACATATGACATCAATATATGATCCTTGAGTTTGTTCGATATCTTTTTCTCTATTTGTGCCAAAATCCAATACCTCTACTCATGAAGAGAGAGAACTGGATCGAGTGTTCAGAAAATGAAGCCGGAAGTTCGCCACTACTAAGGGATCAACTGAGGATCCTATGAGGTTTTTTGTTGGATTATGTGCTCTTACCATCGACAAAATAAAATAATTTTACTATAAAGAGGACCAGAAGACATTTTTCAAATTACTGGGTAAAACGATTCATGGCCAACCTACATGTACAGATTTACTGCGACTTTGGTCCCTTAGTAATGGCCGCGAGAGAAGCCTAATATGAGATGTTAAATTAGGTTCAAGATTTTATACATTTAATGCTGACAAAGAAACTATATTGGCCAGACACTAAACCTATTTCGCGAGCGTCCCAGTTTGATTTGCTTGCAAACTCGGAGCTTCTAATGATCTCTCGTCAATTTACATTATGCAAATATGCAGGCTTCAAAATCAGCTCATCAGATACAATAGAAAGCTCAATCTAGTCCTAATTTTGAGATCAGTGTTTCCGGCCCCTTATTTGGTCCCGCGGGCCCTGGGGGCAGTTGCTTCGACTAACCCTCCTTCTCGACATGGCTGGATATCAAGCTCCTCAACTGACTCACCGCAGGACGACAACCTTGCTTGGCAGTACGTTCGCTCCAAGTATGACAAGAACAAAGAACAACGTCACCAAAAAGAAGGCCCAACTCTTGCATCCTCGATCGCAGAAACCAAGCTTTGCTTCGCCACCATTGTGCCCTGGTTTGGTCGCCGGAACACATGTGCAGTTCGCGAAATTCTGTATAGAAAGAGAGAAGGAAATACGTTCAGTTAAAACACTTTTAAAAACTTACGTCATTTTTACACATTATGAGGACCTTCTTATGAAGACACTTGAAATCGAAATTGGACAAACTCTCCAACTTCAACTAGCCATATCTCTTCTTAACTAAATTGATAAGAATGCTAAAAATCTGGAATTAAAAATCTCGGAGTGTTTATTATTTACCTTTTCAGATACTCTTTTCATGCAC
Source organism: Chrysogorgia sp. JL179-B06 (assembly GCA_035772405.1). NCBI lineage: Eukaryota > Metazoa > Cnidaria > Anthozoa > Scleralcyonacea > Chrysogorgiidae > Chrysogorgia > Chrysogorgia sp. JL179-B06. The sequence continues at coordinate 800,142 of JAYKKM010000085.1, forward strand.
CCAGCATGACAGGGGTCAAAGTAAGCCACGTTGTTTGATCCACACACAGGTGTGCTCAAGAACGTGGAACATTTACATTTTGCATTGCATGTTGCTGTCAATTCACTAGTACCGTTCTGTTTCAGCATGGCTTTCTTTCTGGACAAGAAATCGTACGATAATGTCAGTTTAACTACATTTACAAATACACTTGCACTGGAACTAAACATTGTACTGCTTGTACTGCACTGCACCAAACCACACATATCACACAACACTAAACTGCAGGTGTGCACCACATCACAACACTTACGCAACCCTAACCTGCACGACTGCACGTTCTGTGTGGACTTCATATTTTGCAGAGAATATCAACATAGTATTCAAACTTCAAAAACGTGCAGCGCGAGTGATTCTGCAGGGGCCTGATACAAGAGCTAACAGCGTTGAGCTTTGTCTTTGAGAAACTAAATTGGATTCCGTTTTACGACGAGGCCAAAATAAATAAATGTACTTTAGTTATTAAACGTTTTTCGGGGATTGCCCATCCTGTTTAACTGACATTCTTAAATCAAATACGGACATCCACAGCAGTAGGCATGGCTCTATTAATTTAGTTTGCCCTCGTTTCTCTCGTGAAACCGAAGAGGGTCGATCTTCCTCAGTGTCAGTATCATGATTATGGAACTCTCTCCCAAGCATTTTAAAAGAAGATTCTTCATTAAGTATGTTCCGGAAAAATATCTTAAAATGTTATAGGTAATCTTATGAGGACATTGAACATTTTAACCTCTAGTATAGTTTATAATTTTATTATTAACTTATATATTTTTAATCCTATCATATTTAGTATATACCTGTATCTCTAGTTTTAATGTAATTATCTTAGATTTTTATGAGGGCCACAGGTTTGTCAGTGTGGGCTGTTACGTGTCACCTTTATTAAATAAAGTTTATTATTATTATTATTATTATTATTATTATAATAATAATAATAATAAGATATTTATTATAATAATAATAATAATAATAATAATAAGATATAAGATATCTGATATAAGATATAAGATATAAGATATAAGATATAAGATATCTGATATAAGATATAAGATATAAGATATAAGATATCTGATATAAGATATAAGATATCTGGATATAAGAGCCCTTCAATCATAACTGGTGACACGTTCCGCCCAGATCTGCTTCTATCCATTTCCACTAATTGTCTCTATATCGTTGAACTCTCTGTCGGATATGAATCTAATCTCCAAACAAATGTTGATCGCAAAAGAGCAAGATACAAAGATCTCATTACACAGCAAAAGGAACATTTGAAATCCGTCAAATTTGTAAATTTGTCAATAAGCTCCTTAGGTGTTTTCTCAAAAGAATGTCATACCTTTTTAGATATGTTGAGCGATCTAGGTCTTGATAACAAACAACAATTATTGTATAAGGAGAATTATGTCTATCGCCATTAGAACAACATACTATATATTTTGTTGTAGAAATAAGGACTGGACAAATCCGGAATTACTGAACATTTAAAGATACATTTTAAATTAACTTTTTTCTTTTTCTATATAGTTTGTAAATAATAAATAGGTTCAAGTAGTCAATTATAAATTACCTAAATTAGTGAGATTTATAATTGTATATATATAAAGAATTTCAATAAAGTTTCCATTATTATTATTATTATTATTATTATTATTATTACTACTACACGTATTTTTAAGCTGTGCCATGCTTAACCACCAACTTTACTTACCCAAGAGGTGGGTATGAGGTAGACACACCAGCGATGTTACTGTCGTTGCAGCCAGGGATAACAAACAGCAATGGCGTAAGAAGACACACGGTTTGGGTAATGAGACAAATGAACGCAGCACCTTTAGCTATTCTTTTCAAACCAAGTCGTTTGACTAAAAATCCACCAAGTATTATGCCAACTAGAATGTGACAGTTTAAATGTACAGTAAGTACATTGGACTCGGTACCAGTAAGACTATAATGACGACTAAAACAACAACTATATGTGTACGACAACAACGACGACGAAAAACAACAACAATATTGACGACTGCGACGACGACAACGAAAGACAACAACAATAATAACGACGACGAAGACGACAACAAACAACGACGGCGAAGACGACAACAACGAAAGACAAAAACAACAATGAAGACGACGACGGCAAACAACAACAATATCGACGACTGCGCGACGACGACAACGAAAGACAACAATAATAACGACGACGAAGACGACAACAACAAACGACAACAAACGGCGAAGACGACGACAACAACGAAAGACAAAAACAACAATGAAGACGACGACGGCAAACAACAACGACGACAATGAAAAACAACAGCAGCAGCAACCACAACAACGACAAAAAACAACAATTACAGCAGCCACAGCAATAAAAACAACAACGACAAAAACACAACAGCAGCAAACACAACAACAACACCCAAGACCACCACCACAAAAACAACAACCACCACAACAGCAACCACAATAGCAACAACAGTCACACAGCAACAACCACAACAGCAACCACAACAGCAACCACAACAGTAACCACAGTCACACAGCAACAACCACCACAACAACTATCACCACCACAACAGCAACAACAGCAACAACAACAACTACAACTACAACAACAGCAGCAGCAACCACAACAACCACTACAATAACAACAACAACAGCAACAACAGCCGCCGCCACCAACACGTCCAGATAACACAACACGTCCAGATAACTTGCAACAAACCTATTGTGCCCAAAAGCAGAACTATGCCGAAGGGTAATGCAACTTTTTTCGGGTCAGCTCCATATTTTATCATCATGAGGCGAATAAGAAATGGACCCATAGTAACCAGGTAAAATACAATAGAACAAAATGCCAATGTGTTGAAGATGTATGTCTTGTTCTTTAATAGAGAAACAGTGGCGTAGATGATCCCTGTTGGTCCCCTCTTGATCTTCGAGTCATTGTGAGGTATGTTACCTTGAAATATAAATCACGGGTATACACGTTTTCGTAATATAATACACACATATGTTATGTATTTAGACTCGGTAATTTCGAATCTGTTTTCAGAATTGAAAACGGTAAAATATTGACCGAGATAATGTTGATATACGACGAAGCGGCCGCCTGATTGCCGACTATTTTCAGTAATGTTACCTTGTTGCATGTTCTCGATACAAATGGCACGGGAACCTGGGAGACGTTCAGGGAATCCGAGGAACTGTATGGCATTCACCAAAGTTATAATACCAAAGATTAGGAACGGCAGCCACCAAGCACCAATCCAGCGCATGTCATCCGGTGTCAATTTTAAAAATAAGTCAGGCTACGAAATGATAACAGTATTAAATTGCTGCTTTATATCAGACAGACAGACAGACAGACAGACAGACAGACAGACAGACAGACAGACAGACAGACAGACAGACAGACCGACCGACCTTAACCTTCAGTGGAAGAAAAATTCGTTTAGCTATTTAATATCCCAACACTAGAACTAGCTCTTAGACGCAACGAACGGTTTAAATACATGATTGTATTGTATTGTATTGGTCGACAACCCGAATCATTGTCCGCCATCTTGGATTTTTTTAAAGCGACATTTTTTATCTAGCCATTCTCACGTCTGAAAAATAAGTCTGAAACTCGATTTTTGTGACTGTCTTCCATTTTCAATTGAATCATAACGTTTTAAAAATGTTTTCAAAAACATTGCCCCGAAACTCGGCCAGGTTGTGACGTCCCAGTTAATTAGCTAAAGTATTACAACAAGATGGAAGATGACAGGATTGTCTTTAGTCAAAATTAGTGCTGTTGTTTTGTACAAGAGTAGTTTTGTTTCGTAAGCCTGTTTGTTAATCAGGAAGTCAAAAATAAAACGAAAATACGATTTTTGTTGCTAATGTCGAAACTTATGACGTTATTGAGGGATTCTTTATCGTCAGTGGAGTTGTTTTGATGGCGATCACACATAGTGATAGCTGTTGTGAATGGTCTTTAGACGAAAATTAGTCGAAATAAACTATTTAGTTCCTCGTGCAGGAAAGTAGAGGAGCTTCTTAGGCATAATACGAGATAGAATCACTCAGTGACGTCATATTTGAGAAACAAATATGGCGTCGAATTTGGACAAACTCTCCAACTTCAACTAGTCATATCTTCTTAAAGTGCTTATAAACCCAAAATGGGTGTTTGGTGATTCGGATAGAGCATAAAAAGTTAGTTAATAAGTTCTGGATTAGTTTTTGCGTTAAACTTTTAGTTTCGGAGATATAACGGCTCAAACATGCAAATTGTGCCACTTTTTGAAAAAAGTAGCGCCACCAAAATAACACACAGGGACCTGGATCCGAGGAACCCATCTTCAACAACAACTAGGCTTTTGTATAGGAGAAGACAGCTATCTTAAGAGTTTTTATTGAAAAATTCCCAAACGATGTGTCTTTACGATGTTACCTTGTCTACTCGAATTGTAATATATTTTTATAAGTATTGAAACATAACACGTTCCTCGGATCCAGTCTCCCGGCCTGCGCTACTTTTTTTCACAAATTGTGACTTTGAGCCCTTATATCTCCGAAACTAAAAGTTTAACGCAAAAACTAATCTAGAACTTATTCACTTACATTTTATGCTCTATCCGAATCACCAAAAACCCATTTTGGGTTTATAAGCACTTTTAAAACTAAATTGATAGGAATGCTGAAACTTTGGAAATAAACTAAAGTCAGTAAGATCTTTCATATATGAACTACATTTGTATTTTGGCTGCAGTGTACCTTTAAAAATAAAACAATTTATCAGGATACCTGCTTTATGTCTACATAAAATTTCTGTGTGAAAAAGCCACCAACGAGGAACGCAGCTATGCGACCAAGCAGCAAGTGGAGAAACCAGGCCATGATGTACATGGGCATAGACTCTGGTCTCACGTTCTCATCAATGTAGGCTGGTACGAGGGTGTAGAGGGGTGCTATGCCAGCCCCAATGAGGATTTGACCAATGACAAAAAGCGCCATCTGCGCATCTGCGATAGATACCTCGTTGCAAGGGAAAGGTGGCAATCCGCAGAGACCAAACATATTAAGCATCATGGGAGACAGGTTCTTTGGTTCATATTTGTCGATCACATAATGAGGAATGGCAAAAAATATCCCACCAATACCTAAAGAAAAACAAGAGTTATTCAAATCAATGGTATTAAGGTGGAAAATCTAAATCATGAGAAATTGCATTTTTCCGCATAAAAAGTTTTGTAATGCAGATCTGAGCTTTATGTTGGTTCATTGCATAGCTCTAGCGGTGGTCTTGATTATTGAAACGTTTCACACTTGTAGCATTTGTATATCTAGAGAAATTGTGTTTATGATAAGCGGCAGATTTTATGCAAATTAGTTTTCTGGATTTATTGGAAACACGATTTCTCCACTCAAGTAAACTTTGAGTGTATAAAACTTTTCAGTAAACAAGACCACCACTAGAGCTATGCAATGAACCACGATGAAGCTTCAATTTCTCATGATTTAGACTATCGAGCCACCTTAAATTTGTAGGAATGTGCTTGCATGAAGATAATGATATATAACATGGAAAGGAAGGTAACACTCGATTCTCTCTTCAGATTCTCTCTTCAGATTCTCTTTCAAAATCAGCTCATCAGACACAATAGAAAGCTCAATGCAGTCCTATTTTTGAGATCAGTGCTCACAAATGATTGCAAATGAGCTATTTTCTTTTGTAAAAAACTAGAGTGCTGCGTAGACAGTGTTTTGGATATATGGCAAAGTGAAAAGGTGGTAAACTGCCAAGATTTTTAGTGACGAAATACTGACGTTTCGAGCGGAGCCCTTCATGGCCGCAATACTTATGGGTAAATGCGGACAAACATGGGTACTGACGTCATCTCGACAAATTGCTATTAGGTCGTTCATTAAGTTGTCGAAGGATGGATGGACTAAAGCCTAATAAGACAGGGTCTATCTTAAACATAGTAGATCCTAGTTGTTTGTCTATATACCTAGTATTTTTTAAACTAAGCAAGTTTATAGTTTTGCTTTGGTTCTATTATAACTTTTGTATAATTATAACTTTTGGACAAGTAGTTATTGAAGCGAAAAGCGAACCTGTCATGACCATTCCAGCGGTAATCCATCGGATTTTGTTGCGGAAACCTCCCAGATAACCCATAACAATCGTAGCCACCATGGCCGAGACGCCTTGGACGATTGTTAATGCATTCCATTCCTTGTCAGAGAGCTTGAAACGTATTTTCATTGTATACTGAATACTCGGCAACAACCCTGACAACATAACTAAAACGAAAAAGAAAATAAGGTGATTATGAAAATATTAGACGATACGTGGACGATCGTCAAGCTCGTATCCTCAGAAAAATGATTCTGAGTCCCGGACAGGAATCGAACCTGTAACCTTCTGATTGCCGGTGAGACGCTCTAGCCATTGAGCTAACGAGACTCAGATGGAGAGCGAAGGTTGCAATGATGTACTGGTTCGATTGATATATGTACTGTCTATGCGGCAGTCACTATATATCGGTAATGTTTGGATGTGTTAATATACACACTGCTGTAGTGAATGTGGGAGAGCTTGGATTAGACAGACGATATATGGGCGATTGTCAAGCTCATCAAGGCGATCGTCAAGCTCGTCAAGATCGTCAAGCTCGTATCCAAGCTCTCCCACATTCACTACAGCAGTGTATATATTAACACATGGAAATAATATTTGAGAAGAAGCACGTCAAAGTTGCTCCAGGCGATATCCAGTGCATTTGACAAGATCAGGAAATGTTTGAGCAAACAGGCTCATGCTATTGTCGTAATTTCACTGTGAGTTCATCTGTGCAATGACGAATTGATTTGTTGTTAGACTACTCCAAAAAATATCTAGGGCCTTTGGAAGAGATGTAATTGAACATTTTTCTGCCTTATTTTTGGGAAAGGCTAAAATATATGAAGGTATTGACATATCTATAAAATAATCCGTCATTGCGCAGCTCTGGTATTGCATGTATACCACATATAAAATTTCAGACCCTTGGCACTTACCTGTTTGGAGAAATCACTATTGGCGCGTCCTACAGTTTCGTGCCTTTAAAAATGCCGTGTTCGCGGAAAAGGGTGTGACTGCTGAGCAATTAAAGATATGGACCCAAATCTTTTTCTTTGTAAATGCTATTGGACCATGTTAACTACTTATGTAAAATAATATGACTATATAAAATTTGTAGTATGATAAATCGTGCTCTCAAAATGACTCCATTTTGACTATCGAGTCACCTTAAATATCTTTTGCATTGTAGTTACTTGCGAGAAACTCTTTAGAAAGCTTGATATCTTGCACGAAGCGTAGTTTTTTCTTGGTATTTTCGTTTCCCTGTTGCTCGCAGAACTGGCTAACTTCGTCTTCACTTATCTTTACAAATCTGCCATCAGTTTCCGTGGCGATATTTTGGCGGGAAAAGTGTCATTTTTGTCGATATGCCACTCGCGAGCGTGACATATACGAGAAATACGACCCTCACATCTCGGATGTAGTGACATACAGTCAAATCTCGTTATAGAGGACATCCTGGAGACCGCCATTTGGTGTCCGTAATAGCGAGAGTCCGCAATAGCGGGATGCGATGAAAATATCCCGATTTAGTTGACGTTTACACATAAGTACACAGTACAAGTCAAAATACAAGTCAAAAATTTGTACTCAAATATATATTTTTTTATTCCAAAACCAAAAATACAACGGTAACATGAATCAGTGTCAGTACAGTAACAAAACTCAGTCAACTTACACGAAGTTTTATTCTGTGATGAAGTACCTCTCTAGCGTGCTTTTTTGATGTGATCTTTCGCTCACGGCATTCTCGCTTACTTTATATTTCTCTGTTTGTCATTTTTGTCGACAGAAATGATGACGAACGGAATCTACAAAGTACTTCCGCTGACAAATAGCAAGATGTAAATATGTCACTCGATAAATTAAAAAGTCATTCGCTTTCATGTGTCGAGAGAAAATACGTCCAAGGTGTCCGTTGTAACGAGAGTAGAACAATAAAAATGTTTTTGGGGGGACCACATGAAGTGTCCGCAATTCCGTAATAGCTAGAGTCATTTCAATACAATTCATAGATAGCGGGGTGTCCGTAATAGCGGGGTGTCCGTAATAGCGGGGTGTCCGTAATAGCGGGGTGTCCGTAATAGCGGGGTGACCGTAAGGCGAGAGTTGACTGTATGGATTCTACGAGTATTTTAGTTACTGGTGACATTAATTAATTAATTAATTATTAATTAATTATTAATTAATTAATTAATTAATTAATTCTTAATTATTCCCCTCACCTTGTGGACCAGTGAGCATGACAGCGACGATAAGAAATACCAAAGGAGAGTTCAAAAACTGAACCGCCTTTGGTCGAAATGTCCACCAGCCAGCCTTCAGCTCGCTATCGGCGACTTCGTCTTGCTTTTTGGGCAACGTCTCCACCTCTTCGTTACTGTTCATCTCTTCAGAAAGCATCGTGGTTCAACAACGTCTGATATGTCTTCTATTAAAAAAAAGTGAAAGCTAAACTAAGGGATGATTAAACAGGACCTTGTCATATTCAAGAACTAGTCTATACACGTAAAAACGCACAGTCTGTTTTTACCTGTGAACAGCCAAAAACATGGTTGATATCGACAGCCTTGAACAGGGTTGAGCTGGCCAGCTTGAACAGGGTTGTCAACAGGCCTGTTCATGGATATTGAAACAGTATTGTTCATGGCTTGATGATCGAACACGCTTGAACAGTGTTGAACAACATTGTTCATACATGATACAACATGTTGTCAGAGCATGATGAAATAACAAGGTTGAACAGCATTGTTACAACAGCCATGAACTTGGTTGTTCTATCAAGCTGGTTTTTGCATGTTCTATTCAACAAGCCTGTCACAACTACTGTAGTTGAAACATGCTTGAACAGTGCTGTTACTTTAACAGTCATGTTCTATCATGTTTACAATGCTGTTACAGGCATGTTGAGCCAACAACCTTGTTACAGCCTGAGATTTTTACGTGTGTAGTTGATCGTCCAGGTTGTTGTAGTCTTAAGAAAGACTATTGTTGGTGACTGACGTCTCGACGGCCTCAGCGGCGGTCATCTGACCGCCGCTAAGCAGTGGCGTAGCCAAGGGGGGCGAAGGGGGCGACCTCCCCCCAATGGCCCAAGACCGTTCTTGTGAAAAATCCGGGGAGAAATTTGAGGGGGGGGGGGTTAGATGTTCTGAGCATCGAGTCAAATCCAATTATCAAATTGCAAAAACATTTTCGAAATTCGAAATATTTTCGAAATTCGAAATATTTTCGAAATATTTCAAAAATTCCAACATGTTTATTTGTCTTTTAACTGTTTGCATGTGCATCTTCTTGAATGGTCCAATATATTTCTTGCCGATCAAGATGATCGCCAACCCTACTTTTCCGCCGATCATAAACAATTTCTTGCCGATCATTGATCGGCGCTTATTTCGAGCCCTGAACTTACTTATCTCACATTTCTGTAACCGCAAATGTCAGCAGACTGCGTATCTATATTTGAGCGAAGCGAACGGGTGAGAATATTATTATCATCATCATCGACTGAGAACTGTATAAGGTCGTATATAAAAGTGCTGGGGGAAAGTTCCGGGCGAAAACGCATTAAGAGAAACAAGGATCCGTTCGTACAGTTAGTGCGCGCACGAGTGCGAAATGGTGGCCGAAATCTCCGCGATATAAAGGCGATGTTACAGTACGTAATATTTCGTGCAACTTGTCTCTCAATGGCTAAACCTGCTACGTTGCAGTTGCATGAAAGGGGGTGTTACACCAGGCAACGTTTAGTGCAACGTGACTCGCAATGTTTCGCCATCCGCTTTGTGTTTGTGCAAGGTACGCATGACTCCGTAGTCTGGCGACTACGCTAAGAAAAGTGCAACGCTAAGAAAAGTTGCTGCAATCATCACAGGAAGTAGTATATGTGAAAACCTTACGCGACTTACCTTCAAAAGATCGAAGGAGCTCAAACGAATTTAACCAATAATTCCACACTGTCTGTTTCCGGATTACTAAACACGGTATATTTCTCAAATACTCCAACACTACAACTCGTCTCTTCAACTCGTCACTTCAACTCGTCTCGAATTACTTCTACTTCATGCGTCGAGTGATCTAAAGCAGCCGCATCATTTTAGTGCAAGCTGCGTGATCTCACTCCTTGCCCAGACCATTCCTCTAGACTTAGTAGACTATCGTTGAACCATTTCGAAAATGAATGGATCATTCCTTTCAGTTTATGCTAGTCCATTTCTATTTAGTATCGATCAATTCACATTTTATTAAATCATTTCGCTGTGCGTCGTTGAATCACTTCTCTTTGTATTGAATAATTTCTTATTGAATCATTTAAGCTATCTCGTTTCACTAAGTGCAATATTTCGTGGAACTTGAATTGAATTGTTCGGCGTTGCAAGACAAGTTACCAAAAACATTGCACAGTGTAAGATCCCATTAACAGCGATAACATTTTTTTAGTGCTTGGCTCTGAGCGGTCTTAAAGGGACACTCCGGCCCAAATATAAATGCAGTTCATATGAAAGATCTTACTGACTTTAGTTTATTTCCAAAGTTTCAGCATTCCTATCAATTTAGTTGAGAAGATATTGCTAGTTGAAGTTGAAAATTTGTGGATTTTGATGCCATATTGGTTTTGAAAATATGACGTCATTGAGTGATTCTTTATCGTCAGTGGAGTTGTTTTGATGGCGATCACATAGTGATAGTTATTGTGAATGGTCTTTGGACGAAAATTAGTCGAAATAAACTATTTAGTTCATCATGCAGGAAAGTAGAGGAGCTTCTTAGGCATAATACGAGATCACGTCACTCAGTGACGTCATATTTGAGAAACAAAATGGCGTCGAAATTGGACAAACTCTCCAACTTCAACTAGCCACATCTTCTTAACTAAATTGATAGGAATGCTGAAACTTTGGAAATAATCTAAAGTCAGTAAGATCTTTCATATGAACTACATTTGTATTTGGGCCGGAGTGTCCCTTTAAAGAAAACAATTGAAATTATTTAAAGTGCGAAATTGAAAAGAGCCATATAATAAAAAACCCTTATTAACCTCGTTTCGTCGGTCTTTACGGTAAAATTATGCTGCCCGATTGGTCTTTTCGCACAGACCTCGCTCCATCGTCGCTCGGTCTTAATTTTCCAGCCGAAAGACCTCCCGGGTGTTTAATAATTAATGGTCTCCTTCGTTTTAGTTCTAAAATAGCCTCTCCAGAAAACTTTGCCAGTCTAAGTATTTTTAAAAGCTTTTTGCACACGACATACACCGCCTTGGTGAACAGTACTTTTACTGTAGATATAACATGTACTTGGTCGCTCATAAGAGACTGCCCTTGTCACCGTACTTAAGTCCTAAGTTATATATGTATATATTCTGTATAGTCAATAAGTTTGTTTTTACTAGTTTAGTTTAGGGGTGGCGCCCTGCATGGGTCTCGTTGTCCCGTTTGCGCTAGCCCCATTGGACGTATACACTGTAATTTTCTTTGTCTGTATAATAATATGTAACCTTTTATATGTATGTCCAATAAAGCTGATAAAAAAAAAATAAAAAAATAAAAAAATACGACCTCTAGATTGTATAAATTAATCCAAATGAGGTAATTTAGTTATTAATTCAACCTGAAAAGACAAAAGAAATTGAGACAACCATGGTATTATACTCGAAAACCAGCCTTTTGCTTCCAAAGTCCAAGTAGCGCCATTAACATGCACTACACGCTCGACTTTTGGTGGCTCCGAAATTCGTCGTATGTGAAACGGTTGGAGTTTACGTCGACTTAATCGACGAATTAAATTCGTCGGAATTAACTGCGATGTATGAAACAGCCCTACTCCTCTCGTTGAAAATTCTTGGCGCTGTTTTGATAATTATTACATTTTTAGGAGTCGGTTTTCTTTGATATACCGCGGGATGTATATAGCATACATCCCTATGAATACTAATTAGATAAGAAATGAAGAAAAAAATAGGAAAATCTTTGTCCAAGGTGGAAAAATGGACAAAACTTCGTTAGAAAACCTCCTTAATCATGTAATAAGTCAGATAAACACCTCGAACGTCTGGATGTATGCAATATACAGCCCTCGGACGCACATACATCCCTCGTTCTCGGTGTTTATCTATTACAAAGATCGACAAAGCAAATTCCTAACGAGAAAATCTAGCCGGATAGTACGGATACTCCAGATAGCTATAAGGCATTAGGTACAAGACCTGACAGGAATATACTCTCTGTAGGATAATATTCTTTCTTGTATTTCTGTTGAAGATGAATGGCGTGAAAACTCTTTCGTATGACAAGAGAACCATTCAATTATTTGTGCACTGAACTCAGTCGTTAAATTGTCGAGAAGGACAATAAATACCGTGAGAATGGTTAACCGGAAATTTAAGTGGCAGTTTCTGTAGTCAGTGTGTACACATGCCAAACCGTCGCTGATTTTGACGGATTCGTGTGAACGTTCAAACATATATTCTGCCGTTGATTTTTCATACCAGATTCGCGAGTGGCCGGGTCAAAGTTTAAACGTATTTACAAACGGTGGCATTTCCGTTTCTTGGTTCATTATACATATAAAAAGAAAATCATAAAAGCAAATTAACTAAATAATTACTATTTACAAAGCTTTAGAACCTTGCGACGGTGAAGAGGACTTCGCGAACGAAATTTTTCGTCGCGAATCAGTCTTTTCCACTGGCCGCGCAAATTGCTATCCGTTGTCAAAAACATTGAGGTTACAGTGTCTCCTTGAATTAAGACGCTGTAATATATTTATTAGCTTTATTTATTTATTTTCATAATTCGTTACAGCACAATTTTTTGTTTATAAACCAATCTTCAATCATTCACCATTTGATGGTCCACATGCGTCGAACGCACTTACATAATCTTCGATTACTGATAATTAATTGTAAATTATCTGGATAACATATACCGGGTATGAAATTGGCCCGACTAAATTACTAAGGATTTATGGTGAAGGAAAATTTCGAGTGTTGGAATATATACATTTTAAGACCAAACTGGGAGCAGTTGCAAAACATGATGGAACATCAAGGCCTTCCGGCTGAAATTGAACCCCGCAACCCTGCGATGCTATAGTGGCATAGTGCTCTGGCCACTGAGCTACGGAGGCCATTGCCGAGAGCCTATAATCACGAGTTCTGTAAACGCCGACAATTGTTCCCGGTTGGCGAGGTAGCTCAACAGGTATAGAGTGAGGTCCCTCTCATGCATCGAGTCAACAATTTTCCATCGACTCAGTAGTGTAGGAATTAATCATATTAAATTAGGCTGAAGCCCAATTTGATCTAGTTGGTTATGGTTCTTAACTAGTTTTTTAAAGTGGGCATGTCCCGTATCTTGGAGCGAATCGTCTAAATATAATTCCAAATCACAGCTCCTCTATATGATACTAATTTGCGCATGGTCTCTGTTCTCGGTTCAAGGATGACAAGGCTGTTTTTTCCTCTTAAAAAATTCCCATTGCTCCTTTTAATAAAATGGTTATCCTGAAATGTTGTCCTGAGGATGATTCTGAAGTGATTTCAAATCAATTTCCGCTCTTTTTCGTCGTGGTACACTGAGTAATTTAAGCGACACCTTCGTGTTGTGGGCATATGTTCCTCCGTTTGGTGCTAGGAATTCTTAAGATTCCAGGAAAGCTAATTGGAAACCTGTGCACTTTTTTGATTAGAGCATTCTGTTTTCTTGTCCATTTGGTATTTTGATGTGTAAGTATCGTATGGCGTGTAGCGAAGTATTCATGCGAAGCCGCTTCTTTCCGTTCTAACACTGGGCTTCAAGCCAATACGAAATGGACAAGAAAACCGAATTACAGCTAAGAAAAATGCACAAGCTTAGGATAGACATCTTAGAAAAGGACTATACTAGTTTATACCTTAGCCTTAGGGTTGTTTTATTGTCCTCGTAATCCCTCTCACCGTACGGCATTATGGTTAATATCACACCACCACTATATATACGTCGAAGCAAAGGTACGCATCGCTTGTATTGAAGTCAAAATAAATAAATTAAAAACTACTTCATCATACCACAACAGAAACGGGGCGCACTTTGTTTCGAAGATTCTGTTTCAAAATTATCTAGCTCAGGGCAACATGCAGGACATTTTTCATGAAGATGGACCGACTGCACTGGTATATATATATGTAAATTGGCTTGAGCGATCGAACTGCATGCGAACTTTGTACTTGTATAAGACTCAGCACTTCAAACTCATGATTAATGACACATTTCATGTAATCCTGAGTGTGATTATGAGATAGAACTGAAACCCTGCACATCCTTACATAGATAAGCACATTGTTCTCATGAATTGGCTAGGTATAGTTCAACTGGTAGCGAAGGCTGACCGGAATCCCGAAGGTTCATATATGTAGCAAATCTCGCTTGACTCGCGTCGCCCGACCAGCCCAGGATCATACGTGAACCCCCGTATGGGGAACACTTCGATCCGGGCCGACATTCTCTCTGAAACCTCAAGAAATATGTCCAGCCTGGACGGACTTGTTGAACGGGAACATTTACATATTTTTCGTAGTTCCCATTATGTTAAAGTGTAGTCCAAACACTACAGATTAACGTCAATATGGTTAAACCAGAGCCTCTTTAGCTAAGACCTGCATGACGCATGATAGCAAAGCGACGGATAACTAATGAATAAGAGTATAGCAGACAAAACTAGATTAAAGATTTCGAAGGGAAAGGAGATTTCCCAGGAACGAAAATCGGTTTTGGCGGAAGAATTCCGTAGTGTCATCAGGCTGTTTGGTAACCTTTTGTCTAACGATGTTTTCGCTTTTTTTTTAGTTTCAAGTGGTGGTAGCGAGCCCCTGAAGACAAAACAATCGTAACTGACATGAAAAAATACACAAAACCTGAAGAGGTACATTCTTTTAGAGTTAAGTACCAGCTAGCAGTCGCTGCTCACACTGTAAAGGTTTAGAAAAGGCCCCAAACACAAGGCCACAAAACTCAAAAACCGAAGAACTGCATACACCGCCCGGATTGTATACATTAAATTAAAAGATATACTATTGCAAGAGGTCTAAGCCTTCGACACACGAAAGATAGACCTATACTACACACTATATTTCGGCAGTATACCACCATTTTAGAGTATCAATTCGTATTTCAACCGAATGCCTATATATATACAGCACAGCTAATTGAATACGATAGGTTACTGCTGGCGGAGTCTGGCCTGCTCTTTCCATATATGTTAAATACTATTCAAACAAACACAAGTCGCTTGATTAAGAAGTCCATTAAGACGAAACCTTAGTATAATACATACATACGAGATACGAACATCGAAACATTTGGCATTCGAAAAGCGTTAAATCTCAAATCCATACCTTGCAAAGCCACCAAAGCAATTCCACTTTGAAATACTTGCACTGTAATATCTCCTGCAACTAGGACCTCCCAGCGGCACTGTGGACAATACAGTTAATATGCAAATGCTCGCTAAAATGAACCGTATACCATACACCTGATTGGTTGGCATTCAAGCGACACAGCACGTATAATACATAAAATCCGATTTGATGACTACAAACTCGATTACAAACATGTAAACTACACTCACGCGCAAAGGCCTCACACGAGTGATATAAAAGTATTGTGATCACGCAGGTATAGTGTAGAAACACAAATTGAATGTGCTTTGAGTTATTTCTTATTAGCACATGCATGTATAATTTGTCGCATGTGTTTCCTGGCGCCCGCATTATCTCTTGTTTGCCATTCAGTTCATCAGTTTTCGACCATTGGGATTTTGTTTGGGGCTATGCCTTATACATGTCTTGGGTCACTCTGGGTCCCCATGAATGCTCGCGACATGAATGCTCGACATGTGAAGTTGAGCGTCCAGGTTGTTGTATAGTCTTGAGAAAGTCTATTGTTGATAATAATAATAATAAGCTTTATTTACTTAGGGTAACTCCATCAGTCAAAGGACTGTTCTCCCTGGAGGCCCTGAACTGACGTTGGTGACTGAAGATGACTGCCGCTGAGGCCGACGAAACGTCAGTCATGCACCAACAATAGTCTTTCTCAAGACTACAACAACCTGGACGATCAACTTCACACATCTAATGATACTCCTAGGTTCAAACCATTTACTTTATAACTTCTATATTATCACTATACAATACAATGTTAAACAATCGTGAATATACCTAGACACCTATATATTCCTTCCTCCTCGAGTTAACGTTGGCAGCTCTTTTCTTATGAACCGAAAGTCACTCTCCCACCCACATTAATGATTCGCCATAAATCGCAGATTCGCAGGAGGTGGTATGGACGAGTCCGCGATTATCGGTGGCCTCGTAAATTAGTTCTGACTAAATATGTCGATGAAATATATGTTAGTAATGTCGCTGTTAAACCGTAATTTTTCATTGTAATCTTCCAATCTACTGGGTCGGGGGCCCTTAACCTAATGAGCGTTATGCCACTGCTATATGATGCAACGAAATCAAGCTTCTTCATGCACATATTTATTTTTGTAATTGCTATTACAACCAAACACTCGACAATACATGGCTCCACGATAAATAGCAGAACACTAGTCTAAGAATGTAACGCTTATAATTACTAGCACATGACACACGGTGATATTCAAAATGGCAGCTGCCTAAAAGCCGATGTGGCAGCCTACGAGCAAGTAGCGCCAAACTCTTATATTCCGACTAAGTCATTTCTACTTCGATATAAAAAGTAGCAGGCTAGTTTATGCTCGGATTCATCAATTGTCAGTTGTGACTTAGCGATTGCAAAACATCTTTTGTCTATTGTGCACTGTGCCGCATGATCCTATTCTGATGCAAAATGTCCTATTCTGAGTCCTTACAAAATGCCGCTCATTGTTAAACTCCAAGGTAATGAACCATTTACATTATGCCATCAAAAGGACTCATAGTATGTCGCGTAATTATTGTACGCGTCATTGAACATTCATCTTATAAATACCCGCTGTTCAGTTAACTCGTGGAGACGCGAACGAGTTAATTATATCAGGGAGGGGTGATTGTGTAGAGCAACTATTGTTTGGATGCTGCGAAAAAATGAAGCCGAGAATATTTCGCGGCGGCCATCTTGTTGGGACCACGCTATATTGTTTTACTATAGGCGACAGACACTATCTGTCACTCTGATCTTTTAAGATGCTAAAATGAATCAGTTGTCCGGTTTTCCCATAATAGCGACCTTTAGATTGAGTACGAGTACGAGGACGAACTTTTCTGCGCAGTGGAGTAACAACAATGGAAAAGAACCATGCGCAATGGTAAACTCGTCTTCGTCCTCAAATCTAAAGGTCTCTAATATAGAAAATAACGAAGAATTGTCATATCTTTCATATCTCACGTCGTTCTTAAGAAAAAAATCATATTTTTCAAGGTTATTGAAGGTATTGATTTAAACCTATCTTAGAGGACAATTCCAGGACAAAAATAAACGGGATTTTTTAAAGAACGAGCAGTTCTATACAGTGCTAAATTTCTGTGTTCGGTATACACGAAGTAAGAGCCTTCTTATTTCAAACTCTCCCATATCTCACTTTGCACATGATACCACTGCATAATGACTTCAGTAAAATCAGGATGAAACGAAAATTAAGTTTGTTTTATTTGAAAGAACTTTTAAAATAATGAAGAATATTAATTTACAGCTCTTTCATATTTCACTTGATTCTTGAGATATTTAGACTTATGTGATATTCAAATGAGATAACCTATGACGTCAAAAGGTTTGCAATACATTTTAACATATTGGAAAATCGTGTATATATTTAAGATTATTAAACGAAATCAATTGAAACTGCATGTGTGCGTATGTATCCTATGACACTAAACAGGCGAAGTTTCGAGTACTTTAATTGAATAATCTCAAAGATAAACAACATTTCCTCCCATACCTGATACCTCCTTATACGTGTGAGGTATGCAGTGGTGTAATTCACATAGCAAACAATTCTGAATGTCTCGGAGTGAAATGAGATATGAGAAAGCTGTCGTCAATGTCAATCTTGATTTGAGCAATTGGAATGTTACAGGTTAGATTCCTGTCTGAAACTCAGAAATATTTCCTGAGGATATGAGCTTGACGATCCAGGCTTGGACTGGGCCAATCTAGAGGCCTTGCCATTTCAGCCGGGAAGGGATCCACAGCAACAAATAAAAAGAAAATAAAAAAAAATTATTTCAGAACATTTTCAACATAAAAACATAAGAAGCTGTTCCATTTCCGAGTAATTCGACGCAAGTTTTTGATACACTGTCTCGTTATCAACAGCCTTCAGTAAATCAACTTCTACAGAACAAATCAATACTGCTTCCAAATGGTGTTGACTAAGCAGAGATCTCAGTCGATTCTCTCGCAGGACAAGGATCCCATAGCACAAGACTGTGACGATCGTCCCGCCATGTATCATCAAACAATTAATTGATAAAATAATTAATAATAATAAATTAATAATACTTAATAATAATAATACTTAATAAAATTATTAATTAGTGACGACCATATATGCTACATAAACCAAGTACATAAATGTAATCTTCGCTCCCCATCTGACTTACGATAGCGGCATGATTAGAACGTCTCATTGGCAATTAGAAGTTCCAGTCCCTGGCCGGATACAGTGATTTGAGCATGACGGAAGCAACATAATTATTAAATCCATCGTTTGTATTATTAAATTGTAAGATTATAAAATACAGAGCAGGGGAGGATTTTTTTATAAAATAAAAGCACTCATATATATCATTAAGGTTTATAGCCCACTGGATCCGTTAATGTCCTCGCGTTATCCCCATCTGTCTTGGAGTACCCCTTAGACTGTTTATCCCAAAGGTATGCGTAGAGACTGGAACTGTTTTTAATAAGTATGTCGTGGCGCCCACGCTCCTTCACGCGACCATCTTCTAACACCAGAATTTCGTCGGCGTCCAGCACCGTCGACAGTCGGTGAGCGATTACGATCGATGTTCTGTCTTTTGTGAAGCGATATAGAGCACTAAGTATGTTCTAAGGAAAAAGAGAAATATAAGGTATAGGTTAAGGAAAAGTAGAGTATAGAGTAGAGAAGAGTATAGAGTAGAGTAGAGCAGAGCAGAGCAGAGCAGAGCAGAGCAGGGTAGGGTAGGGTAGGGTAGGGTAGGGTAGGGTAGGGTAGGGTAGGGTAGGGTAGGGTAGGGTAGAGTAGAGTAGAGTAGAGTAGAGTAGAGTAGAGTAGAGTAGAGTAGAGTAGAGTAGAGTAGAGTAGAGTAGGGTAGAGTAGGGTAGGGTAGAGCGGGGTGGAGTCGAGTGGAGTGGAGCGGAGTCGAGTGGAGTGGAATGGAGTAGAGTATTAAAAAACGCAGCAAACAAACCATTTCAGTGATGGAGTCCAAAGACGAAGTTGCTTCGTCATACAGCAATATTGGTGGTTTCTTCAAGATTGCTCGCGCAATCGCAACACGTTGTTTTTCCCCTCCAGAAAGCTTCAATCCTCTTTCCCCGACAGGGGTATCGTAGCCCTTCGGCATTCGTCGGATGGCGTCATGAATGTCCGCCAATCGGGCGGCCTCGTAGACCTCCTCGGCGGTTGCATCGATGCGTCCATAGTTGATGTTATAAAAGACAGTGTTGTTAAAGAGGTTGGAGTCCTGTAGGAAAATTAAAATCAATGGTTTTGAGGAAGTTCGAGCTTGAAGTTAGGGAGCTGTCATTAATTCCACCGGGGAGAGGGGCAGAAGGAAAAGTGCTGGGCCATGAAACTATAAATCAAAACTTGTTAAGTTGTCTGAGCTCCAGACAGAACTCGAGCCTGCAACCTTCTGAATGTGTTAATATATACACTGCTGTAGTGAATGTGGACGATCGTCAAGCTCATATCCCCAGAAAAATGATTCTGAGTCCCGGACAGGAATCGGACCTGTAACCTTCTGATTACTGGTGAGACGCTCCAACCATTGAGCCACCGAGACTCACATGAAGAGCGAAGGTTACAATGATGTACTCGTTTGATTGATATATGTACTGCATATGCGGCAGTCACTATATATCGGTAATGTTTGGATGTGTTAATATACACATTGCTGTAGTGAATGTGGAAGAGCTTGGAGTAGACAGACGATACATGGACGATCGTCAAGCTCGTATCAGGTTCGATTCCTGTCCGGGAATAATGTTTCTGAGGATACGAGCTTGACAACCTTCTGAATGCTATCCAGACGCTGGGCCGGTACCTGTCACAAAAAGGCGGGAAAATTAGGCACTGAGCCAGCATATTAGAGTGGTCAGCAAACTGCACTATAAGCTCAATACTTATTCTGTGCTATAAGTTTGGCCTGGTAGAGCGTATCTCCTGGCTTATTCAGCCCCCTATCAATCGCTTAGCAACGTTACAGTCCAGAACAATCGTGGGCTCTCTTCATTACCTGAGGAACAATACCCAAGGCCCGACGTAGACTATCCATAGAAATATCCCGTATGTCGTGACCGGCCACCAATATTCTCCCGTCCAATGGGTCGAAAAATCGGTTGAGAAGACGAATGACGGTGGATTTTCTGAAGAAACAGAAACAAATTTGAACTTTTCTGTAATACAATTAAAAAATGATTTTTTAAATTATTAAGAACCTTAAAAACTTGATCCGGGTGTCCGAGTTGTCACTATCGATTGTGTTTATAAGGAAAAACATATCCCTAGTGCTAGGGTTTCCCTAGCTAAGTGATAGGGTGACCCTACTAGTAAGGTAACCCTAGTTTGCTTATAAAGGCAACGTAGAAAAATAACTACACTTAGCGCCTCATAAACAGGCCCTAAGAAGCACCGAATTGTCGTCAATTCAGAATCAGCTGCACCTGATAGGCCATAAATAACTTTAGGTAGCACAATGCTGTTAAAAAGATGGTCAGTTTCTGTTTGACTGCAACCTTCCTTACATGATAATCTTATAAAATGAAAACGTACAGCCAAAAACAATTTCTACATACTGTTCTGACAGCGCCACTCAGTAGCTCAGTGGTGAGAGCGTTGGACCTACCCAGATCCACTTCCGCCAACGATGGCAATTTTCTTTCCGGCTGGGACAGTGAAGGTCAATCCGTTGAGGATCTGCTGGTTAGGAATATAACCAAACGAAACATCTTCAAACTTCACATGAGCGTCAGGATCGCCAGGTTTTAGAATGAGAGGAAAAGCGTTTGGTTTATCCTAGAAACAAAACGATTATATAAATATATATATAGTACAATATCTACAGACACGTGGCTTGGTACAATCTAGATAAGGGCATGATAACTCATTATACACAAGCGATTGCCGGTGACAACCGCTTGTGGGACAATCAGCGGTCATGCGCACATCCAGAGCGCGTGAAGCGGTTTTGGGCCAGAGTGCTCAAACTACCACAAGGGTAGTGTGCGTTGCATTATCGCTAAAGGACACCTACACCAACTTCACAGAGTAATAGTACAATATCTACAGACACGTGTTTCGCTGGCATATATACAGTCCGTCCATATTGATGAACTACGAAAAAAGCTAATTCAAAGGATAGCTGTGCTTGGAATAGTTGGAATAGTTGCTTGGATCTTGTTGCAAGTATCAAACCTTTGTTTGAATACCGTTGTACAGTTTGGAGTAATTGTGGTTGTTGTGGAGTAATTGTGGAGTAATCTATGTTTAGACTAACGTACCGTAACTTCGGGAGTCAAAGAACGGAGATCAAACAAGCTCTGCATGTCGACCAATGACTGCCTGATATCTCGATAAACAGAGCCGAGGAAATTCAGAGGTAGTGAAAGTTGAAAGAGGAGGCCATTAACCAACACGAGATCGCCAACTGTCATTGTACCTGGGGAAGTAAAACAATTACGGCTGAGTTGTTTGTAAAGAAGCCGAAACGAAGGTGTGATTTCTAATGTGACTGACGATCACATAGTACCCCGGTTGACCAGTGTCCACATAGTGTCCCTAACTATTATGACCGAATAATATCACTGATCACATGGTATCCCTGAACTGATCACATAGTGTCCTTGTTAACGACACAGTGTCCCGTTTGGCCATAGGGTCCCAGTTGACCACATAGTGTCCCGCGGTTAACCATAATGTCCCGCGGATGACCATAGTGTACATAGTGTCCCGCGGTTGACCATAGTGTCCCGCGGTTGACCATAGTGTCCCGCGGTTGACCGTAGTGTCCCGCGGTTGACCACATAGTGTCCCGCGGTTGACCATAGCATCCGGTTGACCATATGATCCCGCGGTTGACCATAGTGTCCGGTTGACCATAGTGTCTCGGTCGAAATAAACAAATATATAACATAATAAATAAACTGCTCACAATACATCCTGATCAATCTAACCTGCAGTTATCTGCTGACTTGCAAACACCATCACGGCCACAAGCGATACGCTGAAGATGGCATTTTGTCCAAAGTTCAATAGCGATAAACTCGTGGTGGTCTTAAGCGAAGCTTTCTCGTAGAGTGCCAGTAATTTGTCATATCTCTTCGCTTCGTATTCCTCATTGTTGAAATACTAAACACAAGAAAACCACGAGTAACACCATTATATAAGAGAATAGTATAAGAGAATAGTATTTAACACGAGGGAGACACCGAGATTCGAGGAAATTAATCTCACTGTTATCCCGTATAAGTCCGAGACATCTTACTACACCGTGTCATGGTGTACATACCTTGACAGTCTCGTAGTTCAGCAACGAATCAATGGCCATCGAGCCAGCCTCGTTGTCTGCCTTGTTCATGTCAACACGAAATTGCGTTCTGTGAGCAATAAAAAATAGTTAAATGTTCTTTCGTTCGTTCGAAGGTGCATCCATTCGTCCGTCCCTCCCTCCTCCGTCCGTTCGTCTGTTTCTCAGTCCGGGTTTGGGTATTTTACATATTTGTGCTCTTTGGAATCTCTTGAGAAGAAATTGTAAAATATCTTGTCGTGAGAAAATCTTCATACCTTTTCGCCCGCTTTATGTCTAGTCTTCCGCTCTTTTGAGAGGAAACCGTATTGTATTGTATATTGTATTGTATTGTGTTTTATTATATTATATGTATACATGGTATAATGCAATGCAATGCAATGCAATACAACGAAACGCAACGCAACGCAATGCAATGCAAAGTAATTTAATGTAATGTAATCTTGTAAAGTATTGCAGGACCCCACTGAAAAACACGTGGGTATCCTAAATAAATATTATTATATTACATTTCTTCTTGGTAGAACCCAAAGATTACGAATATGTAAAATCCCCAAAGCCCGCATAGGCATTTTAAGCATAAAATACAGTGAAAAAGAAGTCAAACTATGTTACATTATATTTATCGATTCCGAAGTTTCAACACAGCATTAAGACAACAATCTTTGGCAGCTTACCTCCATTGGGTGATTCCTAATGTAAATACGACATAAGCTACAATACAACCAAGACTGGCAAAAGCAAACTCCTTTCCACAACGGACGGCCTGTGGCACAAGACGACGAATTAGAATAGTCGGTTTATTTTGCGATACATGGATTAATGGTATACTATAAGTTACTATCGCAAGGGAAGTGCTGCCTCGAAATCCAAGTAGTGCAAAATTGCAAAAATAAGTGGTGGGCTTATTGAAAAAGGCTATTTCCAGCACACAATATGACATTCAAGATTGATGAATCCTATGCATTAATATTAAATTTTGTTATTTGATTATGTATTATTGCAGTCAAGACATGGTTACGCATTGTT
Organism: Chrysogorgia sp. JL179-B06; assembly: GCA_035772405.1. Lineage (NCBI taxonomy): Eukaryota > Metazoa > Cnidaria > Anthozoa > Scleralcyonacea > Chrysogorgiidae > Chrysogorgia > Chrysogorgia sp. JL179-B06. Next base: position 824,063 of record JAYKKM010000085.1, read on the forward strand.
TACCAGCATTTTGTCTGAATTTTTTTTACATAATTTGCCTTGCTATACACAAATGGTTTTACTTGGGTCCACAATTTCATTTATAAAATAAGTCGTGTCGTACGCACGCTGTGATTGGTCAGTTACCGTGCTTATATCAGGCTTTATAAAATAACCGGAAGTAAATGATCGAGAACACGCTATCTGATTGGTTACTGAGCTCAAAAACCGTGCATTATAACTCAATCTCAAATTCATGAATAATTCATGAGTTAATTAACCAATCAGAGTAGGCGAATTAATCAGGTGATTGCGGTTGGATACCCCGGTGAACCATGCCAACACAATACGCGTGACCTGGATATTAGATGAACAACGTTGTTCATCTAATATCTTAATTACGCATGCAAATAATCTTCAAAATTGTAAACTGCAATTTAAATTATAACTAATTACTATTGTGTTCAATTGAGATGCTATATGAACAACTCGAGCTCGTGTCCCACCGGGATATCCAAACACTCGAAAACAATTAACAAAAACACACATTGTTTTCTCGTGTTTGGATATCCCGGTGAAACACTCGCTCTCGTTGTTCATATATAACATAAAGCATAAGCTGACGTGATTCTTCGCGTAGATTTTGTCGTTTTTGACGGATTTTAAGTAGTTTAAATCACAAAAGAAAGTCAAAGAATACCTGGATACAAGGCTAATCAAGCTACTAACACAATAGAATGTTTTAACTGCAACGTTGAGTGCATTTTCATCGCTAAAATCGCCAACGTGTTTTCATCAAAGGCTTCCTAGCAACGTGCGTTGCTATGTGCTAGCAACGTCTCTTATAACAGGTAAATCTACATTTTTCATGGTTTTATTGTTAGTTTAATGGTGTTATTTTATAAAAGAAATAAAAAACTTTGTCTTGTGTGATTATCGAGTTATAATGGCACGAGAGATGCGTGTTGTGATTTAAACTACTTAAAATCCGTCAAAAACGACAAAATCTACGCGAAGAATCACGTCAGCTTATGCTTTATTGAGATATAATGCACGGTTTTTGAGCTCAGTAACCAATCAGATAGCGTGTTCTCGATCATTTACTTCCGGTTATTTTATAATTAAGAAATAAAAAACGTGTCGCGTGTGATTATCGAGTTATAATGGCACTCGAGAAGCTAGTAAAACACTCGGCTATCGCCTCGTGTTTTACACGCATCTCTCGTGCCATTATAACTCGATAATCACACGCGACACGTTTTTTATTTCTTAAATATAACATGGATGGATTACGCTATCGTGATACGCCATCAATTAGCCATCACACGCCACCAATTAGACATCACGGCGCCATCATACGCAGTAAGGAGAATTTACGTGTTGATAAAAAATGTATTTGTACATTTTATTCGCTTTCTACGGGTTATTTTATAAAAGAAATAGAAAACATTTTTATCCGTGTTCCCATACGTTATATAAACACTCGTGGAAGTTTGGGAGAACACTATGATTTCTCGTTCTCCCAAACTTCCACTCGTGTTTATATAACTGTATGTAAACACGGAAAATGTTTTCTATTTCTTAAATACTGCATCTGTTAACTCACTAGTTCTCTGGTTGGACAATTTACAGTTGATAATCAAGATGTTGTTTTACGATGCTATTTCGCCTATTTTCCAACTTACCAAAATGCATGTCACCAGTAACACTTCAAATATCGTGGGTACAATGTTGAAAACCAATGCATTTAACATGAAATTGATACCCCTGCAGTTGGGGAGAATAAAAAGGTTTAAATTGAAGCATCTATCATTACTTACACTCCTGAATCAACGGACAAAACGCAAGCGTTTAAACACGAGCCTCTGGCTCTGATGAAAAGGTTAAAGTGCCTATGAAACAAAAAATGTTGTACCATTTTGGTACTTCGTGATGCGCTGGATATTATGGTGGTATCGGTTTTTCAATCACGGTATGGGAAAGTGCTTTTATCGACGTTCAAACATCGCTATTTTGACAGAAAAAATGTCCGGAGTCTGGGACCGAAGCAGCAGTCTAGTGACGTCACACGTTAGAGTCGTCAATAATATCGATATGTTTTTTGTGGTTATTGAATGCTTCGCTGTGGAAATATATTACTGATGTTTGAGTTAGAGTCAACTTCCTCCTCTGAAAGCGAGATCAGTAATGATTTTTTCATCTCCAAAATCTATGCCGACTCTAACGTGTGACGTCAGAGGTGATTTGACCGCGCGATGATTGACCGCGCGATATCCTTTTGTCATCGAATTTAAAGTGTCTATGAAGTGAAAAATTCGCTAGCATTTTTTTGGCTTTAACGAACAAAGTAGCACGGCAGGAGCGTACACTGAAAATTTCAAGTGAATCTGCTGCATAGTCTTCGAGTTATCAACTCTCAAAGTTTGGCATGGCTAAATGTTTTTGGTGAAATCTGAAACGCGCGGTTCGTTGTCTTGTGACGTATGCAGATGTACTTACTATGCATAAGAACAATGGATTTGAACATTAATGATCCACCTGCATACGTCACATACCACATATATTCAATCCCAGTCTTTCCCTATTTTGTAACGTTAAACTATGCCAATGAAGAAACTTTGAGAGTTGATAGCTCGAAGACTATGCAGCAGATTCACTTGAAATTTTCAGTGAACGCTCCTGCCGTGCTACTTAATTTGTTCGTTAGAGCAAAAAAATGCTAGCCATTTTTTCACTTCACAGACACTTTAAATTAAATTGTATTGTTACCTAGTTCCTCTGTCGATGGCCCTGGACAGCGCACCCGTCTGCCTTGAGAGATGAAAGCTAAGGTCCAAGTTGTGAAGATGCAGGAATGTTCTCTTTGCAACAGCTCTGAGAGAGCTCTGCGCCACTTTGGCAAACACGGCATTTCGTAATTCATTAAAAAACGAGGCACCAGCTCTTGCTGCTCCATCTGACCGAGGGGAAATAGATGGAAATAATAATACAATCATATGAAAGGAATAAAATCCCGTTTTTGCCGCTCACTTCTCTTCTCTCTATAAAATATATACCCTAAGGCCATACCAATAAACGGCCTCTCCTCCATTTCTTCCACCTCTCTTCTTCACATTCTCTCCTCTTTTTCTCACTTCTTTTACTGTCCTTTCTTCCCCTTTTTCAACTCCAGTATTCCACAACCTCTCCTTCATTTCTCTTCCTGCTCCTTTTCTTTCCTTATACAGTGTATTTCGTTTCACTTCCTTTCACTTGCCTACTTCATCACATTTCATTTTCCTTTCTAATTCCCCTCCTTTCCAACGAGTATCCTCTCCTTTACTCAACACTTACATCCCAGTAGCAATGCTGTCGTCATTGTCAGTGCAGTGCCTGCTATGGTATCTATTACAGGATTTCCATTGTTCAGAAAGTCAACAGCATGCTTGAACAGGAATGGCACTTGGACATTTAAAAGCTAAAACATATACAAAAAGCTGTGCTATAAATATCAAAATTTGTCATCACCAAGCTAATTGTTACTGAATTAATTTAGTGTTTAATTAATTAAGTGTTTAATTAATTAATTGTTTAATGAATTAATTAATTGTTTAATCAATTAATTAATTGTTTAATTAATTAATTATTTAATTAATTAATTGTTTAATTAATAATTAATTGTTTAATTAATTATTTTAATTAACTATATATTTTTTTTTTTAAATAACTAACTAATTATTTAATTACTTAATTGTACAGTAGTTCTTATAAGGGACTTTTAATCAATTAATTGTTTAATTAATTGTTCTAATATGAGGGATAATTTATTAGTTCCAGTCCGAACCTCATTACTACAAGGCTTTTATTAAGAAGTGAGCAATTGACTAATTTTCAGAAACCCACCATTGTCACTTATGAGGTCTAATTTAATTGCCCTCAGTTCAGAGTGGAAGAGCTTCACATTCTTTGTAAAAACCCACTATGTTAAATTATCAGATGCAAAGTGTTTGTGGAAATCTGTTTTAACATATTTTGCAGCTCAACAATCTGCCTCGAGGATTTCATTGCTAATAAAGAACAAGTGTTGTAGGGACAGTTATTGTTAGCCAATCTCTACCTTGGATCCAACCAGAAGAGAAACAGCTACCACAACCCTTATCTTTAAGTCTGTGCGGTCCTGTGGCCAAACATGGCGCACCATACTTTTAATAACATTCAAACTGCTTGCTATTTTTGGAGGTTTCGCAGTGTCGATTGAAGGCATCGACTGGAATCCACTGCCACCTGTCTTATGGAGTGCTTGAGTGGCCTTCAAAGAGAAAAGTAAGAAAAATTATATACTGGTAGGCCTGCTTTGAATTATTTAAATTGTGCCCTGCCTAAGACGAAATATGAGGGAAATTTGTCTTTTGTTTTTTATTACAGAATATCATTTTAGGTAAAAATGAAAATTATTTGCAAAATAATTTAACACTGAACATTTTAGCATGTCAAGTAATTCAAGCAATAGTCCATTGCTTCACATATTTGAAAAATAAGGCTAATAAGTAATGTGACTCCCATTTTTTTTATTCATTTATATTTTTCCTTCAAGCACGAATGATCAATAATAATAATAATAATAATAGACGTATTAGGAGCATTATACAATAGTCTCAATGCTCTTACAACAATATATTCTTAAATTTACTTATAAAACTTATTACAGTTTCATTATAATTAGATAAAGCCTACTACATAATATATTACCACTATGAACAAAAAAACAAACTATTAATTTTAAAAAAGAAAAGTCTTAACTGCAGACTTAAAATTACCCAACATATCAATGCTTCTAATTTCCTGTGGTAATGAATTCCACAGTTTTGGTGATAGACAGATCGATAAAATAGACAGATCGATAAAATAGACAGATCGATAAAAATAGACAGATCAATAAAATATTTTTGCCATCAAATAATTTCCCAATGCAACCGGGTGATAAATCAGACATAGTTTGATGCTACTCTGGCTTTAAAAAGTTTTTTGAACGTAACTTAAAAGTTAGGGTCCCTATTTATACGCTCATAGAACCGATGATGACGTTTCTATTTTTGGTGTGGAGGCATATTTTTGGTGTGGGTATACATGGGGCATTTAACACTATTGAATGTCCCGACAGGCAGGGATTTGACACAGTTAAACCTGACTAGAGTGGGGCGTTTGATCCCACCTATGGTAGGGAAGGGCATTTGACCGACAAGCTAGTTACCAGTCCACACACTCCATTATTTTCTAAAACGGATACAAACGTACATACGACATTCGTACAACGTTGCTCTGAAATTCTTCACAATGGCGGAATCTGCAGTGAAGTCCGTAGGGGAGTTTAAAAACAAAGATGTGAGTTTTATCAAGGCTTGGTTAAGCCAGAAAGGACTGGAAAAATTAAGATACACTTTTGAATTAAGCTTGATATATAAACTGCTAGTGGGGCATTTGACTGCTAGTTGGACTTGAAGTATGGGGGGATTTGACCACATTTTTTGATGAGGGGTGGGGAATTTGATTATTGGAATTTCTAAAATTCAAATGTCCGGGGGATGATACACCTTCGATTTGATTGGTGCATATTAGTGTAATTTTCTACTGCTTGGACAGTGTGACGGTTGCTGCACTATGGCAAGGTTGCCATGGTTACCTTAGCTTATGGGGACTGTGCCTCCCCTTGGGCATAAAAAGAACTTGTACGGATTGCATTTTAAAATTACTGAACTTAAATCTCGTTCCAGTTTGTTTGGACAAGCCATATTACATTCAACACATGATAAATTCAACTTTTGAAACCGTTGCACTTTGGTCGTTGACTCGTTATATCTGACCGAAGCAGTCAAACTTAATATCGTGGTCAACCGCAATTAAATAAGTCAAACTTAATTGTTTCATATGTTGAACTTATCATGACTGCATAATGCTTTAATGTATTTGATTCGACACATGACAAAATCAACGTACGAAACAGGCGTAACTGTGCCAAGGATACATCGTTTTTGGGTTTGACAGATATTTCGAATGAGAAGAGCTTGGAGCTTTTCACACTCTCGTCCCACAGAGAATTATTTTACAGATATTTACATAACATGCTTTAGTTTCACTGATTCATCTAAATTTGCATGATATATACAATGAAGGAACTGTTTAATCTTATTAATGTGATGTGTTTTATGTATAAGTCAATTCCAACTGCGATCATCCCGGGCAAACCCCCGGGATTTGACTTGAGTTGATCTCTGCCTATGTGGGCATTTGACACGACCCATTGCCCCCCTCCTCGGCAATTCACTACACAAGAAATTGGACAGTGGTTACCCGCAAAAAGATTTCGACATCTCTCGTTCTGTAGCTTTCCGCTTGAGTGCTCGCCACAGTGTGGAAGTGGAATGCGACGAAGGAGGTCAGAAAAGCAGTGGTAATTGCGACTAGTTTTTTGGAACTGCTTCTGAAAGGTGAGAAAAGTGGGGAATTTGACTGTGTTTTCCACCCACATGGTGGGGAATTTGACCAAAATGTTTCCAAAAAGTCAAATTCCTGGGGGGGATGATCGCAGTTAGAATTGACTCATATATTTAATATAGATATACAGTACCCGAATGTCGCTGGTGTACGAAAGTTTAAAGAATTAAGAAGCTAACCGATCGCTGAGATCGCTGAATCAGTGTTTCCATATAATCGCTGCGATCGTGATCGATACGATCGCTGAGCGTGTGCTTTCCATATTCGCCGGTTTTAAATTGAGCGATCGTATTTATCATATGGAAAGCAGGCTTAAGAAAAGATTACCTTCGCTTTCTCCTTGGTAACATACCGTAAATTACGTATGCATTTACTTTTTGCTAGACTTCTACGAAGGAACCCCTATTAAGAGAATGAGATAAATATCCTTCTATAAATATCTCAATCTTTTGGTACCGTTATGCGACGAGTTTATAACTCAAAGAGCACACTTTAATACCTGGGTTAATGAACACGTATTAGAGAAGAGGGTACGGGAGTTATTCCAAATAATATCATTTCTAGTAAGCTGAAAATTAAGAAATCCACAACATGTCCGTATTTTTCGTGGAATTTTCGCCGCCATGTTTTTTTTTCCGAACTCCTTCATCTTCGCTTGCAAATCGTATCACGATCGTAATTCTCCGGTGGTTGTCGTAGTTGCTAGGTTACGAAGACGTCATGAACAGCTGCTTATCAACTTGTTGCTATGTGACGACAAGCAGGACTTTGGGATAAACACAGTGGCGAGATTTCTCTTTGAATATAAGAACCAAGAAACGCTTTATCAAGGATAAAATACGGCCATGGCTACTTCTATGGTTTCGGACATCGTTGCGGATGGTTTTACGAGCAAATCGAGACTAAAGAATGCCAAGGTAGTTCGCGTTTCGCAGCGCTGGCGCACGTCGTTTTGTCAACGACCGCTCGATTTTGAAACTAACTTTTCGTTTTATTTACTCAGGTCAAGACGCCCCCAAAAGCTGGAGCTTTCAAGGAAAGACCAGCGACAAAAACAAGCTTCCGTAAGTTTTACGAAAGAGGCGATTTTCCCATCGCTTTGGAGCACGATACCAAAGGCAACAAAATAGCGTGGAAGGTTGAACTGGAGAAACTCGACTACCACCACTACCTGCCTCTCTTCTTCGACGGACTCAGAGAGACGGAACACCCGTACGAGTTTTTCGCCAGGCAGGGAGTTCACGACATGCTAGAACACGGCGGACAGAAGATCCTACCGGTCGTTCCCCAACTTATAATCCCTTTGAAGCGCGCCTTGAATACGCGGAACCACAAAGTGGTTTGCACCACATTGAAAGTCTTGCAACACCTGGTGACGTCTGGCGACATGGTCGGTCAATCGCTGGTCCCTTACTATCGCCAAATCCTCCCCATATTAAACATCTTCAAAAATAAGAATATCAACTGCGGAGATCGAATCGATTACAGCCAACAGCGGCGGGAAAACATCGGAGATCTCATCCAGGAAACATTGGAAAGTTTTGAACGCACAGGAGGCGAAGACGCCTTCATAAATATCAAGTACATGGTGCCGACATACGAGTCGTGTATGTTAAACTGACACTTTACCAAGCAGTATAATATATGTTGTATACAGAGAAACAATATAAATAAACTGTGGCCTACTTAGCTTGGCTTATTTACCTATTCATACGAGTTAAAACAAGACATATTTTTCATGTAAATATCGTTTATTTCTCGACAAAAAAATCAAAGAACTGCCCAAAGCTCGAGCCATAGCTTGATTTCTGTAGCACTACATTCATTTCCCGCAGTCTTTTTAGATGTTTCGTTGTTGGAAGCTTTATAAAAATGAAACTATAGACAAATATACAGAACCTTGTTTTTTGAGTACAAATTTTGTCATTTCCACTAAAGGTAAATCTTATAAAGACCAACCAAAATGAATAACATGAAAGTTATAGATAGAAATCCCTCATCTCCACTATCACACCCCCTACTGTATCAAGGCCCCCAACTACAACAAACAAAAACAACAACAGACGTTTTACGGCCGTTTTCCCCGCTTACGCAGGGGTTGGCCGGTGGTTCCCCACAACAGTTTCCTCCACTTTCCACGATCATGTGCATCTTCCCTCTTCAGCCCACTCTCTCTCTCATATCCCTCTCCACTACCTGGCTCCATGTCATCCTTGGCCTTCCTCTTGCACCCTCAAGTGACATACACCTCTTCACCCAGTCACCATCATCTTTCCGCAGCACATGTCCCAGCCACCTTAATCGGCTCTTCTTTACCACGTCAGACACCAATTCAATACCCATTCTTTCCCTCAACTAAGGACAGATTTATTCCAGTCTGTATGAAAAGATAATGGGGCATATGTACAAATCAATATAAAGTAAAGTAATATAAGGGAACAGTGTAGTGAAAAAATTAATTACTTTTATTAAAATAAAAGGCTTTTAAGTAATCTGCTTTTTCCAGTATTATCAACATTTGATTTAAATACTATTTATTTTAATACTACAGTACAGTTCCCCAGTTTAGAAGAGAAAGAGCTGCTATATCTTTGACTCTTTAGCAATAAGAAAACATTTGCCCAGTGTACTTGTAGTGAAATTACAGGATTTGTTGGATGGGAATAAAATTGGCATAACTTGCAGTAACTTTCAAGTGTTTCACGTTTACTCTTTATGCAATGTCTTGTATATTTTTGAAAATAAAATATGTTTGACTTTACTGTTTGTCTGTGTCATGACCATTTTAGGTTTAAGGATACAGTTTGCATGGAAAAATTAGGTATAGTTGAGAACGGCTACTGTAAGTTATCATTTCCAAGTGCTGATTTTGCAATTCAATCCCAACAAAATTTTTGTATATACAGAAGTGCCAATATTTTAAGTTGGTATGAGCTAAGCCAAAAAAATATATGGTTGCAATCTGATTGACCAAATGTTTATGGCCCACCCTAATATTTTTTCTGACAATTTTGACTTCAACAAGCTTCTGTTTTCAGACAGGATGTTTTTAAACTTGGGTTTCTGAATTTTTCAACTCAAGAATTTGAAAAACATTTCCTAGCTACGTGTACCAAGTTTTTGCAGCATGTTATAGGAACCACACAATTTTTTTGGTTGTCGTAATTCAAGCATAAGTTCCAGTAAAAAAGGTTAGTAAATGTATAATGGTGACTTGTGTTGGTTGTTGACGTGTGTGTGGCGTGGACTTGGTGTGTATACGGTGTGGACTTGGGGTGTGCATGGACTTACTAAGTGGTGTGTACATAGCATATATACGGTGTGGATGTATATACTAGGTCCACACCATGTATATGCTTAGTAAGTTAATGATATACTAATACTATTAAACCATATATTATTGTATTAGTAGCCATACAGTTCTTAAAAGTTCTGTGTGGCTTAGTAAAACAATGATTTTAGTTTAATAGTAAAAATATAAGTACCCCTGTTCAAAATTTTTTACTCAAATTACTCAAGCACTTTTTTCCCTTTTATATACCCCTATTGCCAAGGTCAGCCTACCCACTTAGGGTATATACCCCTTCACTGTTCTTTACATCTCATCAATTATTCATGGTTTCTTGCCAATTTAAATAATTTCTTTTACACTGTCCTCGGTCGGGTTTGAACCCGATGCTCCGAGCTCTGTAGTCAGTGGCCTCAACCATTCCGCCATCCGTTGAAAGTTGAAGATTGGATATCCTATACTAACCCTTTCTCATTAGCATAAAAATTTAAAAAAACACGATGACAAACACAACAAACTCGAAATAGTTTACAAAATACCAAAAACATAACACGTTTCAAAATTACTTCGACAAATATTTTACAAAATCAAATATTCCATTTCCAGACCAACTCTTCTACATATAAATGAAACAAAACGCTCGTAAGCGCCACGCAATGAAAATCGATGATAACTCAATAAATGATTTTAAATAAATTATTTTTTTGTCCAAATTTGGCCATTTTTGCCAAATTTTTGGATGTCAAAAAATGACTAAATTTACGCTAGTTTCTGCTCAGATTAATATCTAAGGCATTATTTAGGCTATATTTTCATATTTTAGGCTTATTTTGACAAGTTAAAAATGGTCGAAAATCGTCAAAAAGTTAAGGTTAACCCCTTTACTTTTTGTCCAAATTTGGCCATTTTTGCCACATTTTTGAATGTCAAAAAATGACTAAATTTACGCTAGTTTCTGCTCAGATTAATATCTAAGGCATTATTTAGGCTATATTTTCATATTTTAGGCTTATTTTGACAAGTTAAAAGTGGTGGAAAATCGTCAAAAAGTTAAGGTTAACCCCTTTACTTTTTGTCCAAATTTGGCCATTTTTTGCCAAATTTTTGGATGTCAAAAAATGACTAAATTTACGCTAGTTTCTGCTCAGATTAATATCTAAGGCATTATTTAGGCTATATTTTCATATTTTAGGCTTATTTTGACAAGTTAAAAGTGGTCGAAAATCGTCAAAAAGTTAAGGTTAACCCCTTTACTTTTTGTCCAAATTTGGCCATTTTTTGCCAAATTTTTGGATGTCAAAAAATGACAAAATTTATGCTAGTTTCTCCTCATACTAATATCTAAGGCATTATTTAGGCTATATTTTCATATTTTAAGCTTATTTTGACAAGTTAAAAATGGTCGAAAATCGTCAAAAAGTTAAGGTTAACCCCTTTACTTTTTGGCCAAATTTGGCCATTTTTGCCAAATTTTTGGATGTCAAAAAATGACTAAATTTACGCTAGTTTCTGCTCATATTAAATCTAAGGCATTATTTAGGCTATATTTTCATATTTTAAGCTTATTTTGACAAGTTAAAATTGGTCGAAAATCGTCAAAAAGTTAAGGTTAACCCCTTTACTTTTTGGCCATTTTTGCCAAATTTTTGGTTGTCAAAAAATGACTAAATTTGCGCTAGTTTCTGCTCATATTAATATCTAAGGCATTATTTAGGCTATATTTTCATATTTTAAGCTTATTTTAACAAGTTAAAAATGGTCGAAAATCGTCAAAAAGTTAAGGTTAACCCCTTTACTTTTTGTCCAAATTTGGCCATTTTTTGCCAAATTTTTGGATGTCAAAAAATGACTAAATTTACGCTAGTTTCTGCTCAGATTAATATCTAAGGCATTATTTAGGCTATATTTTCATATTTTAGGCTTATTTTGACAAGTTAAAAGTGGACGAAAATCGTCAAAAAGTTAAGGTTAACCCCTTTACTTTTTGTCCAAATTTGGCCATTTTTTGCCAAATTTTTGGATGTCAAAAAATGACTAAATTTACGCTAGTTTCTGCTCAGATTAATATCTAAGGCATTATTTAGGCTATATTTTCATATTTTAGGCTTATTTTGACAAGTTAAAAGTGGTCGAAAATCGTCAAAAAGTTAAGGTTAACCCCTTTACTTTTTGTCCAAATTTGGCCATTTTTTGCCAAATGTTTGGATTTCAAAAAATGACTAAATTTACGCTAGTTTCTGCTCAGATTAATATCTAAGGCATTATTTAGGCTATATTTTCATATTTTAGGCTTATTTTGACAAGTTAAAAGTGGTCGAAAATCGTCAAAAAGTTAAGGTTAACCCCTTTACTTTTTGTCCAAATTTGGCCATTTTTACCACATTTTTGGATGTCAAAAAATGACTAAATTTACGCTAGTTTCTGCTCATATAAATATCTAAGGCATTATTTAGGCTATATTTTCATATTTTAAGCTTATTTTGACAAGTTAAAAATGGTCGAAAATCGTCAAAATGTTAAGGTTAACCCCTTTACTTTTTGTCCAAATTTGGCCATTTTTTGCCAAGTTTTTGGATGTCAAAAAATGACTAAATTTACGCTAGTTTCTGCTCATATTAATATCTAAGGTATTATTTAGGCTATATTTTCATATTTTAGGCTTATTTTGACAAGTTAAAAGTGGTCGATAATCGTCAAAAAGTTAAGGTTAACCCCTTTACTTTTTGTCCAAATTTGGCCATTTTTACCACATTTTTGGATGTCAAAAAATGACTAAATTTACGCTAGTTTCTGCTCATATAAATATCTAAGGCATTATTTAGGCTATATTTTCATATTTTAGGCTTATTTTGACAAGTTCAAAGTGGTTGAAAATCGTCAAAAAGTTAAGGTTAACCCCTTTACTTTTTGTCCAAATTTGGCCATTTTTGCCACATTTTTGGATGTCAAAAATGACTAAATTTACGCTAGTTTCTGCTCAGATTAATATCTAAGGCATTATTTAGGCTATATTTTCATATTTTAAGCTTATTTTGACAAGTTAAAAATGGTCGAAAATCGTCAAAAAGTTAAGGTTAACCTCTTTACTTTTTGTCCAAATTTGGCCGTTTTTGCCAAATTTTTGGATGTCAAAGAATGTCTCGTACGCACGCTTAAAAGTCCAGGTGTGCATGCCGCACATGTGCGTAATGAGATCTTAAAAGTCCAAGGTGTGCATGCCGCACATGTGCGTAACGCACGCTTAAAAGTCCAAGGTGTGCATGCCGCACATGTGCGTAACGCACGCTTAAAAGTCCAAGGTGTGCATGCCGCACATGTGCGTAACGCACGCTTAAAAGTCCAAGGTGTGCATGCCGCACATGTGCGTAATGAGCTCTTAAAAGTCCAAGGTGTGCATGCCGCACATGTGCGTAATGAGCTCTTAAAAGTCCAAGGTGTGCGTGCCGCACATGTGCGTAACGCACGCTTAAAAGTCCAAGGTGTGCATGCCGCACATGTGCGTAACGCACGCTTAAAAGTCCACGGTGTGCATGCCGCACATGTGCGTAACGCACGCTTAAAAGTCCAAGGTGTGCATGCCGCACATGTGCGTAAAAGTCCAGGTGTGCATGCCGCACATGTGCGTAACGCACGCTTAAAAGTCCAAGGTGTGCATGCCGCACATGTGCGTAAAGCACGCTTAAAAGTCCAAGGTGTGCGTGCCGCACATGTGCGTAACGCACGCTTAAAAGTCCAAGGTATGCATGCCGCACATGTGCGTAACGCACGCTTAAAAGTCCAAGGTGTGCATGCCGCACATGTGCGTAACGCACGCTTAAAAGTCCAAGGTGTGCATGCCGCACATGTGCGTAACGCACGCTTAAAAGTCCAAGGTGTGCATGCCGCACATGTGCGTAACGCACGCTTAAAAGTCCAAGGTGTGCATGCCGCACATGTGCGTAAAAGTCCAGGTGTGCGTGCCGCACATGTGCGTAACGCACGCTTAAAAGTCCAAGGTGTGCATGCCGCACATGTGCGTAAAAGTCCAGGTGTGCGTGCCGCACATGTGCGTAACGCACGCTTAAAAGTCCAAGGTGTGCATGCCGCACATGTGCGTAACGCACGCTTAAAAGTCCAAGGTGTGCATGCCGCACATGTGCGTAACGCACGCTTAAAAGTCCAAGGTGTGCATGCCGCACATGTGCGTAAAAGTCCAGGTGTGCGTGCCGCACATGTGCGTAACGCACGCTTAAAAGTCCAAGGTGTGCATGCCGCACATGTGCGTAACGCACGCTTAAAAGTCCAAGGTGTGCATGCCGCACATGTGCGTAACGCACGCTTAAAAGTCCAAGGTGTGCATGCCGCACATGTGCGTAACGCACGCTTAAAAGTCCACGGTGTGCATGCCGCACATGTGCGTAACGCACGCTTAAAAGTCCAAGGTGTGCATGCCGCACATGTGCGTAACGCACGCTTAAAAGTCCAAGGTGTGCATGCCGCACATGTGCGTAACGCACGCTTAAAAGTCCAAGGTGTGCATGCCGCACATGTGCGTAAAAGTCCAGGTGTGCGTGCCGCACATGTGCGTAACGCACGCTTAAAAGTCCAAGGTGTGCATGCCGCACATGTGCGTAACGCACGCTTAAAAGTCCAAGGTGTGCATGCCGCACATGTGCGTAACGCACGCTTAAAAGTCCAAGGTGTGCATGCCGCACATGTGCGTAACGCACGCTTAAAAGTCCAAGGTGTGCATGCCGCACATGTGCGTAACGCACGCTTAAAAGTCCAAGGTGTGCATGCCGCACATGTGCGTAATGAGCTCTTAAAAGTCCAAGGTGTGCATGCCGCACATGTGCGTAATGAGCTCTTAAAAGTCCAAGGTGTGCGTGCCGCACATGTGCGTAACGCACGCTTAAAAGTCCAAGGTGTGCATGCCGCACATGTGCGTAACGCACGCTTAAAAGTCCACGGTGTGCATGCCGCACATGTGCGTAACGCACGCTTAAAAGTCCAAGGTGTGCATGCCGCACATGTGCGTAAAAGTCCAGGTGTGCATGCCGCACATGTGCGTAATGAGCTCTTAAAAGTCCAAGGTGTGCGTGCCGCACATGTGCGTAACGCACGCTTAAAAGTCCAAGGTATGCATGCCGCACATGTGCGTAACGCACGCTTAAAAGTCCAAGGTGTGCATGCCGCACATGTGCGTAACGCACGCTTAAAAGTCCAAGGTGTGCATGCCGCACATGTGCGTAACGCACGCTTAAAAGTCCAAGGTGTGCATGCCGCACATGTGCGTAACGCACGCTTAAAAGTCCAAGGTGTGCATGCCGCACATGTGCGTAAAAGTCCAGGTGTGCGTGCCGCACATGTGCGTAACGCACGCTTAAAAGTCCAAGGTGTGCATGCCGCACATGTGCGTAAAAGTCCAAGGTGTGCGTGCCGCACATGTGCGTAACGCACGCTTAAAAGTCCAAGGTGTGCATGCCGCACATGTGCGTAACGCACGCTTAAAAGTCCAAGGTGTGCATGCCGCACATGTGCGTAAAAGTCCAGGTGTGCAAGGGTGTGCATGCCGCACATGTGCGTAACGCACGCTTAAAAGTCCAAGGTGTGCATGCCGCACATGTGCGTAACGCACGCTTAAAAGTCCAAGGTGTGCATGCCGCACATGTGCGTAACGCACGCTTAAAAGTCCAAGGTGTGCATGCCGCACATGTGCGTAAAAAGTCCAGGTGTGCGTGCCGCACATGTGCGTAACGCACGCTTAAAAGTCCAAGGTGTGCATGCCGCACATGTGCGTAACGCACGCTTAAAAGTCCAAGGTGTGCATGCCGCACATGTGCGTAACGCACGCTTAAAAGTCCAAGGTGTGCATGCCGCACATGTGCGTAACGCACGCTTAAAAGTCCAAGGTGTGCATGCCGCACATGTGCGTAACGCACGCTTAAAAGTCCAAGGTGTGCATGCCGCACATGTGCGTAACGCACGCTTAAAAGTCCAAGGTGTGCATGCCGCACATGTGCGTAAAAGTCCAGGTGTGCGTGCCGCACATGTGCGTAACGCACGCTTAAAAGTCCAAGGTGTGCATGCCGCACATGTGCGTAAAAGTCCAGGTGTGCGTGCCGCACATGTGCGTAACGCACGCTTAAAAGTCCAAGGTGTGCATGCCGCACATGTGCGTAACGCACGCTTAAAAGTCCAAGGTGTGCATGCCGCACATGTGCGTAAAAGTCCAGGTGTGCGTGCCGCACATGTGCGTAACGCACGCTTAAAAGTCCAAGGTGTGCATGCCGCACATGTGCGTAAAAGTCCAGGTGTGCGTGCCGCACATGTGCGTAACGCACGCTTAAAAGTCCAAGGTGTGCATGCCGCACATGTGCGTAACGCACGCTTAAAAGTCCAAGGTGTGCATGCCGCACATGTGCGTAAAAGTCCAGGTGTGCGTGCCGCACATGTGCGTAACGCACGCTTAAAAGTCCAAGGTGTGCATGCCGCACATGTGCGTAAAAGTCCAGGTGTGCGTGCCGCACATGTGCGTAACGCACGCTTAAAAGTCCAAGGTGTGCATGCCGCACATGTGCGTAACGCACGCTTAAAAGTCCAAGGTGTGCATGCCGCACATGTGCGTAACGCACGCTTAAAAGTCCAAGGTGTGCATGCCGCACATGTGCGTAAAAGTCCAGGTGTGCGTGCCGCACATGTGCGTAACGCACGCTTAAAAGTCCAAGGTGTGCATGCCGCACATGTGCGTAAAAGTCCAGGTGTGCGTGCCGCACATGTGCGTAACGCACGCTTAAAAGTCCAAGGTGTGCATGCCGCACATGTGCGTAACGCACGCTTAAAAGTCCAAGGTGTGCATGCCGCACATGTGCGTAACGCACGCTTAAAAGTCCAAGGTGTGCATGCCGCACATGTGCGTAAAAGTCCAGGTGTGCGTGCCGCACATGTGCGTAACGCACGCTTAAAAGTCCAAGGTGTGCGTGCCGCACATGTGCGTAACGCACGCTTAAAAGTCCAAGGTGTGCATGCCGCACATGTGCGTAAAAGTCCAGGTGTGCGTGCCGCACATGTGCGTAACGCACGCTTAAAAGTCCAAGGTGTGCATGCCGCACATGTGCGTAACGCACGCTTAAAAGTCCAAGGTGTGCATGCCGCACATGTGCGTAACGCACGCTTAAAAGTCCAAGGTGTGCATGCCGCACATGTGCGTAACGCACGCTTAAAAGTCCAAGGTGTGCATGCCGCACATGTGCGTAAAAGTCCAAGGTGTGCGTGCCGCACATGTGCGTAACGCACGCTTAAAAGTCCAAGGTGTGCATGCCGCACATGTGCGTAAAAGTCCAGGTGTGCGTGCCGCACATGTGCGTAACGCACGCTTAAAAGTCCAAGGTGTGCATGCCGCACATGTGCGTAACGCACGCTTAAAAGTCCAAGGTGTGCATGCCGCACATGTGCGTAACGCACGCTTAAAAGTCCAAGGTGTGCATGCCGCACATGTGCGTAAAAGTCCAGGTGTGCGTGCCGCACATGTGCGTAACGCACGCTTAAAAGTCCAAGGTGTGCATGCCGCACATGTGCGTAAAAGTCCAAGGTGTGCATGCCGCACATGTGCGTAACGCACGCTTAAAAGTCCAAGGTGTGCATGCCGCACATGTGCGTAACGCACGCTTAAAAGTCCAAGGTGTGCATGCCGCACATGTGCGTAACGCACGCTTAAAAGTCCAAGGTGTGCATGCCGCACATGTGCGTAAAAGTCCAGGTGTGCGTGCCGCACATGTGCGTAACGCACGCTTAAAAGTCCAAGGTGTGCATGCCGCACATGTGCGTAAAAGTCCAGGTGTGCGTGCCGCACATGTGCGTAACGCACGCTTAAAAGTCCAAGGTGTGCATGCCGCACATGTGCGTAACGCACGCTTAAAAGTCCAAGGTGTGCATGCCGCACATGTGCGTAAAAGTCCAGGTGTGCGTGCCGCACATGTGCGTAACGCACGCTTAAAAGTCCAAGGTGTGCATGCCGCACATGTGCGTAAAAGTCCAGGTGTGCGTGCCGCACATGTGCGTAACGCACGCTTAAAAGTCCAAGGTGTGCATGCCGCACATGTGCGTAACGCACGCTTAAAAGTCCAAGGTGTGCATGCCGCACATGTGCGTAACGCACGCTTAAAAGTCCAAGGTGTGCATGCCGCACATGTGCGTAAAAGTCCAGGTGTGCGTGCCGCACATGTGCGTAACGCACGCTTAAAAGTCCAAGGTGTGCATGCCGCACATGTGCGTAAAAGTCCAGGTGTGCGTGCCGCACATGTGCGTAACGCACGCTTAAAAGTCCAAGGTGTGCATGCCGCACATGTGCGTAACGCACGCTTAAAAGTCCAAGGTGTGCATGCCGCACATGTGCGTAAAAGTCCAGGTGTGCGTGCCGCACATGTGCGTAACGCACGCTTAAAAGTCCAAGGTGTGCATGCCGCACATGTGCGTAAAAGTCCAGGTGTGCGTGCCGCACATGTGCGTAACGCACGCTTAAAAGTCCAAGGTGTGCATGCCGCACATGTGCGTAACGCACGCTTAAAAGTCCAAGGTGTGCATGCCGCACATGTGCGTAACGCACGCTTAAAAGTCCAAGGTGTGCATGCCGCACATGTGCGTAAAAGTCCAGGTGTGCGTGCCGCACATGTGCGTAACGCACGCTTAAAAGTCCAAGGTGTGCATGCCGCACATGTGCGTAAAAGTCCAGGTGTGCGTGCCGCACATGTGCGTAACGCACGCTTAAAAGTCCAAGGTGTGCATGCCGCACATGTGCGTAACGCACGCTTAAAAGTCCAAGGTGTGCATGCCGCACATGTGCGTAACGCACGCTTAAAAGTCCAAGGTGTGCATGCCGCACATGTGCGTAACGCACGCTTAAAAGTCCAAGGTGTGCATGCCGCACATGTGCGTAAAAGTCCAAGGTGTGCATGCCGCACATGTGCGTAACGCACGCTTAAAAGTCCAAGGTGTGCATGCCGCACATGTGCGTAACGCACGCTTAAAAGTCCAAGGTGTGCATGCCGCACATGTGCGTAAAAGTCCAGGTGTGCGTGCCGCACATGTGCGTAACGCACGCTTAAAAGTCCAAGGTGTGCATGCCGCACATGTGCGTAAAAGTCCAGGTGTGCGTGCCGCACATGTGCGTAACGCACGCTTAAAAGTCCAAGGTGTGCATGCCGCACATGTGCGTAACGCACGCTTAAAAGTCCAAGGTGTGCATGCCGCACATGTGCGTAACGCACGCTTAAAAGTCCAAGGTGTGCATGCCGCACATGTGCGTAACGCACGCTTAAAAGTCCAAGGTGTGCATGCCGCACATGTGCGTAAAAGTCCAAGGTGTGCATGCCGCACATGTGCGTAACGCACGCTTAAAAGTCCAAGGTGTGCATGCCGCACATGTGCGTAACGCACGCTTAAAAGTCCAAGGTGTGCATGCCGCACATGTGCGTAACGCACGCTTAAAAGTCCAAGGTGTGCATGCCGCACATGTGCGTAAAAGTCCAGGTGTGCGTGCCGCACATGTGCGTAACGCACGCTTAAAAGTCCAAGGTGTGCATGCCGCACATGTGCGTAAAAGTCCAGGTGTGCGTGCCGCACATGTGCGTAACGCACGCTTAAAAGTCCAAGGTGTGCATGCCGCACATGTGCGTAACGCACGCTTAAAAGTCCAAGGTGTGCATGCCGCACATGTGCGTAAAAGTCCAGGTGTGCGTGCCGCACATGTGCGTAACGCACGCTTAAAAGTCCAAGGTGTGCATGCCGCACATGTGCGTAAAAGTCCAGGTGTGCGTGCCGCACATGTGCGTAACGCACGCTTAAAAGTCCAAGGTGTGCATGCCGCACATGTGCGTAACGCACGCTTAAAAGTCCAAGGTGTGCATGCCGCACATGTGCGTAAAAGTCCAAGGTGTGCATGCCGCACATGTGCGTAACGCACGCTTAAAAGTCCAAGGTGTGCATGCCGCACATGTGCGTAACGCACGCTTAAAAGTCCAAGGTGTGCATGCCGCACATGTGCGTAAAAGTCCAGGTGTGCGTGCCGCACATGTGCGTAACGCACGCTTAAAAGTCCAAGGTGTGCATGCCGCACATGTGCGTAAAAGTCCAGGTGTGCGTGCCGCACATGTGCGTAACGCACGCTTAAAAGTCCAAGGTGTGCATGCCGCACATGTGCGTAACGCACGCTTAAAAGTCCAAGGTGTGCATGCCGCACATGTGCGTAACGCACGCTTAAAAGTCCAAGGTGTGCATGCCGCACATGTGCGTAACGCACGCTTAAAAGTCCAAGGTGTGCATGCCGCACATGTGCGTAAAAGTCCAAGGTGTGCATGCCGCACATGTGCGTAACGCACGCTTAAAAGTCCAAGGTGTGCATGCCGCACATGTGCGTAACGCACGCTTAAAAGTCCAAGGTGTGCATGCCGCACATGTGCGTAACGCACGCTTAAAAGTCCAAGGTGTGCATGCCGCACATGTGCGTAAAAGTCCAGGTGTGCGTGCCGCACATGTGCGTAACGCACGCTTAAAAGTCCAAGGTGTGCATGCCGCACATGTGCGTAAAAGTCCAGGTGTGCGTGCCGCACATGTGCGTAACGCACGCTTAAAAGTCCAAGGTGTGCATGCCGCACATGTGCGTAACGCACGCTTAAAAGTCCAAGGTGTGCATGCCGCACATGTGCGTAAAAGTCCAGGTGTGCGTGCCGCACATGTGCGTAACGCACGCTTAAAAGTCCAAGGTGTGCATGCCGCACATGTGCGTAAAAGTCCAGGTGTGCGTGCCGCACATGTGCGTAACGCACGCTTAAAAGTCCAAGGTGTGCATGCCGCACATGTGCGTAACGCACGCTTAAAAGTCCAAGGTGTGCATGCCGCACATGTGCGTAACGCACGCTTAAAAGTCCAAGGTGTGCATGCCGCACATGTGCGTAACGCACGCTTAAAAGTCCAAGGTGTGCATGCCGCACATGTGCGTAAAAGTCCAAGGTGTGCATGCCGCACATGTGCGTAACGCACGCTTAAAAGTCCAAGGTGTGCATGCCATGCCGCACATGTGCGTAACGCACGCTTAAAAGTCCAAGGTGTGCATGCCGCACATGTGCGTAACGCACGCTTAAAAGTCCAAGGTGTGCATGCCGCACATGTGCGTAACGCACGCTTAAAAGTCCAAGGTGTGCATGCCGCACATGTGCGTAACGCACGCTTAAAAGTCCAAGGTGTGCATGCCGCACATGTGCGTAAAAGTCCAGGTGTGCGTGCCGCACATGTGCGTAACGCACGCTTAAAAGTCCAAGGTGTGCATGCCGCACATGTGCGTAACGCACGCTTAAAAGTCCAAGGTGTGCATGCCGCACATGTGCGTAACGCACGCTTAAAAGTCCACGGTGTGCATGCCGCACATGTGCGTAACGCACGCTTAAAAGTCCAAGGTGTGCATGCCGCACATGTGCGTAACGCACGCTTAAAAGTCCAAGGTGTGCATGCCGCACATGTGCGTAACGCACGCTTAAAAGTCCAAGGTGTGCATGCCGCACATGTGCGTAAAAGTCCAGGTGTGCGTGCCGCACATGTGCGTAACGCACGCTTAAAAGTCCAAGGTGTGCATGCCGCACATGTGCGTAACGCACGCTTAAAAGTCCAAGGTGTGCATGCCGCACATGTGCGTAACGCACGCTTAAAAGTCCAAGGTGTGCATGCCGCACATGTGCGTAACGCACGCTTAAAAGTCCAAGGTGTGCATGCCGCACATGTGCGTAACGCACGCTTAAAAGTCCAAGGTGTGCATGCCGCACATGTGCGTAACGCACGCTTAAAAGTCCAAGGTGTGCATGCCGCACATGTGCGTAACGCACGCTTAAAAGTCCAAGGTGTGCATGCCGCACATGTGCGTAAAAGTCCAAGGTGTGCATGCCGCACATGTGCGTAACGCACGCTTAAAAGTCCAAGGTGTGCATGCCGCACATGTGCGTAACGCACGCTTAAAAGTCCAAGGTGTGCATGCCGCACATGTGCGTAACGCACGCTTAAAAGTCCAAGGTGTGCATGCCGCACATGTGCGTAACGCACGCTTAAAAGTCCAAGGTGTGCTTGCCGCACATGTGCGTAACGCACGCTTAAAAGTCCAAGGTGTGCATGCCGCACATGTGCGTAACGCACGCTTAAAAGTCCACGGTGTGCATGCCGCACATGTGCGTAACGCACGCTTAAAAGTCCAAGGTGTGCATGCCGCACATGTGCGTAACGCACGCTTAAAAGTCCAAGGTGTGCATGCCGCACATGTGCGTAACGCACGCTTAAAAGTCCAAGGTGTGCATGCCGCACATGTGCGTAAAAGTCCAGGTGTGCGTGCCGCACATGTGCGTAACGCACGCTTAAAAGTCCAAGGTGTGCATGCCGCACATGTGCGTAAAAGTCCAGGTGTGCGTGCCGCACATGTGCGTAACGCACGCTTAAAAGTCCAAGGTGTGCATGCCGCACATGTGCGTAACGCACGCTTAAAAGTCCAAGGTGTGCATGCCGCACATGTGCGTAACGCACGCTTAAAAGTCCAAGGTGTGCATGCCGCACATGTGCGTAACGCACGCTTAAAAGTCCACGGTGTGCATGCCGCACATGTGCGTAACGCACGCTTAAAAGTCCAAGGTGTGCATGCCGCACATGTGCGTAACGCACGCTTAAAAGTCCAAGGTGTGCATGCCGCACATGTGCGTAAAAGTCCAGGTGTGCGTGCCGCACATGTGCGTAACGCACGCTTAAAAGTCCAAGGTGTGCATGCCGCACATGTGCGTAACGCACGCTTAAAAGTCCAAGGTGTGCATGCCGCACATGTGCGTAACGCACGCTTAAAAGTCCAAGGTGTGCATGCCGCACATGTGCGTAACGCACGCTTAAAAGTCCAAGGTGTGCATGCCGCACATGTGCGTAACGCACGCTTAAAAGTCCAAGGTGTGCATGCCGCACATGTGCGTAAAAGTCCAAGGTGTGCATGCCGCACATGTGCGTAACGCACGCTTAAAAGTCCAAGGTGTGCATGCCGCACATGTGCGTAAAAGTCCAAGGTGTGCATGCCGCACATGTGCGTAACGCACGCTTAAAAGTCCAAGGTGTGCATGCCGCACATGTGCGTAACGCACGCTTAAAAGTCCAAGGTGTGCATGCCGCACATGTGCGTAACGCACGCTTAAAAGTCCAAGGTGTGCATGCCGCACATGTGCGTAACGCACGCTTAAAAGTCCAAGGTGTGCTTGCCGCACATGTGCGTAACGCACGCTTAAAAGTACAGGTGTCCCCACACATTGGCCATTTTTGCCAATTTTTTGCCAATTTTTTGGATGTCAAAAAATGACTAAATTTACGCTAGTTTCTGCTCATATTAATATCTAAGGCATTATTTTGGCTATATTTTCATATTTTAAGCTTATTTTGACAAGTTAAAAATGGTCGAAAATCGTCAAAAAGTTAAGGTTAACCCCTTTACTTTTTGTCGAAATTTGGCCATTTTTACCAATTTTTTTGAATGTCAAAAAATGACTAAATTTACGCTAGTTTCTGCTCATATTAATATCTAAGGCATTATTTAGGCTATATTTTCATATTTTAAGCTTATTTTGACAAGTTAAAAATGGTCGAAAATCGTCAAAAAGTTAAGGTTAACCCCTTTACTTTTTGGCCAAATTTGGCCATTTTTGCCAATTTTTTGAATGTCAAAAAATGACTAAATTTACGCTAGTTTTTGCGCATATTAATATCTAAGGCATTATTTAGGCTATATTTTCATATTATAAGCTTATTTTGACAAGTTAAAAATGGTCGAAAATCGTCAAAAAGTTAAGGTTAACCCCTTTACTTTTTATCCAAATTTGGCCATTTTTGACAAATTTTTGGATGTCAAAAAATGACTAAATTTACGCTAGTTTCTGCTCATATTAATATCTATGCCTTAGATATTAATATGAGCAGAAACTAGCGTAAATTTAGTCATTTTTTGACATCCAAAAATTTGGCAAAAATGGCCAAATTTCGACAA
The DNA here is from genome assembly GCA_035772405.1 of Chrysogorgia sp. JL179-B06. Lineage (NCBI taxonomy): Eukaryota > Metazoa > Cnidaria > Anthozoa > Scleralcyonacea > Chrysogorgiidae > Chrysogorgia > Chrysogorgia sp. JL179-B06. The sequence goes on from JAYKKM010000085.1 coordinate 847,828, forward strand.
AAAGTAAAGGGGTTAACCTTAACTTTTTGACGATTTTCGACCATTTTTAACTTGTCAAAATAAGCTTAAAATATGAACATATAGCCTAAATAATGCCTTAGATATTAATATGAGCAGAAACTAGCGTAAATTTAGTCATTTTTTGATATCCAAAAATTTGGTAAAAATGGCCAAATTTGGACAAAAAGTAAAAGGGGTTAACCTTAACTTTTTGACGATTTTCGACCATTTTTAACTTGTCAAAATAAGCTTTAAATATGAAAATATAGCCTAAATAATGCCTTAGATATTAATATGAGCAGAAACTAGCGTAAATTTAGTCATTTTTTGACAACCAAAAATTTGGCAAAAATGGCCAAATTTGGACAAAAAGTAAAAGGGGTTAACCTTAACTTTTTGACGATTTTCGACCATTTTTAACTTGTCAAAATAAGCTTAAAATATGAAAATATAGCCTAAATAATGCCTTAGATATTAATATGAGCAGAAACTAGCGTACATTTAGTCATTTTTTGACTTCCATGTTTCTTCAGCAGGTTCTTGTTTTCCTAGATAATAGCAACAAAGGATGGAATGAATGAACAAATGAATGAACAAATTATTTGGACGGACGGCGGACAGATGGATGGATGGATGGAGAAGTGGATGGAGATGGATAAACGAACGAACGAACAAACAAACAAACAAATGAAGGAATGGCTGGACAAATGAATGAATAGACGAATTAAGAAATAAACAAACAGATGGATGGATAGGTGGTAGATTGGGCAGCTAAATGAATGGATAAATGACCATTATACTATAAACATGTTGTGCTGTGTAGGTAGTGTAGAAATACAAATCAAATACTATAAAAGGTTGGTGTACTACCAAAATAATGCGAAGGAGATCAAAGTGTTGTACTGTGTAGGTAGTGTAGAAATACAAATCAAATACTATAAAAGGTTGGTGTACTACCAAAATAATGTGGAGGAGATTCATCAGGAAGTGAAAGTTAAAGATGACATTAATGGTCTACACACTATTTTGGTGGTACACCAACCTTTTAGAGTATTTAATTTGAATAGATAAATGGATGGATAACATTAACGTATCTCAATAACTCCACAATAACCACTGTTAGAGATAACCCCTCTAATCTGGCTATAAATGTCAATTTTCTCATTGTCACTGTAAGATTCTGCTGTTTGGCATTCTGTTTAGTTATGGCTCGACATTGAAATGGAAACTATATAATTTATATATTTGTCTAACTCTTTATTTATACAGTCCTATATTATTTTGAATAAATCTCGTTGACAGTTGATAACAACTGGCGCTAACTAAACAACATGTACATATTTAAAATCATAAAGAAAACATGGAATAGATTAGAAATACAGTAGATTATTTTTGCAGACTAATTCACTACGTAAAAGACGACCACGCAAACTACTCAGTAGTAAACTTTCATAAGCCTTGCCAAACTTTCAAACATTGAACACATAATTTCCCAACGCAACCAGGTGATAAATCAGACATAATTTTACGCTACTCGTAACTTTAAAAGTTACTGTCCATGACCCATTGTTTCGACACTGCAATCTAGTGTCTTCATCAGGTAATCAAGATCGTTGTAAAGTTAGGATCCCTTTTTATACCCTCATAGAACCGATGATGACGTTATCTATTAACAAGATGCAAATAAGCTTCTGGTAATAAACCACCGTCATCGCGATTCAATGGGCCGTGGGCCCGTTGGCTATTGATATGCCAAGCCTCCAGACAATAACCTTTACTGGATTAGTAACTTTTAAAGTTACGTTCACAAAACTTTTTAAAGCCAGAGTAGCGTCAAATTATGTCTGTTTCAAACATTGGTTGACAACATTTAGCCAACTTTATTGCTCGCAACATTGTTCGACCGTTTATCACCCCATTATTGTTGGAAGAGATGGAGTATGTTTTCTATCAAAATTTTGCCAACAAAGATGGGGTGAAAAATGGTCCAACATTACACGTGTATGTTATACATTCTGTAACGAAATATGTGAGCTTGAATTAGACTCTAACAGATAGAGAGTAACAAGGACTGGATACCTGTTGTTGAACAATGTTTGATAGTTTGGCAAAGGCTGTATTACAAATAATTGGCTTTGATTCTGTACCAACCAAAAGGAATCGGCTGATCACAACTCATTTTTTTCATACTCAATATGATCATCATAAAGTTCAACTGGATTAAAATCATCTTCCTCTCCATCTTGTTCAAACTGTTCCTCCACCAGTCTATTGATGTCTTTAACAAGAGGTACAATCTTCTCCCAGGTCTGAAAGATAATAAAAATAATAGTAACTGTAACCAAAATGAAAACAGTAAGGGATATAGGCAAAGACTACATTTTTTACTCATTTGAAGGTGCTGGGGAATTACATTGCAAATAAAGACTCGCAGGGCTGGACCATTGATGTGTTAATTCTAGATGGCCTTCACTAAAACACCATTACAGTACAAAGTGCAGCCTCTCACTTTTGTAGTGTTGCTTTTCAAACGAAAATTAAGTTTGTCATAGGATTGGTAATTTAGAGCTCTTTCATATCTCACGTCGTTCTTGAGATATTTAGACTTATGTAAAGAGCTTTACACATTTTTAGAAAATCGAGTATATCTTTGAGATTATTGAACGAAATCACTTGAAACTTTGCACATTACGACACTTCGTGAAACCAAACATCATAACATCGAAATAATAATGCCAAATTAATTTACTATTTCTACTTTCTTGATTTCCTAAAAATGTGTAAACCTCTTGACATCATAAGTTATCTCATTTGCATATCACATAAGTCTAAATATCTCAAGAACGACTTGAGATATGAAATAGCTCTAAATTATCATTCCTAATAATTTAAGTAAGACAAACTTAATTTTCGTTTCATAGACACTTTAAGCTAGAAGAGATGATAGAAAAATATTGCTTTGTAATTAACAATTCATACTTCTTCAGACAACACTGCTACATCATCAGGAGTGACAACAGTATCCCGAGTTGGCTCGTCCAAGTAGTAAAATGCCTGAAAGATAAAACAACATAAAACTTGATTAACTGATGTGATCATGCAGCACAATTATTTATAAGAAACACAAGCAGCCTTCAACAGCCAATGTAAAATAACAATGTAAAATAATTTAATTTCATATGATAAAATAAATAAATGTAAATAATTTCATTACTAGTGAGTTATCTTTCATCCTGCATAATAATAATAATAATAATAATAATAATAATAATAATAAAAGACGTATTAGGAGCATTATACAATAGTCTCAATGCTCTTACAACAATATATTCTTAATGTTACTTATAAAACTAATTACAGTTTCATTATAAGATAAAGCCTACTACATATATTACCACTATGAACAAAAAACTATTAATTTAAAAAAAGAAAGTCTTAAGTGCTGACTTAAAACTACTTAAAATATCAATGCTTCTAATTTCCTGTGGTAATGAATTCCACAGCTTTGGTGCGGTAACTGAGAATGCTCTGTCTCCATGAGTCACCGTTTTGGATTTTGGCTCAAATAGCAGATATCTCGGTTAGATGATCTTAATGATGATCTTAGATGATCTTATAAGTACTGCATGGCAGTACTTATAGTAATAAAATTGTATTTTTACATGGTTGTTTCAATAATAATTTTCATTATTAATTTAAAACTATAGACTTGCTAATATTACTAAGTGTCAGTACTTGATCTATTTTTTCAAGCATTTCCTTTGACCACCTCGCTCCTGCCTCAAACAGATCTGGCTCCTACAATACATAAACCATTGACATCATAGTATGAGCTGCATAGATTCAATTAATACATATGATGTACATACAATCAATTTCAAAAGCCGTTGGGACACCTCAGATTTTCTAACAGTATATACTCCATATACAGTATATATATACTTCTTCTACGCGAAAGCTTACTCATTCGCAATCTTAAACCTTCTCTAAATGGCAATATTGGTTCTGTGCCACTCTTTCTTTTATAATCTTGTCTGTCACTTTTATTATAGTAACTCTCTCTGATTGGTTATTGCATGCATATTACTCTGTAATTATATATTTAGTCTCATTGCACTCATGTAAATTATTCTCTGAAGATGTTGTGATAATAACAACGAAACGTTAGAACTTTATTAAATATAATATGATTTTACTCTCGTGTCCGACTGAATGGCTTTTATGAAAATAATATGCTGGGCTTTGATACTTATAATTAGAATGCTCAATATACATCATCTTTTTGTCAATGGGGCTACCTTCCCTCTCCCTTCACAATGTTGTCTAGCGAAACAAGTTATCGTTTCGACGAAATTCGCAGAAGACATGACATACAACATTGAGCTGGGGCCCGGGGGAATCACAAGAAGGGAAATGAGTCATAAACCTTGCGAGTGTCCCAACTGTGGTCCCAACACTTTTGAAAATGATTGTAGACTAAATGAATAACTTTCTAACATAACAACATTGATCAGAAAAACAGGCAAGAAGTTAATGAAAGGTAGTATTGTGGTTGTCATTTTTTTGAAAGAACGACATTGAACAGATTGGACAATCATCAAGTACAAGATACTGTAGATACTGTACCTGAAGGAAACAATTAAAGTGCCCCTAACCTCAAAATTTTTTATTGTCTTATTTGTAAGAACTTTTAAAATGATAAAGTAACTTCTTTTGAAGATTTTCACTTCTTCGCTTTCTTTTTGAGATATATCAGTTTGTTTGATATGCCAATATCTGCAATTTCGTCACATATGCATAATAAGTTATCAGAGAATGTTATATATCTTTGCGTTCATGAAATAAAACACTAAAGTGTGAATAACACGTGTGTGCGTTTCTCCCACAACACCAAACTTCTTGATTTTAAAGGATTTCGTTCGAGAATGAAAGAGATACACACATTTCTCCAATAAGTCATTATGCATGTGTGACGAAATTCCAGACATTTGCATATCAAACAAACTGATATATCTCAAAAAGAAAGCAAAGAAACGAAAATCTTCAAAAGAAGTTACTTTATCATTTTAAAAGTTCTTCCAAACAAGACTATAAAACATTTTGAGGTTACGGGCACTTTAAGGATCGTAATAAATAAATAAATTAATTAATTAATGAATAAATTACATGAAGTCAGCGTAACCTACCGTTGTGAGATAAAGTTTAAATTGCTCCAGGTTTATTTGGTTGTCATATGCTTTGAACATGGCTTTCAAAAATGATCTAAATACATAAATAGAATTAGAAAATCTACAATTAAAATACAATAAGCAAATTACAGTAATGGATTGTCATTAGAATGATGAACTGACGATAGTTATTGCTATTATCATTTCTGTTTAAATTATATAAACGAAGGCAGTTTTCCATGATTATGTGGCGGTTTACCCTTCCCATCATTCATCGTGGAACATTTTCCATAAGCGTACCATACAGGGTGGATTTTTGAAAGAAATTTCGGGTAATATTGCTGTTAAATATCATGAAAATTTTATATTTTGAACTGTCTTAATATTAAAGTAATATATTTTAATATTAACTTGTAAAATTCATTAATAATTCACGAGAACATTCAAACGAAATTAATATTTAATTAGCATCTTTAACCCAGGATAAAACATTGATTAATAAAACATCAATGTTTTATCAAAGTTAACTTGCTCAAATTGAGCTTTTTCGGAGTTAAAATAATTTGTTTGTACCGTTTCTACAACTTCCAAACAAAGTATGCATTGTATATTCTATTCATTTTACAACTTCGTTAAAACATTCGCGGCCGATGTTTATCGGCAGTTACAACGGCTCGCCATTATAACTGCCCATAAACATCGGCCGCTCATGTTTTAACTACTTCATAATATATTAGATTAGTTTTGAAGTTGCCCGGTTTAAAATTATACCAACGGCTATATCACATACGATATATGAAGTACTCCCCTATTTCGGTGAAGAAACCGCTGAGAAATCAAGTCACATGAAGTTGCGCCTGCCACACTGCATCCGATGATTGAAAGTCGACTCTTAATTTTTCTGGCAAAAATGTTTTGCTCCCAAACATAACTAGTCAGGTACGCCTATGACATTGTCTCCTATCTATCGCGTGTCTCTTCTCCTTAACCCTACTATACACATGTCCTCATCCATACTGTAGTCTTTTTCCATGTGATATTTGCTCGTCCTCTCGGAACATACCCTTCCACCTTCATCCACACACATCTCTTCACTCAGTCGTCAGATATCCTTCTTCCTTTCCACATGCCTGAACTACCTCAATCAATTGCTCTCCTCAGTACTACACATTATCCTCTCACATTATCTTCTCCATTCTCTCCCTCAACGCCTTGCAAGTTCTTTGTTCCTTCAGGAATACACCACTCATCCACCTGACCTTCCTCATCTCCATCCATTCCATCAAATCATCTAATTCAACTTGCATCACCCATGTTTCCCCCACCATAAATCACTACACTCCGTACACATGCCACATACACGTTCCTCTTCAACTGCAAGCTTCCTAAGCGTTCTCCATTGGTACAAAACATAATAACAAACACCAAGTACCACTAACTTTACACCATCCACAATTTCTCTTGTATGAAGCTGAGAGAATCCAAGGAAATTCAGTTGGTCTAAAGTAGTGTTAGGCAAGTTACAACCAGGGAATTGTGGTCTTGCAGATGCACTCCACCAAATATTTACTGCAATGTTACGGTTAACAGATAAAACATGGTGAAACCTAAATGTGTAAAGGGTATAGACAAAATGTAACAATGCCAATGGTAATACTAAGATTTTATTAGGGACATTCCACCCCTAAAACAAACGCTGGGTGAAACTTGGCATTGTTTATCATATTTTTGCCTGCAATCAGAACAAAAATGGCAGCCTTCAATTTACCAAAGATACGAAAAAAGCAAATTTTCTCTAAAACTATAAAATCACTATAGTAGAGAACTAATACCCATTCTCATGTAAGGCAGCAAATAACTTTTATTTCAGCAGCGCTTGCGTAAAGAGAAAATTTGAGAACTTTGTCTTTCACATTCTTTAAGTACATGTATGACTCATCAAATAATTTCCCAACGCAACCAGGTGATAAATCAGACATAGTTTGACGCTACTCTGGCTTTAAAACGTTTTTTGAACGTGACTTTAAAAGTTACTGTCCATGACCCAACGTTTCGACACTCCAATCAAGTGTCTTCATCAGGGGTGATCGTTGTAAAGTTATAGGATCCCTAGTTATACCCTCATAGAACTGATGATGAAGACAGCGTCGATCTATCAAGAAGACAGCGTCGCTGATGGTACCGCGGATTAGTGGTAACAATTTTGGAATTTTCCCACGCAATCTCGTGGTAGGTTACACACGCGTGCTCCGACAAAGCAGAATTTTCCTTTTTTGAAATGAAAACAGCCTTTTAGTGTTCTTTTAAACGCGTACGAAACTGACGTTTAGTCTGACCGATGTACCCCTGATCACAGCCATTGCACGGAATGGCATAAATAGCGTCTTTCCTCTGTTCCTTCGCAATACGACCCTTACTGGTTTCGCAAAAATATGACCCAACTTAAAGAAGGTTTTTGAGCAACTTTTACGTTGAAACTATACCTAAGATGCTTTTAATTGGTTCCGTCTAAATAAAAATAAGAGAACTTCAATGTGTCGAAAACTACTTAAAGAGTATACTTACGTATATTCATGGACGACGTTTCGGACGATGTATCCTTCTTCATCTGACCTGAAGAAGGACACATCGTCCGAAACGTCGTCCATGAAGATACGTATATGTAAGTATTTTTCAACACATTGAAGTTCTCTTATTTCTCCTTTTCATATGAGATCCATTTCTTTTGAGAACTTAGCAGCTTTCATAGTTTTCATATTCTAAAGAACCTCAATCGACTGGAACAATGGACTGGGTGCAAAAATAAAATTCAAGCAAAAATTCTTCTTCTTAAGAATATAAATTGCAAACAAAAGTATTATAAATTTTTCTTTTCAAAATTATGTTGTTATAATAATAATAAAGACGTATTAGGAGCATTATACAATAGTCTCAATGCTCTTACAACAATATATTCTTAATTTTACTTATAAAACTAATTACAGTTTCATTATAAGATAAAGCCTACTACATATATTACCACTATAACAACAAAAGACTATTAATTTAAAAAAAGAAAAGTCTTAAGTGCTGACTTAAAAGTACTTAAAGTATCAATGCTTCTAATTTCCTGTGGTAATGAATAATGAATTCCACAGTTTTGGTGCGGCAACTGAGAATGCTCTGTCTCCATGAGTCACCGTTTTGCATTTTGGCTCAAGTAGCAGATTTAGGTTTGATGATCTTAAAGCACGAGTAGGTTTATATTTAGTTAGTAAATCAGTAATATAAAGAGGTGCCTGGCCATGTAAAGCTTTGAAAGTAATTATCATGAGTATCTTAAAAACGGTATGGCTCTCGTTATATGGCTCTTTTAAAGCTATTGACTGGGCATTAATATTTCTAACTAAGTGAGCATATGCAAATTTTATAACTTCTCATGCCGCAGTTGCTTTCAGTGTCAGCTGGTGTAGTGTGGATGCCAAAAATACAATTAATTTTAATAAAACAGTTTGGGATTTAATCATTTTTGCTTGAGAGTTTACGTGTGATAATTCGCACACAATAACGTTTCCTATGCGTATGTTGAAAGCGTCAGAGCATGCCGGGCTGTGAGAAGTTGGTGCATGCATTTATAACATCAAAACTTGACAGCTGCAATAGCATCCTTTATGGCTTACCAGAAGCTGAACTGAGCAAGTTACAGCGAATTCAAAATACAGCTGCTAGATTTGTTGCAAGGGTTACAAAATCAGAACATATCTCCCCTGTGCTTCGTAATCTTCACTGGTTACCAGTGAGATCATGGATTGTTTTTAAGATACTGATAATTACTTTGAAAGCTTTACATGGCCAGGCACCTATTTATATTACTGATTTACTAACTAAATATAAACCTACTCGTACTTTAAGATCGTCTACCGAAATCTGCTACTTGAGCCAAAATCCAAAACTGTGACTCATGGAGACAGAACATTCTCAGTTGCCTCACCAAAACTCATGTGGAACTCATTACCACAGAACATTTGAAGCATTGATATTTTAAGTAGTTTTAAGTCAGCACTTAAGACCTTTCTTTTTTAAATTAATAGTTTTTTTGTTCATAGTGGTAATATATGTAGTAGGCTTTATCTTATAATGAAACTGTAATTAGTTTTATAAGTAACATTAAGAATAATATTGTTGTAAGAGCATTGAGACTATTGTATAATGCTCCTAATACGTCTTTATTATTATTATTATTATTATTATGAATCACACGCGTCAAAGAACAATTAAAACTGAAAACTAAAATGAACTTTCACTTTCATTACAGTACCAGAGATAAGGAATGTATATGCAATCTCCAGGCACCATTTTTATATAGTGATATTCAATATTCTTGAAACCAGGGTACTTGACTAGGTCCACCCTAATAAATACAAAAACAAATACAGTAGCATTACAAGCAATATACAGTAAGTTGAACCTGTTATTTCAAACTCAAATGAGTGATAAAACGTGTTGTGCTACGTAGGCAGTGTCGAAATACAAATCAAATATCTAAAAAGGTTGGTGTACTACCGAAATAGCGTGTACTGTGTAAGTTGTCTAACGTTTCGAGCGAAGGAGTGAAACGTGACAAAGGGCCTTCGCTCGAAACGTTAGACAACTTACACATTATTTTAGCAGTACACATGTAAATGAGATGGTCTCTGACGTCAGGTGCAGGGTAGAGAATTTTCACACATTAAAATATTAGTTCCATCTTCAAGTTTGTTCCACAAATTTACTTGAAAACGTGCGTATAATAACTCCTCATGATAATGAACGTTGTAAACTTAGCAATCACTGAGACACGAGACATTTTTTAATGAGTGAAAATTCTCTACCCTGCACTTGACGTCAGAGACCATCTCATTTACATATCAAACAAACTGAAATATTTCAAAAACGAAGTAAAATACGAAAAAGTTGTAAAAGGTGTTACTCTATCATTTTACGAGTTCTTTCATATTAGATAAACTTAATTTTTGCTGCCAATGTCCTTTAATAGAACTAACGTTTCGTCACTTCACTTCACTTGATACATATTTACAAAAATCTCGGCTTAAATAACCTTAGGCAATTACAAAAATAGATATGATAAGAAGGAAAGAATTAACGAGTTGGTGTGCGTCATCGTTCGAGGATTTTTCTATTCTCTGACTTTGATGTCATTCTTAGAGAAAGTTTATTAATACTAATAGCTAAAATTAATCCTTCCCGACTTAATACCAAACATTAGTTCCTTTCCGTTAGCGTTGTTTTGATTTTTCATTCCCTGATGAATGACGCACGCAAACTCAACAATTCTTTCCTTCCTCTTGTCATATCTATTTTTGTAATTAATTGCCTACTCTTTAATGAAACTTTACTTATAATGAAACTGTAATAAGTTTTATAAGTAAATTTAAGAATATATTGTTGTAAGAGCATTGAGATTTGAGACTATTGTATAATGCTCCTAATACGTCTATTATTATTATTATTATTATTACTCTTTAAGCTTAGATTTTTGTAAATATGTATGATGTTACTCGTGATTAGTGACGATATGTTATTTGGGTCTGGTGTTTTTGAAAATTATTTGCTGGGCAATAATATTTACAGTATCATTATATAACACTCATACAATCTCGATTGTGATTGGCTAAAAAACCTACAGACAATTCTTGATGTCTGGCCACCTACAAAATATCAAAAATTGTCTGTAGATGACGTAATTGTCTTTGCGTGTGGCTTACTTCCTAAACTGCTTAAAGGCTTCTGCATTGTTATTATTGCATAAAACAATTATTGGATTTGGCTTACACATGATATCAAGAATTATCCAGATAACATTGACCTCGGTCTGGATAATTCTTGATATCATGCTCAGTCTCATCCAATAATTGTTTATTATTGACCCATGTTACTCATATGAGAAAAACCAGACAATGCAGCCTCAGACTCTGGAGCGATTAAAAGCAGCATTAAAAATCACTAAAGGTCGTGAAATGTGACTTTAACCTGAGTCATTTGAAAACGAAATCACTGTTGGATAATTCTTGATATCATGTTCATGCATCCAATAATTGTATATAATGTTTTCCACCTGGTATTTCAAACTCAGTCTTGGGAAAATGAAAAATAGTTTGAAATAATCATCTGTCAGTAGTTTGTGTTAAGAATATTGTGTTGTTTCTAATTTCTTCAGTGAACATTGATGACCAGAACTCAGTTCAGTCAAACAAGATTCAACGTAGTAATTTCAATATACCGTACTGGCAGTAAATTGTTTGCTACTCAAGCTTTACTGCACAAACTCAGAAAAATCTTTCTGAGCCCAGATGGAAATCAAACCTGCAACTTTAATTCCATTCTTAGACTTATAATTACTGTGTATAGTACAAACATTCTGAGCACTTAATAGTCCACCATACACATGCTATAGGCAGAAATATATGCATGTGAGAGCATATTGTACAGTTTATAATAGTAATGTAATGTAATGTTACGTGACTTAATGTAATGTAATGTGACGTGACGTAACGCAATGCAACGTAACGTAACTTAATGTTACGGAACATAATGGAACTTAGCGTAGCGCAGCGTAGAACGGAACGTAACGTTATGTAACGTAATGTAATGTAATGTAACGTTATGTAACGTTATTTAATGTAACGTTAGGTAACGTTATGTAATGTAACGTTATGTAATGTAACGTTATGTAACGTAATGTAATGTAACGTAATGTAATGTAACGTAATGTAACGTAATGTAATGTAAACAGGACCCCAATGAAAAACACTTTGGTGACATGGGTATCCTGAATAAATATTATTATTATTATTATTAATGTTATATAACTGCACCTTTCCACATCCACATTGGAATAGGCCGATTTCCTATTTTCAATGACAACCTAAATTTGAAAGGAAATAGATCATTCAGAGATGGAGGTTATGTTAATCAAAAGGAAGAGTAGAGGAAAACTAGACCAGCACCATATACTACAGAACCAGTTGAATTCTCAGCTGATTTAAGGCCCTACTGTGTAGTGTAGTGTACAGTGTAAAGTTGCATTTTCCCAAAATTAATGGTACGGTTACCCCGTCAATACCCCTTCAACTACCACTGACATAACTCCATACACTGCCAGAAACTGCTAGCAAATCGCACATACATTACTGAGGGTTTATGGGGACAAGATCTATTCATTTGTGCATGGTAGCTGTGGTTTCTAAACGTGCTTAGATTTGCAAAATGCTTTCCCATGGTGAAATATTTTCTGCATAAACCCTTAGCCTGTGTATAGCCTGGATACACCCGGCTATATCCACCGGGAGGTTCCCGGCTGTGCGCAGGCTCAGGCCTGACGAGAGGGGGGGGGGGTCAGCCTGGTCGTTGAACAGGGGCCCATGGCCAAAGGGGGCCCATGGCCAAAGGGGGCCCATGGCCAAAGGGGGCCCATGGCCAAAGGGGGCCCATTTTTAAGCAAACGTTATACATTAAAAAATTACAAAGAATATGTTATAGATTATCTTAACTGTGAAGCGATAAAATCATTTTTGTAATAATCAAGAACTGCAGTTTTAGCTGATTAACCGTTGCATTGCAGTGTCTGTAAACTCGCTAATGGCACTGGCATAGGGCCCTTTATGGCTTTATCACTGCGATAAAGCTTGTCTGCGTGATACAAAACGACAAATTTGGGAATTGGGGGGTAGAGGGGCCCATAAATATTTTTTGACCAGGGGCCCATAAATATTTTTTGACCAGGGGCCCTAAATTTCTCTCGGCAGCCCTGCACAGGCTAATAAACAATATGCTCACATTATGGTCGAATTGCTCACCTGGTCAGAATATTTGTTGGGGTCGATAAGGTACATTTCCTTCTCTCCAGAAAATAGACAATTGAAGTTCTCAGCAGAATCGTAATGCAGAACAGACTTTGTCCCTCCACTACTGAACCACATCAACTAAATGTTGAGGAATTGTTTCGAAAGAAGTTAAATCCAATTATCAGAAGATATAATATATTATATGTCTATTTACAACATCAAGTTATTGTACTATTTTCATGTACATTATAGTACTGACCTTGTCCAAGAGAACATTTACAACAGCAGGACACAGCAACGATGGAGGCAAGTAGACATCCTTGCTATAAGAAAAAAATGACTGTTTTTAGGTTGTGGAAAAGTGCAATACATTACTTTATTGCCTGTAAATTATCATCATTAATTATTATAAGTATCGTCAGTAAAACCTTACTGGTAATCTATTGTAAATATTGAAATCTGATTGGTAATACGCTAATTCACTATCAAGTAGTTGATAGATATAGGTAAGTACTTGTGACTCAATACTAAGGGAATTGTCTATTTCCAGGTGATAGCTATTTAACTCTAATTGTATAATGAATAATGATTATGATTATCAATTTTACCACACAGTTAAAGGCCTATCTACAGGATACGATTCATCGTATACGATTGTCATTCTGGCGTACATTGTCATATACGATTGTCGTACTGGCGTATACAATTGTTTGCACATGACATAATTCTTGTTTATGATTCGATGGCGAATGTTGACACGCGTGTACAGTTTGATCACATACACCAAGATGACAATCATATACGACAAATCGTATCATGTAGATGGACCTTAAGATTGCTAAAAAGTTACCAGAAGACTATTTTACATCTTCTTGGTAAAAACATCACCAGCAACTCAATGATGCCATAAATAATGTAAATTGAACTAGAGTGGAATATTGAACTATTGAACTTGGAGTGTTAAAACATTGAATAATACAACTTTTTGGCTAAAAGCACAATTTATAGGGGTCCCTAGGGCCTACATTTTAATCATTTATGCCCCAAGGGTGATCAGCACCAGTAACATCTCTTAATAATATCAATATTTAACCAATCATATAAGTAATGAGAATTAATGAAATAATCACAAAAGGTGATCTGACATGTTTTTAAACATAATTCTCCCAACTAGTTATTACTAGGGAATACCCCAATAAGCTAGAAGCAGAGGTGGCGTCAGGAATTCCCTGACGCAGAGCCTAAGTTCCCCGACAGGGGGGTTAACAGGTAATTGTAATTCCTCTAGGTGCGGGGGCATGGTCCCCCAGGGAATTTTTGATTTTCTAAGCCTCTGAAATGCTATTTCCTGCATTTTGGAAACAGTGAAAATCATGATTTTGTAGTTAGTATTTCCTTACTGTATACCAAACTAGCTCATTCCCCAACAAATTTTTCCCTGACAGGGGGCTGTAGCCACCTCCCACCCCCCTGTGGCACCACCCCTGGTCAGATCAGCTTGGTCCAACCCAGAATTTTATTTTGAACCCGTCTCTGCCAGGTCATAGACCACAACGGCTGGTTACAACTTTGTGAAAGATCTCGCACTCAAATGAGCACTTCACATCAGCACAAGATGGCGAAATCAATTGGCGCCAAAATTCGTGAGAATAAAGAATAAAATCAATTGGCGCCAAAATTTGTGAGAATAAAGCCTGATAGTAAAGGCCTGATAGTAAAGGCTGTTTCCCGTTACGCCCGCGCAGATAAAGCGGCGTATAATAAAATGGCAAGTCTACTTCGCTTAACCCCGTTTCAAACGTCGAACAGCTTGTCGTTTTCCAAACCTAATGTAAATTAACAAATTCCTTTGTTGTGTTCGACGTTTCCTTTGGTTTCCCCTACTATTAAACGGTACTTACCCGATAAAGTCAGGAAGCGAGGTAACCATGTATACATCCTCTTGGGTGTATCGTTTCACGAATTCGTTGAAGGAAAGCTCTTCAGCCGGGAGAGAACGATTCTCTTTCTTCGCTTGCTCGACAACAACCATGTAGTCGTTGCCTTCGGAGATGTTCAAGAAGTAGTCGTCTGTCCAACGGGTGAACGCCGGCGAAATCGTTGCTCCCCCTCGTATCTGTAAAGGTTTGCTACCGTTCACATATTCTCGGAAAAAAGCGGAAGGTGTGGGGAAGTAATCCAGCGAATCGACATCGAGAGTCTTCCCCTGGGAGCCAAATGGTTTTAAATGGCCCGGGTGAGAGACGAGGTCTTCGTATACTTCGCTGTGCTCTTCGCCGACACAGCAAACCAGAAGACCGACGAAGAGAAATACCTTGAAATAAAGCGATGAGAACACACGGTCCATGGCAATCGTCAATGCCGATTGTCTTCGAGCGGCTTTATGTCAGCTTTCGTTTCTTGTGGAATTAACAATTCTAATGATTCCACCACAGCAGGTATAATATCTTTATCTATTTGTTCACTTTCTGCCACAATTAATAGACTGACACACACAAGTGTCTCATCAAGATTAGCATTAGCCACTTTGGTCGGAACGAAATTTACCCATCTGACTAGAATTTCTGTGTAGATCAAGGCATAATAATGTGGCGGAAAGAAAATACAAATCGAGCGGAATCGAGTAATAACATTACTTGACAGGTCTATCCGCGTTCTGCAAGATTAGTGATCGATAAACAGCTGGGGACATCTGGGTTTTCCCTGACTAATTAAGTTACAAAATGTTAATATGTTATTATATAAAAATAACAAATTAAAAACGCACGCGCTGATTGGCTGAAAGCCGTGGTTCTATAAATAACTCCAGGAAAACATGGGGATTTTCCCGCCATTTTTATAAAATCGACCGTAAGACGAACCTTTGCTCACAAACAGCTAAAATGTCGATAAATATGTTCTGTGACAGCCAACAAGAAGAAAAACGAAAAGATTGGATGCTTTTCTTCACAGTTTAAGAGCGTTTATGTTCATTTGAGCAGCCGACGACGCTGTCTAGCGTGAGTAAGGAGAATGTATATTTTCATCATTTTAACAAAAGAGTCTTATTTAAGAAATAAAAAAACGTGTCGCGTGTGATTATCGAGTTATAATGGCACGAGAGATGCGTGTAAAACACGAGGCGATAGCCGAGTGTTTTACTAGCTTCTCGAGTGCCATTATAACTCGATAATCACACAAGACAAAGTTTTTTATTTCTTTTATAAAAGAACGGCCATTAAATTAACAATAAAGCCATGAAAAATGTAGATTTACCTGTTATAAATGACGTTACTATGTGCGTTGCTAGGAAGCCTATGATGAAAACACGTTGGCGATTTTAGCGATGAAAATGCACTCAACGTTGCAGTTAAAACATTCTGTTGTATTAGTACCTTGATTAGCTTTGTATCCAGCTATTCTTTGACTTTCTTTTGTGATTTAAACTACTTAAAATCCGTCAAAAACGACAAAATCTACGCGAGGAACACGTCAGCTTATACTTTATTGAGTTATAATGCACGTGTTTTGAGCTCAGTAACCAATCAGATAGCGTGTACTCGCTCATTTACTTCCGGTTATTTTATAATATCAATTATTAGATGAGTCTATTAAGCAAAATATCATGATTTGTCAGTGGCGAGCTACCTCTGCGTTCAGCATCGGCAAATAACTGGTCGCGAGACACTGACAAATCATGATATTTTGCGATAGACGACTTCAATAATTGATTTATCATTCAACAACAAAGATTCATCACTTGTTCTTGCCTCCCAAATACTTTCAATTTCGTCGCCCGACAGCTGAGGAAATCTAGCTGTCATAATTTTGTCCGCATGAAAACAACAAGGTTGCGAAAATTATTTGAAACAGCTGTTGCTAGTGCGCATGCTCAGAAAATTAGTTGCAGCAAAAGGCAAATTTTACAATTGCGCATCTCAGAAAATTATAAATCGTATATACGAAACGAGAAAATGCGCCGGTAGGAATTTTAGGTTTGAATGAATGAATAATGAATGAAAATAATATTTAATGAGGAAGCTCTCATTACATCACGTGTTTTTCACAGAGGTCCTACAGTTTCACTATACGGAATTTAATGAGATGAGTCCACGAGCATTTTGTACAGATTTACAAAGCGGCAGATACGTAGAGCACCTAGTCACCAGGACTTTGGTGATTGTTTAATAACATATATGCTTCGTTCTTTAAAAACCCCGCTTTAAATTTCTGTTTTGATTCAGTAATAACCCTGCTTTTAACAACCCTGCCTTTCTGAATCGAAACAGAAATTTAAAGCGGGGTTTTTAAAGAACGAAGCATATATGTTATATAAACAATCACCAAAGTCCTGGTGACTAGGTGCTCTACAGTATCTGAAATAGCCGCCACCCCAAATAACCTAGCACCTGTACCTTCACTGATCTCGAAAGAAGACTGGATCGAACAACTATTCCTCAGAAAATGAAGCCGGATGTCCGCCATTACTAAGGGACCAACTGAGGATACTATGAGGTTTTTTGTTGGATTATGTACTCTATATATATAATTTTGCTATAAAGAGGACCAGAAGATATTTCTCAAATTACTGGGTAAAACGATTCATGGCCTACCTACAGATTTACTGCGACTTTGGTCCCTTAGCAATGGCCGCCGTTGGCTCTAATTATTCAGTGAGAGAAGCCTGATATGAGACGTCAAATTAGGTTCAAGATTTTATGCATTTAATATTAACAAAGAAACTATATTGGCCAGACACTAAACCTATTTCGCGAGCGTCACAGTTTGATTTGCTTGCAAACTCGGAGCTTCTAATGATCTCTCGTCAATTTACATTACGCAAATATGCAAGCTTCAAAATCAGCTCATCAGATATCATACAATAGAAAGCTCAATCCAGTCCTATTTTTGAGATCAGTGAGTACCTTCAGTCAAACGGTTTATCGGCTATTATAAGTTATATAGCTGTTCCATATTAATGAAGAAAAAGCTCCTTCTAACGAAGAAACCAATTTTGTGTTGAGTTCATGTCGCAGCAAGTTCTATACACTATAAAAATACTCCTAGGTAAGCGGTCCTACCCGAGTTCAGACTATGGTATTGTACTGACTGTTAATGGCTCGGCCATTGCAAATTTCCACCACTGCACTGCAGGAGGGATCGAGTTAACACGACGCATGCTCGAACGGTGTTCTTTTGCTTACGTCACTAGTCCCAGTACTTTATGAGTCCGTCCCAGCCGCAAGTTGCCACCTTGGATGTTTCGTGGGGATGCCAGGCACAGCCAATGCACACTGCATCATGGGCTTTGAACTTACTATAGATAAATAGATAGATAGATATATAGATATATAGATATATAGACAGACAGACAGACAGACAGACAGACAGACAGACAGACAGACAGACGGACGGACGGACGGACGGACGGACGGACGGACAGACAGACAGACAGACAAATACATGTAGATAGATACATTAGACAGACAGACAGACAGACAGACAGACAGACAGACACATTAGACACATTAGACAGACAGACAGACAGACAGACAGACAGACAGACAGACAGACAGACAGACAGACAGACAGACAGACAGACAGACAGACAGACATCTATGTATCGTAGAGTTGTGCAAGGAACCAGGAGTTTCTAGTTTAGACTATGCTAACATAATCTACAAACTTTTTAGTCTGATTACCAGGCAATTTATCCTATCTCTTTCTTCGGGATTGAAAAAATCTATGAAGACATAGTCATACCTGCCTGATTCTAGTTCCTTGCACAGCTCTAGCATTTCTGACAATTCATTTCATTTCGTTTCACAAACACTTTAATTGTACCTGTAAAGTTTGGTTGTCTTCCAATCCCAGATAAATAATTTGCCATCAGCGTCACCAGATATTACGTACCTTTATTACAAAATTAGAAATTTGCTTATAAAATAGCTTTAATATAAGGTCACTTCTGATTGGCTGTGCTCCATTTCTTGATGGTACTCCAGCCAAAATACAAACGAAATTCATATGAAAGATCTAGTCTGCCATAGCACACTGCCTCTCGCCCGCACCCCCCCCCCCCCCGGGAGCGACCTTAGTTTATTTCCAAAGTTCAGTATTCAGATCAATTAAGTTAAGATATCGAAAGTTGAAGTTCCAGAGATTGTCCAATTTCGACTCTTGTTTCTCAAATATAACATCATTGAGTACTTCTGAGTACAATTGAGTGCATAAGAAACTCCTCTACTTTCCTGCATGAGGAACTAAATAGTTTATTTCGACTAATTCTCCTCCAAAGAGCACTATAGACAGGTACGAAAGACCTCCTTCATAATGGCGAGTTTAAATATTCTTTTATATGCATGCAAATTATCCTTTCTGGCCTCGTTACAAAGCAAAGATTCTTTGGAATTACAGACACACGAACGAGGTCAGAAAGGCTAATTTAATTTGGGTGCCATTATGAAAGACGTCCATGTGATCGCCATCAAAACAGCTCCACTGCCGATAAAGAAACACTCAATGACATCATATTGTCAAAATAAATATGGCGTTAAAATCCCCCAATTTTCAACTTCAACTAGCCATATCTTCTTAAGGCGCATCTAAACGATACGATTCATCGTATACGATTGTCCTTTTGGCGTACATTGTTGTATATGATTATCGTACTTGGTGTATGCAATTGTTTGCACACGACATAATTCTTATTTATGATTCGATGGTATTCGCCATTGACATGCCAGTTTACATGCGTGTACAATTTGATCACATACACCAAGATCATAATCGTATACGACAAATCGTATCGTGTAGAAAGGCCTTTAACTAAATTGATAGGAATGCTGAAACTTTGCGTGTAAACTAAAACTTCAGTAAGATGGTTGATAGAAATACAGTCAATAGAGAAAATGCGCGCGCACAAACCTGCCATCGGGGGAAAAATTCACTTGACATGCGTAACCAGCCACCATGTGGCCTTTGAATGTCTTCTTTCGGTTCAAACGGACACGAGTTTGTACTCCAAAGATCAAAATTTGATTATCCATTGACTGACAAGCCATCCATTTCTCTGATAAAAGAAAATATATATATATATATATGAAGACTTCAGGACTGTTATTATTTCACGGGTGTGATTTTTGTCCGTGGGTTTCCGACAGGAAAGGGATGACCAAAAAAACTTTTAGATTCTAACCCAGTACACAAATTATGTTACGTACGTATTTAATCTGTTTTCAGAATTGAAATCGATTAAATATTGACCAAGATAACGATCAAAAATCTGCGAAGAAGCGGCCATCTGCAAATACAGGGCATGCAACGGAGGCAAGGGGTTATTGCGTATACGTATTTCTAGTATCCTCTATAGTTATATCTACATACCGTTTGGATGAACTGTTATAGACGGCATAGAATGCATACTTGGCTCTGCAATGTATTTAGCATCAACAGGAATGTCCCTAAAAGGAAGTTTATGAAAATTAAGTTTTATGTATTTCAACGAACTCCTAAAATAACGAGGAATGTTAATTTATATCTCTTTCATATCTCACGTCTTTCTTGAGATATTTAGACTTTTGAGATATGCATAACCACCGACGTCACGAGGTTTGCAAACCTCACCTCGCCCTCACCCCACCTTACCTCGCCTCTCCGTACCTCACCTCACCTCGCCGTACCGTACCTCACCTTTCCTCACCCTCACCTCACCTCACCTTACCTTACCTCAGCTAACCTCACCTCACCATACCTCGTAGCCTGCGCGCAGTCCCATACCAGGGACTGCGCGCAGGCTACATACCTCGCCTCTCCGTACCTCACCGTACCGTACCGTACCTCACCTTTCCTCACCCTCACCTACGCTACCCCACCTCACTTCACCGCACCTCACCTTACCTCAGCTAACCTCACCTCAAGGATAACCAAAAACGCATGTTTTACTCACTTCTAGTATCCCATAATACAAAGCGCCCATATGTATATTGATATTCGCGACCATGTATATATAAACACTATAAATCACTCACCATTCCCACACTCGCACACTTTTATCATCCGAAGTGCTGACGAACTTTCTGTTATGGTCGACAAATGCGATCTGGTTAACAGCGCCTAAATGTCTGGAAATCAAAGAAAGGAAGGATAAAAATAATGGAAGAAGTGGAAATATTTAACAATTGAGTCTATGAGTTCAAAAACGACGACAGCGAATTTGCTCCTTGCACTCAATGACGTTGAAAAGAAACTGCCGCTGTACATCAAGACTGGAGATCACGCAATAACACATATACGCGCCCGGGGGTAGAAATACCCCACGTCTACGCAAACTGTATTAAATAGAGGTAGAAATACCCCACGAATACGCTATCTGTATTAAAATGAATACCTGTCATATTCTTGAACAATTTCATTTGATCGAGTGTCCCACTAAAATAAGCAAAAACAAAATCATATTATAGGACAAGTTGTTAAAGTGCCCATAACCTCAAAATGTTTTATTGTCTTGTTTGGAAGAACTTTTAAAATGATAAAGTAACTTCTTTTGAAGATTTTCGTTTCTTTGCTTTCTTTTTGAGATATATCAGTTTGTTTGATATGCAAATGTCTGGAATTTCGTCACACATGCATAATGACTTATTGGAGAATGTTATATATCTTTCATTCTCGAACGAAATCCTTTAAAATCAAGACGTTTGGTGTTGTGGGAGAAACGCACACACGTGTTATTCACACTTTAGTGTTTTTATTTCATGAACGCAAAGATATATAATATTCACTGATAACACATTATGCATGTGTGACGAAATTCCAGATATTTGCATATCAAACAAACTGATATATCTCAAAAAGAAAGCGAAGAAGTGAAAATCTTCAAAAGAAGTTACTTTATCATTTTAAAAGTTCTTCCAAATAAGACAATAAAATTTTTTACTTTAACTGAGTACAACAGAAGAATGCGCAAACTCTCAACAGCTCTCATCGGATCTCACTCTTGTTCGACCATAGCCGGCATAGCGGTTCCACAGATGTTTCAAAAATGCTTATTGAGATATGTTTGCTTACTGTTAATATCTTCTTGTCTGATGTACCACAAACGAACAGGTGTTGTTTATCCTAAAAAGTGAAATCATGGGTCAAGTAACTTATTGAACTTGTTTTAAAGTAAAATAGAAAAAGAGTAAAAACAAACAAACAAACAGAATAATAATAACAAAACAGAGTAGAAAGCAAAACAGAAAACAAAAAAATAAAACAGAAAACAAAACAAAACAGAAGACGAAATAAAGAAACAAGTGCATTAATGGCAAAAGATCTATCTGTACCTCATCTGGATTAAATTTGACACAATATGGAACTTTTCGGTTCGTGAACTTTCCCATACATTGACCTTTTAACGGAATTGAAAAGGTAGGTTAAGTGAGTATATAAAGACAACATAATACATCAAGAAACATCGCATTATAATGCAAAAGGTAATGTATTATTAGCATTATAACTACACCAATGAAAGAAGGAATTGAAGGGAGGTATTGAAGTACCGAAGGAAGGAAGGGAGGAAGGATGGAAGGAAGGAAGGGAGGATGAAGGAAGGGATCGCTTGGATGGAAGGGAGGGAGGATGGAAGGGAGGGAGGATGGAAGGGAGGGAGGATGGAAGGGAGGAAGGAAGGATGAAGGAAGGGAGGATAAAGGAAGGAAGGGAGGATAAAGGAAGGAAGGGTGGAAGGAAGGAAGGGTGGAGGAAGGAAGGGAGGAAGGGAAGGTAGGAAGGAAGGAAGGGGCGAAGGAAGGGCGGAAGGAATTGAGGGAGGATGAAGGAAGGGGTAGAAGAAAGGAAGGAAGGAGGGAGGGAAGGTAGGAAGGAAGGGACGACGAAGGAAGGAAGGAGGGAAGGGAGGGAGGGAGGATGAAGGGAGGAAAGAGGGAAGGAAGAACCGAGGGCTAACAATCTTTACTTGCAGCCGGTGGTCAAATTGCGAAGGACGCAGATCTAACGTGGCTGCGTCAAAGGAATACGAATCAGGCAGCCACCATCCTACCCTTGTCTGACCACAAAGCACAGTTAAGATCTTAAGTATTGATTTTACAGAAGTCGAAGAACAGGAGAGAACCAACAACATCAACTCTACTCACACGAGTCTGAAACTCGGAAGTCAACTACTATAACCCCGTCCACCAAGGCTTAACTTTGTATATAACCTACACTGACACCAGTCTGTATGAGATAATACTATGGGCAGTAAACATTACATTAGCGTCTAATAGTGCTGTTGTTACAATACCTGTTTCTGTATCCCAAAGTTTGCAATATCTGTCGTAGGAAGCACTCAAAAACGTGTTACCCTCGTTGTTGAAACAAATATCACGCACAGCTTTGCTATGACCTACATAATAAAACACTACATGATCAACTCACTTGAAAGGCCCATATCGATGAAACTATAGATAGATTGACATCACATTCAAGTGCCTTCGCTCTATACATCAGTGCGTCATTTTCTATTTCTTCAACTACACTTCGCCACATGAAATTAAGAGTACTAGCCTAAACTTACCATTAAATGTCCTCACGAGTCTTCTATTACCGTAAACTTCCCAGAGCTTAAAAAAACGTGGTGGAAATTTAAATAAGTTATGGAGTTATAGGAAGTTACCAAGACCTGGTAGTAACACTATTTTATTATGACTCAGCTTGTTGTCAGGCCTGAACGCAAAACAACGCATACTGATTGGTTCTGGATTTTTTTTAAAAATTTTAAAAATTAAAGGGAAATGGCAATAAAAATTTTTTTTGTCTCATTTGAAAGAACATTAAAAATGATATATGAAGACCTTTTACAGATTTTCCATATCGTTCTTGGTTCTGTAAATATTTCACTTCTTTTTAACAAAGAACATTGAACATTCCGCCATCTTGGATATGCATAACCATCCTTGGATATGCGTGACGTCACAACCAGGGTAGAAATGTTTTTTATATCAGCAATTATCGAGTCAAATCGTAGTTGTTTTGGGTGTTGTATACTTTTAAGTGAACTAGCAATCCATTTGAACGCATTCCACTGATATTTGGGCAATTATTTACAACTTTTAGAATGTTTACCCAGGTTTTGACGTCACTTAATTAGATCTAATTATAAAACAAGATGGCGGATTGCAGATATTTTTGTTCACACATATTTCAAAAATTAAGGAAGTTACGGGGAAATTTTAAAAGGTCTTCATATATTATTTTAAATGTTCTTTCAAATGAGACAAAAAATTTTTTATTGCCATTTCGCTTTAAGAAAATTAAAATGTTTTTTAAAAATTAAAATTTTGTTATGTCAATATTATCATTATTATCATTATCATTATAATTGGGAAACATTTTGAACTGGCTAACCTTAACCTTGCAGTCCATACTACAGGACAGCAGTAGGTGAGCTGACTTTGGGAAAAATCTGATGGCAGAAACACCTTTTGTGTGACCAGACCTACATAAGGTAGAGATCGTAATAGTTGTTATTTTCATGTATTGATAATTCTCAATAGCAACAACATCATAATATAAGTGCATTATCCTTACCAAGTATGGATGTGACGTTTTGGTAAAAAACATCTTTCAGGAGGTTCATCGCTTTTCAGGTTGATACCGATGTCTTGCGGAATATGAAGGTAAGAGCGACCTTGGTAGTCATACGCATCTTTAACTAAAAGTGAGCGAGGCATTTAGTGAGTCTATACAGGCATTTATTATATGCAGGTTGGGCTCATTTTAAGGTTGATACAGCCGCCAAATAACGCATGCTGATTGGTTACTGAGAGGTCGGAAAAAAGCGTATTGTCCTCCCAGCCTATAGGCTGCGAGAGCAACATGCTTTTTCCGGATCGGTACGTTTTGGCGGGAAAAGGCATCTTCTTTGAAAATACCGAGCAATAAAATGTGCTGGAACATCATTATTGCTTTTCTTTAAAGTTTTCAACTAATAACCAATGTAAAATGAAGCGAAAAGTTGAAGACGAAAACAGCGTTAAAAGAGAGAAGAAAATTAACCAAAAGCCATTTTGATTTTAAAAAAATTTCAAAAAAATTTATGATATCATAAATACTTTATTAACCTTCGTTTGCTCGGTCTGTACTGGAAAGTATTTGCCTTCGGTTTTATCTCACAAATCTCGCTCCTTCGTCCCTCGGTCTGTACGAAAACCTCGGGCAACCTCAGGCGTACAGACCAGCTCATCATATTCGGTTATTAAGTCTTGCTCGTTCATGTAGGGCGCCTACATATTCCAAGCAAACTAAACAGCACTTACTGTGTAACGTTGATTTTTCTTCAACAGGTTTCTCGTCCTCCTTCTTTGTTTTATTCTTCTTTACTAACTCGTATTCCTCAAGTTTGCTCGACTCTTCCTGTGTGCATAACGATAAAACAATTAAGAACTAGAAAATATTTTCTGTGTTCCCATACAGTTTTATAAATAACATGAAGTTTAAAAATGTAAAATTTTGATCTTTTAAGACATTATTCATGTATTTCTTGTCCACGAATTGATTTTGTTTTTTCTAAATTTTAGAATACGTTTGCCCCGGGCTATATAACGTGATTGAAACCCTCGTGAAAGAAGGAAGGTAGGAAGTAAGTTGGAAGGAAGGAAGGAGGGAGGGAGGAAAGAAGCAAGGAAGGAGGAAGGAAGGAAGCAAGGAAGGAGGAAGCAAGGAAGGAAGCAAGCAAGGAAGCAAGCAAGGAAGGAAGCAAGGAAGGAAGCAAGCAAGCAAGCAAGCAAGCAAGCAAACAAGCAAGCAAGCAAGCAAGCAAGCAAGCAAGCAAGCAAGCAAGCAAGCAAGCAAGCAAGCAAGCAAGGAAGGAAGGAAGGAAGGAAGGAAGGAAGGAAGGAAGGAAGGAAGGAAGGAAGGAGGGCGGGCGGGCGGGCAGGAAGGAAGGAAGGAAGGAAGGAAGGAAGGAAGGAAGGAAGGAAGGAAGGAAGGAAGGAAGGAAGGAAGGAAGGAAGGAAGGAAGGAAGGAAGGAAGGAAGGAAGGAAGGAAGGAAGTAAGCAAGCAAGCAAAGAGGAAGGAAGCAAGCAAGCAAACAAGCAAGCAAGGAAGGAAGCAAACAAGCAAGCAAGGAAGGAAGGAAGGAAGGAAGGAAGGAAGGAAGGAAGGAAGGAAGGAAGGAAGGAAGGAAGGAAGGAAGGAAGGAAGGAAGGAAGGAAGGAAGGAAGGAAGGAAGGAAGGAAGGGAGAAAGGAAGAAGGAAGGAAGGAAGGGAAAAAGAAAGGAAGGGGAATCAAGCAAGGAAGGAAGGAAGCAAGGAAGAAAGCAAGCACTGTAGCCCTAGCCAAATAATAATTACTTTTAAAAGACCACGAAACCACAACATTATTTACCACTTTTCAAAGCATTTCCTTAGCTGACAGCTGTACCATTATTTACGTACCTCCGACGGCTTGGCAACTATCTCTTCATCAATAAATTTACCCCAAGGACCTTAGACAAGAGAAATTCTGTATGAAACATATATATAAGACCCTGAATGTCGTTGGTATTTACATACACTACCGCCATGTTTGGATTCACTTTTTTGCCAGCCTGAACAGAACATAACCCTCCAGTTAACAAATAGATTCCATTTAGCCGTTGTCTGTTGAGTTATAGATGCACAGATGACATCAGAACGGGTGAGAACAAAAACGTGGCCCACGAGACGGAGTCGAGTGAGTCACTGATGTTCTTACCACGTTCTGACGTCTTCTGTGTATCTATAACTGAAAAGACAACGGCAAAATGGAATCTATTTGTTTAATAAACTGTTCAAAATGCTTGAAGCTCTTAGGGATTTCTGGGGCATGGAAAAAGACAAAAGCAGTTGTCTGACGTGAACTGTGAATAGATCATCGCTAACAATGAATGAAAATGCGCATAGTAAAGAGGTTATTGTACAATTATATATATATATATACAGTAGCTCACTGGTCCAGACTGCTCTTGATGTCATAGCCTCAACAAGCTTGGCTCTGACTTGTTACTTTTGAGGCCATGACATCATAACTGACCTTTTAATCTATCTGCTACGTTGTGATGAAGGACTCCTCAAAACGTCAGTATTTCGTTCCTAAAAATCTTGGCAGTTTACCACCTTTTCACTTTGCTATATATCCAAGAGGGTCTTGAAGGGGGTCTAGATCCCATTTCCCAACGTACAAAATTTCGCAAATCCCACTCCCATTAACATCACATTTTAAAATTCCAATCACGTGCTCTCTTTATTAAAGTTTTCCCATTCCCAGTGGCATTTCAATCCCTTTCCCAGTGAGGAAAATCCCTAAGAATCCCTTTCCCAGTGCTAAAAATGGACAAATCCCAGTTCCCATTTTACCCTTCAGGACCCTCATCCTATGCACAGCACTCTACTTTTTAACTACTCCAGTATATCATGGTACCTTTGTATCCCTCGATTTCCCCTGGGTCCCCAACTTGTTCTCTCTTCCTTTTATCTCCAGCTCGACGCTTGGCTGCTTCAAAAACTGTCACAGCATTATTTTCCTTTGCCTTTTCCACATCACCAACCAACCTAGGAAACGAAAATTTAATATTCAGAGGACTTCCCCAAGTTATCAAAATGAATGGCCTCTACACCGTAACTACTACTAACAAAACGTGTACCTACATGTATGCAATGAAAAATTCAGTTGTAAAATAACTCTTTTGTTTGAAAGAACTCTTGAAACAACTGTATAAAGACTAACAATTTGTAACTTTTTCATATCTCACTTCACTCTTGAGATATTAAGATTTGTTTGATATGTAAATAATCATACTTACAGTACAGGTATGACATCGCACTGCATAATAACTTATTCGAAACACTTATATATCCTTGAGATTATGTAATGAAATCACTTGAAATGCAGGTGCATGTGCGTGGATGTATCCAATGACATCAAATATGCAAATCATCAAACGATTTCATGTGATTATTGTAAAGATACCTATAAATGCATAATTTTCCATGATAACAAACTTCAATATCTCAAGAGTGAAGTGAGATATGAAAAAGTTGTAAATGGTTAGTCTTTATAGTTTCAAGAGTTATTTCAAACAAAGAGTTATTTTACAACTGAATTTTTCATTGCAAGAATAAGATACGTATACGCAATAACCCCTCGCTAACCTGTTTATCCCCCTGTGGGAATCCCCATGCATGCATGGCCCCAGACCTCACACGCTGTTTGTACATCACAAATCGAAAAAGGCCATTTTGTCGTAGATTTTGAATGTTATTTCAATCAATATTTAACTGATTTCAATTCTGAAAACAGATTTAGAGTTACCGAGTCTAAGTACTACTGTACATAACATACATGTCTTATATTACGCGAATGTGATATTTTTTCTGTTCGACATGTTCTAAATGCATTATCGAACATTTAAAGACTAAAAAATAAATTTTGTTTCATGCACATTTTAACAAAATGCACCATGTGACACATGTACTATATTATTTTGATAAATAAACTTGCCAAATAATTTAGAAAATGTTCACCATAAATCCCTATAGATAGATAATTTATAACATACATGCTGAGTTAATGCCGAATATTACAATAAAGAAAATTTAGATTGAATAAATTGTAGTTTCAAAAAAGATTGATTTGGAATGAAGGTGATAATTTGGCAAATGCAAAACAGCAAAGTGTTGGTCAATGCTTTTTTTCTCTATAGCAAAGTGAAAAGGTGGTAAACCCAAGGTTTTTAGCAGCGACGAAATACTGAATTTTTGTGCAGAGCCCTTGATAGTTAAATCTTTGGCTTATAAGCATATATGTCTCATCTGGGTCAAAAAATGTTTAGGGTTACAGTCAGTTGCTATTAAACTGGAACAACATGTTTATTTTATTTGGCCTAGAACAACATTCTTACTAGTAAATACATGTACATGTACAGCATATATGTTCAAACTTACTTTTCATCTTTCTGGGCCGTATCATCACTGGGATCTAATGCATAACCTACACCAAACACAAAAAATAAAATGTAGATTTGTTAGAATACATATGGTACCAAGGTATTAATATACAATTATTGGATGAGGCTGATCATGATATCAAGAATTATCCAGACCGAGGTCAATGTTATCTGCCGAAAGGCTGAGGTGGATAACATTGACCGAGGTCCGGATAATTCTTGATGTCATGCGTAAGCCGAATCCAATAATTGTTTTATTATACATTGTTCAAAATAGTCTTACTAAAAATATACAAACAAAGTGACAGTCTGGTAGTAATCTACTACAAGCCATTTTTTATTTTGTAATTTTCACACGCTTTTCCTAGTGACGTCATCAGCGTCCAATAATATTCTACTGTAGTACAATAAGCTGTTTACTATGCGCATTCTCATTGGTTGTTAGCCATGATCTATTAGAGGACAGACGCACGGCTCACGTCAGATCACGTCAGCCGACTGCTTTTATCTTTTTTCGTGCCCCAGAAATCACCAAAGAGCTAATAAGCCTTTTGAATGGTTTGTTTTCAATTATTATTGTATAAAACAAATAGATTCCATTTTGCCGTTGTCTGTTCAGTTGTAGATGCACAGAGGACGTCAGAACGTGTGACCACTGACCCACTCGACTATCATCTCGTGGGCCACTTTTTTGTTCTTACCACGTTCTGACGTCATCTGTGCATCTATAACTGAACAGACAATAGCAAAATGGAATCTATTTGTTAAGTAGCTAGTACATGCATGTGGTAACCTAGCTTACAACATGTATCTAAATGGACAATACTAACCATAACTTGAAAATGTTTTCATCTGATTTTCAAATTGGAAATGGCTAATATGAGCTGGTTCTACATAACCTATAAATTAAGTATAAAAGATAGAAAATAAATACAACACTAGCAATTCACAAATCATTATACACCGAGTAACATTGGACAGATAGCCATATTAACCCAATCATCGTATAACAAATATAATTTTCTGATAATAGTAATGATCAGTACATGTACAGATATGATCAATTTATTACCTGAAAAAGTATTTTTGTGTGCCATCTGTTGTTTTGTTTTGAACGGATTCTCAGGACCAACCTACAGATGTTAAAGATGTTAAGATGTTAAATGTCTTGTATCACGCATGCAAGCATATCAGTGACAGGGATATTAAGAAACTACTTTATGTTACTAATGGGTTAGATCCCATCTTGAATATGCTAGTGTGCAGGTATGGTCACCTTACACTATAAAAATATTATAGCTCTAGAATGAATTCAGCGAAGAGCAACTAGATTTATTGTTGGAAATGAGTTGTCCTATCGTGAACGCCTTGATTGCTTACATTTACTTCCGTTCGCCTATCGTAGAGAAATTAGTGACATTATTTTTTGCTTTAAGTGTTTCAGGAGTCTGTGTAGGGTTGATATTTCTCAATATGTTTCTTTTCGCTCATGTACTAAGCCTCTTAAAAACACTGACCATCTTACTCTGAAGATTCCTTTCTTAGAACTGAGTCCTTTAAAAACTCGTACTTTATACGTGTCTGTCGTTTATGGAATTCTTTACCATTATGTATTAGAGCTAGAATACCAGCTTTTATCTACTTTTCGTAACAAACTATAAATTGACTACCATTATGTTAAATTTTCAAATGATTCAAACACTTTATAATAATTATTATTCATTCTTCATTTTGTATATAATGTCAGTTAATTCTACTGGCGGTTTATGCTATGGTATCTTGAATTCTGTTTTAAACTGTCCACAAATTTTCATTATATAATGTACTCAATATAATGTAAATTTGAAATTTGATTAAATAAAATAAATAAATAAAATAATACATTAGTACATATATATATTATTATCAACAACAGTGATGCGTAGTGTACACTAGAAATACAAATTGAATTATCTAAAAGGTTGGATGAAGATCAGCTTTCACTCTCTGATGAAGGGCATTCACTTGATGAAAAAATTATGGTAAATTACAAGTGTCAAATCATGTATGGCTTTGGTACAGTAGCGCAGTCGATTAGAGCACTCGTACAGCTCAGACCCATAGCTAGGGACTGTGATAATGTCAGGAGGTTCATTTTGGAACACATACTGTACAGTATATACGTGTACCGTGATACAGGAGGAAACCTATTTGTCAACAGCCTTTAACATTATGAAAAGGATACTTACTGAAGGAGCAAACAGTTGCTCATACTTTGGATTGAATGTCACTTCTTTTTTTGAAAGGTCAAGATGCTGCACAGTATCAATTCCTTCCTATAAATTATAAAAATAAATAAGAGCAATATATTAACATCCCTCAGTGCTTTGGGGAAGATACTATTTAACATAAATAACATTTAGTAATACTGTATGAGCTCATGTATAGTTTTATAATGCAGATACTCATTGTGTTTTCCATGTTGTAATTTATCAAGCAAATACTTAATTTCTTGCTCAATCACTTTATGCACTTGTCACTGGAACACTGCACCACCACCTCAGGGAAGTATGGGGGATTAGACTTCTCAAGAAGCAAATCTAAGAAAATGCCCCACCTATATATAGGGGAAAACAATACCGACTAAACATCCTAAACCCCCCACCTACAAGGCATGTATATTATATAGATTTAAAGAGTCACCTTCAACCAGTGCCTTCAACCCCTTCAGAGAGTTATGCGGTCGAGAGTCGTCCTAGTCTCCCTCATTATTTGAAGGTTGACGAAAATCACCTAAGTCCCGGACAGGAATCAAAGAGCGAAGGTTACGATGTACTAGTTCGATTGATATATGTACTGCCTATGCAGCAGTCACTATAAATCGGTAATATTTGGATGTGTTAATATACACACTGCTGTGTATATACTATTACACATATACTAGCAGTGTATATTAATAGTGACTGCCGCATAGGCAGAACATATATCAATCGAACCAGTACATCATTATAACCTTCGCTCTCCATCCGAGTCTCCGGACTCAGAATCATTTTTCTGAGGATACGTCCAAATACATTGACGATACATCATATTTAATAGTGATACGTGTTGAATGTTGATAAGAATTTGCTTCTTTACCTTAGCTGTCACAAGTGGAGCACTGTTCAACAGAAACTTGGACTTTAACGCTGTAATATCCACGTCATTTTCTGGCGGATTTTCATCGTTATTCTGTAAATCATCGGGGTTTTCTTCCTGCTCATCAGAATCACTAGCATACAAAACTAACGAAGTCGTGGCGGCCATTTTGAAAACAACGATTTTAAATCTCATTAGTCATTACCAGGCCTTTTCTTACAGCACTCCGGGCTCGGTTGACTGATACAGATGCTACATTATTTAATATAATATTATTATTACTCGTTTAAATTATTATTATTACTCGGCCTAACCATGGATAATGGAAGGGGAACTGGATAGGAAACTTAAAAGTTTGCACAACTTGCTATGGTGATTATACGATATAGGGCTGTATGCTATATACAGCCCGCGGTACATCAAAGATAACCCACTCAATCATGAAATAAAAGCGGTTAATACACCTGGTGCCCACATAGCTACAATCAGACACTACTGTGTTTAAATTCAGCAATAACTTATCATACTCGGCGTGGGACCATCAGTTGCTGCATAACTGCTTATAAGCGTATAGATAGCAAGTTGTGCAAACATTGTTTCCGAGTTCCCCTCCCATTATCTATAGTAAGCCCAAACATAAGCGCAAGGAAAATGAAACTTTTTCATCCTTGTCCTTGCGTCAGTGTTTGCGCTTGCGTCGAGCCTGTTTTCACTCATGTGAAATAAGGACTCTTGTGCTTGCGTCAGTGCTTACGCTTGTGTCGAGCCTGTTTTCACTGTGAAATAAGGACTCTTGTACTTGCGTCAGTGTTGCGCTTGTGTCAAGCCTGTTTTCACTGTGAAATAAGGACTCTTGAGCTTGCGTCAGTACTTGCGCTTGGGCTTAAATCTTTCCTGTCTGGTCCAGTCAAAATCGGTTGTACAAGACTGACGAAGGCGTAAATCAAAAACACGGTAACACAAGATTAAAAATGTATAGCTTACATTAGCTTACGATACAAATGTATCACAACAGCATGGTTACTGTATTTCCAGAGATATCAATAGAACAAAGAGGTGGCTCAATTTTGCATGCTTTGCAGCCCGACAGGAAAGATAACAGATAAATTGAAGGAAATATAATCGAAGGAAAAGCAGTTTATTAAATGTTGAATTGAAAACTAATCAATGTAAAAACAGTTTAACAATGTAATAATGGTCAGTGAGCAAAAAAAGTTCCCCATCTTTGCTCCCCGCTACCCCCTCAACGGAGTATAGGTTACTAGAGCAATGTATCTGCAGAGTTCCCAAAGGCAGTCCGGAACGTTGTCTATGAAAATACGTGAAGTACGTTAATATACTTAAAGGACATTGGCAACAAAAATTAAGTTTGTCTAATATGAAAGAACTCGTAAAATGATAGAGTAACACCTTTTACAACTTTTCCGTATTTTACTTCGTTTTTGAAATATCTCAGTTTGTTTGATATGTAAATGAGATGGTCTCTGACATCAGGACTGCTGGGTAGAGAATTTTCACTCATTAAAAAATGTATTATATCTCAGTGATTGCTAAGTTTACAACGTTCATTATCACGAGGAGTTATTATACGCACATTTTCAAGTAAATTTGTGGAACAAACTTGGAGATGTAACTAATATTTTAATGAGTGAAAATTCTCTACCCAGCAGTCCTGATGTCAGAGACCATCTCATTTACATATCAAACAAACTGAAATATTTCAAAAACGAAGTAAAATACGGGAAAGTTGTAAAAGGTGTTGCTCTATCATTTTACGAGTTCTTTCATATTAGACAAACTTAATTTTTGTTGCCAATGTCCTTTAGGTATTTTTGACTTAGTTAAAGTGGCACTACGATGAAAATTCACCCCCGTTTTTTAGATTTTCTTGAGCATAGAATAGTATTTCAGAGTGAGTCGAAAGTGATCATCGATGTAAAAAAAACAACACAAAATGGTATTTGGAAGTAAGTATTTTGAGCTCTGAGATCACTGCTATTTAGGTCACCATTACCAAGAACGTGCATTTTGTTCCAAGTCATGAGCACGCAATTTCCAAAGGTAATATTGTTTGTGACGTCAGATTCTCAATGCTACGCCTCAATTTCAGTCGAGGTTACTTGTTGTTTTCTTCAGTTTTCTTCGTGAAGTAGATGAAATGTCCAACCTTTCAGACGAAGAATTTAAAAAAAGGACCTTGATCACTATGGATTTACTTGAAGAATTAGCCATGTGGAGTCGTAGCGTTGATAGTCTGACGTCACTTCCTTACGCTGCTCAGGAACATGATCGATTAATGGCGGACATAACAACTCCAGATTCGGAGTCAGAAAAATAATACTTGCCATCGTCGAATCGCAAAACGGTGTCGAACGAGTAATATTTAGCAGCTCTGTTTTATAAATACGTAAAATATCGATAGGTAAAAATTTGATCGTAATACCACTTTATGTTAGGTACCTGTAGTTGTAGCTTGAAGTAAAATTGTAAAGGTTTTGCTGTGCAAGCTGTAAATTACGTTCAAGCCAGAGTGCGTCAAACTATTTCTGTATTAAGTTGTCAATACTCAGAAAAACTCTACCTAGTGAAAAAAAGTACCTACAGTAGTAGATCAAAGTACGTTAGTTTGAGGTTGTAAAAATGCTCGTAAAGCGTATTAATTGCACTGTCAAAGTTGCTAACCTGAATCATTGTCCGGGAAAGCGAAATTTTTATCTAGTCATCCTCATGTCTTTACAAGTCGGAAACTCGATTTTTATGAATGTATTCCTTTTTTAATTGAACCACAACCTTTTAAAAAGCATTCCGCGGAAACTCGGCTACCATTGAGTAGTTTCATCAGGTTTACCCCGGGTGGGCAAAGCATTACAACAAGATGGCGGTTTATTGCTGTTGTCTTGTAATAGAGTAGTTTTGTTTACTTGGATTATCCGAAGTAATAAGCCTGTTTGTTAATCAGATTAATTGAAATTGTTAATTGAAATTGTGTTGCCAATGTCCTTAAAATACCGTAATCAACCTTCTGGTTAGCATTCAGAAGTATTGACAACTTAACATAGCTTGCAGAGCAAAATCTTTACAACTATTGTTCAACTTATTGAAGTAGTCTCTTATTTCTCTTCTTGTAATCTTGTTATGTTTATAGGCAGTTCCACTGCCATTTCAAGCTCAATTATTACTATATAAATTGAATATCGTATAGGATTTTTAACTCATTAATTTCAAGTATGTTGTCATGCTCATACCGATCATAATTCCTATATCCAGTCTCTTAATTAGCCATGACATATCTAATCTAATTGCGAATTTACGAGTCTCTGTCATAGACAAACTCTTCGATACTCTTCAATAACTCGTCGGCAACTTCCAAGGCTTTTTCGGCTTGTTCCTTGCTGAATTCGTCCGCTGGAACTTTGTATTTCGGTTGCCTATCCGGGTAGCGAGTTGGAAGGTAATAATTGGCCACAGAAACTGCACGACTTACCACTTCTTTCGGCGCTCCATCCAGTCGATTTACAACGCCTGCGAGTCTGACAACATCGTGAGTACAAAGCTGGTTCCAACGCAAACCACACTTTGCATACATGGTCGCCTTAAGACATTTCTCCACGACCTGCTCGCTCATGAAGCACACTTGAGAGTGGGACTTGTGGTGTAATAATCGAGCAATTTCTAAATCAGCCCGCGCCTGTTTGATCCACCGAGAAGCCTCTTTCGGATCTGGAATTGTGTAATCTGACGTTTCATGGAATTGGTTGGGATAATTATATTCTGAGGAGGAGTGTTCAAAATTCATGAAGGTCGATTTCTCACGTCTCCCTCGCCTATTCCAATGATGAAAGAAACGGCGGGAACCACCGAAGCATCCTTGACCATCTGTACTGTCCATTTCGGCATCCATCTTTGTCACTTCCCTTACCAAGAAATCTGTTATTTCAGTTGCGACATCAGGATTCTTGCACCGAAGCCAATGAAGGTAAAGACGTCTATGGACTTTACGACGCATCTTCAGAGGTAATTTTGTGGCGACAAGGAGAGCTTCCTTAATTTTTGCTTTCTCTTTATCCACATCGATTGGTAGACCAGAGGTGTCCTCTTCTTCATCCGTCACTAGGTTTCCTGCTTTATCCTCAGGGTATTTGTAGAGATCCAGAACGCTTACCTTTTTTACCTCACTTTTACTTCCAAAGTCAATGAAATACTCCGCATTGAAATTGTACCCAACTCCAGCCTGATCTGACTGTTCACACCTGATTATTTTAGCTAGGGTATACTTTGTTGAATTTCCCCCCTCTTCGTCATCGTCCGTCCAACCTTCGCTTTCTTCCTGATCGATGCCGTACGCTACGCGGGCTCCTTCGTCGAACGTGCCCAACGGATTCTGTTGCATAAGATAATGGAAGACCTCGGGGACTGCACGGCCAAGCTGTTCGTCTTCTTCGGGGAAATCGAGCGAAACATCATGTGCACTTAACACACCAGGAATCTGCGATGGCATATCACACGACAGCATGTCAGTCAATTCTCCTACGCACATGTCTTCGACGCATCCGTCCATTATCTCATTCACGGCCTTTGAGAGAATCGCTCGAGTATTTTTTCCGCCAAATTCGTGCTGGATGTACAATATCCAGGACTCGCCTTCCTTCACCACATAACACGTGCGCTCGCACGTGCTCCCTTCCAGAGGCGTCTGTGTGTTGACGTCAACGAGGTGGGTCTTGATGGTCTTCATGCACTTTATTGTTACCTTAATCATGATAATGATAACGATATATTTGAACAAAGCTTTAAAATACGTCGAAACCATGGTGAAATGGTAAATATAGTTCTAAAAAAACTGTTTGAAAAACACACAAAAAAAAACTGTTTGAAAAAAACAAACAAAAAAACAAACACAACTTGAAACACAACTAATATAACTAATAAAACACAACTAATATAACTAATAAAACACAACTAATATAATTATTATACACGATAATAATATGTATAATATATAATCACATTTACCAAAATATATCAATGGCGAAATGTTGGAGCAAAGGATGGGAAAGAGAAATGAGTTCTTAAAGTGTCACTAAGACGAAAAAATCGTCTACCAATTTTGATCTTAGTTTATCATAATTACGAAATGAGGAAGAAAGGCGTTCTCGGTTTCTCAATATCTTATCCCGTTCTCGAGATATTTAGGTTTTTGACATATGCAAATTAGACAGTGTTGACGTCATTTTCTCAAATAGACGTAAATAAAATACACAAAATGAGGATTATCTCTGCAAATAATAAGTAGAAAGTTTTCAAACTTTGGACATTTATGGTAAGGTGGAATGTACACTCTACTGTACATATTATATAGTTGCCATGGAGATCGTTTGAAAATAAGCGCCTTTCGCCTAATAAAATTAAATCGTAATTTTTGTCACTTTTTAAAAAGAATAAAGTGATTTAAACCTCCGAAGTACAATATTTACGTGTCTACAAATATTGGTGTATATGCATTACAATAAATGTTGTTTGATAAAGAAGAAATAAACACTTTTTGTTTTATAAATGACAGGTGCCTATTTCCAAACGATCTTCGTGGCAACAATATAATTTGTGCAGTACGGTGCACATTTCACCTTACCACAGATGTGTAAAGTTTGAAAACTTTCTACCTATTATTTGCAGAGATATTCCTCATTTTGTGAATTTTATTTTAGTCTATGTGAGAAAATGACGTCATACACTATCTAATTTGCATATGTCAAAACCTAAATATCTCGAGAACGGGATAAGATATTGAGGAACCGATAACGCCTTTCTTCTTCATTTTTTTATTATAATTTACTAAGATCAAAATTGGATAGACGATTTTTTTCGTCTTTGTGGCACTTTAAAAGAACTGTTTAAAGATAGAGAAATAAATAGGCTATAAAATAAATGATCACAATGCATTTCGGCACACAACTTATCAAGTGCTACATCCAAATGTCGCTCGCCCTTTCAATTGAAGGTGTTGGAATCTATTTACATCAAGTTGCCAGAACCGGACTTGTGCCACAAAAGGAATTCATTTTTAAAACCTCGTTATTTTAGTAACACTGTCTTTTAGGAACACCTTTGCTTCTGACGTAACTGGACTTTTCGTTGACTATAAATACATGCTATCTTATGGTTTTTTCTTTAGCAGACGTAGCACTTGATAAGTTGCGTGCCGAAATGCATCGTGCTCATTTATTTTAAAGCCTATTTATTTCTCTATCTTTGAAAAGTTCTTCTAAGAACTCATTTCTCTTTCACATCCTTTGCTCCAACATTGATAGATTTTGATAGCCATTGATAGATTTTGGTAAATGTGATTATATATTATACATATTATCGTGTATAATAAGATGTGTTTTCAAACAGTTCTTGTAAGATACTGTACCATATATATGATGAAACGATAATGATAAAACGATAATATGACAATGATAATATGACAATGATAGCGATGATGATAAAATAATCAAGATAATATTATAAAGACAGTGATAATGATTTAACGTCAATGATAATGACGAAACGGTAATGATCAATCGTTGATGATGATGATGATGATGATAATAACGATGATAATGAAAATGATAAACAGTTATATTTTACAACCATAATCCCTACCTTACTGGAATCAAGTCTTGCTGCCTTCTCTTTCTCTTCCTCGTCAAGCTTTTCAGACTTTTTCTGGTGCTTCATCAGACGTAAGATTCCCAGGCGGAACTGTGTTGACCTTAGTATTAGAATGTACTTCTCTACGAAAGTGCAGTTGCCTGGGCTGCAATATATACACGTTTCATTGCGGCACGAAGGGTCCAATTCTTCGCGGACTAACGTTTCCAAAGGCCTGGGACGAAGGTGTTCTGGGAGAGCCCTCAGGTACTCGTTTTTCCGCGCTCTTTGTAATCCACATTCTTCGAGAGGATATAGAATGTGGTAGTCAAGCTTCGACACAGGCTGAGTAAGACGCGGTGGAACATTGCAAACGAGCTCCTGTGACTCGATAAGGCGTTTATCATTACTTGGTAGGTACAACTCTGTGAATTCCGACAATTTAGACGCGTTATGCTCATCTTCGAATTCCAGAACAAGAGAAGAGAAAAGAGCGAATGTAGCGTGATACGCCTTTCCCTCATTTTCCGAACTCATCTGGTCGTCACCATGACAACAGTCTTTGATAGATTTGAGAACACTCGCCATCTGCAAAAACGTTATTTCTTTGGTAGCTCCCAGTCTCTTCAAAAAATGCTGATAGGCGCCCAAGTCTAACGGTACACTGTAGAAAAATGGCTTCAGTGACTTTTCGTCGGAAACTTTAAACGACAGTTGTTCGCCTTTTACAAGACAGTTTTCATCAGCGAGGAAAATACAAGGGACAGACTTCAAGCAATTGCCAATCGTGAGGCATGCTGGTTTGCAACTTTCCGACAACTCTTTCCCGGTACCACAATCTTTCATCTTCGTGTTAAGAAAGGCGTAAATCGAGTTAGTGATTTCTTGAAGCTTCGCGGGCTGTGGCAAAGCTTCTCCTGACTCCATCGTTTTCGAAATGCTGTGAGAAATGGCTTGCAAGTGGGTTATCACCGTTTTGACGAAAGGTTCTTCTTGGACACCTAAGAAGCTAAGACGGTGGGGATCAGTTGGCTGTGCCCACTCAGGAAGAAGTTGTGCACTTGTCCAGACAAGTTCCCTGTGCTTCCATGGAACAGAGTTACGAAACTGAACATACTGTAATTTTGCATTATACTGATGTTGTTTATGCAGAGATGAAAGGATTTCTTCCACTTCGTCGGGAACAATGAATTTGATTTGTGACACAGAGGTAAGGAAATAGTTTTGGCGAAGATGACCCTTCTTAAACAGGTAATGGACGAGGACTTTGGATTTTTTTCTGTTGGTTTTATCGTCTCCTAATGGGTCAGCAACGCTTTCTACTTCGCGACAGAACTTCAGGAATTGCTCTTCATTGCAGTCTTTCTTGAGGCCAATTTTGATCAAAAAATCCAACCAAGGAACTTCGTTGAACGGGGATGCTGGAAATAGGCGGATGTTAGATCGAAACATTACTTTAAACACCTCGTTACGTGGGTCGCAAAAATTTGAGGCAGGCTGAAGGTCTCCGGTATCATCGGGAATGCAACGAATTGATTGAAGTTTTCTCAATAATTCAGCATATGATGCGCTGTCCCTGATGTGGGTTAAAAACTCGATTTGGCATTTTCTACTGAAGATGGCGAAGTTAGGTAGGATGTATTCAATGAAGAATCCGGGAACATTGCAGTCCATTCTAACGCCAAGTGCTTTGTACAGCCGATTAAGGAGCGGAAAAGTATCGGGGTGTAGAAATAGGCAAACATTTCCAACTGTTCGCTGAAGCTCATTCATCTCTCCTGTAGGAATACCAGAAGGAAGCAGGACATAAGAAAGATAGTTGGATAAACTGTGGTGACTGCCGTCGATTGACTTATAAAAAGGTAAGGACTTCAGAATCTCGACATGAGAATCGTTTTCACAATCTTCTTGGAGAAACTGCAAGAGACAGGAGACTTCTTGGTCGACCAACTTTGTTGCTTCGATGATTCCAGTCTTTCGCATGTGATCGAGGACACAGAGGACGTCAGAGACACAGTGAGGCTGTGCCACATAATGATCTAAGACGGACGACCTTAAACCTAACTTATATTCTTCTTGAAATGATTTCGTGAATGTGATGTCCTTACGCAGGGACGGACAGTCCATGTGAACGAGGATTTCCCGAACCTCAGTTTGGCTTTCTGTCACGTCTAAAACTGACTTGGCGTTGCGAACTGTCACCAGTTTGCCATGCGTCGTCGGTATTATAGGAAAAACTCGAAGGGCCGCCAGAGATACTCTTGCTTGAGATGGCGATGTTGGCTTAGCGTCTATTTCCAAGAACTCCCACAATCGCTTAAACCACGTTTCCGACAGAACGCCTTCTTTTGGAAACGTCCAAGGCACATGCTCCGTCCCACCTAACTCTAGCCTTCCCTGGAACACATCAGGCATGAAACTAGCCAACGAACTTACAGTAAGATTAAGCATCACTTGAGGCAAATGCTTCTCTAGCGTTGCTCTCGTGGAAATATCTCGGAGTACCGGCACAAATTCAGGGTCCACAAACATATGAGATTTGTCAGGGAAAAGGTCGCTAAATGTTGAGCGATACACAGGGTTTTGGGAGTCAAAGATTCTCAGTTGGCCATCTGCAGTGAGTAACAGCGGTAAACCTTCCAACATGGAAGAGAAATCTTTCTCCCTTTTGCAATAAACAATAACTTCTCGGAGGTCGCACTTACTTCTAAAAGTTGTATCTTTCAGGCACATTGGCAACTTTCCAATCTTGCATTCCGGTTTTTCTACCTGCGATGTCAGCAAGAATTCGATGACGCTTTGGGGATTCAACAATTTTGAAAGAACACCAGCTTCTGATAAAGCCTTCCGAATAATCGATGGTGAATACAGTAAAAGAGGCATATGAACTCGCAGCAATACGACAAAAAGTCTCTGAAGCGTATCCCGCTTGAATTCGTCAGTGAAAAACGCCTGATTCAGTGGAAGCCATTCACGAACTGGCACAAGATGTTCGTCTGAGCTGGCATTTCTTCTACGCGTGACTTCAGAAAATCTATCCGTTTTGCTACGATTTAATTGCAATTCTCTGGCAGAGTCAGCGAGCTGGCCTTTCGAAGAAGCCAAGAGGTTTGTCGACTTTAATTCCGTCCTTTCTGTTTTTACCATCTTCGCAGATAAATGCATTCTCCTTGTTTGGATTCCTTCGTGAAAGGTGATTGTGGCTTTGCTGCCCCTTGTTACCATCTTATTCGGGCTGGACTTGGTAGTTTTCAACTCCTTGACGAATTCCTTGGCTTCATCAGAAACGACCACAGGTAAAACCGGTGTCTTATCTTTGTCCAAGCATCGGTAGACCTCGACGGCAAGAATTTTCCACGCAGGATCTTTAGCGGGATTGGGGAAGATATCGTGGTACCAATCCAAGCCTGCTTTGGCGTCAATCTTATTTCGAAAGTAGTATAGTTCTCGCGGAGCATCCCTTTCGCAGTGTGGTATGTAGTTTCGTGCTTCTTCGATCAAAGCCGCGTATCCAAGAGGGAGAACGTGAGATTTCATGAAATTGTTCCACTTTGTAAGACGAGAACTGGAGTCAGTGTCTTTCCACAAATCTCTTC
Organism: Chrysogorgia sp. JL179-B06; assembly: GCA_035772405.1. Lineage (NCBI taxonomy): Eukaryota > Metazoa > Cnidaria > Anthozoa > Scleralcyonacea > Chrysogorgiidae > Chrysogorgia > Chrysogorgia sp. JL179-B06. Next base: position 890,092 of record JAYKKM010000085.1, read on the forward strand.
TTGAAGAATCGAGTGCAAAATGTCCGTTGACGTGAACAGGCAAAGAGGTTATCACTGGCAATGGCAGAAAACAGTACGCAACATATTCTTGCTCAGTTTTCGGGGAAGAGGAGGACACAAGTGCTGCAATCCCACCACGAGGGAATAACCCCAGATCCCGACCATTGGGGATGTCGCAATCATCGGTTTGACGTTTTACACCGCAACATTGGTGAATCAGCCACTGCTCATTTAAAAATCCCGTCGAATCCGTGAGGCGAATAGGATATGTTACACCTTTCCAGGGAATTTCAGAAGTTGATTTACTTTTGTACGCCCGAGCGTGTAATGCAATCTCGTGACGTTTTTCCTCGTTCTCTTCAGCCAAGTTCGACTCCACCTTGTACTCCGTATTCATTTCGTCGTTTTCATTGATTAGAGAAATAGTGATTTTCTTGACGTGGTTAAGGAACAGCAGCATCTTCTTGGCTTCGGTTTTAAAGATCTTCAAGAGTTCTGTCATTTTGGAATCGTTAACATCCTCATTTGATATCAGAGACTGCCGAGCCTGTTGAATAGTTCTCAGTGGAAAACGAAACATAGTGGAACCTTTCAGGTCGAAATAATCGCCGAGATATCCGCTTACGGAATGTGAGAAATCCTCCTTAAACGCGTTATCTACTGGTCTAAAACATACACCAGGGGCCTCTAATGTCGCTTCATGGGCGTAACGACAGTGGGGATCAAGAAGACAGAGCGTGTCATCATTGGATAAAAAGCTTGGACAGTCAGTCAAGTGGTACACGGCGTTGAAACCGACGCCATATTGTCCCGTCTTCTCAGGATCATCGCTTTTGCTTCCAATTCCAAGATTTTGGATTCCAGCCAGGTCTTCGTCACTAAAATGTCGATCGTTGTAGACGCACAGCGCCGGTCCTTGGATCTCGTCGGCATGGTCTTGAAACACTCGTAGATGGGGAAGAGTCCTAGCGTCATAGATGAAATGGATTTCAGTAGCTTTGGCATCGTCGGCGTTCTGCACGAGCTCTTTCAAGATTCCAGAATCACATGGGTAGGATTTCAGAATGTTCTTCAGTCTATCTGTTAACTTCTCGTGTTGTCCAAATTGGATCCCTAGGGGTTTGGAATATTTCGTAAGTCGCCTGTCTATTAGTGATTTTGCACCCAGTTTGAACGCAAGGTCGTTTGTGATATCTTTATGAACGTAGCGGGCTCCTCCGCGGTCAGTAAGCCAGGGCGTGATATTGATGGTAAGTTCGTCGGCCTTTGAAAGCACTTTGTTATTCTCAGGCAAAAATAGACGAGCAGCGTTTGAATCGAGAAACTCTTGTTTGGAATTCTTCAACTCATTCAAAAAGCACACTGCAAGGCTTAGCTCGTAATCTGTCATGGCAGCATCTTCTTTGGAAGATTTTAACGAGTTGACAGCGTTCAGAAAATCTGTCTCATCAAAGCATTTCTTAATTTCTGCAACTTGGAGTAAGCTCTTATAGTGATCGTTATATTCCTCTGGTAGACCGTAGAGAAACGGAGCACCCTTTCCACGCCACTCGCTGGCAACCTTGTCACTCGATACGAACTTTCCCTGGATAAACAGCCACGTCTTGTTGGTTAGTTTCGATTTCAACTGCTCAACAGCTTGTGATTTCGCACTCGAATCTTTCATTTTAACTGCATTGCCAAAGGATACGTCCAGGTGTTTGTAAATACTTTTGCAAACTGATTCCACTTTGCTCTTCGTATACATGTACTTTTCGTCTTTCTCTCTCAGTTGCGACCAGGCTTTAATGGTGGAATCCAACTGTAAAAGTACCTGGTCGTTCATTGGTCGACGATTATAGAACCCGAGCAGTTGTTTTACCTTATGGTCCATCTTACCACACCCTGACTCTTCAGAATGATCAGCGATGAGAAAGCAAGAGCCAACTAGATCCACGTCTTTTTCCATGAAAAGATCTTTAGGAGAATGAAAAAGAGGATTTTTACACTCAGATCCTTTCCACGGCAACCCATACCGTGAAGGCGGCTTGGACATGAATGGCAAAAACTTGGTACTCCGAAGAGTAGTTACAGTCCCGTCTTCATACTTAGGTAATTCTTCAATATTGTTATTCAAATACTTGATAAGACTCCTTACACGTTCCAGTCCTCTTTCATAGCTCACCACTGCAAGCATCTCGACCGACTTTGCTCGTTCAAAAATCTCGTCCCACGGTAGTTGGTCTTTCATCATCCCAAGCTTTTCCAAAACATAAAGTCGATTGCTAGTTTTGAGGTCTTCTCCGACCGGAAATCGATTATCTTCGACCGAATATAAATTAGCTGCGGCTCCTTTAGGGTTGATTAATTTGCGTGGCTTGGCTAGATGGACTCCATCTAATGTGCAACAAATACAAGCGTTTTCATAGAAGAATGGGATTAATTCTTCCCGTTCGTTCAAAATACAGTCCAAGCCAAAAACCACGATAGGATCCCGCAGCCCCTGTGGTATTTTGTTAATATTTGGAAAGAAGAATTTCTTCATGAAGTTCTCCAGCGTCAGGGTTCGGCTTTGCAAGGTGTCCTCTTGACCAGATTTCTTTAACGTGGTACAGATTTCCGCTGTCAGGTCAAATACGTTCTCTCCTAAATACCTCAACGTTTCGACAGATCCTGGGGTCTTGCGCATGTCTTCGTCGAGGATGTGGCCACTGTGGATATCCAACCACTTTCCATTGCTCCAGAGAAGCGGCAAAGATTTTCCCACCAAATTCAAATAAAAACTTTTCACAAGAGTTGCCCAAGTGTTCGACTTAAGTGTACCATAACGTGGCCACAACTCATGAAAATTGTAGCGCTGTAGGGATTTTCTTTCGAACAAATACTTCATCGTCTCTAAAATGTGGATGTAAGCGTTCGTTAAAGCATCTTCCATGAGACTCTCGTTCCACCGTACTTCGATAGGCTGACCTCGGTCTGATGTGCTTCTCTCCCAGATGCTACGACGATTGGACGTAATTGAGAAATACCCGTTAATATGCAATGGTAATCCAGTAGCAATGGACAGCGGCAGAAAACAAAATGCCTCCCCTGAGATCGCCTCAGGAATCAGTTTCGTGCCATCCTTCGTTTCATCATCAGAAACATTCGACAGTTTCGCTGCAGCTCCAGCACAGGGCATCAAACCATGCTCTCGGCCATCACTCAACGCCAGGCGAGCGGATGAATGCGTCCCCACACAAGAACTGACAAGCCATGTTTCTCGTTCAACTGCACGTAACTGCGTTGTATTTCCTCCATGATCTGACACCATTTTGTTGATCTCAATCGTTATAAGTTCCGATCTGGAGGGACTGACTGAACCAGTGTCTGTGGACCTTAACGATTCTCTCCACCAGTCTGAACACTCTTTGATGAACGGTGACGTATGCACACTGCCTTCGTCGTACGTATTTTGAGGAGTACTCTTCTTAACGGATAAAACCAGCTGCATCATTTCGGGGTTGTCATCTTTGGCCAGCTCGTACAGTTCAATCTCGTTTACGTACTGAGTGTAAAGCAGAAGTAGCGAAGAACTTTCCTTCAGGCTACCAACAATCCCATTCACTTTCTCCTCGTCATAAACCTTTTGACATATTTCGCTCTTGCTGGCTTGATGCAAAGTACGAAACGGGAACCTGAATAGCGTTCCATCGCAGTGGAATGTTTCACCGTCTCTACATTGAGTGTCGCAATCAAAGATGCCATGGTAAGGCTGGAACTGGTCTTCGAACACAGATAAAGGTCTCGGGTTTCTAGCAAGGTTGATTCGAATACCAGGACGGGACCTGTCCGTAATGTGATTATGTAGATGATGGACATTGGGGTCAAATATAACAAGGTAATGCCTGCTAACGAAGCTTGGTACGTCTGTCAAATGATATACAGCGTTGAAACCAAGACCAAAACGTCCGATCTTCGCCAGGTCTTCCGCCTTAGTTGCTCCTGCTAGTTTGTTGATGTTCTCAAAATCCTTGTCAGTAAACACGGCGTTGTTGTAAGCCCACAATGCTGGACCTTGACAATGCTTCATATCAGGTGATAAGAGCGTCTCTTTGGGACCTTGTCTCCAATCAACCAGGAAACGAACTTTGCTTGCACCTGCGTCGTCGGCATTTTGAATAAGCTCTTTGAAAACACCAACACCTTCTTTGTATTCTTTCAAAATATTACTCAGTCGTGTCGTCAGAGGTTCGTGGGGTCCTGTTTGCTCAAATTCGAAACCAAGTGTTTCCGCTGACAATAGACATGTGCTTAAAGCAGGCACGCCTAGTAACTTCGCTACATTTATTGGTACTGAATCATGGATAAGTTTGTAGTCCCCAGGGATATCGATCTCCGATCCACCGTGACGTAACCAATCTCGATCACAGTAGGTGCAATTCATCAAAGGCTCCAAAACCAACTTGTTTTTGGTATTTTGGACCTGGACAAGGACTTTCTCTTTCAAACTTTCCGACAAGGTTTTCCCATCTTCAACTAGCCATTCCAATATTGAGCGACATAATTTCAAATCGCTTTCTATTTCTTTCGAGGCGGTCGTCAGAGGCGAGGGGTTTGCATGCTTGTCTTTGACTGCAGTCAGAACTGAAATGATGTCTTCCTCTGAAAATGTCTGTCGTACACCATGTTGGAGAAAAAAATTGGTTAGTGACTGCCCGTCGTTGAAGACATCTGGTAGAAGAAATAGCTGTGGCCGTAGATCTAAGGGGAAATCTTTTTCAAGTGCTACTTGCATTGGAGAACAGAATCCCGCTCCATGCCAGATCCACTGCGCTAGGGTTGTGTCGATTATGGCGCTCATGGAAACACATTCTTCATTGGATTTCTGAGAAAGATGGAGGTAGATAGCAACAAGCATTTCTTGGAATTGCGTGGAAGCCTTTTTCTGATCATCTTGTTTAAGCCAGACTTCGACGGCCGTTTTAAGCTGGGCGACAACTTGATGTATTGGTGGATCAGACGTCAAACTAAGCTGGTTTTGAAGTGATTCTTTCATTTTGATATCTAGTATTGGCATTGATGAACCAACTAGGAGAACGTGGGATTTACTGCGAAGCTCAGCAGGCGAATAGAAAGTTGCTTTAGTGCAGTACCATGGCATAATTTTTGGAAAACGACAACTCTTTGGTGGCGCTGTTAAACAAGGAAGCCACTTCAACTGAAGCAGTTTAGCTTTCAACGACGCATAACCGTCGACCCACGTATTCAAGTAAGTGGGATTATCTTGAAGAATTTCCACCAGAGCTTGGACCTTGCAGGTGGACGACGATGAACCTGGAAAAGATGCAATTCTCTCAGCGACTCCCAGTAGTTCACTTGCAGTCAGCATGCTTTTCGTTCGAAGACCTAATTCTTTCAATGTTAAAATCACTTGTTTGTCGGCGTAATCTTCGGATGGAAACTTGTTTGCTTCTTCCATGAACAAGTTGGACACAAGATCGTCGTTAGGATCGTAAAGTTCAGATGGCTTCTTCATTTCTTCTTCGTCGGTTGAAACAAATGGTAAAGCTTCCATTGCCTTTTGGAATCCTTCACACTGCGCCTTGAAATCGAACATGTGTCGAAGGATCCAAAGCATTATTGTTGATATTTCCTGCGGGTTGTACACGGATTTGGCTTGGATGTCGGGGAATAAGTAACGAAGAAACACATCGGCTGGTTTTAGGATCTCAACAGTTAACATTGTCAGAAGTTGGTACGCTTTGGGATCAGCCGACGAGATAATCTGGTCGCTTTTACGGAGGTTGAAGCCATTTGGAAGGTTGAATACTGGTGATGCAGCCTTGAGGATCTGATAGTTAAATTGAACTGCCGTGGAAGAACCATGGATAGTGTCGAACAGCGGTAGCTGACGTAAGAATTGTTTGTGATCTGCAGCCACGCTTTCTGGAAGGCGACTAAACAATTCCCGTAAAACACCGCGGTCGTGGGAGGTAGAAAGCTTGATGTGTTCTTTTACTGTCTTCAGAGAAGCCCGGCTTAACACTAATGTTGCTCCAGCTGGGGTAGGGGGAGCGACGTACAAGTCGATGTCTGGGTGACATAAGTAAGATGGTGGGTCAGACAAAACAGTGCAACCAGCAGCCGTCAGGAGACTGGTCATCGGTGAAGGAAGGACGTTGCCTGAGCCATCAGAAGCAAAGATGAACTTGGAATGCTGCGACAGAACACCAAGGCATTTGTTAGTTGTCGTAGATAGAAGTGGTATCAATGGAATTCCTTGAAACGGTTTTAGGGAGTCTGGACACGAGTTGTGAATCCAACGCCAAATATCTTCGAGCCACGTCTTAGGAGGATGACCAGACTGATCCGGGGTCCAGCGGACTCGATCGCATCTTCCAGCAGACCATTCTGAAGGAAGGCTCTGGCGTAGGTTTTCGATAACGATGTCCTTCGTTAATTTGACCAACTGCGTTGAGCTCTCTCGGTTGACGTCATCCGTTGCCATGGCATCCAGCTTTTTATAGGTTTCCTCCGAAAGACTCTGGGCAAGAAAACGGTTTGCCATATTTGGAAGCAAAGCCGCCGTACAGTTCCCGCTCGGAACAAATATGGATGACGAACGATGAGCAGCATGACAATGAGGATGAAACGGGACAAAGCTGCCGGACGCCAGAGGCAATAAGGGTACACATTTGAGGTCAGCGAAGTCTGTTGGGTCATCACTCAAGACATAGTCAAGCAAAAACAGATTCTCTTCACGGGACGCCGTCTTAACAGCAGCATTCCTGAGAAAGTCTCTAACCAGAGGAGGAGTAACTTCGCGTTGTTTCGGATTGTATTTCTCAACAAGTTCACTGACGTGTTCTGGTAAATCAGTAATTACCACGTGAGAGTTCCTCAACAATGTTGCCAGAACTGCGTTTCGAATTTCGGCGTTGACACCACGCTTCAGGAGCTGATCCAGGATTCCTTCGTTCAAGGTTTTCCAAGAGCTACCGAGAGCTGATTGACAATAAAAAAGCTTTTGATTAACTAAATCTTTAAACAGAGGATCTAAAATACACCTCCAGTGACCTTGGACTTTCTTCAATTCAGGCAGAGCAGAGTAAACAAGTCGATGCCTTTTCGCTTCATCAAGACCTGTGGAGGGTTCATCTTTCACCAGAGCTTCTAAGAGCTTGGAATAGACTGCGCAACCAACATTCTCCAACAACAGTTGGTTCCACTCAGCAGTCGTATTCTGACATTCGGTTCCTGGCCATACCAGACCGCGCCTGTTGTCCGTCACTCCAAAGTAGCCATGAAACAGAACTGGAAGACCCGTCTCACAATCGACATCGGGAGGTAGTGGCAAGAAGCAGAAAATTCGCCCTTTATTCTGGTGCATGACATCTCCAGAGTCTGACGTCGGAATCGCTACAGCGCAACCAACCCATGGAAGAAAACACAGTTCCTTGGCCAATTCTGAAACTCGATCTTCCGTTGAGCCAATCTGGTTAACTACAAGCCACTGTATATTCTTAATCTGCGAATTCGATGTCACTTGGATGTCCATCACATACTTCGATTCTGTAACGCCATGGCCTAGCTGTGCCTTTAATAATTCCTGGCGTTTTCTTGTAATATCTTCCCGCTTATTTGGTGCGATTTCCACCTTGAACAAGCAATCTATCGCACCATCTTCGTTGTGTTCGTGTACACTGATAATTTGGACACTCTTGAGGAACAACAGTATTACGGATGCTTCTTCTTGTAATGATTCAAATAAGCTAAATATCATCTCCTTCGTATAATTATTCTCCGAAAGCTTCGAGGGAACGATTCGTAACGGGAATCGAAAAAGCGTGCATTCGTAACTAGCATCGCTGGCAAAGTCGCAACCAAAGATACCCTGAAATGGCTCGAACTGATTCCGAACATCACCCTTGAGTAAACTGGTATTGATATCATATTTTCGTCCGGGATCTTCGTCATTAAAGTGCTTCTTGTGAGGATCAAGAAACCCGATAGTTTTGCCACTTACAATTCCGGGCAGGTCTGCAATGAATTAATATGGCGTTTTAATTTCCTGTTAAAGTGTCTATATGAAAAGAACTTCATCAGTTTTTCGTTGTTCATTAACAATTAGTCACTGAAGTCGAGGTGATTATCGGTGATTACTGAGCCACGAAGCGGCGAGGTAAATTTAACGATAATCACCGAGACTGACTAATTGTTTTAGTATATATACTGTAATTTCAGTCCTGAACTGAATATCAAATTGAGAAGTTTTAAAAAGACAGTTTGAACTGTGTTAGATATAATTTACAAATCCAATGCTCGATGTTTTCTTCACGATTGACAGCTTTCAAAAACACACTAACGATCAAAACCGACGTAAAAATACAAAGAATTATTTTCCTCAAATATAGCTTGAAGTATAATGATTTAGTTGTATACAACTTAGTCTGAGGTGAACAAATTCAGGGACGTAGCCAGAACTTTCAAAGGGGGGAGCCTTGTGGAGAATGAAGGAAGTCGTGGCTATATGATCGTCGTAAAGCCGCGATTGTGGCGTGCATGGTCCCACAGGAAAATTTTCATTTTTGAAAGGCCCAGAAGTGCTTTTACAGCAATTTCTAACATGATTTTTTTAGCTTTTACATCGTGCTAATAATTGGTTATATTTTATCCAGCCTTTCATTATTTATTCTAACAGTAAAACACAATTGTTTGATTATTTCAAAAAAGGCGTAGGTTTATTAAAAAGAAAACTGAACACAGAAACATAATATTTAAACTCCGAGACTTATGTAAACAGTTTGACTTTTTCCGTAGCACAAGCACTTTGTTTTGTGATGAATTTATGAAGAACAAGCAATCTGTAAACAAATTAATCATGTACTGTAAAATGTTTAGTTGAATTTTTGGTTTTAGTTCAACAAGCAACCCTGGCTACGTCCTTGAACAATTAAATTAGGATTGCTTCGTAGATAGTAAACTTCTATTTCACTATACTCGTGAAATGCGTAGACTAATTCCTTGTTATTGCTGGCCGCCATGTTTTACCGATGCTGTGCATGCACAACTCACATGTCGCGAATTTCTGGCCATGAATATATACACTGCTGTAGTGAATGTGGGAGAGCTCGGAGTCACTAACTGCAACTAGAAAATTTCGAGGGCAGGGCTTGAACGCAAAAAGGGGCAAAGTCGCTCAGTATTCTAAACAATTTGGGATACTAGATATCTTCGTTATATTTCTTCAAGACCTCTCAACAACAACAACCATAACAACAACAACAACCATAACAACAACAGCAACAACAACTTTTATTTACCCAAAAATTAACATGAATGATTTACAAAATATATTAAGCACGTTCTATGAGTTATGACACGCGTGTAGCATTTTTTACAAGGCAGAGTGCGTTTGAGTATGCAGACTATATACATTAAGAACATACTCGGGCCTTTAAGATTTGTCATAGGCGATTAGGAATGCCTCATTAAAAAAGAATGTTGTTCTGCCACTCTCCTCCGCAGAAAATGCGGAAAACCGCTGAAAACTGGACCACGGGCTTAAGAAGACTCGTAAACATACTTGAATTTATTCTCTAGTCTATTCTTCTTTTCTATTTTTCTTACTCCTCTTTTCTTTTCTTTCCTCTCATTTTTTATTTTCATCTTTTTTCCCCTTTCTTTTCTTTCTTATCTTCCTTTTTTCTTTCTGCATGCTGACCTCAAATATTTTCTGGGAGCTAATTACTGTTGAAGTTCTTGTCTTGTACCCAGCGCCTGCATTCCTTTTGGACTGCGCCCCAATGGTCCGCTATTTTTTCCAACCCTGGAGGTTATTACGGATAGGTATTTATTTTCTAGTTACTAACCTGTAATATGATACACAGAGTTGAATCCAATTCCAAACCTCCCAACTTTTAAGGGATCGTCTTTCTTATTGCTTCGCATCAGATTCTGGATCCCCTCCCAGTCCTCGTCCTTGAATGTTGCATCATTGAAGGCATACAGGGCAGGCCCTTGAAAGTTTTCCAACCCAGGGGAAGCAAGGAATTCCGTACCAAAAGAACGACAATCATATAGGAATTTTACTTCTGTTGCTCCGGCATCATCAGCATTCTGAATTAGCTCCTAAATATTAAGTTATAACAATTATTGTAAGGTATCACCGGTCTAACGTATCACCGGTCTAACGTATCACCGGTCTAATGTATCACCGGTCTAATGTATCACCGGTCTAATGTATCACCGGTCTAATGTATCACCGGTCTAATGTATCACCGGTCTAATGTATCACCGGTCGTAATGTATCACCGGTCGTAATGTATCACCGGTCGTAATGTATCACCGGTCGTAATGTATCACCGGTCTAATGTATCACCGGTCTAATGTATCACCGGTCTAATGTATCACCGGTCTAATGTATCACCGGTCGTAATGTATCACCGGTCGTAATGTATCACCGGTCGTAATGTATCACCGGTCGTAATGTATCACCGGTCATCATGTATCACCGGTCGTAATGTATCACCGGTCGTAATGTATCACCGGTCTAATGTATCACCGGTCTAATGTATCACCGGTCTAATGTATCACCGGTCTAATGTATCACCGGTCTAATGTATCACCGGTCTAATGTATCACCGGTCTAATGTATCACCGGTCTAATGTATCACCGGTCTAATGTATCACCGGTCTAATGTATCACCGGTCTAATGTATCACCGGTCGTAATGTATCACCGGTCTAATGTATCACCGGTCTAATGTATGGTCTAATGTATCACCGGTCATCATGTATCACCGGTCATCATGTATCACCGGTCGTAATGTATCACCGGTCGTAATGTATCACCGGTCTAATGTATCACCGGTCGTAATGTATCACCGGTCGTAATGTATCACCGGTCGTAATGTATCACCGGTCGTAATGTATCACCGGTCGTAATGTATCACCGGTCGTAATGTATCACCGGTCGTAATGTATCACCGGTCGTAATGTATCACCGGTCGTAATGTATCACCGGTCGTAATGTATCACCGGACTAATGTATCACCGGTCTAATGTATCACCGGTCTAATGTATCACCGGTCGTCATGTATCACCGGTCGTCATGTATCACCGGTCTAATGTATCACCGGTCGTAATGTATCACCGGTCTAATGTATCACCGGTCTAATGTATCACCGGTCTAATGTATCACCGGTCTAATGTATCACCGGTCTAATGTATCACGGTCTAATGTATCACCGGTCTAATGTATCACCGGTCTAATGTATCACCGGTCTAATGTATCACCGGTCTAATGTATCACCGGTTCTAATGTATCACCGGTCTAATGTATCACCGGTCGTAATGTATCACCGGTCGTAATGTATCACCGGTCGTAATGTATCACCGGTCGTAATGTATCACCGGTCGTAATGTATCACCGGTCGTAATGTATCACCGGTCGTAATGTATCACCGGTCTAATGTATCACCGGTCTAATGTATCACCGGTCTAATGTATCACCGGTCTAATGTATCACCGGTCTAATGTATCACCGGTCTAATGTATCACCGGTCTAATGTATCACCGGTCGTAATGTATCACCGGTGGTAATGTATCACCGGTCGTAATGTATCACCGGTCATCATGTATCACCGGTCGTACGGTCGTAATGTATCACCGGTGGTAATGTATCACCGGTCGTAATGTATCACCGGTCATCATGTATCACCGGTCGTAATGTATCACCGGTCGTAATGTATCACCGGTCTAATGTATCACCGGTCTAATGTATCACCGGTCTAATGTATCACCGGTCTAATGTATCACCGGTCTAATGTATCACCGGTCTAATGTATCACCGGTCTAATGTATCACCGGTCTAATGTATCACCGGTCTAATGTATCACCGGTCTAATGTATCACCGGTCTAATGTATCACCGGTCTAATGTATGGTCTAATGTATCACCGGTCATCATGTATCACCGGTCATCATGTATCACCGGTCTAATGTATCACTGGTCGTAATGTATCACCGGTCGTAATGTATCACCGGTCGTAATGTATCACCAATCGTAATGTATCACCGGTCGGAATGTATCACCGGTCGTAATGTATCACCGGTCGTAATGTATCACCGGTCGTAATGTATCACCGGTCGTAATGTATCACCGGTCTGATGTATCACCGGTCTAATGTATTACCGGTCTAATGTATCACCGGTCGTCATGTATCACCGGTCGTCATGTATCACCGGTCGTCATGTATCACCGGTCGTAATGTATCACCGTTCTAATGTATCACCGGTCTAATGTATCACCGGTTCTAATGTATCACCGGTCTAATGTATCACCGGTCGTAATGTATCACCGGTCGTAATGTATCACCGGTCGTAATGTATCACCGGTCGTAATGTATCACCGGTCTAATGTATCACCGGTCTAATGTATCACCGGTTTAATGTATCACCGGTCTAATGTATCACCGGTCTAATGTATCACCGGTCCAATGTATCACCGGTCTAATGTATCACCGGTCTAATGTATCACCGGTCTAATGTATCACCGGTCTAATGTATCACCGGTCTAATGTATCACCGGTCTAATGTATCACCGGTCTAATGTATCACCGGTCAAATGTATCACCGGTCAAATGTATCACCGGTCAAATGTATCACCGGTCAAATGTATCACCGGTCAAATGTATCACCGGTCGTAATGTATCACCGGTCGTAATGTATCACCGGTCGTAATGTATCACCGGTCGTAATGTATCACCGGTCTAATGTATCACCGGTCATCATGTATCACCGGTCGTAATGTATCACCGGTCGTAATGTATCACCGGTCGTAATGTATCACCGGTCGTAATGTATCACCGGTCGTAATGTATCACCGGTCGTAATGTATCACCGGTCGTAATGTATCACCGGTCGTAATGTATCACCGGTCGTAATGTATCACCGGTCTAATGTATCACCGGTCTAATGTATCACCGGTCTAATGTATCACCGGTCTAATGTATCACCGGTCTAATGTATCACCGGTCTAATGTATCACCGGTCTAATGTATCACCGGTCTAATGTATCACCGGTCTAATGTATCACCGGTCTAATGTATCACCGGTCTAATGTATCACCGGTCTAATGTATCACCGGTCTAATGTATCACCGGTCTAATGTATCACCGGTCTAATGTATCACCGGTCATCATGTATCACCGGTCATCATGTATCACCGGTCATGTATCACCGGTCATCATGTATCACCGGTCGTAATGTATCACCGGTCGTAATGTATCACCGGTCGTAATGTATCACCAGTCGTAATGTATCACCGGTCGTAATGTATCACCGGTCGTAATGTATCATCGGTCGTAATGTATCACCGGTCGTAATGTATCACCGGTCGTAATGTATCACCGGTCTAATGTATCACCGGTCTAATGTATCACCGGTCGTAATGTATCACCGGTCTAATGTATCACCGGTCTAATGTATCACCGGTCTAATGTATCACCGGTCTAATGTATCACCGGTCTAATGTATCACCGGTCTAATGTATCACCGGTCTAATGTATCACCGGTCATCATGTATCACCGGTCATCATGTATCACCGGTCATCATGTATCACCGGTCATCATGTATCACCGGTCGTAATGTATCACCGGTCGTAATGTATCACCGGTCGTAATGTATCACCAGTCGTAATGTATCACCGGTCGTAATGTATCACCGGTCGTAATGTATCATCGGTCGTAATGTATCACCGGTCGTAATGTATCACCGGTCGTAATGTATCACCGGTCGTAATGTATCACCGGTCTAATGTATCACCGGTCGTAATGTATCACCGGTCGTAATGTATCACCGGTCTAATGTATCACCGGTCTAATGTATCACCGGTCTAATGTATCACCGGTCTAATGTATCACCGGTCTAATGTATCACCGGTCTAATGTATCACCGGTCTAATGTATCACCGGTCTAATGTATCACCGGTCGTAATGTATCACCGGTCGTAATGTATCACCGGTCTAATGTATCACCGGTCTAATGTATCACCGGTCTAATGTATCACCGGTCTAATGTATCACCGGTCGTAATGTATCACCGGTCGTAATGTATCACCGGTCGTAATGTATCACCGGTCGTAATGTATCACCGGTCTAATGTATCACCGGTCTAATGTATCACCGGTCTAATGTATCACCGGTCTAATGTATCACCGGTCTAATGTATCACCGGTCTAATGTATCACCGGTCTAATGTATCACCGGTCTAATGTATCACCGGTCTAATGTATCACCGGTCTAATGTATCACCGGTCTAATGTATCACCGGTCTAATGTATCACCGGTCTAATGTATCACCGGTCTAATGTATCACCGGTCTAATGTATCACCGGTCATCATGTATCACCGGTCATCATGTATCACCGGTCGTAATGTATCACCGGTCGTAATGTATCACCGGTCGTAATGTATCACCGGTCGTAATGTATCACCGGTCGTAATGTATCACCGGTCGTAATGTATCACCGGTCGTAATGTATCACCGGTCGTAATGTATCACCGGTCGTAATGTATCACCGGTCGTAATGTATCACCGGTCGTAATGTATCACCGGTCGTAATGTATCACCGGTCGTAATGTATCACCGGTCGTAATGTATCACCGGTCTAATGTATCACCGGTCTAATGTATCACCGGTCTAATGTATCACCGGTCTAATGTATCACCGGTCTAATGTATCACCGGTCTAATGTATCACCGGTCTAATGTATCACCGGTCTAATGTATCACCGGTCTAATGTATCACCGGTCTAATGTATCACCGGTCTAATGTATCACCGGTCTAATGTATCACCGGTCTAATGTATCACCGGTCTAATGTATCACCGGTCATCATGTATCACCGGTCATCATGTATCACCCACCGGTCATCATGTATCACCGGTCATCATGTATCACCGGTCGTAATGTATCACCGGTCGTAATGTATCACCGGTCGTAATGTATCACCAGTCGTAATGTATCACCGGTCGTAATGTATCACCGGTCGTAATGTATCATCGGTCGTAATGTATCATCGGTCGTAATGTATCACCGGTCGTAATGTATCACCGGTCTAATGTATCACCGGTCTAATGTATCACCGGTCGTAATGTATCACCGGTCTAATGTATCACCGGTCTAATGTATCACCGGTCTAATGTATCACCGGTCTAATGTATCACCGGTCTAATGTATCACCGGTCTAATGTATCACCGGTCTAATGTATCACCGGTCTAATGTATCACCGGTCTAATGTATCACCGGTCATCATGTATCACCGGTCATCATGTATCACCGGTCATCATGTATCACCGGTCGTAATGTATCACCGGTCGTAATGTATCACCGGTCGTAATGTATCACCAGTCGTAATGTATCACCGGTCGTAATGTATCACCGGTCGTAATGTATCATCGGTCGTAATGTATCACCGGTCGTAATGTATCACCGGTCGTAATGTATCACCGGTCTAATGTATCACCGGTCTAATGTATCACCGGTCGTAATGTATCACCGGTCTAATGTATCACCGGTCTAATGTATCACCGGTCTAATGTATCACCGGTCTAATGTATCACCGGTCTAATGTATCACCGGTCTAATGTATCACCGGTCTAATGTATCACCGGTCTAATGTATCACCGGTCTAATGTATCACCGGTCGTAATGTATCACCGGTCGTAATGTATCACCGGTCGTAATGTATCACCGGTCTAATGTATCACCGGTCTAATGTATCACCGGTCTAATGTATCACCGGTCGTAATGTATCACCGGTCGTAATGTATCACCGGTCGTAATGTATCACCGGTCTAATGTATCACCGGTCTAATGTATCACCGGTCTAATGTATCACCGGTCTAATGTATCACCGGTCTAATGTATCACCGGTCTAATGTATCACCGGTCTAATGTATCACCGGTCTAATGTATCACCGGTCTAATGTATCACCGGTCTAATGTATCACCGGTCTAATGTATCACCGGTCTAATGTATCACCGGTCTAATGTATCACCGGTCATCATGTATCACCGGTCATCATGTATCACCGGTCGTAATGTATCACCGGTCGTAATGTATCACCGGTCGTAATGTATCACCGGTCGTAATGTATCACCGGTCGTAATGTATCACCGGTCGTAATGTATCACCGGTCGTAATGTATCACCGGTCGTAATGTATCACCGGTCATCATGTATCACCGGTCGTAATGTATCACCGGTCATCATGTATCACCGGTCATCATGTATCACCGGTCGTCATATATCACCGGTCGTAATGTATCACCGGTCATCATGTATCACCGGTCGTAATGTATCACCGGTCGTAATGTATCACCGGTCGTAATGTATCACCGGTCGTAATGTATCACCGGTCGTAATGTATCACCGGTCGTAATGTATCATCGGTCGTAATGTATCACCGGTCGTAATGTATCACCGGTCGTAATGTATCACCGGTCTAATGTATCACCGGTCTAATGTATCACCGGTCGTAATGTATCACCGGTCTAATGTATCACCGGTCTAATGTATCACCGGTCTAATGTATCACCGGTCTAATGTATCACCGGTCTAATGTATCACCGGTCTAATGTATCACCGGTCTAATGTATCACCGGTCTAATGTATCACCGGTCTAATGTATCACCGGTCGTAATGTATCACCGGTCGTAATGTATCACCGGTCGTAATGTATCACCGGTCTAATGTATCACCGGTCTAATGTATCACCGGTCTAATGTATCACCGGTCGTAATGTATCACCGGTCGTAATGTATCACCGGTCGTAATGTATCACCGGTCTAATGTATCACCGGTCTAATGTATCACCGGTCTAATGTATCACCGGTCTAATGTATCACCGGTCTAATGTATCACCGGTATAATGTATCACCGGTCTAATGTATCACCGGTCTAATGTATCACCGGTCTAATGTATCACCGGTCTAATGTATCACCGGTCTAATGTATCACCGGTCTAATGTATCACCGGTCTAATGTATCACCGGTCTAATGTATCACCGGTCTAATGTATCACCGGTCATCATGTATCACCGGTCATCATGTATCACCGGTCGTAATGTATCACCGGTCGTAATGTATCACCGGTCGTAATGTATCACCGGTCGTAATGTATCACCGGTCGTAATGTATCACCGGTCGTAATGTATCACCGGTCGTAATGTATCACCGGTCATCATGTATCACCGGTCGTAATGTATCACCGGTCATCATGTATCACCGGTCATCATGTATCACCGGTCGTCATATATCACCGGTCGTAATGTATCACCGGTCATCATGTATCACCGGTCGTAATGTATCACCGGTCGTAATGTATCACCGGTCGTAATGTATCACCGGTCGTAATGTATCACCGGTCGTAATTATGTATCACCGGTCATCATGTATCACCGGTCGTAATGTATCACCGGTCATCATGTATCACCGGTCATCATGTATCACCGGTCGTAATGTATCACCGGTCGTAATGTATCACCGGTCGTAATGTATCACCGGTCGTAATGTATCACCGGTCAGCATGTATCACCACCGGTCGTAATGTATCACCGGTCGTAATGTATCACCGGTCGTAATGTATCACCGGTCATAATGTATCACCGGTCAAAATGTATCACCGGTCGTCACGTATCACCGTCTGTTTATTCAAAGTTTAAACCTGGTTTTCGTGACAGTCCTGACTGTTTTGTAGCTATGAAGAAAAAAAATAGAAAATAAAAACTACTTCGGAAATTAGCTTCCATTTATACCTTTAGGATTTGTCCTCCATCAGGATATCTGCCCAAAATGCTCTTGATTAATTCATAAAGGGGAGGAGACCGCTGACCAAATGCTTCTCCAGATAATTCTATAATAGTTCCAACCATTTGAGAGTTAATCGACTAACATGGTTCAGCCAGTGTAACATAGCGTTCAAGCTGCCCAAAATACTTTGTAAATAATATTATTATATATTCAATTTATTTTTCTCTCAATTTTCATTGGCTGTGAAGACGCTACGTCAGCTGCAAATAACTGCTTATCAATTCTAATCTGAGCATGCGTACAACAAGCAAACATTGTTTTGCTGTAAATAATATACATATGCAGTGGAGAAAAAAGGAAATACAGTGCAAATTTCTTTGTGAATTTTTTTTAAAAAAAAGTTGTTAAAGGGGAACCGTACCCCAAAAATAAATTAGTTTGAAATAAAAGGCGTTTAAATATAATATTAAGAAATGTTAATAATTTTACGGTATCTGCTTTTGTATTCAAAAAATAACGTCTTCACTTTTCATTATCGTATTTTATGCATTTTCGAGTTTGCTCGAAGGCTCAAGATTGCTATACAGCGGTGGATTTCTATCCAATTTTGACGTCATTGAGCAGGGGCCACGGAGCCGGGGCGGGGGCGCAATTGCCCCCCCGCTTTTCCCTGATATTAATATTTTTAAATTGGGTTGTAAAATAAAATTTAAGTTCAACATATTTTTCTGCACCCCCCAACCTTCGCCGCTTGAACCCTCCCCCCCCCCCCCCCCTCCACCCCCACACTCTAAAAAGTACTTCGCGGCCACTGTTGAGTGCTTGTCTTTTGTTCCTTGCACTCAAGTGACGTCAAAATCGAAAAGAAACCCCCGCTAAACATCCAGTTGAGCCGTCGAGCAAACTTTCTCGAGTACAAGAGAAGATACCGTAAAACTAAACATTAACTAATCATTCTAAACATTATACTCAAGGCCTTTTATTTAAAAGTAATTTATTTTGGGTGCAGTTCCCCTTTAAAACAATAAAACAGTTCATTTTTTTGTAAAAACAATTTTTATTATCACATGACTCGTGTGTAAAAATCACTTCTTCAAATACCTCAAATAGGAAAAAACAGACTATAAAAATATTTTGCTACGATATATTTTGTATTTTTCCCATGTAACAGCAAGGTTTTAACAAATAGTATAATACAAGATAAGATTTTTGTTGTTTTTGAGGTTTTGCTGATCGTCATTATCAATATCAGACGCCATGTTGAAATACTTCACGTGGTCACGTGGGTGCATAATCTCGTACCCAAAGCCTGGGCGTTCGTCTCCGTCAGAAACATTTTATGTGCGCGCGCATAACTTCAAAATGACGTCTATAGTGCAAAATAATATGCAATTTACGTCCATATTTATAAATATTGTAAGTTAGCTCGTTAAATATTGAAATCACACCAATAAAGGATGAAGATTTAATATAATATTTTATATAATAATACCTTGTTCTTACCGTGAGAATCGAGTAGAAAATCGTGAGACCGTGTGACTGTGGTGAGATTGTGGTCAAAACCGTGAGTCTCACGGTGGTCTGTGGGTTTGGCATTTTTCGCGACGTACCTGCCGATTCCTGTCTCGCAACTTGTAAGCTTCTAAGTATTTAACTCAAGTTACACAACGACGCCGAATTAATTAATTAATAAATTCATCTCATTAGATGCGATGAATTAAATGCGACGGAACTTCGACGTCTAAAGTCTAAACTAGGCCTCACTGTTTTGAAATGTGTAGGACTTTAGTTTTTCACTGAAAACACAACTGAATTTTGAAATTCGACCGCAAAACTTTAAAATTGGATATCGGTTTAAAAAAAGCGGATATATTTGTCAAACGTTGCTGACCCGTTTTCTGCCGATATTGCGAAATATCGGCCCGGTTACAGTGTCGTTCTGGCTGGTTTTAAAATCTAGATTTTATCATATTTCGTAAACTTTTTCGACCAAATAATAAACAAACTAGAAGGCACTCTAACTGAACGCGAAAGTCAAGTATTCATGCATAAATTAAACATGCATAATTACGCATTCAGTTCGTTTCAGCCTGGAAAGCAAGACAAACTATTGTAAATTTCTCACCCAATTTTCATCGAAATTGAACTAAAATTTGATCGATTTGTCCTTGGCCTACGGCAATTAGCTCCACAAATGTTCGTATTAAACTGTTTAATAGTTTTTGAGTTATCCTGCTGACAGACAAACACACACACAAACAAACGGAGGTGAAAACATAATAAGGTTACATAAACTTAATTAATATCACATGTCAAGTGCTTTGCCTGGGTTGCTGTGATTCAAATCACCTCAAACTTCCTGCTTTCATGCTATTGGTTAGTTAATTACTAAGCACAACGTGATTGGTCAATTAACAACAGGAAGCAATTTCGAACCAATTCCAGGAAGTTGTCAACAATTTCGAAGAACTCATCATGAAATGAATTGGTGGAAGTTAGGAAATCGATTCTATTGCCATTTGCCACGTATTAGCCCCACGATAGGCGCTTTTTCTCTACATAAACAACTGAAGCATTACTTATCCAATGCTAACCCTAAATAGGTATAGCACAAACTTTTTTTAATAATAAATATAACAATTCGGTCACTTTACTTTCGCAAAGTTGAGGAGTATATCTCTAACGCCTAACCCGGGAGACAGCAAGAGCATCTTCACGAAGGCAAACACTCCCTACGATCACAAAATATAAAGTTCATGTTGATAAGTCAAGTAATTAAACGAACGAGTATCGCCGAGGTAGCCCGCTTTAATAAATATAGCCTACGATATATACTATATTATAACTGCCAAGGTTTCGAAAGGAAACCCTTCATCAGAGTAAGACGAGATGTAGCATATAATATATAGCAAAGTGAAAAGACTTAAGTCTTACTCTGATGAAGGGCTCCGCTCGAAACGTCAGTATTTCGTCACTAAATTCTTGGCAGTTTACCACCTTTTCACTTTGCTACATATTCAAAACACTGTCTACGCAGCACTCTCTCTCTCTCTCTCTCTCTCTCTCTATATATATATATGGTCAAATTATTTGACCATTAATAAATCCTCTCTTCATCTAAAGAAAAAATAAATTTATATATATATATATATATATATATATATATATATATATATATATATATATATATATATATATATATATACGAAGCGTGGCAACTCGGTTAACTTACTAACAAATTGTAGACACCTACCTGGCACCAGATCAACTCTATCCATCACTTCATAGGAAAGAAATGTATCATTTCATTTTATCATCAAAAATGTCGCATCATCAGCAAACTGAAGTGTCATCATGTCAGCTCTGAAAATTGCATTCGCTCCGTGTTCTTCGCTCCGCAGTTGAGGCTAAATAACTCCGCAATCTACTTGGTTTTCACCTAATGGAGTAGAAAATAAACCAGAAGATGCTGTGATTTAAGAAATAACCTGTCAAAACCACTTCCGCCATTGAGCGCAGTAAATATTTAATAGCAACGCCCTAATATTGTAATTTTAAAACGAGCCATAACAACATAATTTTGAAAAGAAAAATTTTAATACTAACGTTTCGTTACTAAACTCGTAACATCATCAGAGTGACAAATTACAATAAATGAAGGAGGCATATATAGCTAAACTGTTACATAAATAGAAAGTGACAAAGGAAAATTAGAAGCGAGACGACGGAAGAACAAAGGACGTGTCATGACAGATCGATAAACACAGCACGATGAAGGAATAAATTAGAAAAGTGCCAAAGATCTAATGTTGGCGTTAAGAGACGGTTTAAACTTCGAGAAATTAATAAACTCTCTCGAAATAGAACTTCAAATTGCAGCGTGGAGCGGGAACACAAAATAGAAAAATCATCCAAAGAAACATCATGACCGGCTATTGTTTTGTGCGCAAGAATGCTTGATAAAGCGGTGTCCGGTGTAAGTCGAAATACCCATATGTTCACATACCCTAGTGTAAAAGTCGGCATGTTTCGCCAATATACGACGCCTGGCAGCATCGGCAAGTAAATTTGTAACGTTTCGCACTAATCTGCGACAAAATTTCGGACAATAATTTCCAATAATCTCGGATTCACCGACAGACGCTTCTTGCCACCACATGGCATCATTTTAACCACCTATTGGAAGCTGGTGACATGTTAATATTTTTAATGCTCACTTTCCGACCAATCAGGAAGTTCGGTTGCTTGTCATTAAAGCTCTTCTGGATCGCCACGCGGACGAGAGGCGGTCTGTGCTCATGCTAGAAAGATAGGCGAGCCGGTTTGAAAAATTCCCAGGAAAGATCGTGAATTAAAGTAAGTATATTAGCGATACTTAAACAGACACTACGTCAAGGTTGATTCCCCCGATCTAGAATTTATACCAAGCCAAAAAGCAATTGTCATATTTAATCCCCGACATTTTATAAAGCGAAAGCGCATTTTCACTGCGCCTAGAAACGTAGAATGCTACCGGTTTGGGTTTAACCTTATAACCTGACGACTATAGGATTGTAATTTAGAAGCGTTTGGACTATACATACTTCAAACAAAAGAATTGCTTATGTAAAACAAAAAGAATAATGATTTTAGCCCCAAATGAGACATGGTATTGTTTTCAGTAGAAACAATGAGGACTATTTTAGCCAGTATCACTCTCTGACGAAGACGAAGGGCCTGGCATACATATTATTGCGGCCACCAATATAGTTATATTGTTTCGTTGCTGTAGTTGTTTGGATGATACTAGACGTCTCGCGAAAGGCAATCGAATTCAGGTTCAAATTTTAAGCCTTGATACTAAGGTGATGACCTTTCCCGGTTTGTGATGGAGGGATGTCCGAAAAAAGGTAAGGGAATACACAACCAATGTAAATAAGTTAAACACCATATGGCATAATATATTATTAATAAAGAATTTGCATGCTTAATTCTGAAAGTGAAAGTAGCCAGATTCCAGAATTACATCAAAAGTAATTTACAAAGCAATGTTACAGACGTTTCGATACGTGGGAATAAAGTAGCCTGCCCGTAGCCCGATAAATGAAAGGAATAACGGTGTTTACATGCATTCAGAGTTTGCGTTTCTTTGTATTTTAATCAGATTCCGGGAACAGGTGTGGCGGTGCTCATTTGCACACATCATGCTTTTGAAGAAGATATAATATGTTGGTAGATATATAATCCAGGAAAGCTTTCTCGGATAATTTTACTCATTCGATAAACTTGTTTATTCATGTTTGTTAAGTCTACAAGTTCTCAACTTCGATGCTCACAATGTTCTACAAACAATTTTGAATTTGCATTATTAATACGATATTATATTGTTCAGGTTGAGAGTCCGCATAGTAATGATGTTGAGTTATCAGTTATTTGTTTCAGTCAATGATAATTTGTAGTTGATCCTTCATCATATACCAAGATGCTCTGTAAAGAGTCTGTAGTGTTAATAATTCCTTTCGATAAGGCGCAATCGGAATTTGGCAAAAGGTTTGCGAGATAACTTTGGTTGAGCGACTTGAGACAAGATTACAAATTGCACAATCTGAAAATATCATGAATCAATCGTTTTGCTTCAAAAGGTTGGCTTGAACTGGTCATTAACATTCGATTATACATTACAATTCGAGATACAATTCAAGCACAGTGACAATCTCAGACCGTTAATTGGCGAACTTGAGACGGAGGGAAATGCGAAAGCCGACACCCTGACATTCATTAGATTAGACAAGCGCAGGAACTATTTAGTGAATTTCTGAAATTTCTGATATTGCTTTAATTATATTCGACGCAAATTCGATAGACGTATAACTCGACGAAATTCGACAGTCTCGATGATATTCGTCCCATTCGTAGCGCAATACGCACCGAGAACATGAAAAAGAGTTTCATGTATGATGGGGCATCCATATGGAATTCTCTGCCCAAAGAGATTAGGGAAAGCAAGTCTTTGTCGGTCTTTGAACGCAAAATCGCACTCATAACTTAGAAATACATATGTAAATAACATTTGTAAATAACTTAACTCCATTACTACGATGATTCTTGCATGCCTATAATATTGACACTTTTCTAACATCTTGAACATTTAAAAAATATTTATATTGTATACTTAAACCATTCTCTTTGTACACGCCCATCGTGGAAACCAGCTTCTGTTGACGTTGTTAGCGTGTTAAAATAAATTTATCTATCTGTCTATCTATCTTCAAACTGATCGAGGAAAATTGGGAGACAAATTGCAGATTGGAGTGTTACATTGTGAAATTGTGTGCGAAATGCTGAAAACGTTGCTGGCATCGTTACTGCGGCGCAGAAAGTAGTGACTCGATTCTACCTTCTGCAATGATTACAGCAACTTGTGTCGCAACGATTTTTGCCATTGCAAGGTATGTTACACTGTGCAATTGCACAACTTGCAATGGCGAAAATTGTTGCGATACAAGTTGTTCTATACAAGTTGTTCGATACCATTGTTCCACAGGGAGCTCAACTCTGACGCCTGTGATGTATTTCTCTGTTTCTCTATTTTATTCTATTCTATATTATGGAAATTCTGATGTTTTATATTTAATATTGAAAGAAAGAACACGCAGTGCGGGAAAACACACGCGAGGTCTGTGTTCAACGTGTTCCATAGGTAGCTTGGACACAGCACACAGTGAATCGTCTTCAGACACAGACCGTCGCTGAGATCGCTAAATACACTTTAATAGACCAATCAAAGAATTGCATAATTGCAAGGGTAAGACAAAGCACTTGTTTGTATATTTGTTTGTAGCATTAGTTTAACGCGTTTGTATCGTCTTCATCTGCGAAGGCCATACTTTCTTTGTCGGAAAAACAGTCTCTTCTCTTCATGAGCTGGGACGCTTAATCCGAGGCTTAATCAAGCATGCTCTCCCTTGGGTTAAGATTCAAGTCGACGGCTCAAAGAAACGGACTCGCGTCACCCAAAGCAAGATCAAGGACATGGCTTTGCTTTTCATTTAGATTAACCGATTGCCTGGGAAGCTGGAAGCGGAATAACAATTAATTAGGATTTTATATAATTACAAAAGTCTTTTGAGTAAAGCTTCGTTAATATATTTATATTCCAACTGAACACTACCAATAGTTTCTACCAATGTTTCTACCAATCTTCGCATTTATGACAAAATGCCAGCGCACGAACGTCTACGAAGGGCGCTCCAAACACCGTCGGCGTTTCCGACGAGTAAACTGTCCAAGCTACTTATGGAACACGTTGAACATGAACAAGTCAGTGAAAATCTTGTGAAATATTTACTTATTTCGTGTCGGCTTTTCTAATACAAGTGTCATTGCTTGTTTATGAACAATATAGCAAGCGCTCTAAAGAAAACTGCTTTCAAAACAAGTCTGGAACGCGTAGTAATTTCGCATATAGACTATCAAAGATTCAGAGTTTCTTCTCCTCTTCTCCGCGCGTGTTTTATCACACAGCGGGGCACGCGTATTCACGTGGCACCAAGTGACGGCTGTTTCGAGTTTCAAATTACTGCGCGTGCAATTGTCGTCTCAGCTTTCAGTGATCGTCACGCGTATTCACGTGGCACCAGTGAGAACTGTTTCGAGTTTCAAATTACCGCCATACCGCGCGTGCATCATAAGCATCGCTTCTTTCAGAAACACAGCCGTGCACTAGAATTGAGCCGTGCACACAGAAACACAGAGTTGGGCTCCCTGTGATTGTTCGTGCAACTTGTTTTGCAACGTTTATCAATGCTATAATCGTTATAAAGTAAATGGTTTGAACCTAGGAGTATCATTAGATGTGTGAAGTTGATCACACAAGTGATAGGAGTATCATTAGATGTGTCTTTCTCACGACTACAACAACCTAGACGATCAACTTCACACATGATCTAGCTATAATCGTTCTTGTCTAATTATAATTCGATTGATCGTACGCAAAAGAGAAAAAAATACTTGATCATTTGAATACGCGCAAAAAGAATGAATACAATACGCAATGGGATTACGCGATTTTCTTTTTGTCAACAAATCACCGGAAATACAAACGTCTACACGCAGGCTAGGGGGAACGCAGGCTCTAGGAACGAGATTGCAAATATGAAAGAAATAAAAAATAATAAATATAAGAGCTGCAAAGAGCCTGGGAACAAGGTTGGTCCACGAGTAGTTACCAGTTCATCGACCGCGAGTGGCCTATGTGCGCAGGGAGGCCGAAACGCAACTTCCGATTTCAGGGCTAAGAAGTTGTCGTCACAAACATACACCAAAAAAGATCTAGATCGCAAAGAACAACGGAAGCAAGGGATTTCCACTGCTTTGATTGGCCAACTGCTATTAGTTAAATAATATACGTATGCGCAACAACTCCTCGTCCTGCTCTCCTATTGGACAAAATGTCAACCAGGTTGACAAAATGTTGACATTAATTATTTCAAAGAAATATTATGTTTCACAATCAGAATGGTCCACAGACGCTGTATTTGTATGTCAGTCGAACTTTTTAATTTTTTAATTTTATTGGATTTGCCACGTGGTAAATTACAAGAACGATAACAAAAACGTCAAAAAGGTAGAAACGTGGAAGGGTGGCCGCAAGAATTAGTAAGAATAAAAATAAAGTAAAAGACTAAGGATCTTGCAGATGTCACCCACAGCAGCAGAGAGCACCAGCCAAACCCCAGGCTGAGCCATATGACACTTTGGGTAAACTGTTCTCCATGTCCTGGGGTCGTCCGCATCATAGAGCCCCTGCCGTTTGGTGACACCAATTAAACTCATCTCAATCGGTAGGACGTTCCGTTCTTCACGCTCTTAAAAAAGGTCCGCTGGAAAGTTAGTGTTTTACATCTTCGCGAGCGGAAATGTAGAAGGTTTGCTGTCGAGGAGGTTCTTGTTAATCGTTTAGGTGTGCAGTGAACAGGTAGAGTTTCGGGGTTGATTTTCGTAAGTTTGTTAATAGCTTTCAAAAGATCATGTCCAGATATTCATGCCAGTAAGTGATTGGAAGTTAGTTTAGAGATAGCAGACGTTGTTTATAGGATGTCGAGGAGTGGAATGGAAGGTTTACGATAACTTTGGTTGCTCGACGTTGGACTTGTTCGGCACGCCTGATCAGTTCAATAGACTGTGGTGACCATATCTGGGCGTACGATCACTAAGTAGGTGGTTCGACGCAGGGGTGGCGCCAGAGGGGGGGGCAGCGGACCCTTAGCCCCCCTGTCGGGGGAAAATTAACAATTCGTCGGGGAACGAGCGGGAAGAAAAAAATCAAAAAATATGAAAAAAGAAAAAAGTTTGTCTATTATTTTTACATATTGACAAAGGTAAATCAACGTTTCGTCTCAAAGGTAATCAACTTTCATCTCTGGCACAAATCTATCACCTCTGTGTTGTTTCGCGTGCTCACTGTCGTCTAGTTTTTGCATATGAATAAGTTTCGTATACAGTAAGGAAATACTGTCTATAACATCGTGACTTTCACTGCAGTTACCAATACCTATTAGCCCGCTGTCGGGGACCTTAGCCCCTGTGTCGGGGAATTCCTGGCGCCACCCCTGGAACTTCGACGAAATGCCTGTAAACAAAGACACTGTCTACTAAGATTCAGATGAAATTTTTGCACGCTTACTAAACAAAATATGCATCACAAATTAAAAACAAAACAAAGTACGTTTTGAGAAGCCATTTCTTTGCAACACGAAATATCGTAATGTATGGGAGAGTTGAAATATATACATTTGACAGGATAACTAAATACTTGACAGCTCTATTCTCACCGTTGTTTACTATCGTTTGCGAATGAATATTTCCTTAGTCGAAATATTTCAGTGAATTCAGTTACACATTAACTGAATAATGAAAAAATAATTTGTTTTGTGTTATCAAAACTAGTTTTGTGTTATCCAAACTCGTCAAACTCATCGTTTTGTGTTATTAAAACCCGTTGATAATTCTCGGTAATAATTATATATATACAATACTCACACAATCTCGATTGTGATTGGCTAAAAACCTACAGACAATTCTTGATGTCAGTGCCACCTACAAAATATCAAAAATTGTCTGTAGGTGACGTAATGTGTCTTTGCGTAGCTTCGTAAATGCTTCTACATTTATAATTGTATAATAAAACAATTATTGGATTCGGCTTACGCATAATATCAAGAATTATCCAGACCTCTGACAATGTTAGCCGCCTCAGCCTTCGGCAGATAACATTGACATTGGCCTGGATAATTCTTCATATCATGCTTAGCCTCATCCAATAATGGTTAAATATTTAAAGGGCGTCGTTTTGGTCAACGAAGACCCCCACTAACCGAATTGATTCAAAGTATTTTGGAACGATACCCAGATGGTGGACAAATTTTGAAGGTAAGAAGGGAAGGAAGGTAGGATGTTAAGTAGGATGGAAGGTAGGATGGAAGGAAGGATGGAAGGAAGGTAGGATGTTAAGTAGGATGGAAGGTAGGATGGAAGGAAGATAGGTAGGATGGAAGGAAGGTAGGATGGAAGGAAGGATGGAAGGAAGGATGGAAGGAAGGATGGAAGGAAGGATGGAAGGAAGGATGGAAGGAAGGAAGGATGGAAGGAAGGTAGGATGGAAGGAAGAATGGAAGGATGGATGGAAGGATGGAAGGAAGGTAGGATGGAAGGAAGGTAGGATGGAAGGAAGGTAGGATGGAAAATAGGATGGAAGGAAGGATGGAAGGAAGGATGGAAGGAAGGAAGGTAGGATGGATGGAAAATAGGATGGAAGGAAGGAAGGATGGAAGGTAGGATGGAAGGAAGGTAGGATGGAAAATAGGATGGAAGGAAGGATGGAAGGAAGGTAGGATGGAAAATAGGATGGAAGATCGGTCGAAGATAGAGAGACGACTGCTATCTGATGAGCTGATTTTGAAGTCTGTATATTTGCATAATGTAAATTGACGAGAGATCATTAGAAGCTCCGAGTTTGCAAGCAAATCAAATTGTGACGCTCGCGAAATAGGTTTATGTGTTTGGCCAATATAGTTTCTTTATTAACATTAAATGCATAAAATCTTAAACCTAATTTGACGTCTCATATTAGGCTTCTCTCACTGGATATAAATTAGAGCCAACGGCGGACATTACTTAAGGGACCAAAGTCGCAGTAAATCTGTAGGTAGGCCATGAATAGTTTTACCCCGTAATTTGAAAAATGTCTTCTGCTCCTCTTTATAGTAAAATTATTTTATTTTGTCGATGGTAAGAGCACATAATCCAACAAAAAATCTCATAGGATCCTCAGTTGGTCCCTTAGTAATGGCGGACTTCCGGCTTCATTTTCTGAACAATAGTTGCTCGATCCAGTCTTCTTTCGAGATCAGTGATTGCAGGTCAAAGCATAGTTAGGCAGGTAGGTAGGATGGCAGGTATAGGTAGGATCGAAATTGGTAGGATGGAAGGTAGATAGGATGTAAGGATGGAAGGAAGGAAAGGATGGAAGGAAGGGATGGATGGAATCGATAGAGACGGATGAACGGACGGGAGGAAGGAAGAATGTTATGGTTAAATAATGTTGCGACAGACGATACATGGACGATCGTCAAGCTCATTTCCTCAAAAAACTGATCCGGACAGGAATCGAACCTGTAACATTCTGATTCACACTGAGGGGATATGAGTTTGACGATCGTCCATGTATCGTTGTTAGATTGAACGAGCAGCGACAAGTTGAACTGGATAGCACTTGTTAGAAGGAACTATAAAGATTTACCGCAGGAAGACACACAAAATCTATATATAAACGTGGCAGTACAGATAAAACCTATATAAACTATATACCTTTACGTGTGCATAAATTGAATTGAAAAATATGTTTTAGGAGTTGATCCAAAACGCAGATGATGCTGGAGCAACTGAGGTCAACTTCCTGTATGACAACCGTAACCATGGTACCAAGTCTCTCGAAACTCAAGAGCTTGCCAGATTCCAGGGTCCAGCCCTTTATTGTCACAATAACGCGACCTTCGAGGAAGAAGACTGGGAAGGCATTCAGAATCTTATGCGAAGCAACAAGAAAGATGATCCACTAAAAGTTGGTCGCTTTGGAATTGGATTTAACTCAGTGTATCATATCACTGGTGAGTCGGTCATAACAGAATAACTACTCTATAGTAAACAAATAATTTCCTAATGCAACCAGGTGATAAATCAGACATAGTTTGATGCTACTCTGGCTTTAAAAGTAGTTTGAACGTAACTTTAAAAGTTACTGTCCATGACCAAACGTTTCGACACTCCAGTCTGGTGTCTTCATCAGGGGTGATCGTTGTAAAGTTAGGGTCCCTATTTATACCCTCATAGAACTGATGATGACGTTATCTATTAACAAGATGCAAATAAGCTTCTGGTACGATTTAACTACCACTAATCCGCGGTACCATCAGAGACGTTGTCTGGAGGCTTGGCATATCAAATAGCGCCTACTCCCCATTGAATCGCGATGACGGTGGTTTATTACCAGAAGCTTATTTGCATCTTGTTAATAGATAACGTCATCATCGGTTCTATGAGGGTATAAATAGAGACCCTAACTTTACAACGATCACCCCTGATGAAAACAATAGACTGCAGTATCGAAACGTTGGGTGATGGACAGTAACTTTTAAGTTACGTTCAAAAACTTTTTAAAGCCACAGTAGCGATAAATTATGTCTCCTCAATAGTAAATTAGCCACAGCTATTAACCTCCCTAAGTCACTGAATCGTATCTTTACTCCATCTCCAGATCTTCCAGGAATCGTCAGCGGTGGAACAGTTGGTTTTCTAGATCCTCATGAAACGTATTTTCTGCACGATGATTCTAGGAAACGAGAGTCTGGAAAACGGTATGACATAGTTGATAACCTGTTAGATCCCATTTCTAGGGATCAGTTTTCGCCGTTTCACGGAATATTCGGCTGCGATCTTGCCACCGCGAAAAGCTACGACGGCACGTTATTCCGATTTCCCTTACGTACCAAGCCCTCGGATCTGTCAAAGAAGAATTATACGAAAGAGATGATCGATAATCTGTTTCATTCATTGCAAGAAGAAGCATCCGTAATTCTGCTGTTCCTCAAGAGTGTCGAACGTATCAGCATACACGAACGGAAAGCAGATGGCGAGACACTTTGCATTTTTAAAGTGGAAGTCGCGGAGGACGCACGTGAAGAAGTAAGAAGAAAACGCCAAAAGTTCTTAAACGAAGCAAAAGAACCAGTCATAACAGAGACTAGGTACATCATGAGTATTCAAGTGACAATTGGCTTAAAAACTGAGATGTTTCGTTGGCTTATTGTCAACCAAATCGGTTCAACTGACAAGCGCATTGCAGAGTTAGCTACTGAATTATGTCTGCTTCCCTGGGTTGGTATGGCTGTGCCAATAGATGTTGATACTGCCAACAAACGTTCAGGTAGAATATTCTGTTTTCTACCTTTACCCCCAGATATCGACTGTCAGACAGGTCTTCCAGTTCATATTCATGGATACTTTGGTTTGACAGACAACCGACGAGGTCTCGTTTGGCCTGGGGCTGAGTGCCTAAACACTGCGACGGCGGTATGGAACGAGTTGCTATTGAAGAAGATTGCCGTTGAAGTTTATTGCAAGATCTTAAGGTCGCTCGTTCAAGATGTACCTTGCACCGGTATTGGTCAGGAGCAAAGAAGTCAACTTGTCTACTCCAGGATTCCAGCTCTAGCTAAAGTTCAAGGCCACTGGAAAATTCTTTTAGAGCCACTGTTCCAGAAATTGATTCTAGAAAACCAGACGTTGTTTTATACCCAGAAAATATCTAGTTATTCATGGATTACTCTAAATGAAGGAATTCTAGATCGCCTAAAGCCGACTGGTATTGCAACCGAATCTCGAGAAGCGATTCTGAGAATTTTGCTGAACAGTTCTCAAATCATAATTACAAACGTACCACCCCATGTCTTGGAAATTGTGGAAATGTACTTTTCTCTCCCTCGAGATATTACACCGCCATTACTTCGAACTGTTCTTAAAAGCCACGACCTAAGTTCTACTTCCCACGAAGATAAAGTATTGTTGCTAGGCTTCGTTCTGCGCGATAACATGACCTCTGACCTGAATGGAATCCCCTTACTTCCGTTGGCGAACAAACAATTCTCCAAATTTTGTCCGCACAGTCACGCTGAAACTCCCTCAACGTCTGTCTTCGTACCAAGTTCAAATTGTAAAGCAACGTTGTTGCCCAACATGGACCATCGCTTTCTGGATGAGAATCTACCCGAAGCAATCAGCAAGACGCTTATCGCAATGGCAGCTAAAGATGTCCACAGAAAGAACCCAACGCAGCTGGTTTGTTTGACTAAAGACGTAGTCCTGCAGAACCTCCGCTACAGCCTATCCCCGGAATGGTTCAATGGCGACGAGAAAGTGCAGTGGATCGTGGGAAATTCTAACCATCCTCCAGAATCGTGGCTGAAAAACATATGGAACTGGATTCATTCGTCATTTCCAAACACGTTATCACCGTTTGAAAAATTTCCCCTCATTGAGCTGCCATCACTGCCCAAATCAAAGATCAAATACCTTGGTATTCTATCCCAGCATTCCAAGTTCATCTTCGGTTCTGATGGTTCAGGCAACGTCCTTCCTTCACAGATGACCAGTCTCCTGACGGCTGCTGGATGCACCGTTTTGTCTGACCCACCATCTTACTTATGTCACCCAGACATCAACTTGTACGTCGCTCCCCCTACCCCAGCTGGAGCAACATTAGTGTTAAGCCGGGCTTCTCTACAGACAGTAAAAGAACACATCAAGCTTTCTACCTCCAACGACCGCGGTGTTTTACGGGAATTTTTTAGTCGCCTTCCAGAAAGCGTGGCCGCAGATCAGAAACAATTCTTACGCCAGCTACCGCTGTTCGACACTATCGATGGTTCTTCCACGGCAGTTCAATTTAACTATCAGATCCTCAAGGCTGCATCACCAGTATTCAACCTTCCAAGTGGCTTCAACCTCCGTAAAAGCGACCAGATTATCTCGTCGGCTGATCCCAAAGCGTACCAACTTCTGACAATGTTAACTGTTGAGATCCTAAAACCAGCCGACGTGTTTCTTCGTTACTTATTCCCCGACATCCAAGCCAAATCTGTGTACAACCCGAAGGAAACATCCACAATAATGCTTTGGATCCTCCGACAAATGTTCAATTTCAAGGTGCAGTGTGTAGGATTCCAAGAGGCAATGGAAGCTTTACCATTTGTTTCAACTGATGAAGGACAACTAAAGAAGCCATCT
This sequence comes from Chrysogorgia sp. JL179-B06, assembly GCA_035772405.1. NCBI lineage: Eukaryota > Metazoa > Cnidaria > Anthozoa > Scleralcyonacea > Chrysogorgiidae > Chrysogorgia > Chrysogorgia sp. JL179-B06. Next base: position 923,190 of record JAYKKM010000085.1, read on the forward strand.
GAACTTTACGATCCTAACGACAATCTTGTGTCCAACTTGTTCATGGAAGAAGCAAACAAGTTTCCATCCGAAGATTACGCCGACAAACAAGTGATTTTAACATTGAAAGAATTAGGTCTTCGAACGAAAAGCATGCTGACTGCAAGTGAACTACTGGGAGTCGCTGAGAGAATTGCATCTTTTCCAGGTTCATCGTCGTCCACCTGCAAGGTCCAAGCTCTGGTGGAAATTCTTCAAGATAATCCCACTTACTTGAATACGTGGGTCGACGGTTATGCGTCGTTGAAAGCTAAACTGCTTCAGTTGAAGTGGCTTCCTTGTTTAACAGCGCCACCAAAGAGTTGTCGTTTTCCAAAAATTATGCCATGGTACTGCACTAAAGCAACTTTCTATTCGCCTGCTGAGCTTCGCAGTAAATCCCATGTTCTCCTAGTTGGTTCATCAATGCCAATACTAGATATCAAAATGAAAGACTCACTTCAAAACCAGCTTAGTTTGACGTCTGATCCTCCAATACATCAAGTTGTCGCTCAGCTTAAAACGGCCGTCGAAGTCTGGCTTAAAAAAGATGATCAGAAAAAGGCTTCCTCGCAATTCCAAGAAATGCTTGTTGCTATCTACCGCCATCTTTCTCAGAAATCCAGTGAAGAATGTGTTTCCAGCGCCATAATCAACACAACTCTAGCGCAGTGGATCTGGCACGGAACGGGATTCTGTTCTCCAAGGCAAGTGGCACTTGAAAAAGATTTCCCCTTAGATCTACGACCACAGCTATTTCTTCTACCAAATATCTTCAACGACGGGGAGTCACTAACCAAATTTTTTCTCCAACATGGTGTACGACAGAAGTTTTCAGAAGAAGACATCATTTCAGTTCTGGCTGCAGTTAAAGACAAGCACGCAAACTCCTCGTCCCTGGCGACCGCCTCGAAAGAAGTTGAAAGCGATTTGAAATTATGTCGCTCAATATTGGAATGGCTAGTTGAAGATGGGAAAACTTTGCCCGAAAGTTTGAAAGAGAAAGTCCTTGTTCCAGTCCAAAGTACCAAAAACATGTTGGTTTTGGAGCCTTTTATGAATTGCACCTACTGTGATCGAGATTGGTTACGTCACGGTGGATCGGAGCTCGATATCCCTGGGGACTACCAACTTATCCATGATTCAGTACCAATAAATGTAGCGAAGTTACTAGGCGTGCCTGCGTTAAGCACATACCTACTGTCAGCGGAAACACTGGGTTTTGAGTTTGAGCAGACAGGACCCCACGAACCTCTGACGACACGACTGAATAACATTCTGAAAGAATACAAAGAAGGTGTTGGTGTTTTCAAGGAGCTTATTCAAAATGCGGACGACGCATGCGCAAGCGAAGTTCGTTTCCTTGTCGACTGGAGACAAGGTCCGACAGAGAGACTGTTGTCTCCTGGAATGGTGGATTGTCAAGGTCCAGCACTGTGGGCATACAACAATGCCGTGTTTACCGACAAGGATTTTAAGAACATCAATAAACTAGCAGGAGCAACGAAAGTCGAAGACCTGGCCAAGATCGGACGCTTTGGTCTTGGTTTCAATGCCGTGTACCACCTGACTGACGTACCGAGCTTTGTTAGCAGGGAGTACATGGTTATATTCGACCCGAATTTAAATCACCTAGAAGGCTACATCAAGGACAAGTCGCGTTCTGGTATTCGTATTAACCTTTCCACTAATCCTGTAGCCTTACAAGCGTTTGCAGACCAGTTCCAGCCTTACCACAACATCTTCGACTGCAACACACAAGAGAGGCAACGAGAGAAATTCTACTATGATGGAACACTATTTAGATTTCCATTTCGTACGCTACTTCAGAAAGAGGAAAGCAAAATATCTCGAAGCGTCTACGATGAAGAGAAAGTTAAGGAACTCCTTTATAGCCTGAGAGAAACTGCTTCGCATCTTCTTCTTTACACTCAACACGTTAACCAAGTGGAACTTTATGTGGTTAATCGAGATAATAGTCCCGAAGACATGGAATTGGAGTTGTCTGTGACAAAGGATGTGCCACAAAACCTGAGGAGCGAGTTCAAGGTATCTGCGACATTTATCGAAGAATGTTCAAATTGGTGGCAAGAAAAGTTAGCGTCTTCGGATTCTCTTACAGTAAGCCCGTCGCGCTTCGAGCTTGTGGCAATTAATATCGAAGACAACACATGCAATCTCCCTGAGAGGACTCGGTCACCCGCGAAAAAAGAGCAGTGGCTTCTAGTGTCTTCTGTGGGAACGGATTCATCAGTTGATCTGGCCAGTAATGAAGAAGGTCGTGAACATGGTCTGTTACCATGTGCCGGAGCCGCGGTGAAGATATCAAATATCAAATGCAGTGGGTCAGATGACTTTCTAACTTACTACCCTGAATCAGTACCAGGTGAAGCTTTTTGTTTCCTTCCACTATCCGTTTCAACCGGCTTGCCTGTTCACCTAAATGCCTACTTTGCAATCACGTCCAACCGAAGGGGAATTTGGGAGCGAGGCACCCTGGATTGCTTTCAGCCAATTGAGGTGCAATGGAATGAGTGCCTTATGGAAGATGCTTTGTCTAATGCCTATATTCAACTATTGGAAGAGATGAAAAGCCTCTCTGAAATCGGAAAATTAGAGCGGTATGACTTCCACATGTTATGGCCGTGTTACGATTCACTCTGTTCGACCACGTGGAAACTCCTCGTAGACAGCTTTTATGAGAAGTTGGTTGCGAAAGCTTTGCCTCTGTTTTGTAGCGATGGGAAATGGCTGAGTATCCACGAAGGCTATATTTTAAACGAACAGCTGCGAAAAGTTGTTGAAGTTACTGAGATTTTAAAATACTTGGAATGGAGTGTCTTCCAAGTACCTGCGGAAGTTTGTGCGTCTCTTGAGAGATCTGGACATGGCCATACCTTAGCTCAGCAAACTTTAAGCTTCGAAAACTTCCTGAAACTGGTTTTCCTCCCAAATATAACCACGATTTCGCCAAGGTTGAGAGATGCCATCGTATGCTTCGGCTTGGATTACGCGGAGGAGTTTGGATCATTCTTCGAAGGCATTTCGTGTGTTAGCTGTTCGTCTGATGGACGCCATCTGGCCAAGCCTTCTGAGTTGATCAACCCAAACGGAGCAGCTGCTACTTTATTCTCTGAAGAGGATCGTCGGTTTCCCGTTGGGGATCAATTTCTAACGGAGAGCAGGGCTTTTGCATTGCAACAACTAGGGATGGCGAAAGACCTACTATCATGGGACGACATTTGCGAAAGAGCAGGAACAGTAGAGAAACTTTCAGATTTTGAAAAAAGCCGAGAACGCGCAAAGAAACTTCTCAAGTATTTGGATCAAAATATCGAAAATCTCACCGAAAATAACGAAGCTCTAAAAGATCTTCAAAGAACAAAGTTTTTACCAGTCATGTCTGACCCACCTGATGGATATTTTCTGCCATGGAAAGGATCCGAGCACAAGAAGAAATTTGGTGCACCGGCAGATCTTTTCTTGCTCAGTGACAAGGAGTTAGTTGGTTCTTCGTGTCTGATTGTCGATGATTCCAGTGAAAGCTTGTGTGATCACTTTAGCAAAAGAATGGAAGATTTGTTGGGTTTTACAAGACGTCATCCAGAAATCGAACAGGTTATTCGGCAGCTGGACACCGCCATCAAAGTTTGGTCCGAGCTCGATGTTAAGACTAGAGAAGGGAAACAAAGCGTAGCAGAGGCCGTCTGCGAAAGAGTTTATGAATACTTTGAGAACTTTGTATCACAAAGAATTGAAACAGAGCAGCAGCAGCAATCTCTGGAACATTTCCTGACACTTCTTAACGAGAAAGATTGGATTTTTATCCTCGGAAGATTTTTATCAGGTAAACAAGTTGCTAATGATTGGAAAGATAATGGTGCTCCTTTCCTTTATGGTCTTCCAGAAAAGTACAGCAGGGAGTACAAGAATTTATGGAGTGCTGTTGAACTAAAGCATTCTTTTCACAAAACAGATTTCATCAACTCCCTTTATGCACTACAAGAATCAAAGGAAAACGTACCGCTGACTGAAGAAGAGCTGAAACTAGTGGCATGCTTTTTGCGCGAGTTAACCAATGTGGAAGAGGAAACCATTGATCAGCACGTAGGTAAAATTCCGTTACCAGATACACATAACATTTTGCGCCGAGGAGACAGTCTCACTATAAACCAGACCTTGTGGCTCAAAGGTTCTGAAGATGCTTGCTACGTTCATTCGACTATCCCGCAACAACTAGCCTTGGACCTGGGCGCGAAATCGCTGCAGAATAGAATCCTGAAGAGGTATTCGAAAACCATAGGGGCAGCTTTTGGACAACAAGAAAAATTAACCGATAGACTGAAGAGTATTCTGCAAAATTACCCTTGCGATTCTGGTATCCTCAAAGAACTCGTCCAAAATGCTGATGATGCCGAAGCTTCTCAGATTCAATTCATATACGATGCTCGAGTACTTCCTAGTGAACGCGTATTTCAGAAAAACGCCAAGGAAATTCAAGGCCCAGCACTTTGTATATATAACGATCGGCCGTTTACGGATAAAGACCTGACAGGGATTTCAAAACTTGGAATTGGCAGCAAAAGAAATGATTCAGAGAAAACGGGGCAGTACGGTATCGGATTCAACGCAGTTTATCATCTGACAGATTGTCCAAGCTTTTTATCCAATGACGACACATTGGTTCTTCTTGATCCCCACTGCCGCTATGCTCCAGAAGCTACGCCGGACTCTCCTGGTGAGCAGTTTCGGCCGATTGACGACGACTTTAAGAAGAGTTTTCCGGATGCTTTCCTCGGATATCTTGGAGAATATTTTAACTTGGAAGGTTCTACTATGTTTCGACTTCCCCTAAGAAGTGAATTTCCGGCTGAAGCTCCAACTCCTATCGCTAAGCCAGTCAGTAACAAGAAAATGGAGGAACTTTTAGATGCCTTTCAAAATGAGGCCAAGAAGACGCTGTTGTTTGTGAATCACATTAAGAAAATCAGAATTTCCAAAATTGGTGAAAATAATATTCTTGAACAAATATACGAAGTTAACTCCGAGCTCAGCAAAAAGCATGAAAAACAACGCAGGAAGATTTCGTCAGTGATGAAGGCCTACAAGACGACTGCAACTAGCGAAATCCCCTGGAAAAGTGAAATGTATCCAATGACTATTTCGGATAGCAAAGGAGTTTCCGAAAGATGGTTGATTCACCAATGTTGCGGAACGCAACCTCAAAGTCAAGGCGAAGAGAACGCAATACCAGACGGATTGAGGTATGGGCTGTTCCCCCGTGGAGGAATCGCAGCACTTCTGTCTTCATCTTCAACTGACGAAATACAGTCGTTAAATCAAGCTTACTGCGTTTTGCCACTTCCAGTTCAAACGCCATTACCAGTTATCGTCAACGGGCACTTCGTCCTTGGTAGTTGTAGGCGGAGTATATGGCGAGACACAGAGCACGATGGAGAACTAACGAAATGGAACGATTTCATTAAATCGCGAGTCATTGCACCTGGTTATGCAGCATTAATTGGTGAAGCACAGAATCATATGCCTAATTGCAAAAGAAGTCCGAATAAGTTTCAATGTTATTTCCCTGATGGTGGAACTGCTAAGGCCGGCTTGGACTGGTATAATAAGCTTTTCCCTGATGTAAACACAGATTCTGAGTGGAAACATCTGGCAATAGAGGTCTACCGCTGTTTAAAGGCCACTGAAGCTAAAGTTTTACCAGTTGTTATTATAGATGAGGATGGAGATACAGTACAACAACGGAAATCTCCTACGACTAAATACAGCTCTCACTCTGCAAAAGGGTTTTATAGGAAAAAACCGGAACCCCAGAGACGGCGTACAAAGGCAGATAAAGAAAAAGAGGCAGAGAAATTGCCTCGCAAAATACGCAGCTGGCTCGCCGCTGATGAGGGATTTTTTCTGAATGCCGAAGAATCCGAGAAGCAAAGTAGAAGAAGTGACCGAGCTGTGACCGAAGTGTCCGAACTGTTATTACGAATCTGTCTACCTCTGTTCCTATACACGCCGATCAAGGTATACAAGGGATTTCAACAAGCTAAAGTTGCCTGCCGTGTAACAAGTCCACGGAATGTTATTGAATTTCTTAAAACATTTCGTAACAAAAATGCCATTTGCGATATTGGGCAGATTCCAACTACGTTAAAACACTCTAAACTTAGAAGTGTTAAAGAACTCTGCAAACTGATCAACTATTGCAAAGAAGAAAAACTTTTTTACACTCACAGTATTTTAGAAGGCTTGCCGCTGCTGCTAACGGCGGACAATCAGCTAAGAACATTCAACAGTAAAAATCCCGTTTACTTCACCAAATTTAGTGACCTGTTTCCTCGACGAGCCCATTTGTTTGTACATCCAAAAGTTGTGTCCAAGTACCGACTCTGGAAAATAAATCAAACTGGCAAACAGGAAGAAAAATCCTGCGATACTCAAGAAAGTACATCTCCAGTAATACGAGCCTTTACTTTACAAGAGTTGGTTAAGTTCATGCCCGATGTTTTCCCACCACGTCTAAAAGGTGTCGCTGGACACGTGGCTTGGAGTGAAAAGGATTTCTCTAAAGAATGGTTGACGCTACTCTGGGAATATTTGCAAACCCTCACGCACGCTGATTCGGAAAAGGAAACAGTATCACTTGAGCCCTTGAAAGAATGGCCGATAATACCGACGACGTGTGGGAAACTGGTGACTATTTCCGAAGCCAAAACAGTTTTTGATATGACAGAAACTGGAACTGAAACTCAACGCGAACAGAATGTCCGGGAAATCTTACAGAAATTAAAATGTCCTTCTTTAAACAAAGACATCACTTGTAAAGATACAGGAGATACTATGTCTGAAGAGGCAACAGTTTTAACTCCAACAAATCTTCTCCTTGAAAAGGAAGCAGTTTTACATGTAACTTCAACAAAACTTCTCCTTGAAAAGGAAGCAGTTTTAACTCCAACAAAACGTCTCTACAGACAGGCAGCTGTTACAGATCCTTATGTCGCCCATCCACACAAAGTCGCCGACGTTCTTCAGGTTCTCGATTACATGAGAAAGACGAGAACCCTAGACGTGTCCCTCCTCTCTGCTGATGAAATTCTCGTAATTCTCGAGTTTTTCCAAGATGAATTAGAAAATCTGGAAGGCAACAACGACTACAAAAAAATACTTAAAAGTCTACCCTTGCATAAAACCATCCGCAAAGTCCACGTGAATTTGTTGGAGTTTTCTTCATATGGTTTTGTTCCTAAGGGCGTTCCCCTGGATGGAATAAAGAAGCTGCAAAGTAACGTGGGATTTCTCTTTCTCCATTGGGATGCTTCACACAAGCTATCCAGATTATACGAGAGTCTTGGTGTAAAATCTAGACGTAGTGTTTCTCAATTTTACATCGATTTTATCCTTCCTCGCTTCAGCATACTGGACAAAAAAAGTCAAATGAAGCACCTGGATCACATTAAGAAAGAGTCACAATTTTCTCGAGAGAAAGAACAGCTTTTCGAATCACTTCAAGCAACACGTTGCGTACCTAACCAGCAAGGAATTCTTCACTACGCTAAAGATTTTTTTGACCCACGTGATGAAGTATTTAAGACCATGCTACCCCAAAACAAGTTCCCACCAGCACTATATAACGAGGAGGAGTGGTTAGATTTCTTCAAACAGTTTGGCCTCGTTAGCGGTTTCGAGAACAACAGTGATCTTTTTTTTGAATTTTGTGTCCAAGTTGCCAGGATCGCAAATCAGTCAATAAACGCTGATGAGTACACATTGAATGTACAACGATCATGCGAACTTGTTAAACGCCTTCTAACGAAGCAGTTCCCCAAGGAAAATCTTCAAGAGCCACAGTTTCTCGACAAACTCTCTGCCGTTAAGTTCATCGCTTCAGATAAAGTAACATCCCAACTTTCGTCCATCTGCAAGCAATACCTGGAGTGCACAAATGAAGATCAGCCGCCATTTATCTCATATCTAGATTCCGTCCCTTGTAGTTATCAAAATATCGTTTGGACAACTGCAACACTTCTTCCAAAGTGGGCTCGACCTCAAGGGGAGGAGGAACTAAAGAGACTTAAAATTTTGGAAAAGCCAACTACGGAAACTGTTGTAGAGCACATGGAAAACATCTGTAACTCTCTCGCTGAATCAACAAAAAATGCAGCGCTGTGTTGTCCAGACGAAGTCCAAGAAATTCTGACTTCAATTTACAGCTTTCTCTCCAAAAACATTAAGTGTCCACACAGAGAAATTTCTGACAGCTGTTCCGAAAATTGCAAGGACATTGGAATTCGTTTCAAATATCAACGATGCATTTTCATGGAAAAATCCTTGATCAAAGGCGACCAACTCTCCTTTAAATTACCTGGGAAAAACCTACTCAACCCATTTCTTTACAACATACCACGAGAGTATGGCGAATACGAACATTTATTAATGTGTCTTGGAGCAACAGAAAAGGTTACATCCCTTCAACTGGCCAATCTTTTGAAAGCCATGAAAAATCGTTGCGAAGATACAAAGATGGATTGTGATCTCGAGAAAAAAGCAAAGATAGCTACAGTCCTACTTTTGAAGTACGTTTACCGTGAAAGTTGTCGTGGTAAGGAAGCATCAAAGATAACTGACCTAACGGAAATATTTCTACCAAGTGATGCTGCATTTCTCATCAAGTCGAATGAGCTCATCTCTCAGGTCCCTTTGCGTCTTGTTCCAGTTTTTTCTAAACGAAATTGGCACGTTCTCTTTCCACTAGAAATATGTGGTTTGCCAAGAGCTTGCACGAAGAAATATTTGGCCACTTTCCCAGAACATCTTCGTCCAGTTCCATGGGATCACATAGTCTGCGAAAGGCTTGACCCTTCGTGCAAGAATGCTGTGTGTAAGCATTGTTTGAGTGATTCAGTCTGTAGTTTCATAGAAAAATACATCAACATATTACGATCACGGCATTTCCAAGAAGGAGTAGCTCGTGTGCTGTTGCATCAGAAAGAGTCTGGCAAGCTTACGGAAGAAGAGGTGGAGAGGTCATCAAGATTCCTTGATCCTAATAAAGTGGAAATAAAGTGTATGGAGAGTATCAAGATTCACCTCGTCGACACGGTCACCCAAAAACCTGTGGAAGAAGACTATTCAAGGAAAAGTGTGGGCTACGTAGATACACAAGACGATCGGTGGACGCTGTATATCGTACACGAAACAATACATTTAGGATTTCTCACAAAGCTCGTAAATGAAGTGATGGATTCCTGCATCGAAGACAAGTATACATCACTGCTAATAGATATGCTGGAAATTCATCCACCGTCTCAAATCGCGGAGTGGCTAACGGATCAGGATATTACTCTGTTTCCTCCCAAAGGACAATTGCAGATAGATGAGATTTGGAGTGACGAGTCCGAAGATGAGTTTGAAGATAAGAACGAGTCTGGACCTTCGTATTTCTCAAAAACAAGAGCTGCATATCTACCAAGTGCTGAAACATATTACAAATATCCAGCAGATCGCAAAGAGGCTTACCGATGGATGAAGCAGTCTCTCAGTGATCTAAACGCAGCAATGTTTATGCTTACCGCCGATCCTCCATTCAATGCTCTGGCATGCTTTCATAGCCACGAGGCTGTAGAGAAAAGTCTGAAGGCAGTGCTGTATGCCGAATGCGGAATAGACAGCAACCAGCTTCATTCCCACAGAGTGGATCTTCTCGCAAGTGATGTAGTACATCAGATGAAATCAACTACGAAATTATCAAAATTGGCAGAGTCCGTTAAAAATTATTACGTACCCCCTCGTTATCCGAACGTTCACGAACAGTATGTTGTTCCTGTGGAAGCGTATGATCAAGAAAAAGCAAAAGAAGCAATTGAAAATACAACCGAGCTTGTGGAAATAGTGAAAACGTTAATCGATTGGTAGTTTTAAAATGAAAACAATCAAAGGTATTGACATATAGCGTTATGAAGAACCAATAATTACTCGCAGTAGCAAAACGACTTTTAATTAATCTAAGATAATCTACATAACTATCAACAAAGTAGTAAAAAAGTAGAGTGCTGCGTTGGCAGTGTTTTGGATATATAGCAAAGTAAAAAGGTGGTAAACTATCGAGATTTTTAGTGACGAAATACTGACGTTTCGAGTGGAGCACTTCATCAGAGTAAGACGTCTTAAACTGTTTATGCAGTGAAAAATATCAGTTCGAAATAAAAACTGTAAACTTACGTAAAGAACTATAGAAATTATAATGATTGGCGTTTACAACTCTTCCATATCTCACTTCGATCTTGAGATATTAAACAATTATTGGATGAGGCTGAGCATGTGATATCAAGAATTATCCAGACCGAGATCAATGTTATCTGCCGAAGCCGAAGGCAGATAACATTGACCAATGTCTGGATAATTCTTGATGTCATGCATAAGCCGAATCCAATAATTGTTTTATTATACATTGTTCAAAATAGTCTCTTACTAAAAATATACAAACAAAGTGACAGTCTAGTAGTAATCTACTACAAGCCATTTTTTATTTTGTAATTTTCGCGCGCTTTTCCTATAGTGACGTCATCAGCGTCCAATAATTTTTTTGGACACCTCCGTCCAATAATTCACAGTATTCGACGGAAATGACGTCGCGCCTGCCGGACATCGAGAATTCAGTGGAGTATGTTGACCAATAAGAAACGAGAGTGAAGTTTGAATGTATAATAATAGGATTTGTTTGATCTGTAAATGATCTATGACGTCATACTGCGTAATGACTTATTAAAGAATCTTGTAATATCTTTGGGATTATGAAAGTGCGCATGTGTGTCCAACGTTACTAAACACACGAAGTTATGTTTCGAGTGATTTGATTTGATAATCCCAAAGATATACATGCTTTGTCAGTAAGTCGTTATGCAGTGTGACGTCAAAGTGAGGACATTTACATATCAAACAAATCTTAATATCTCAAGAACAAAGTGAGATATGGAAGAGTTGTAAACGGCAATCTTTATAATTTCTATATTTCTGTCAAGTAAGAGAGTTTATTTCAAACTGAATTTTTCACTGCTGATGAACAAGGCTCGAAATAAGTGCCGCGGTCACCAGTTAGTGACTGGTAAAATTACTATGTTTGACCAGCAAATGTTATCACTTACCAGTCAACCATGACAGGTAAATTTCTCACAAAAATTAATGTGCAAGTTCGGGTTTCTTGTTGTGGAAAATATTGCTTTTGTAATGGGTTCCATGCATTGTGATTCTCTCACTCGCACCTCAAAACGCTGCAAGCGGATATTTTGTGCAGTTGCCGGCATATACATCGTGGCACAGAGCCGCAGTCTTGTCACTTTTCTTGTCACAACAGTTTTCTGTTGCTATGGAGAACAATTGTTCCATCTGTACTAAATATTCCTGTTTTGTTTGTGCAGTCGTCATTTGCAATATGTGACATATGTTGTTGAGTAAATATATAAACTAACTTAAACTGGCAATACAAGTGTACGATGCATTGAGAAGCGTTGATAGGCAACAAAGGGCAAAAAACAAATATGACTGGTAAAAAATCCTCCATGACTGGTAAATTTCATTTTACACTGGTCACAATGACAGGTAGATTTCCAAGAGTCATTTCGAGCCTTGCTGATGAAGGGCTCCGCTCGAAACGTCAGTATTTCGTTCCTAACAATCTCGGCAGTTATTATTGATATAAACACTCCAGTTATAATCACCTCTCTAGTTAATTAAAAGTTTATATGGAACTGCTTAGTATATAAAGCATGAACAAGAATTGAATCCTTTGCGTAACAAATACAGCAAATGTCAGCCGGTTAAGCTGCTATGGAACTGCCTTCACTTCAATAAAAAGGTCTGAAACCATGGATAATTAAAAGTAGGAAAACAAACTGAATCGAAAACTTGATAGCATGAGTATATACTGTAATAACCTGTAATACTGTAATAGTTTAAATTGACGAGTTAAAAATTCTGCGATATTCAAATTATAGCAATAATAGATTGTGAAATGACACTCGATTATTATGCACTGATCATGCCAGAGCGATAACCAATCGCAAGCGAGACGTATTCAGTATGGAATTTTTACGCTCGCGGCGCAAACCTTCTCCCGGGTGATTCAACGAGCCCAGGCGTGAAGGGTCTGTATATTCGTAGGCTAGAGTACGGAGAATTCGAAGCGAAATTCACATTAAAACATCAGCAAACAGTGGCGTAACGCAGTTACTGGTGGCCCTTAGGTTTTCGTTTGGGGGACCCCTCATCACCCCCTAGTTTAGGCATAGATTTCAAGACTTCAAAGCTGGAGCCTGAAAAGGATCAAAATTTTATTATATTTTTCAACTGGATCTTCACAATTCATACGAAATTAATCTTCTATAACGTATTTGATGAAAGCTAATAAGAAGGAAAATACATCTAGTAGATGTACAGTGTCAGTGATAATTCTTATAGTCCTGATCGAACGCATTCGTATATACAGACATATATATATATATGCTATTTTGAGTAATAGGCTAACAGCAATGAAAAAACAATGACAATTTTTGAAATATGACATTTAAAATGAACAGAACAAAGTATTTCAACCATATTTATGTCAGCACAGTCTAATTGCCTGTCCAATATACAGAACATTTTACAATTACAACCCAAAGTGCTTGCACCTTTGCATTGAAACTTGCAAAACTGTTAATCGTTCTCTTGCTTCAATCGACCTTGCTTCAGCATTTTCAATAGACAGAATAGCCAATTAGTCATCTAGTCTCTCTTGTGTCATTGTGGATCTAAGGTATGTCTTAATGAGTTTTAGTTTTGAAAAAGACCGCTCTGCCGATGCCACAGTTGCCACAGATTTCAGAAACTTCACTTTCTTTAGTGTTTATTATAATAATTAATAATTTTGAAACTGGTAAGATCACACAAAGAAACATATATTTATGTGTTAAAACATCATTTATTTATTCTAATTAAGGTAATTCCTCAGTAATTCTTTCCGAAATAAAAATTTGCTGAAACTTCCCAGTCTTAAAGTTCAAGACATACTTATATTAAAACCAAAAAAAAAGTTGGGGTCACCGACCTTGTTTAGAAGATATGGCATATCGCAGATCACCTCTTACTCAGTATCGTGACGTCATTGTGACCAATTTACGGTTGAGTAAAAACCGCACTGCACAAGTTTTGCTTGAACCTTTTGACAAAGATAATTTTTTATTTTTCGCAACTAGTGATTTTATACAAGAAAACATGATATTTTAGGGAAAAAGAAACAGCTAACAGGGTTTATTATGATAAAGAAAGGTCGTTTCTCATATTCTTTGACATGTTATTTGAAGAAACATTCATCAAAAATGTAAAATATTGTAAGTTGTAGAAATGATTTTTCTCTAAGTTTCTGTCATAACACGTAAAAGTGGTAGAAGAAAATAATTATTAAGGAAAAAATTATGGTCACCGACCTTCTTTAAGAACTATGGCCTTAAACCGGCATTAGCCCTAGCTAGACTCTTGTGTAACCGTTCTCGGAAAAAATTGATTTAGTCCCTAAGTAATTCTTCCCTACTAGTACATAAGCGGCCATTGTTAGATTTGGCACTGAATTGTCCTAAAATGGTCGGAATTTTTTGAAAGTGTTGCATAATGGCCATAAAAACACTGATTATTGGATGTGCGCAGTAAATGTGCGTAATGCAAAACTGAGGAATCACCTTAATTCAATTGTCATAATCACGAGATTATCATAGATTCATCTGGGGCCCTTTGAGATCGGGGGCCCTTTGAGATCGGCGGCCCTTTGAGGTCGGGGGCCCTTTGAGGTCGGGGGCCCTTTGAGGTCGGGGGCCCTTTGAGGTCGGGGGCCCTTTGAGGTCGGGGGCCCTTAGGAGTTGCTCTAACCCTGACTATAGTCCGTTACTGTCAGCAAATCAACAATATTTACGCCATCAATGACATTACAATTTTCAGGTTTCAATCATTTTCATCGTTTATCGTTATCGCATGCAGTGTGACCGGGCCTTAAAGCTTCGTTCACACACTACAATTGATCGGCCCTATTTATGATTTAGGACGAGAAAATGTCAGTGGAATGATTTGTGGGCTCGTAATCTTTACATTTCTTCCTATTTCTCCTTACTTCCAACCATAAATCGGGCCCTATTTATGGTTTAGATGCATGTTAAGGACAATAAACTGTCAGCGGAATGATTTGTAGGCTCATAATCTAAACCTATTTCGCGAGCGTCACAGTTTGATTTGCTTGCAAACTCGGAGCTTCTAATGATCTCTCGTTAATTTACATTATGCAAATATGCAAGCTTCAAGATCAGCTCATCAGATACAATAGAAAGCTCAATCCAGTCCTATTTTTGAGATCAGTGGTGACGATTATATCATTGTTAATTAGTACTTCATAGTTTCAGGAATATTGTTTGCTTATAAAAGAAATTATAGACAATATGTTCTTTAAATAAATATTAAATGTGACTTGCAGCTTGGTTATTTCAATTTAGTATAATTTCAGAGCTAAAACGAATTCTGATTTGTTGACTGGCAGGTTGTGTACTAGTTCGTACGTGCGACATACGTACCACTAAAATCAGCAGTCAGTTTACCACCTTTTCACACTTTAAAATAAGGTTTGAAAACTAGTTATCCCAGGGTTAGTACGAAGGTTAGGTTTAAAGTGCTTATACAGCCCTTTCGTTTTTTAGTTATCTGTATAGAGGATCCCAAAATAGCTGATAAGTTATTTTACAGTTTTTGATTTGGACTTTTCGTTTAGAAGATATTTGCATCCAAATTAAGAAATGTGAGCAAATTCCGATTAAAAACCGAAAACGTATTTCTGCCAATTCTGGAGTCTGGAAACTAGGTTGTGACGTCATTTAAGAGATGAGTCCAGGATCTTCCCAGCTCCTCGATTCCCAGATTATACTATATATATATATATATATACGAAAGTCAAGTATTCATGCATAAATTAAACATGCATAATTACGCATTCAGTTCGTTTCAGCCGGGAAAGCAAGACAAACTTTGTAAATTGCTCACCCAATTTTCATCGAAATTGAACCAAAATTTGATCGATATGTCCTTGGCCTGTGGCTATTAGCTCCACAAATTTTCGTATTAAACTGTTTAATAGTTTTTGAGTTATCCTGCTGACAGACAAACACAGAAACAAACAAACAAACCGAGGTGAAAACATAATAAGGTAAAACATACATAAACTTAATTAATATCACATGTCAAGTGCTTTTCCTGGGTTGCTGTGATTCAAATCACCTCAAACTTCCTGCTTTCATGCTATTGGTTAGTTAATCACTAAGAAACAACGTGATTGGTCAATTAACAACAGGAAGCAATTTCGAACCAATTCCAGGAAGTTGTCAACAATTTCGAAGAACTCATCATGAAATGAATTGGTTGAAGTTAGGAAATCGATTATATTGCCACGTATTATAAATGCTAGCTGATATTATGCTGATATTATTTCCTGCCAAGTGACTTGATACGCCATGTGCTCAGCAAAGTGGTCAGTGTTGGCAGAAATGCACTTCTCTGTTTGCTATTATATAGCCCCACGATAGGCGCTTTTTCGCTACATAAACAACTGAAACATTATCGTATCGCCGAGGTAGCCCGCTTTAATAAATATACGATATATACTATATTATAACTGCCAAGGTTTCGAAAGGAAACCCTTCATCAGAGTAAGACGAGATGTAGCATATAATATATAGCAAAGTGAAAAGACTTAAGTCTTACTCTGATGAAGGGCTCCGCTCGAAACGTCAGTATTTTGTCACTAAATTCTTGGCAGTTTACCACCTTTTCACTTTGCTACATATTCAAACACTTTCTACGCACCACTCTACTTTTTTACTACTCTCGGAGATTAAATATATATATATATATATATATATATATATATATATAATATATATATATATATATATATATATATATATATATATATATATATATATATATATATATATATATATATATATATATATATATATATATATATATATATATATATATATATATATATATATATATATATATATATATATATATATATATATATATATATATATATATATATATATATATATATATATATATATATATATATATATATATATGGTTAAATTATTTGACCATTAATAAATCCTCTCTTCATCAAAAGAAAAAATAAATTTATACATATATATATATATATATATATATATGTACATACTAGGCTGGCAACTCGGTTAACTTACTAACAAATTGTAGACACCTACCTGGCACCAGATCAACTCTATCCATCACTTCATAGGATCTTATGTATCATTTCATTTTCAGCAGCTGTTATCATCAAAAATGTCGCATCGTCAGCAAACTTGAAGTGTCATCATGTCAGCTCTGAAAACTATTCGCTCCGTGTTCTTCGCTCCGCAGTTGAGGCTAAATAACTCCGCAATCTACTTGGGTTTCACCTAATGAAGTAGAAAATAAACCAGAAGATGCTGTGATTTAAGAAATAACCTGTCAAAGCCACTTCCGCCATTGAGCGCAGTAAATATTTAATAACAACGCCCTAATATTGTAATTTTAAAAAGAGCCATAACAACATAATTTTGAAAAGAAAAATTTTAATACTAACGTTTCGTTACTAAACTCGTAACATCATCAGAGTGACAAATTACAATAAATGAAGGAGGCATATATAGCTAAACTGTTACATAAATAGAAAGTGACAAAGGAAAATTAGAAGCGAGACGACGGAAGAACAAAGGACGTGTCATGACAGATCGATAAACACAGCACGATGAAGGAATAAATTAGAAAAGTGCCAAAGATCTAATGTTGGCGTTAAGAGACGGTTTAAACTTCGAGAAATCAATAAACTCTCTCGAAGTAGAACTTCAAATTGCTCCACGCCTGAAGAGAAAATAGAAAATCATCCAAAGAAACATCATGACCGGCTAGCGCTATTGTTTTGTGCGCAAGAATGCTTGATAAAGCGGTGTGAGAAAGCTGTTTTCCGGTATAAGTCGAAATACCCATATGTTCAGATACCCTAGTGTGTAAAAGTCGGCATGTTTCGCCAATATACGACGCCTGGCAGCATCGGCAAGTAAATTTGTACCGTTTCGCACTAATCTGCGACAAAATTTCGGACAATAATTTCCAATAATCTCGGATTCAGCGACAGACGCTTCTTGCCACATGGCATCATTTTAACCACCTCTTATTGGAAGCTGGTGACATGTTAATATTTTTAATGCTCACTTTCCGACCAATCAGGGAGTTCGGTTGCATTGTCATCAGTGTGACCAGACGTGGTAATTGTAATTACTTTTGGTAATTTGTGGTAATTTTTTGGATGATTGTGGTAATTGGAAATTTGTAGTAATTACTACGGTAATTTTTCTTAAAATTGTAGTAATTTATAGTAATTAATAGTAATTTGTAGTAATTAATTGAGATTCTGGAATTAACTAAATAGCAACAATATATGTCCCCAGTTTTTTCGCAATTTTGCTTTTCATTTATGATTAAAGGGGCGGTTGTTCAAAAGTGGGGGGTTAGCATTAACCCGCTTTTGAACAACCCGCCTCAGAGGCCCGTTTCTGCCCTACTATTGTGGGAGCCTGGGACGAGACCACGAGACTCGGTGATTCGGTCACCTCTGGCTCTACTATTTGTGTTTGTGATCTACTTGAGTTATTTCAATGAGCATACGGAGATTATAATATGTAAATCAATATGGAAATCGATAAGTGATGTCAGAAGATTGTCAGAGGCAACGCTCGGATGAGAGATGGCGGAGCGTGTGGCGGGCGAAGACGCCGAAGTCGATATTATTTATTTACAAGGGTGGCCCAGCCCCCAGGTGAGGACTGGGGATGCGCGTGTTCACTATTTAATGCTCAACCCTAACCTTAATCACCTAATGTGTCCTGTGTCCTCAGTGGCTCAGTCAGTCAGTCATTTCCATTTTCCATAGCAAAGCCCTTTTCTAGGGTAGTAAGGTACTTGTATGGGTGAGTTAGGGTAAAGTAGGGATATTTTGGAATAAGGTTTGGGATTTGCAGGGGTAATATGGGATAAAAGTGTGCGTGGTAATTTTTGGCCTCATGTGGTAATTTTTGTCACCTGATATGGTAATTGCCCTTGAGAAAACCGGTCACACTGATTGTCATTAAAGCTCTTCTGGTCGGCACGCGGACGAGAGGACGGTCTGTGCTGCTAGAAAGATAGGCGAGCCGGTTTGAAAATTCCCAGGAAAGATCGTGAATTAAAGTAAGTATAGCGATACTTAAACAGACACTACGTCAAGGTTGATTCCCCCGATCTAGAATTTTATACCAAACCAAAAGGCAATTGTCATATTTAATCCCCGACATTTTATAAAGCGAAAGCGCATTTTCACTGCGCCGAGAACGTAGAATGCTACCGGTTTGGGTTTAACCTTATAACCTGACGACTATAGGATTGTAATTTAGAAGCGTTTGGACAATACATACTTCAAACAAAAGAATTGCTTATGTAAAACAAAAAGAATAATGATTTTAGCCCCCAAATTAGACATGGTATTGTTTTCAGTAGAAACAATGAGGACTATTTTAGCCAGTATCACTCTCTGACGAAGCCGAAGGGCCTGGCTGGCATACACACTATTGCGGCCACCAATATAGTTATATTGTTTCGTTGCTGTAGTTGTTTGGATGATACTAGACGTCTCGCGGAAGACAATCGAATTCAGGTTCAAATTTTAAGCCTTGATACTAAGGTGATGACCTTTCCCGGTTTGTGATGGAGGGATGTCCGAAAAAAGGTAAGGGAATACACAACCAATGTAAATAAGTTAAACACCATATGGCATAATATATTATTAATAAAGAATTTGCATGCTTAATTCTGAAAGTGAAAGTAGCCAGATTCCAGAATTTTCGCCGTTTAATACCACCGAGTAATTTAAAAAAATCAATTACATCAAAAGTAATTTACAAAGCAATGTTACAGACGTTTCGATACGTGGGAATAAAGTAGCCTGCCCGTAGCCCGATAAATGAAAGGAATAACGGTGTTTACATGCATTCGGAGTTTGCGTTTCTTTGTATTTTAATCAGATTCCAAGAAAACAGGTGTGGCGGTCTGAGATTACTGACCGCATATCTCCCGTGCCAAGATTGCTCATTTGCACACATCATGCTTTTGAAGAAGATATAATATGTTGGTAGATATATAATCCAGGAAAGCTTTCTCGGATAATTTTACTCATTAGATAAACTTGTTTATTCATGTTTGTTCTACAAGTTCTCAACTTCGATGCTCACAATGTTCTACAAACAATTTTGAATTTGCATTATTAATACGATATTATATTGTTCAGATTGAGAGTCCGCATAGTAATGATGTTGAGTTATCAGTTATTTGTTTCAGTCAATGATAATTTGTAGTTGATCCTTCATCATATACCAAGATGCTCTGTAAAGAGTCTGTAGTGTTAATAATTCCTTTCGATAAGGCGCAATCGGAATTTGGCAAAAGGTTTGCGAGATAACTTTGGTTGAGCGACTTGAGACAAGATTACAAATTGCACAATCTGAAAATATCATGAATCAATCGTTTTGCTTCAAAAGGTTTGCTTGAACTGGTCATTAACATTCGATTATACAATTCGAGATACAATTCAAGCACAGTGACAATCTCAGACCGCCACACCGGTGTTGTTAATTGGCGAACTTGAGACGGAAGGGAAATGCGAAAGCCGACACCCTGACATTCATTAGATTAGACAAGCGCAGGAACTATTTAGTGAATTTCTGAAATTTAAATTGCTTTAATTATATTTACGCAAATTCGATAGACGTATAACTCGACGAAATTCGACAGTCTCGATGATATTCGTCCCATTCGTGGCGCAATACGCACCGAGAACATGAAAAAGAGTTTCATGTATGATGGGGCATCCATATGGAATTCTCTGCCCAAAGAGATTAGGGAAAGCAAATCTTTGTCGGTCTTTGAACGCAAAATCGCTACTCATAACTGTAGAAATACATATGTAAATAACATTTGTAAATAACTTAACTCTATTACTACGATGATTCTTGCATGCCTACAATATTGACACTTTTCTGACATCTTTAACATCTTGAACATTTTAAAAATGTGTTTATCGACGTAATCGACCTTTTTGATTTCGGCGAGTTACATAAATTCTAAAATCATATTCTTTTCTGTCCCAAATCCCAATTGGTTGCTAATTTAAACACCAGACAACATATTTTTTTCACCTCTGAAGAGATCCTCGAGAGTTATTAACGTGTCTAGGGAAGATTCTTGCCGAAGAACTCGATATTAGCGCTCAGTCTATTACTGGCGCATGCTCTTTTCAATCGACATCCCAGAGCCTCCGTTTGCTTGGCGCGGCGAAGGCTCTGGGAACGAGATTGTCGACAAATATGAAATAAATTATAAATATAAGAGCTGAAAAGAGCCTGGGACAAGGTTGGTCCACGAGTAGTTACCAGTTCATCAACAGCGAGTAGCCCGGAGGCCGAAACGCAACTTCCGATTTCAGGGCTAAGAAGTTGTCGTCACAAACATACACCAAAAAAGATCTAGATCGCAAAGAACAACGGAAGCAAGGCATTTCCACTGCTTTGATTGGCCAACTATTAGTTAAATAATATACTAGAAATACGTATGCGCAATAACCCCTCGTCCTGCTGTAAGGACAAAATGTCAACCTCGTACCCAGGGTCTTATCTCCGCTATACGATAATAATTGATAATAAATAATTCCTTTTCCAACGCATTGATGAACATTATGCACAGATGTTCACTACAATGATGCAATCGAATTGTCTTTAAAATCTTAAAGTGCCCCTGTGATCAAATTTTTGGTATCCCGAGTTTTTACATATTTGTGAAGAGCATCTGAGCATGGTGTTCTCACTTAACTTGCCAAATTTCAAGCAATTGCGAGCATGGGAAGTCGCCTTTTCAGACTGTTTTTTATACGAGATTATACGGCCGCCATTACTCGAACATGTTCTGGACGCTTAGGTTGCGATTAGAGGAAGTGACGTCAAAGACTCAACACGTGGCTAGTTATATATGAATATAAAGCTACTTGGGGAAAACTTTCTATTGTAACTTGTCGTATAATTCGTATAATTTCCATAAAGCTTTGTCACGTGTTGAGTTTTTGACGTCATAATCACCTGCTCTGCTGTGGAATCGCGGGCTCGTCTGGAACAAGGTTTGAGCAATGGCGGACAAAATTTGTGCGACTTTGGAGGTTAAATTTCTTGTGATAGAATGTTTGTTGTTGAATTTATTTGGCAAATGCGAACATTTATTGACCTAAAAGGATGTTTTGTAACAAAAAATGCCAGGAAACGTAATGTGATAATTTGAATGTTTACTTTATGAGATGTTTTATATTAGATATATATGGCCATCGCTCAATGTACAATCGGACTCGATTAGCGCCAAACTTTTTATATAATAGACAATAGTACTGTGTTTTCAATTGTTTACCTAAATAATTAAACATTGTTTAATTAATTTATTTTTTAGCTCTGATACACTTTGCTTTCTTTTTACTTTGACTTGAAAATAACGTTATAGGTTCGTCGAAACGTTGTCACTTTTTTATAAAATGTTTTTATCGCCGTTTAATTTTTTCTTAAGATAACAAAAACAACGTCAAAAAGGTAGAAACATTCCCACATCAGTAAGAATAAAAATAAAATTAAAAGACTAAGGATCTTGCGGAGGTCAACCACAGCAGCAGAGAGCACCAGCCAAACTCAGGGCTGAGCCACACTTTGAGCAAACTGTTCTCCATGTCCTGCTCATGCTACTGTATGTAGTAAAGCAGCAGGTGCCGACGTGCTGTCTGAACTCCACCGGGGTGACACCAATTAACCTTATCTCAATCGGTAGGACGTTCCACGTTCTACACGCTCTTACAAAAAAGGTCAAAAAATGATAAAGTAACTTCTTTTGAAGATTTTCACTTCTTCGCTTTCTTTTTGAGATATATCAGTTTGTTTGATATGCAAATATCTGGTATTTCGTCACACATGCATAATGAGTTACCAGAGAATGTTATATATCTTTGCGTTCATGAAATAAAAACACTAAAGTGTGAATAACACCTTGTGCGTTTCTCCCACAACACCACACTTCTTGATTTAAAGGATTTCGTTCGAGAATGAAAGAGATACACACATTTCTCCAATTAGTCATTATGCATGTGTGACGAAATTCCAGACATTTGCATATCAAACAAACTGATTTATCTCAAAAAGAAAGCAAAGAAACGAAAATCTTCAAAATAAGTTACTTTATCATTTTAAAAGTACTTCCAAACAAGACAATACAACATTTTGAGGTGAGGGGCACTTTAATCGTTTCGGGTTTGATTTTCCTTCCATGAACTTTAAGAAGATCATGTCCAGATATTCATGCCAGTAAGTGATTGGAAGTAAGTTTAGAGATAGCAGACGATGTTTATATATGTTTATATATATATATATATATATATATATATATATATATATATATATATATATATATATATATATATATATATATATATATATATATATATATATATATATATATATATATATATATATATATATATATATATATATATATATATATATATATATAGTGAAAGGATTTATGGTGAAGGAAAATTTCGAGTGTTGGAATACATACATTTTAAGACCAAACCGGGACCAGTTGCGAAAAATGCAACTTAGCGGCCTTCCGGTAGGAATTGAACCTGCGATTGCTAGTGCAGCGCTCTGACCACTGAGCTACGGAAGCCGTTGCCGATATATATATATATATATATACACACAATACTCATACTATCTCGATTGTGATTGGCTAAACAACCTACAGAAAATTATCGATGTCTTGCCACCTACAAAATATCAAACATTGTCTGTAGGTGACGTAACGTGTCTTTGCGTGGCTTACTTCCTGAACTCCCTAAAGGCTTCTACATTTATAATTGTATAATAAAACAATTATTGGATTAATCTTACGCATAATATCAAGAATTATCCAGACCTCTGACAATGTTAGCCGCCTCACGGCCTCAGCCTTCGGCTTCGGCAGATAACATTGACATTGGCCTGGATAATTCTTGATATCATGCTTAGCCTCATCCAATAATGGTTAAATATTTAAAGGGCGTCGTTTTGGTCAACGAAGACCCCCACTAACCGAATTGATTCAAAGTATTTTGGAACGATACCCGGATGGTGGACAAATTTTGAAGGTAAGAAGGGAAAGAAGGTAATATGTTAAGTAGGATGGAAGATAGGATGGAAGGTAGGAAGGATGGAAGGAATGAAAGAAGGAAGGTAGGATGGAAGGTAGGAAGGATGGAAGGAATGAAAGAAGGAAGGATGGAAGGATGGAAGATAGGATGGAAGGAAGGTAGGATGGAAGGAAGGTAGGATGGAAGGAAGGAAGGTAGGATGGAAGGAAGGTAGGATGGAAGGAAGGAAGGTAGGATGGAAGGAAGGAAGGTAGGATGGAAGGAAGGAAAGTATGATGGAAGGTAGGATGGAAGGTAGGATGGAAGGAAGGAAGGTAGGATGGAAGGTAGGATGGAAGGTAGGATGGAAGGTAGGATGGAAGGTAGGATGGAAGGTAGGATGGAAGGATGGTAGGATGGAAGGAAGGTAGGATGGAAGGAAGGTAGGATGGAAGGTAGGTAGGTAGGATGGAAGATAGGTAGGTAGGATGGAAGATAGGTAGGATGGAAGATAGGTAGGATGGAAGGAAGGTAGGATGGAAGGAAGGTAGGATGGAAGGTAGGTAGGATGGAAGGAAGGTAGGATGGAAGATAGGTAGGAAGGTAGCTAGGTAGGATGGAAGGTAGGATGGACGGTAGGTATGATGGAAGGAAGGTAGGATGGAAGGTAGGATGGAAGGTAGCTAGGATGGAAGGTAGGTACTGTAGGATGGAAGATAGGTAGGATGGAAGATAGGTAGGATGGAAGGTAGGTAGGATGGAAGGAAGGAAGGTAGGATGGAAGGAAGGTAGGAAAGGATGGTAGGATGGAATAGATGGATAGACAGGAGAAAGGAAGAAAGGAAGAACGGTAGGCAGAAAGAAGAAATATTTAACGCAGGAAAACACACAAAATCTATATATAACCACATAGAAAAGCATGAAACGTGGCAGTACAGATAAAACCTATATAAACTATATACCTTTACGTGCGCATAAATTGAATTGAAAAATATGTTTTAGGAGTTGGTCCAAAACGCAGATGATGCTGGAGCAACTGAGGTCAACTTCCTGTATGACAATCGTTACCATGGTACCAAGTCACTCGAAACTCAAGAGCTTGCCAGATTCCAGGGTCCTGCCCTTTATTGTCACAATAACGCGACCTTCGAGGAAGACGACTGGGAAGGCATTCAGAATCTTATGCGAAGCAACAAGAAAGATGATCCACTAAAAGTTGGTCGTTTTGGAATTGGATTTAACTCAGTGTATCATATCACTGGTGAGTTGGTCATAACTACTCTATAGTAAACAAATAATTTCCTAATGCAACCAGGTGATAAATCAGACATAGTTTGATGCTACTCTGGCTTTAAAAGTAGTTTGAACGTAACTTTAAAAGTTACTGTCCATGACCAAACGTTTCGACACTTCAGTCTGGTGTCTTCATCAGGGGTGATCGTTGTAAAGTTAGGGTCCCTATTTATACCCTCATAGAACTGATGACGACGTTACCTATTAACAAGATGCAAATAAGCTTCTGGTACGATTTAACTACCACTAATCCGCGGTACCATCAGAGACGTTGTCTGGAGGCTTGGCATATCAAATAGCGCCTACGCCCCATTGAATCGCGATGACGGTGGTTTATTACCAGAAGCTTATTTGCATCTTGTTAATAGATAACGTCATCATCGGTTCTATGAGGGTATGAATAGGGACCCTAACTTAACAACAATCACCCCTGATGAAGACAGTAGATTGCAGTGTCGAAACGTTGGGTGATGGACAGTAACTTTTAAGTTCGAAAAATTTTTAAAGCCACAGTAGCGATAAACTCAATAGTAAATTAGCCATAGCTATTAACCTCCCTCAGTCACTGAATCGTATCTTTACTCCATCTCCAGATCTTCCAGGAATCGTGAGCGGTGGAACAGTTGGTTTTTTAGATCCTCATGAAACGTATTTTCTGCAGGATGATTCTAGGAAACGAGAGTCTGGAAAACGGTATGACATAGTTGATAACCTGTTAGATCCCATTTCTAGGGATCAGTTTTCGCCGTTTCACGGAATATTCGGCTGCGATCTTGCCACCGCGAAAAGCTACGACGGCACGTTATTCCGATTTCCCTTACGTACCAAGCCCTCGGATCTGTCAAAGAAGAATTACACGAAAGAGATGATCGATAATCTGTTTCATTCATTGCAAGAAGAAGCATCCGTAATTCTGCTGTTCCTCAAGAGTGTCGAACGTATCAGCATACACGAACGGAAAGCAGATGGCGAGACACAATGCATTTTTAAAGTGGAAGTCGCGGAGGACGCACGTGAAGAAGTAAGAAGAAAACGCCAAAAGTTCTTAAACGAAGCAAAAGAACCAGCCATAACAGAGGCTAGGTACATCATGAGTATTCAAGTGACAATTGGCTTAAAAACTGAGATGTTTCGTTGGCTTATTGTCAACCAAATCGGTTCAACTGACGAGCGCATTGCAGAGTTGGCTACTGAATTATGTCTGCTTCCCTGGGTTGGTATGGCTGTGCCAATAGATGTTGATACTCCCAACAAACGTTCAGGTAGAATATTCTGTTTTCTACCTTTACCCCCAGATGTCGACTGTCAGACAGGTCTTCCAGTTCATATCCATGGATACTTTGGTTTGACAGACAACCGACGAGGTCTCGTTTGGCCTGGGGCTGAGTGCCTAAACACTGCGACGGCGGAATGGAACGAGTTGCTATTGAAGAAGATTGCCATTGAAGTTTATTGCAAGATCTTAAGGTCGCTCGTTCAAGATGTACCTTGCACCGGTATTGGTCAGGAGCAAAGAAGTCAACTTGTCTACTCCAGGATTCCAGCTCTAGCTAAAGTTCAAGGCCACTGGAAAATTCTTTTAGAGCCATTGTTCCAGAAATTGATTCTAGAAAACCAGACGTTGTTTTATACCCAGAAAATATCTAGTTATTCATGGATTACTCTAAATGAAGGAATTCTAGATCGCCTAAAGCCGACTGGTATTGCAACCGAATCTCGAGAAGCGATTCTGAGAATTTTGCTGAACAGTTCTCAAATCATAATTACAAACGTACCACCCCATGTCTTGGAAATTGTGGAAATGTACTTTTCTCTCCCTCGAGATATTACACCGCCATTACTTCGAACTGTTCTTAAAAGCCACGACCTAAGTTCTACTTCCCACGAAGATAAAGTATTGTTGCTAGACTTCGTTCTGCGCGATAACATGACTTCTGACCTGAATGGAATCCCCTTACTTCCGTTGGCGAACAAGCAATTCTCCAAATTTTGTCCGCACAGTCACGCTGAAGCTCCCTCAACATCTGTCTTCGTACAAAGTTCAAGTTGTAAAGCAACGTTGCTGCCCAACATGAATCATCGCTTTCTGGATGAGAATCTTCCCGAACCAATCAGCAAGAAGCTTATCGCAATGGCAGCTAAAGATGTCCACAGAAAGAACCCAACGCAGCTGGTTTGTTTGACTAAAGACGTAGTCCTGCAGAACCTCCGCTACAGCCTACCTCCGGAATGGTTCAATGGCGACGAGAAAGTGCAGTGGATCGTGGGAAATTCTAACCATCCTCCAGAATCGTGGCTGCAAGGGATTTGGAACTGGATTCATTCGTCATTTCCAAACACGTTATCACCGTTTGAAAAATTTCCCCTCATTGAGCTGCCATCACTGCCCAAATCAAAGATCAAATACCTTGGTATTCTATCCCAGCATTCCAAGTTCATCTTCGGTTCTGATGGTTCAGGCAACGTCCTTCCTTCACAGATGACCAGTCTCCTGACGGCTGCTGGATGCACCGTTTTGTCTGACCCACCATCTTACTTATGTCACCCAGACATCAACTTGTACGTCGCTCCCCCTACCCCAGCTGGAGCAACATTAGTGTTAAGCCGGGCTTCTCTACAGACAGTAAAAGAACACATCAAGCTTTCTACCTCCAACGACCGCGGTGTTTTACGGGAATTTTTTAGTCGCCTTCCAGAAAGCGTGGCCGCAGATCAGAAACAATTCTTACGCCAGCTACCGCTGTTCGACACTATCGATGGTTCTTCCACGGCAGTTCAATTTAACTATCAGATCCTCAAGGCTGCATCACCAGTATTCAACCTTCCAAGTGGCTTCAACCTCCGTAAAAGCGACCAGATTATCTCGTCGGCTGATCCCAAAGCGTACCAACTTCTGACAATGTTAACTGTTGAAATCCTAAAACCAGCCGACGTGTTTCTTCGTTGCTTATTCCCCGACATCCAAGCCAAATCTGTGTACAACCCGAAGGAAACATCCACAATAATGCTTTGGATCCTCCGACAAATGTTCAATTTCAAGGTGCAGTGTGTAGGATTCCAAGAGGCAATGGAAGCTTTACCATTTGTTTCAACTGATGAAGGACAACTAAAGAAGCCATCTGAACTTTACGATCCTAACGACAATCTTGTGTCCAACTTGTTCATGGAAGAAGCAAACAAGTTTCCATCCGAAGATTACGCCGACAAACAAGTGATTTTAACATTGAAAGAATTAGGTCTTCGAACGAAAAGCATGCTGACTGCAAGTGAACTACTGGGAGTGGCTGTGAGAATTGCATCTTTTCCAGGTTCATCGTCGTCCACCTGCAAGGCCCAAGCTCTGGTGAAAATTCTTGAAGATAATCCCACTTACTTGAATACGTGGGTCGACGGTCATGCGTCGTTGAAAGCTAAACTGCTTCAGTTGAAGTGGCTTCCTTGTTTTAAAGCGCCACCAGAGAGTTGTCGTTTTCCAGAAATTATGCCATGGTACTGCACCGAAGCAACGTTCTATTCGCCTGCTGAGCTTCGCAGTAAATCCCATGTTCTGCTAGTTGGTTCATCAATGCCAATACTAGATATAAAAATGAACGCCTCCCTTCAAGACCAGCTTAGTTTGACGTCTGATCCACCAATACATCAAGTTGTCGCTCAGCTTAAAACGGCCGTCGAAGTCTGGGTTAAACAAGATGATCAGAAAAAGGCTTCCTCCCAATTCCAAGAAATGCTTGTTGCTATCTACCTCCATCTTTCTCAGAAATCCAACGAAGAATGTGTTTCCATGAGCGCCATAATCAACACAACCCTAGCGCAGTGGATCTGGCACGGAACGGGATTCTGTTCTCCAATGCAAGTAGCACTTGAAAAAGATTTCCCCTTAGATCTACGGCCACAGCTATTTCTTCTACCAGATGTCTTCAACGACGGGAAGTCACTAGCCAATTTTTTTCTCCAACATGGTGTACGACAGAAGTTTTTAGAAGAAGACATCATTTCAGTTCTGGCTACAGTCAAAGACAAGCATGCCAAGACCGCCTCGAAAGAAATAGAAAGCGATTTGAAATTATGTCGCTCTATCTTGGAATGGCTAGTTGAAGATGGGAAAACCTTGCCCGAAAGTTTGAAAGAGAAAGTCCTTGTACCAGTCCAGAGTACCAAAAACATGTTGGTTTTGGAGCCCTTGATGAATTGCACCTACTGTGATCGAGATTGGTTGCGTCACGGTGGATCGGAGCTCGATATCCCTGGGGACTACAAACTTATCCATGATTCAGTACCAATAAATGCAGCGAAGTTACTAGGCGTGCCTGCGTTAAGCACATGCCTATTGTCAGCGGAAACACTTGGTTTTGAGCAGACAGGACCCCATGAGCCTCTGACGACACGACTGAGTAATATTTTGAAAGAATACAAAGAAGGTGTTGGTGTTTTCAAAGAGCTTATTCAAAATGCCGACGACGCAGGTGCAAGCAAAGTTCGTTTCCTGGTTGATTGGAGACAAGGTCCCAAAGAGACGCTCTTATCACCCGATATGAAGCATTGTCAAGGTCCAGCATTGTGGGCTTACAACAACGCCGTGTTTACTGACAAGGATTTTGAGAATATCAACAAACTAGCAGGAGCAACGAAAGTGGAAGACCTGGCCAAGATCGGACGTTTTGGACTTGGTTTCAACGCTGTATATCATTTGACAGACGTACCAAGCTTCGTCAGCAGGGAATTCCTTGTTATATTTGATCCCAATGTCCATCATCTACATAATCACATTACGGACAGGTCCCGTCCTGGTATTCGAATCAACCTTGCTAAAAACCCGAGACCTTTATCTGTGTTTGAAGACCAGTTCCAGCCTTACCATGACATCTTTGATTGCGACACTCAATGTAGAGACGGTGAAACATTCCACTGCGATGGAACGCTATTCAGGTTCCCGTTTCGTACTTTGCATCAAGCCAGCAAGAGCGAAATATGTCAAAAGGTTTATGACGAAGAGAAAGTGAAGGCGATCGCTAGTAGTCTGAGGGAGAGTATTTCGCAACTTCTGCTCTACACTCAACACATCAAAGAGGTAGAACTGTACGAGCTCGCCAAGAATAACAATCCGCAAATGATGAAACTGATTTTATCCGTTAAAAAGAGTCTTTCCCAACATATGCACATTGCTAGTGATGTACATACGACACCGTTCATCAAGGAGTGTTCAACCTGGTGGAGAGCAAGGTTAACGTCCGCAGGTGCTGTTCCAGCCCGCCCCACCAGATCGGAACTTATAACTATTGATATTAAAGAAATGGTGTCAGATCTCGTGGGAAATACAGAGCAGTCAGTTAGACGAGAAACATGGCTTGTCAGTTCTTGTGTGGGGACACATTCATCCGCTCACCTGGCGTTGAGTGATGGCCGAGAGCATGGTTTGATGCCCTGTGCAGGAGCTGCAGCGAAATTGTCGAGTGTGTCCGAAGATGAAACGAGCGATGGTACGAAACTGATTGCGGAGGCGATCTCAGGGGAGGCATTTTGTTTCCTGCCGCTGTCCATTGCTACTGGATTACCAGTTCACATTAACGGGTATTTCTCAATTACGTCCAATCGTCGTAACATCTGGGAGAGAAGCACATCAGACCGACATCAGCCTATTGAAGTACGGTGGAACGAGAGCCTCATGGAAGATGCTTTAACGAACGCTTACATCCAACTGCTAGAAGAACTAAAGCGTTTAATGCCAGAAAAGGACTGTTTTCAAAAACTATGGCCATGTTATGAAACACTGGTATCAAGCACGTGGGGAACGCTAGTACGAAGTGTTTATTCAAAGTTGGTAGAAGAATCTTTGCCGCTTCTCTGGAGCAATGGAAAGTGGTTAGATATCCAAAGTGGCTATCTCCTCGATGAGGACCTGCGCAAGGCTCCAAGAGTTGTCGAAATTTTGAACTATTTAGATGAGAACGTATTTGACCTGACAGCGGAAATCTGTTCCACGTTAAAGAAATCTGGTCAAGAGGATACTTTGAAAAGTCGCACCCTGACGCTGGAGAATTTTTTTGGGAAATTCTTTTTTCCAAATATGATCAAGATCACACTAGAGCTTCGAAATCCTATTGTGTGGTTTGGTTTAGACCGCATTTTCAAGGGCCAAGATGAGTTGATTTCACTGTTCCAACAAAGTGCATTTGTCTCAACCGACGAAGGGCAACTGAAGAAACCGTCAGAACTTTACGATCGCACCGAAGTTCTACTCGACTTGTTCTTAGAAGAAACAAACAAGTTTCCAACCAACGATTTCTTCCGTGAACAAGTACTTTCAACACTGAAAAAGTTAGGACTCCGAACCACAAGCATGGTAACGCCAGTTGAGCTACTTGAAGTGGCTGAGATTATTTCGTCGTCCCAAAAATCACCATCCTCCATCCGCAAGGTTCAAGCCTTAGTAAAAATTCTTCAAGGTAACCCTACTTATTTAAATCAATATGTCAACAAAGTGGAGACATTGAGATGTAAATTGCTGCATTTGAAGTGGCTCCCTCGCGCAAAAGCTCCACCACAGAATTGTCGTTTTCCCGAGTCTATTCCATGGTTCAGCAGCGACACACCATTCTTTGTACCCAGTGAGCTTCGCGATGAATCCCAAGCTCTTTTGGTTGGTTCGTCGATGCCCATAACGGACGTGGAAATGAACGCGTCGCTAAAAGAACAGTTTGGTTTGAATTCTCACCCTCCCATGCACCAAGTTGTCGCCCAGCTTAAAACTGCCGTCGCAGTCTGGAACCAGAACGATCAAAGGAAAGCTACTTCTAAATTCCAGGAAATGCTCACAGCTATTTACAATCATCTTTCTCAGAAATCCAAAGAAAGTGTTGCCGGCGCCATAAACAACTCATCTCTAACGCAGTGGATCTGGCATGGAGCGGGATTCTGTTCTCCAATGCAAGTAGCACTTGAAAAAGATTTCCCCTTAGATCTACGACCACACTTATTTCTTCTACCAGAGGACCTGAACGACGGCGAGTCATTAACCAATTTTTTTATCCAACATGGTGTACGACAGAAGTTTTCAGAGGAAGACATCATTTCAGTTCTGGCTGCAGTCAAAGACAAGAACGTAAACTCCTCGCCTCTGACGACCGCCTCGAAAGAAATAGAAAACGATTTGAAATTATGTCGCTCTATATTGGAATGGCTAGTTGAAGATGGGAAAACCTTGTCGGAAAGTTTGAAAGAGAAAGTCCTTGTCCAGGTCCAAAATACCAAAAACAAGTTGGTTTTGGAGCCTTTGATGAATTGCACCTACTGTGATCGAGATTGGTTACGTCACGGTGGATCGGAGATCGATATCCCTGGGGACTACAAACTTATCCATGATTCAGTACCAATAAATGTAGCGAAGTTACTAGGCGTGCCTGCTTTAAGCACATGTCTATTGTCAGCGGAAACACTTGGTTTCGAATTTGAGCAGACAGGACCCAACGAGCCTCTGACGACACGACTGAGTAATATTTTGAAAGAATACAAAGAAGGTGTTGGTGTTTTCAAAGAGCTTATTCAAAATGCCGACGACGCAGGTGCAAGCAAAGTTCGTTTCCTGGTTGATTGGAGACAAGGTCCCAAAGAGACGCTCTTATCACCTGATATGAAGCATTGTCAAGGTCCAGCATTGTGGGCTTACAACAACGCCGTGTTTACTGACAAGGATTTTGAGAACATCAACAAACTAGCAGGAGCAACGAAGGCGGAAGACCTGGCGAAGATCGGACGTTTTGGTCTTGGTTTCAACGCTGTATATCATTTGACAGACGTACCAAGCTTCGTTAGCAGGCATTACCTTGTTATATTTGACCCCAATGTCCATCATCTACATAATCACATTACGGACAGGTCCCGTCCTGGTATTCGAATCAACCTTGCTAGAAACCCGAGACCTTTATCTGTGTTTCAAGACCAGTTCCAGCCTTACCATGGCATCTTTGATTGCGACACTCAATGTAGAGACGGTGAAACATTCCACTGCGATGGAACGCTATTCAGGTTCCCGTTTCGTACTTTACATCAAGCCAGCAAGAGCGAAATATGCCAAAAGGTTTATGACGAAGAGAAAGTGAATGGGATTGTTGGTAGCCTGAAGGAAAGTTCTTCGCTACTTCTGCTTTACACTCAGTACGTAAACGAGATTGAACTGTACGAGCTGGCCAAAGATGACAACCCAGAAATGATGCAGCTGGTTTTATCCGTTAAGAAGAGTACTCCTCAAAATACGTACGACGAAGGCAGTGTGCATACGTCACCGTTCATCAAAGAGTGTTCAGACTGGTGGAGAGAATCGTTAAGGTCCACAGACATTGGTTCAGTCAGTCCCTCCAGATCGGAACTTATAACGATTGAGATCAACAAAATGGTGTCAGATCATGGAGGAAATAAAACGCAGTTACGTGCAGTTGAACGAGAAACATGGCTTGTCAGTTCTTGTGTGGGGACACATTCATCTGCTCGCCTGGCGTTGAGCGATGGCCGAGAGCATGGTTTGCTGCCCTGTGCTGGAGCTGCAGCGAAACTATCGAATGTTTCTGATGATGAAACGAAGGATGGCACGAAACTGATTCCTGAGGCGATCTCAGGGGAGGCATTTTGTTTTCTGCCGCTGTCCATTGCTACTGGATTACCAGTTCACATCAACGGGTATTTCTCAATTACGTCCAATCGTCGTAGCATCTGGGAGAGAAGCACATCAGACCGAGGTCAGCCTATCGAAGTACGATGGAACGAGAGTCTCATGGAAGATGCTTTAACGAACGCTTACATCCACATTTTAGAGACGATGAAGTATTTGTTCGAAAGAAAATCCCTACAGCGCTACAATTTTCATGAGTTGTGGCCACGTTATGGTACACTGAAGTCGAACACTTGGGCAACTCTTGTGAAAAGTGTTTATTCGAATTTGGTGGGAAAATCTTTGCCGCTTCTCTGGAGCAATGGAAAGTGGTTGGATATCCACAGTGGCTACATCCTCGACGAAGACATGCGCAAGACCCCAGGATCTGTCGAAACGTTGAGGTATTTAGGAGAGAACGTATTTGACCTGACAGCGGAAATCTGTACCACGTTAAAGAAATCTGGTCAAGAGGACACCTTGCAAAGCCGAACCCTGACGCTGGAGAACTTCATGAAGAAATTCTTCTTTCCAAATATTAACAAAATACCACAGGAGCTGCGGGATCCTATCGTGGTTTTTGGCTTGGACTGTATTTTGAACGGACGGAAAGAATTAATCCCATTCTTCGATGAAAACGCTTGTATTTGTTGCAGATTAGATGGAGTCCATCTAGCCAAGCCATGCAAATTAATCAACCCCAAAGGAGCCGCAGCTAATTTATATTCGGCCGAAGATAATCGATTTCCGGTCGGAGAAGACCTCAAAACTAGCAATCGACTTTATGTTTTGGAAATGCTTGGGATGATGAAAGACCAACTACCGTGGGACGAGATTTGTGAACGAGCAAAGTCGGTCGAGATGCTTGCAGTGGTGAGCTACAAAAGAGGACTGGAACGTGTAAGGAGTCTTATCAAGTATTTGAATAACAATATTGAAGAATTACCTAAGTATGAAGACGGGATTGAAACTACTCTTCGGAGTACCAAGTTTTTGCCATTCATATCCAAGGTGCCTTCATGGTATCGGTTGCCGTGGAAAGGATCTGAGAGTAAAAATCCTCTTTTCCATTCTCCTAAAGATCTTTTCATGGAAAAAGACGTGGATCTAGTTGGCTCTTGCTTTCTCATTGTTGATCATTCTGAAGAGTCAGGGTGTGGTAAGATGGACCATAAGGTAAAACAACTGCTCGGGTTCTATAGTCGTCGACCAACGAACGACCAGGTACTTTTACAGTTGGATTCCACCATTAAAGCCTGGTCGCAACTGAGAGAGAAAGACGAAAAGTACATGTATACGAAGAGCAAAGTGGAATCAGTTTGCAAAAGTATTTACAAACACCTGGACGAATTCTTTGGCAATGCAGTTAAAATGAAAGATTCGAGTGCGAAATCAGAAGCTGTTGAGCAGTTGAAATCGAAACTAACCAACAAGACGTGGCTGTTTATCCAGGGAAAGTTCGTATCGAGTGACAAGGTTGCCAGCGAGTGGCGTGGAAAGGGTGCTCCGTTTCTCTACGGTCTACCAGGGGAATATAACGATCACTACAAGAGCTTACTCCAAGTTGCAGAAATTAAGAAATGCTTTGATGAGACAGATTTTCTGAACGCTGTCAACTCGTTAAAATCTTCCAAAGAAGATGCTGCCATGACAGATTACGAGCTAAGCCTTGCAGTGTGCTTTTTGAATGAGTTGAAGAATTCCAAACAAGAGTTTCTCGATTCAAACGCTGCTCGTCTATTTTTGCCTGACAATAAGAAAGTGCTTTCAAAGGCCGACGAACTTACCATCAATATCACGCCCTGGCTTGCTGACCGCGGAGGAGCCCGTTACGTTCATAAAGATATCACAAACGACCTTGCGTTCAAACTGGGTGCAAAATCACTAATAGACAGGCGACTTACGAAATATTCCAAACCCCTAGGGATCCAATTTGGACAACACGAGAAGTTAACAGATAGACTGAAGAACATTCTGAAATCCTACCCATGTGACTCTGGAATCTTGAAAGAGCTCGTGCAGAACGCCGACGATGCCAAAGCTACTGAAATCCATTTCATCTATGACGCTAGGACTCTTCCCCATCTACGAGTGTTTCAAGACCATGCCGACGAGATCCAAGGACCGGCGCTGTGCGTCTACAACGATCGACATTTTAGTGACGAAGACCTGGCTGGAATCCAAAATCTTGGAATTGGAAGCAAAAGCGATGATCCTGAGAAGACGGGACAATATGGCGTCGGTTTCAACGCCGTGTACCACTTGACTGACTGTCCAAGCTTTTTATCCAATGATGACACGCTCTGTATTCTTGATCCCCATTGTCGTTACGCCCCTGACGCAACGCCAGAGTATCCTGGAAGGCAATTTACACCAGTTAATGAGGAATTTAGAGAAGATTTCTCAGATGCTTTAAGCGGTTATCTTGGCCAGCATTTTGAGCTGAAAGGTTCCACGATGTTTCGGCTTCCTCTCAGAAATAGCAGGCGATCTCACTGTTCTCTGATTTCCAAAACCGACGCCAACGCCAAAATTGTACGATTGTTACAATCCTTTCAATGTGAAGCCAAGAAGTCGTTGTTGTTTCTTGAACACGTCAAGAAAATCTCCATTTCTAAAATCGATGAGAATGGAGAACTCAAAAGAGAATATGAGGTGAGCTCGATTATGGACGAAGAAGATGAGAGCAAACGTCATACTATATCGTCGCTCATGAAGAAGTGTAAAGATGTACAGACTGGTGATGTTCCGTGGGAAGGTGTAACATACCCAATGATCGTTTCAGATTCATACGGAGTTACAGAGCAGTGGCTGATTCACCAATGCGTCGGCGTGAAACATCAAACGGCAAACGATGAAATACCAAATGGACGACCATACGGTCTTCTTCCGCGTGGAGGTGTGGCAGCTCTCGTGTCATCCAATCGCTCTCAAGACACTCATCAAAAACGTTACTCAGCCTACTGTTTCTTACCTTTGCCAGTTTATACTTCTTTACCCGTTCACGTCAACGGGCATTTCGCTCTTGATCCTGCCAGAAGGGATCTGTGGAAAGACACGGAGGCGACTAATACTTTAACGAAATGGAACAACGTCATGAAGTCACATGTCCTGGCACCAGCATATGCCACGCTAATCCTTGAAGCACGAAATTACATGCCGTACTGCAAAAGAGAGGCTATGAAAGAGGCGCCGTCTTTCTTCCCGAGCGAAGTCACTGCCGATACAGGGTTGTATTGGTACCACAAACTGTTTCCTGATTTATCAGATTTGAAAGATGAGTGGAAGATTCTCGCAATCGAGGTTTATCGTCTGCTAGGAAACGCGAGAGCTCGAGTTCTACCTGTGGTTGTCACCGATGAAGTGGACAAAGATAAAGACACAACGAAATTGCCTCGAAGAATACGTATGTGGCTCCCTGCTCAAGAAGGGTTCTTTCTAAACAAAGTAAAACTCCAGAATCAGTGTGGAAGCTCTTGCTGCAAATCCACCTGCCAGTGTTAGTCAGTTCGCCTCTGACAATACGGTGTGGGTTTGAAGAAGTTGAAGTTTCGTCAAGTTTAGTAAGTCCGGAAAGCGTCATGAATGTCCTACGAAATTTCAACACCGTTAATTCCAAATGTGAGATCGGAAATCTACCGACAAAGATAGAAGAAACGATGATAAGAACTACTGGAAACCTGAAGAAATTGATGAGTTATTGCCAAACCGAAAAAGCTTTTACAAGTCTTTTGGCTGGTTTACCACTCCTTCTCACATCAGATGGCATTCTACGAGTTTTTGACGAAAACAAGCAGGTATACTGCTCCGAGTTCAGTGATCTTTTCCCCAAACGGACTAATCTGTTTGTACATCCTGAATTAGTTACATATCTCTCAAATGTCATGTGTGACAAGGAAGAAGAAGCGCCTCAAGTGTTACTACATCTAACTGCAAGATCATTGGCTTCGTTTATGCCAGACATTATCCCACCGAGAATAAAAGGTGCGACGAATCACCTAGATTTTCCAAACGGTGTGTTCTCTGAAGAATGGCTGAAGCGACTCTGGCTGTTCTTACAACACTACTCCAAACCGGAGCAGGATGAAACTGATGTATCCCTGGATGCCTTGAAAGAGTGGCCAATTATACCAACCAAGTGCAGGAAATTGGTCACCATTGACAACGCCAAGACAGTGTTGGATATGACAGAAAGTGGAAAGGAAAGTGTAGGAAGAGAGAGAAAGGTTCGGGAATGTCTCAAGCAACTGAATTGCCCTTCTTTGGACACCGACATCACCTTCAAGGTGATGCCGATCGTTGGACACCAACATCGCCTTGGAGAATCCACGTTCATTTCGGCGTATTCCGCCAGGTATCAAAGTACCATAGCAAGTCAGTCTGCAGAGGAAACCACGGTGTCTTATTCAAACGCCAGAACAGACAGAAAGAAACCAGTCACAGATCCCTATGTTGCGCATCCCCACAAAGTCCGTGATATCCTTCAGGTCCTCGATTACATGAGAAAGGCGAATATTTTAGACGAAACAAAGCTTACTGCCGAAGAAATTTTCGAAGTTCTACAGTTTATCCAAGATGATTACGAAAATCTCCAGCCCATAGACTACGGCATTCTCAAGGAGCTACCCCTGTACAAGGCAATCAATAATGCTCACTACAGTCTGTCATCGTTTTCCTCGTATGCTATAGTCCCTGGTGGTGTCCCAACGCAGGAGATTGAAGAGCTACAAGGTCATACTGGATGTCTGTTCCTCCACTCGGACGCCTTACCCACCCTGGCTCGCTTACTAGAAGGACTGGGCGCTGGAGCACAACGCAGTGTCTCTGCATTTTATGCCGATTACATTTTGCCAAATTTCATTATTTTCAGCTACGAAACCCAACTGGACCATCTCACTCATATAAGAGATGCCGTTCTCCCAAGCCTTTATAAAGAAGGAGAAAAAGAAGATTTCTTAAAATGCTTGAAAGGCAGAGCATGCATACCTGCTACGAACAGGCAACTTCATCACGCCAACGAATTCTATGATCCGCGTAACAGTTTGTTCAAAATAATGGTTGAAGAGCATAGCAACAAGTTTCCACCGAGTCCTTTCAACGAAACTGAATGGCTGGAATTTTTGGCAAACATTGGTCTCCAGAGCGATGTGAATCAGGATACATTCCTAGAATTCTGTGGCAAGGTGGCCATCGCTGCAAACCAATCACAGCTAGAAGAGACCAACATAAAAAGGTCAAAAGAACTGGTGCGGTATCTGTTGACCAACCACCATCTTCACGAGTCCTTGTTTCTCTCCACCCTCTCCAATGTTAAATTCATAGCCTCAGAGAAGGTGGAGGACAACCTTCTCTCTCTGTACAAGCAATATCAGTGTAGCGATGAGAACCAGCACCCTCCTTTTCTTCAGTTCTCAAACTCCGTACCATGGAAGTACCGAACCTTGGTTTGGTCTAGCGCTTCCCTTCTTCCGGAATGGGAACAGATTGAAGAAATTTCCTGCGAACCTTCCTGCAAAAAAAACTTTTCTGAGAGACTAAATATCCGCGGACCTTCTGTTGATATTGTCATAAGTCACTTGCAGAACATTTGTGGACCTCTGGCCCAAACCTCGAGAAAAGAAGAAGCTTTACCACAACCCAAAGTCCTGAAAACGATGATGACGTCTATTTTCGATTTCTTTAAAGAAGCAACGAAATGCCCCGGGAAGGACATTTCCCCAAACTGCAAAAATGAATGCCAAACCATTGGAAGCCGCTTGAAGACCACTCCATGCATTTTGGTAGAAAACAACAAGGTCCTTGTTAGAGGCGATCAACTTTCGTTCAAAGTTCTTCTGGAGAAGTCACTTCACCCTTTCCTCTACGTCGTACCACGGGAATATGGTAACTACGAACATATCTTAAAGCGACTTGGAGCAACAGAGGAGATAACATCATTTCAGTTGGCAAAACTTTTCGAGACAATAAAAGATCGTTGTAAAGAAAGGAAGATGAACCCTGAATATGAAAGTAAAGCACGTGACGCGATGTTTCTGTTTTTCAGAGCTGTTTTGAAGGAAAGTAGTGCTGTATTGAAGGAAAGTAGTGAAGCTAAAGGCAAGTCAACTATTTCTCACCTCACGGAATTGTACTTACCAAGTGAAGACAAACGTCTGATAAAGTCAAGTGAATTGCTCAGTAAAGTTCCTCCGCGCCACACTGACACAGTAGCTAAGCTTCGGTACCATGCCCTTTTGTCATTGGAGAAATGTGGATTATCAAGAAATGAAGAAGACGCATATCTGCAGGCTCTTCCAAAGCATTTACGTCCAAAACCTTTTCACAAAGTGGTTAGAGAGACGTTGGATCCATCATGTCTGGCCAGCACCTGTCAACTTTGTGGTGGAAACGAAAATTGCGAATTCATTGAAAAGCACATCAGGATTATGAAATCGAAAGAATTTCAAGACGGAATCGTGCGGCTGTTGAAGGCACCAGAACAACTCCAACGAGCTTACAGAAGAGGAGAGAGAGAAATCGTCCAGACTCGGTTCAGACAAAGTTGAAATAAAATGCATGGAAAGAATCGAAGTTCATCTCGTTCTCGCAGAAACAAACCAACCTTTGGAAAGAAGTTCTGTGAAACGTCCATGCTATGTCGTAAAAGAGAATGATTCCTGGACATTGTACATCCAACACGACAACGGCGGAAAGAACAAGCAATTAAGTATTCTTTCAAAGGCCATAAATAAGCTCCTAGACTGGCTACTCGACAAAGATTACTTGTTAGTCGTTACTGATATGCTATTGTGTGATGCACCATCAGAAATTCCGGGCGTGTTGGACAGCCACGACATCGAACAAGACTTTGCCGAAGAGGAGCTTAAGCTTGGTAGTGAAGTTCCGGTCGTGTTCCATTACCTTATGCAGCAGAATCCGCTATTTGTATTCCACAAAGGAGAACTAGTGGCCTTTGGGGAGGAGATAAGAGAGGATAGCGAAGCGAATAATGCTGCAGATGATGTGGAAAACGAAGAAGGGGTTATCGTGAAGTACGTCCTAGCTAGGATTATCTCTTGCGTCAAGTCGAGCCAAGATGACAATAATTATGATTTTGAAGCACGCTATTTGATAGATCTTGGTAACGAGGAAAAAGAAGTCAGTGTTCTCGATTTGTACAAGTTCTACCAAAACGATCCAGACGAAAACCCAACAACAGACTTGGTCCCCTTCACAGGTGATACATCAAGAATGCTCACGCACTTAGACGAGGCAAAGCGTGAAATTTCAGAAGCCCTTCGAGCTGCTTGGCGCCTACCGCCGCATATGCGTCGCAAGGTTATAAGACGTCTATACCTTCGCTGGCATCCAGACAAGAACCCCAACAACGTTGAATTTGCCACCGAAATGATGGCGTTCTTGGTGAGCGAAGTAAAGCGAATGGAGGCGGAAGAAAAGCGACTTTCCAGAAAATACGGTTCACGTCAACTACGATGACATGTTTCGAAATTGCGATAACCGAGCAGGACGAGAACGAGAAACCTACCGAAACTACACAAATAGCTACGGTGGATCGGCGGGAACATTCTCTGCAAATTCTAACTACACCAACCCGAACCCTACTGAGGCCAGACGCTGGTTGGAGCAATCAGAGAATGACCTCGAAGCAGCGCAGTTTTTGCTGACCGCAACACGACCATTCAATGCTTTGGCATGTTTCTTGAGTCAGCAAATTGTGGAGAAAAGCTTGAAAGCGGCATTGTATGCCAAATGTGGCCTAAGCGACGACCAACTACACACCCATGACGTCTACACACTTGCACAAAATGTCATTAATCTGGCAAGGTGGCCGCCTTCGAATTTGGTAGAACTAGCCGTAGCTGTCGCGAATTATTACCTTCCAACCCGTTATCCAAATCGACAACCATCTTCCATTGTTCCTGCCAATGCATTCAATATTGAGCAGTCAAGAATAGCCGTGCAATCCGCCAGAGATGTCCTTCGATTGGTTAAAGCAGTTATTGGTTCCTAGAATTCATAAGAACCGTGGTTATTCTAAGTTTGTCCAAGTTTGTTGTTAATGTAGAAACGACTGTAGAAATGTTGATGTTAATCACAATAATATTGTTTTACAATAGGCCTTTTTAAGAATATACTTTCGTAGTACTACAAGACGTTAGGGGCATCAACGTTAGAACCATGCCGTAAAATTATCCAAAAACTACATTTTTGTTCCAATTTCAACTTATTCAATTATGTTCCAAATTAACTTGACACTTATTAACTTGTAGAATTGTAGTCTGGGTTTTTTATTTTCTATTTTTAGTCTAAAGGTGCCCGATTTATGGTTTAGATGTATGTTAAAGGCATGTGGCAATATAAATTAAATTTGTCTCATTTGAAAGAACTCGTAAAATGGTATAAGAAGACCTTTTACAATTTTTCTGTATCTTTCTTGGTTTTTGAAATATTTCAGATAATTGTCTACAATCCGCCATCTTGTTAATATTTGACCTAATTAACTAGGAAATTGGTGACGTCACAAGAACTACTCCATAGGTGACCGAATTTCCGAGGAAGGCTTTTTAAAATGTTGTGGGCCAATTGAAAATGGAAATAATGCAACATAATCGAGTTTCTGGCGCATAATGTCGTAAGGTTGGCAAGATAAAAATTTCACTTTACCCTACTTATGACGTCACATGCATATCGAAAATGCATGAAAATGCATGAAAAGATGGCGGACAGCTGTCTTTCGTCAAATTATTTCGAAAACCAAAAAAGATAAGGGAAAATTGTAAAAGGTCTTGTTATACCATTTCACGAGTTCTTTCAAATGAGACAAAGTTAATTTATATTGCCATATCCCTTTAAGGACTATAAACTGCCAGCGGAATAATTTGTGGGCTCATACCATGATCTCGAAAGAAGACTAAGATCGAGCAACTATCGTTCAGAAAATGAAGCCGGACGTCCGCCATTACTAAGGGACCAACTGAGAATCCTATGAGGTTTTTTGATGGTTTATGTGCTCTTACCATCGACAAAATAAAATAATATTACTATAAAGAGGACCAGAAGACATTTTTCAAATTACTGGGTAAAACGATTCATGGCCCACCTACAGATTTACTGCGACTTTGGTCCCTTAGTAATGGCCGCCGTTGGCTCTAATTATCCAGTGAGAGAAGCCTAATATGAGACGTCAAATTATGCATTTAATGTTAACAAAGAAACTTTTTTGGCCAGACACTAAACCTATTTCGCGAGCGTCACAGTTTGATTTGCTTGCAAACTCGGAGTTCCAATGATCTTTCGTCAATTTACATTATGTAAACATGCATGCTTCAAAATCAGCTCATCAGATAGAATAGAAAGCTCAATCCAGTCCTATTTTTGAGATC
Source organism: Chrysogorgia sp. JL179-B06 (assembly GCA_035772405.1). Taxonomy (NCBI): domain Eukaryota; kingdom Metazoa; phylum Cnidaria; class Anthozoa; order Scleralcyonacea; family Chrysogorgiidae; genus Chrysogorgia; species Chrysogorgia sp. JL179-B06. The sequence goes on from JAYKKM010000085.1 coordinate 965,833, forward strand.
ATTGTTGTTTTACTGATTGTGACGTTTATATAATTGTTAATTAGTACTTCATAGTTTCAGGAATAACTGTTGTTTGCTAATAAAATAAATTATAGACAATATGTTCTTTAAATAAATATTAAATGTGACTTGCAGCTTGGTTATTAGTGTTTCAATTTAGTGCATTTAGTGCTTATCTTCTCTAAGTTCTCTGGGGAGATAAGAACAATGATCGACTGTAAAAATAGCAAATGATTTAACTTTTCGCATCTCATTAATTATTAGTTTGTTTATCTCCCGTGCATTTGATTGCCTACTTTCTACTTGTGTCACCCTTTTGGCATATATATATATATATAAGCCCTATTTATTTTATTTCATCTCGTCTTACTCTGATGAAGGACTCCGCTCGAAACGTCAGTATTTCGTTACTAAAAATCTTGGCAGTTTATCACCTTTTCACTTTGCTATATATCCAAAACATTGTCTACGCAGCACTCTACTTTTTTACTTTAAAATAACGTTTCCGCGGAAAGACTGAAAAGGACTAGGGACTGAAAAGGACACGTCCCCCCTAGTTCTCTCCAAAGTCGATTTTCCAATTCGTCCAAATTTGAGGAGAAAAGTTTGGGGGGTAGGTATTTGACTGAGATTTGAAATCTGGCTCATGAGAACTACTGGTATAAGGGCAGGCAACCTACCTAAATAAACTTTTGAATATAAGAATGAAGACAAGTAATAAAACACCTGAGTGAATAGTCTTCGTTTTATCAATTTTTGAATTAAGCGGTATATATCATTAGTGTATCGCAGGCGCTGATTACAACATCCGAATGAAACCCGAAGCCTGATCGTTTTAAATTTCCGGAACGCGCTCGGGTTTCTTTCGACTTTTTTCTAATTACCTCAGATTATAGAATGGCACTGTTAGATATCTCTCTTAATTTTTTGACAGTATCTAGTAATTGTCCATGAAATATCTCATATACAAAGACCTGAAATGTGTAGTTTTTAGTGTTTTTTTATGACGTTTTATAATTTTTAAAATTCTGTAAAATATCCCCCAAAATGCCGGGAAATGGCATTTCAGAGAATCTAGATTTCAAAATTTTTAGGGGAGCATGCCCCCAGACCCCCTAGTGCTCGCACCTTCGGCGTTGGCATTGTCCCCCCCCCCCCACTTCTCGTACCCTGGCGCCGCAACTGGTTGTTCCAGGGTTAGTACGAAGGTTAACCCTCACCCTAATATTAACCCTCATACTAACCTTAAACCTAACCCTAACCGTAGCTATTCCTAATCTAACGGAAAATCGGACCAGCCCAAAACAGAAAGGTCATTTTGGGTCATTCCTTTCAGCCATTTTCCCAACTTCGTACCCAGGGCCGGGGCGGGCGGGGAGCGGAGATAAGGCCCTGGGTACGAGGTTGCCATTTTCCAACAAATACAGGCAGGGCCGTAGCGAGAGGGGTATTGGGGGAGTGTGTCACACCCCCCCCCCCCCCCACCCCCCAACTTTTACAAAATTGCAATATTCGGAAAATTGGGACCTGTTTTCTTTAAGACTATTTTAAGAGATTATGTCAAAATATACTGTTTAAATGTACATTAGATGTACTGGTAACAGAAAACTTGTCAGTTGAACGAGTACATCATTGTAACCGTCGCTCTCCATCTGAGTCTCGTTAGCTCAATGGTTAGAGCGTGTCACCTGCAATCAGAAGGTTACAGGTTCGATTCCTGTACGGGGACTCAGAATCATTTTTCTGAGGATATGAGCTTGACGTTCGTCCACGTATCGTGTCTACTCCGAGCTCTCCCACATTCACTACAACATTGTGTATACATCGTGTGACGAACATTGTAATTGACGGGACTGAAAAAGATGGCGGCTGTACGTTTTACCAGAATGCTTTGCGATCTTAAATCACCTGTAATAGCAGCTAAACATTGTTTACCTTGTAAACATGAATTAAATACGCAAAAGCTTCCCTTTTAACAAACCTAATCTTTTTGAAACTCTATCCTCTGCTATTTCTACTAGATTCAATGTTTACTGCGCGCAAGGAATTATGGTGAAATGTACCAGTCGCCATCATTTTCGGTACCGTCAATTGTGTCTTATACTTACTTAATCTAGCTACTACTAATAATAATAATAAACAGTATTTGGGGCATCCTACAGAACTCGATGCTCTTACATAATGGTAAAACCTTAAATATCGAAATAAATCCTAAAAATCTATTTTTACAATTTTTCTGACTGCATTAATTAAAATGAATAAAAACATCCTATAATAAAATTAAAATATAGATCTAAACTAGTAATATATGTTAAAAAGATAGGTCTTAATAGCAGATTTAAAGTGTGTTAGGGAATTTAAACTTCTTATGCCTTTCGGTAAAGAGTTCCACAATTTAGGTGCTGCAACAGAGAAAGATTTATCACCATAGGATTTCATGTTAGACTTGGGAATTTCTAGGAAGTTACTGTCTGAAGATCGTAGACTACGAGTCGGTATGCACTGGTTTATAAGTTCAGTTATATAAGTGGGAGCCTGACCATGAAGAGATTTAAATGTCAATAAAAGTAACTTAAAAGAAATTCTCGCTCTTATAGGTAGCCAGTGGAGTCCACCAAGTACAGGGGTAATATGTTCAATATGTTTTAGTGTACAGTATGTGTAAAATGCAGTACCGTTACTACCATAACTGTGATACAAAATGTTGTCCTTGTCGTTCGGTTTTGGCAGTTAGTAAAATATTGTGATTATTATTGCAAGAATTGGGGGATATTTCATTCGGAAATTTTGGGTTTTAACAATCATGATATGTTAGCTACGGCCCTGAATGCTGGGGACCACGTATATATTCTTTGAAATAATTTGTCTAATTGAACAGGTGGGCGAGGGGTTATGCAAATAGGTATTTCTAGTGTTTAGCTAGGGACAAATGATTTTTTACCCCCCGACGGCAGAAACGCCACCCGGTAGCCCAGGAATTAGTTAAGTAGTTAGCTTGCTAAATTGTAAAACTTCATCAAACACACGCCCAGCTGTGAAGGAATATTCAAGTTATCCTTGAGTATCTGTGTAGTAACATCTGTAACATCTGATGGTTTTTCTAATACGTATTGCTTGTCTTGTTGCTTGAGTTACTCATATGTCAACACACGCTCGCTGTATCCAAAACAAAAAGCCTAAACAACGTGAATGCACTCAGATAGCAACCACACCGACCATCCTCAAGTGAGTTAGGTAAGACTGTGAAATTATTACTTCTGTTTGCTATACTTGTAATAGCTTCAATGCGTGACTTTGAGGTAACCGTTAATTAATAGTAGTTGAACCTAAAGGACTATATACATAAGTATAGTTGTAATTACGGACAAACAATACACAGACATAGTAGGCTATATGTGTATGAATTAATAAATAGTATGTTACATATTGATGTATGGGAGAGCTTGGAGTAGACAGACGATATTTTATGGATGATCGCGTCAAGCTCAAATCCTCAAAAAATATTTGGGTGTGTTATATCGCCGGTCTACGCCAAGCTCCCGTATTCACTAGAACAATCTATACAAACTGATCCAAGCATTAATATATAATGACTGTCGCATATGGCAATGCAATACATCATTGTAACCTTCGCTCTCCATCTGAGTCTCGGTAGCTCAATAGTTAGAGCGTCTCACCAGCAATCAGAAGGTTACAGGTTCGATTCCTGTCCGCGACTCAAGAAACATTTTCTGAGGATATGAGCTTGACGATCATCTACGCATCGTCAATAAATAGAATGTCAAAATATACAAAAAATAGTCAAGTACGTTTGGCCAGTATAATGTAAAATAGTAGCTACTGGTTTTTAGAATTAGATTGATACGAATGTGAACAGCCATCCCTTTTTTCCTCTGCTATAGTTTGCCTGAAAGCTAGCACAATCTGTCAAGACACATCTCGTAATTGGGTGCAATTCGGAGCGAAGTAAATTTGTTACAGCCGAAATTCACAAAATGGGAACAGTATTTACGGCTTTGACTCACTGATATGGCGGAAGGTGAAGTAATAGGTGAGTTTAGTGGCACGAATAACGTTAGTTTATGCTATGCTTTCTCGGGAATTGTTCGCGATTTTGGCAAAAATTTATAATTCAACAGCTCAGAAGAATCGAAAGTAAACTAATGAAACTCGGGACTTCCAGGAAAACCGGAAGTGGACTTTGGAACCGACTTATTTTTCTCGTCACTTTTTTCTCGCACTAAAGCCCCGTTTTAAAGGATATTGGCGACAAAAAAGTACCTTCTAGATCAAAGTATTTGACTTAAATAGCAAAGAGAAAATGTGGTGAACTGTCGAGATTTTTGGTAACGAAATACTGACGTTTCGAGCGGAGCCCTTCATCAGAGTAATACGCTATATATATATCCAAATTATAATATAGTTTAAGTATAAAAGATAATATAGTTTAAGGTTGTAACGATGCTCATAATGCATATTAACAAGAATTAAGGTTCTTCTGCCGAATGACCGGTGACGTCATATGATTGTGAGCCCACAAATCATTACGCTGACAGTTCCTCGTACTGATCTCTAAATAAAGACTGGATCGAGCAACTATTGTTTCGATGATGCAAAAAATTTTCACCGGGAATATTTCGCGGCGGCCATCTTGAATGGAGCACGCTACATAGCTTTACTGTAGGCGACAGAGACTATCTGTCTCTGATCTTTTAAGATGGTAAAATGAATCAGTTGTCGAAGGTTTTCCTGTAATTTAGAACACAAACTACGGCTCCATTACATTAATAATGAGGCCGGGATTAGTGCGTGGCGGCCATATTGGAATGACCACGGTCACTCCAATATGGCCGCCACGCGATAATTCCGGCTTCATAGTCACTATTATGGAGACGTAGTTTGTGTTCTATATTATGGGAAAACCTTCGACAACTGATTCATTTTACCATCTTAAAAGATCAGAGACAGATAGTCTCTGTCGCCTATAGTAAAACACTAAAATATGTTACGTGATCCTAACAAGATGATGAACTAAAATCCTTTAGAATATCCTTTAGAAATCGTCTCTCATGTAACATGGAATTGATGCTATAGGTTATTTAAACCTGTTATAAACCTGTTGTGCAACGTAGGCAGTGTAGAAATACACCACCATTAGCATTCCTTTGCGTGACCTGTTCATTGACTGGCATTAAAAATAGAAAATGACTTTCCTACTTTTAATTATTTGTTATTGTTCTTCGTATCTGATTGGCTTATTTTTGTCACGTGATTATTTTACATATAAAAGCTTTACTCAGTTTTCATTTCACTTCTGACGAAGGGCCTTCGCTCGAAACGTCAGACCTTCTCCATCCACACTATTTCGGCAGTACACCAACCTTTGAGTTTTCGTGATTTCTAGGTGATTTATTTGGCCCACGGAGACCTCCACTGACAAAAATTATCAAAGATATTCTAGAACGATATCCGGATGGTGGACAAATATTAAAGGTAATTGTAAAATTCATTAATAATTCATGAAGAAAATTCAAAAGAAATTAATATTTAATCAGCATCTTTAACACGGAATAATAATAATAATGGCAACTTTATTCATTTATGATTAACGTATACTACAGTGATAAACCTCACTTTTACAGGTAGTTTACCAATGTCTACTTGAATTAACACTATATAGTATAAAAATATTAGTATGCCATAATAATAATAATAATAATAATAATAATAATAATAATAATAATAATAATAATAATAATAATAATAATAATGAGAGTACAAACGACGCCATGACAATGTTGCAAGGATTATTCATTGGACACTATGTGGAAAATATGGCCTAGAAAGAGTAGACAAATGGTACGAGTATACCCCCGAAGGAGTGGTGGAATCAAATCAGATAAAGATGCTTTGGGATTTTATGATTCAGTGTGACCACTACATAGAGTGTAGGAGACCAGACATAATCGTAGTAGACAAAAAAAGAACGGAAATGTATGATACTCGATATTGCTATCCCGGGAAACAACAGAGTCGGAAAGAAGGAAGGAGAAAAGATAGAGAAATATGATGAATTGAAGCGAGAGGTTAAACGACTGTGGTCGATGAGGAAGGTAGAAATAGTTCCAGTTGTAGTTGGAGCTCTAGGAGCTGTGAGTAAAAAGTATTACCACTATGAATAAAAAGCTATTTATTTTAAGTGCTGACTTAAAACTACTTAAAATATCAATGCTTCTAATTTCCTGTGGTAATGAATTCCACAGTTTTGGTGCGGCAACTGAGAATGAGTAAGAAGGTGAGGGGTTGTTGCGTACACGTATTTCAAGTTATACATATATTATCTTAGTTGGAAATGACATAAGTGGTTTTTCCTATGTAGGAGTTGATCCAAAATGCAGACGATGCAGGGGCAACGGAAGTGAAATTCCTATACGAACATCGTTCATATGGCACCGACTACCTTGTGTTTCCTCAGTTGACCAAGTTTCAGGGCCCTGCACTTTACGCGTATAACAATGCAAAATTCAAGGCAGAAGATTGGGAAGGTATTCAGAATATGATGGAAAGTTGGAAGAAGGAAGATCAATTAAAGGTTGGACGGTTTGGAATTGGATTCAATTCAGTATACCATATCACAGGTGGGCACACTTGCATGGCTGTCATTATAACCTCGTTCCCAGGGCATTTTGCCTCCACGGTGGAAGGTCGGCGAAAATGGCCCTCACATGACATCCAGAATTTCTGGGTGTTTAGATATGATAATTTTTGTGGTCTTTGTTCCATTAGGTTATATACAGTGTATCTTTGTTATTATGATATTATCACACAAAATCACTTGAAATTGTACAAGTTCCATGTTTTTGGAAATACTCACACACATGCTTCATTCAAATTAAATTTGGTTTTATAATAACAAAGATATATAACCTCCGATAAATCATTATGCACGTGTACGTGACACCATTGTCATTTGCATATAATACAAACTGAAATATCTCAAGAACGAAGCATGGAAACGAAAAACTACAAAATATGTTACTCTGTCATTTTAAGTATTCTTTCAAATAAGGCAAACTTAATTTTCGTGTCATAGGAACTTTAACTCTTACTAAAGATTCATCCTGATTTACATAAACTTTTCCTTCGATTTTCTCGGCGAAAATGGCTTGAATCACTGAAATAGTTGGCAAACATGATTATTTATAGATGCAGTCGTTTGTGTTTAAACCATACTCAAAGGCCTTTTATTTAAAAGTAATTAATTCTTCCTTGCAGTTTCCCTATAATATATATATTGCATTAATTATTATTATAATTATTATATTATATTAATTATTTAATTATTATTATTATTATTATACGCTCAATTTTGGAATACTGCTGTGTGGTGTGGCATAACGCCATCCCCTGCCACTTGTCTGACGACCTCGAAATAATACAAAAGCGAGCTATGCGTATCATCTACCCTGGACAAAACTACAAAGATGCACTACAGTTGGCTGGCTGCCCAAGGCTGAACACTAGGCGTGAAGATCTCTGTATGAAGACCCTGGTGACGATATCTAAAGATGGCCTCCTCGCTCAATATGTAACCCAGACCAGGGCATGCGCACACGATTATCCCATCAGATCCTCGAACAACTGGACACTGTATAAGTGTAGAACTGAGCGTTTTAAGAATAGCTTTTTTCCGAATACAATTTCTACCGCTAATACGAAACTGTCGGATTATGCTAATTGAAACTCACTTTTAATCTATAGATCCTTAGTTTTAACAACTATCATAGCACTTATTTAGTTTGTAACTGAACAAGTCATGTTTTTAAATATTTTGGTGTTTTCTATTTTATGTAAAATTTCCAATCTTTGTAAACACATTGTAATTCATTTCTAATGCGAAAATGTGTCATTAAATCTTATCTTATCTTATAATGTCTTTATGTTTGTCTATATAGATCTCCCTGGGATTGTAAGCGGTGACACAGTCGGTTTTTTAGATCCACACGAAAGGTATTTTGGACAAGGACAGCCAGGTCAAAAGTACAAGGTCAGCGTTGGCTTACTAGGCATGCGCTACAAGGATCAGTTTTCGCCCTTTCATAATATTTATGGTTGCGACCTTTCCCAAGGCAAGTGTTACGAAGGCACGCTCTTTCGATTTCCTCTGCGAACCGAGGCGTCGGAGTTGTCTGAGAAGAAATACACGAAAGAAAAGATCTCAGGTTTGTTCGAAGCACTGCGCAAAGAAGCTCCCGTGATATTGCTTTTCCTCAACAGTGTCCATAGCATCAGTGTCGAAGAACGGAAAGAAAATGGTGAAACGGAACGCTTGTTCCAGGTGGAAATCGCACCAGAATCTCGCAACGAAGTTAGACAAAAACGCCAAGAACTGAAACAGCGAGCACTTAGCCCAACTATGAGCGAGGCCAAGTTCATAATGAACGTCCAAGTGAGTTCTAGTACAGAAACCAGGAACTTCAAATGGCTCATAGTGAACCAGATTGGCTCGACTGGTCAACATGTTACTGAATCCGATGAATCACGTATCACTGAGTTATCTTCCAAGCTGCATTTACTTCCCTGGGTCGGTTTAGCTGTGCCACTCAACGATGAAGCTACAAACGCTGGTGTAGGTAGACTATTTTGTTTCCTTCCTTTGCTTGCCGACGAAGATTGCAAAACAGGTCTTCCCGTTCATGTTCATGGTTATTTTGGATTAACTGATAATCGTCGTGGTATTGCTTGGTCTGGACCAGATTGTCAAAACAGTGAGACGGCAGAATGGAACCAGCTGCTATTGACAACGATTGCTTGCAGCGTGTACTGTAAGATCTTAGAAGCCTTAGTCGAAGATGAACCTCCAACGGGTGTTAACGAAGAAACAAGAAGTCAACTTGTCTACTCAGCTTTGCCTAATTTTACAGAAGTGCATGGTCACTGGTGTAGTCTTCTAAAGCCCTTATTCCAGCTGTTACAGGACCACAAGTTATTTTATGCCCAATCATTAATCAATGGCAATTCCTGGATTTCCTTGAAAGAAGGCGTCCTAGATCACCTCAAAGTCGCAGACACAAATACAGGTTCTGCTGTTTCTCCGGAAACCAGAAATGCGATCATTTCAACTGTAACCCAAATTTTCGAGGTCATTACCAACGTGCCAAGCCATGTTCTGCAAATGATTGCGGACAACCACTTTCAGAAGCATTGGCAACTCACTCCCCACGTGGTAAGATGGGTCATCAAGAACAAGAATTTCGACATCAGCAAGATTAACCGTCAAGAGAAACTCCTTTTGCTAGGCTACGTCTTAAGTGACGGACAGATAAGTGAACTAGCAGGTCTTCCGTTGTTACCATTAGCAAACAACGAGTTCATCAATTTTCATGTTCACTGCCATGCAACAAATTCAAGCAAGTCGGTATTCGTCCCAAGTGGACATTGCACCGCAGCGTTGCTACCCAATATGGAGATTCGTTTTCTGCATGAAGATCTTCCCGATGATACTGCCAGAAAGCTCAGCAACGTAGCGGTTAACAACCCTAACAACCAGAACCCCACGCAACTGGTACGTCTCACAGACGACATAGTTCTACAAAACATGCGTGTCAGCCTACCTCCCGAATGGTTCCGTGGAGATGAGACGGTGCAGTGGATTCCTGGCCATTCTAATCATCCTCGTGTGTTATGGCTTGAAAAAGTTTGGGATTGGATATTTCAGACCTCGCTTCGAAATTCCCTGAAACCTTTAGAAGGCTTTCCACTGGTACCGCTTCCTCCATCAAGTCCAAACAGATCCCTTGGGGTTTTGTCTCCACGTTCAAAGTTTATATTCTCTTCAGATGGTTCTGGAAATCATCTACCACCAATGATCATCAGCTTCCTCGAAGCTTGTGGATGCACAGTTTTGCCTGACGACGTACCGTCATATCTACGTCACCATCCAAGTATCAACAACTACATCGCTGCTGCATTACCAATCGGAGTTTTAAAAGTAGTTAATCGCTGTCAGCTAAATGTTGCGCAAGAACACATGATGACAAAGTGTAGTCCAAACGACAGGGCAGAGTTTCGTTCTTTCTTCTGCCGCTTACCGGACACTGTTTCCGCCAGCAAGAGAATGATACTTCGTCAGATGCCTTTCTTTGACACCGTCGATGGCACATGTACTGCTATTCAAGTTAACGGTGAAACGCGAAAAGCTGTATCTCGAGACTTCGACCTTCCAAGTTCCTTTAAGTTTGCAAAAGGTGACAAGATCATCTCGACATCGGATGACAGTACGCGCAAGCTTTTGAGTATTGTGAAGGTTAACATCAGCACACCAGCCGATGTATTAATTCAGTACTTGATTCCCGATGTTCAAACGAATTCCGTGTACAACGCCAAGGAAACAGATTTAATAATGTCGTGGGTTCTTGAACGTATGGTCTTATTCTGCCATCAGAATAAAAACTTTCTTCAGCTCTTGAGAAATACGTCTTTCGTGCCAACTACAAGTGGTCAAAGAAAAAGGGCAGCTGACCTTTTCGATCCCAGAGATCTAGTTCTTCTTAACCTATTCGATGGTGAGACTGAACGATTTCCGACAGGAGTATTTGCTACTGACCATATGCTATCAAAATTGAAAGAATTGAATTTAGCGACAAGAGGTGCTCTCACTGAAAACGATCTTTTTAAATGCGCCAAAACGATATCCACTACCAGTTATGATTCGTCTTTCAAGAAAGCTAATGCGTTGGTTGAAATTATGAATGCGGATTGTCATCGTCAAACTATAAGCAAGAGTTTAACCTCTGCTCTTGATCAAATAAAGTGGATCCCATGTGCCCCCAAAGCACCAAGCAACTATCCACAGATCATGCCATGGCAATACAGTACCGCTTTCTCTCGCTCTAGGGAAATTTGCAGCAGTTCCAAAGTTTTCCTGATTGGTTCGTCGATGCCAACACTGGGAGTCGAAATGAAAGAAAACATTCAGAAAGCACTTGGTGTGACCACGGACCCATCAGTTCGTGACGTAGTCCGTCAATTGGAAATAGCAGTCGACAGCTGGGAGAGACAGCGAGAAGAATCGCCGATGGCTTTAGCTTTGTTCCAAAATATGCTGACCGAGATCTATATTTTCATTTCAAATTATTCTCCCTCAACCATTGCTAAGGCCATCCAAGATGCTAAATTAAAAAGATGGATCTGGCATGGAAACGGTTTCGCCTCACCAACGCAGGTGGCTTTCGACAATGATTTCCCCGCGGATCTCCGGCCGCACTTATTTCCTCTACAAAATAACTTCAAGAAAAAACCCCAACTTCTTAAATTTTTCTGTCAACATGGCGTGGGCAGGACATTCTCAGATAAGGTTATCCTTGGGGTTCTTGAGGTAATCCGGGACACACATGCACAAACTTGTTCCGAAGGATTTTCCGCGAGAGATGTCGAGAGAGACTTGGAAACATGCTGCAAGATCCTAAAGTGGGTGGTAAGAAGCGGCAAAACGCTGTCCGAGTCTCTGCAAGAGAAAGTTTTTGTTCCAGTGCAAGTGCATGACGGGAACGTTTTGGTGCTAGAACCTTGCAAGACATGCACTTATTGCGATCAAGACTGGCTACGTCGCCAAGGAGTCAAGATCCCTGATGGCTACCGACTTATTCATGGCTCTGTTCCCAAGGAGGTGGCCGCACTCTTAGGCGTTACTAGATTAACTACAAGCTCCCTTCCAGCGGAGACACTGGATTTTGAGTTCACACCCATGGGACCCTACGAGTCGATAACCACTCGACTTAAGAACATCCTAAAAGAGTACAAAGAAGGGGTTGGTATCTTCAAGGAATTAATCCAAAACGCTGACGATGCGTGCGCAACTAAAGTCAAATTTTTGGTCGACTGGAGGCATGGTCCCATTGAGAAGCTTGTATCTGTCGGGATGGACGACTGCCAAGGTCCCGCACTTTGGGCTTACAACGATGCAACATTTGAAGACGAGGATTTTAAAAACATCACTAAGCTGGCTGGGGCAACAAAACTTGAGGACTTGGGGAAAATTGGGCGGTTTGGACTTGGCTTCAACGCAGTATACCACTTAACAGATGTACCAAGCTTTGTCAGTCGGACCCAGATGGTCATATTCGATCCAAATGAGAACCACCTCCAGGGTCTCATCAGTAATTCCCGTCCCGGGATTTCTATAAATCTTGCGGCAGACCTTGATCCGTTAACAACGTACGAAGATCAATTCCAGCCTTTCCACGACGTCTTTGGTTGCAAAACAAAAGGGTCTGGACAATTCTTCTACGATGCAACGCAGTTCAGATTTCCGTTTCGCACTTCGCATGGCGCAAAAGAAAGTAACATATGCAAAAGTGTTTATGACGAGGAGAAAGTTAAATCAATCGTTAGCAGCCTAAGAAAAAGAACATCACTGCTTCTGCTTTTCACCCAACACGTGAATCAAGTAGAGCTGTACGAATTAAAAGAATCAGGCGATCCTGCGAAAATGGAGCTGGTGTTATCTGTCACAAAGTCTGACTCGCAAATCATAAGAGGCAAAACTTCCGAGGATTCAATACCGTTCATCCAGGAATGTTCAAATTGGTGGCAAAAGAAACTGATTTCTTCAACTATTCCCCCCACAACGAGTCCTTCGCGATGTGAATTGGTGACTATTGATATTAAAGAAATGGTATCGGGTCTCATCGCCAGTACTCGAGAGTATGTCAATGAAGAAGTGTGGCTACTAACGTCTTGTGCAGGAACCGATTCGTCGCTTCGCATGGCCAGCTCCGAAAAAGGACAAGAGCGTGGATTTTTACCTTGTGCTGGCGCCGCCGTTCAGCTTAAAACGCGTCAACCAGAAACGCCGGACAATTCTTTGGAATTGTCCGTAGCTACAGAGCTGTCTGGCGAAGCATTTTGTTTCTTGCCGTTGTCCATTGCTACAGGACTTCCAGTTCACGTTAACGGATACTTTGCAGTTATGTCCAACCGAGGAGAGATCTGGAAGAGAAGCACATCGGAAGATCAACCAATTGAAGTTCAATGGAATGAGTGCCTCATGGAAGATGCTTTAGCGAATAGCTACATCCAACTACTTGTGGTCCTTAAGAGCTTCACTGGTACAGTACTCCTTAAACAGTACGACTTTCATACGCTGTGGCCTCGCTACGATAAAGTCGACTTGAAAACGTGGCGAGTACTGGTGAAGAGTGTCTACAGCAAATTGGTGGGAAACGAGTTGGAGCTCTTTTGCAGTGATGGAAAATGGATGAACATCTATAGTGGCTATGTATTAAGCGAAACGCTCATACAATTACGTGAATTAGTTGTCGAGATTTTGAAACACATTGACCAACGGGTGTTTCTACTGCCACCTGAGGTGTCCAGGTCGTTGGAGAAATCTGGCCATAGCAAAGTTCTGCTAGAACGAACAATAGCTTTGGTAGATTTTCTGCAAAAGTTCCTCTTTCCGAATATGAGTAAAATTCCACCAGCAAAGCGAGATGCCGTCGTGTGCTTTGGTTTGGATCGTGTTTGGGATGAAACGCATCTACAGGAGCTTTTCGTGGAAAATCGCTGTGTTACTGTTTCGAATGATGGTCACCTTGCGAAGCCGTGTGAGCTGATCCACCCAAGAGGGGCCGCAGCTAACTTATTCTCGGCTGAAGATCGTCGGTTCCCGGTCGGAGAAGACTTCCTAACTGAAAACCGACTTTACGTCTTGAACAAACTTGGGATGGTGAAAGACCAGCTGTCATGGTACGAGATTTGTCGACGAGCCAAATCCGTGGAGAAACTAGAATTTGAAAAAGGGAAAGAACGTGCAAGAAATCTCATCAAGTACTTGAATGAACAATTGGAGAAACTCGTCAAACAAAACAGTAAGATTGTGACCGTTCTTCGAAGCACCAAGTTTTTGCCAATCATGTCTGAGGCACCTGATGGATATTTCTTGCCTTGGAAAGGATGCCTGCTCAAAAGGACGTTTGTTGCTCCTATTGATATTTTCTTGCCCAGTGATGTTACACTGGTTGGTTCTTCTTGTCTGATTGTCGACAGTTCCAATGATAGTGGTTGTGGTTACCTAAGTCCAACAGTGAAAGTTTTGCTTGGCTTTTCAAATCGTCGTCCAGGAATGGAATTGGTAACTCAACAGTTGGATGCCGCCATTGTTGCCTGGTCCAAACTAAGCGATCAGAATAAACAGCTACAGAAGCAAATGGTCGAGTCAGTATGCAAAAGGATTTATGCATACTTTGATTCCTTAGTACTTCATGGGAAAAAACAAATGAATTCCGAGTCGGTTAAACACTTGCTAAAAAAACTTAGCAAAAAGGATTGGCTTTATACTCAAGGGCGATTTGTGGCAAGTCAAAATGTAGCTAAAAACTGGAATGGAATTGGAGCTCCGTTTCTTTATGGTCTGCCAGAGGAGTACAGCAGAGACTACAGAAACCTATTGAGTGCTGCAGGAGTAAAGGAATCCTTTAACGAGACGGATTTTATTGACGTTCTCTACGCACTACAGGAGTATAAGAAAGGCCTTTCCCTGAGTGAAGAGGAAATGAAGCTAACGGTATCCTTCGTCAACGAGCTGAAGGACGTCGAAAAACAAATCATTAAGAAGCATGTTGGCAAGATACCGTTACCAGACACAAACAAAGTCCTTCAACCAAGTGAAAATCTCACCGTAAATTTAACCTTTTGGCTTCAAGATCGCGAGGATAATCCAAAAGTTCACGAGGAAATACCGCAACAGCGAGCTGTAGCTCTAGGCGCGAGAACACTACAAAGCAACATACTAAAGAGGTATTCGAAAACTATAGGAACATCGTTTGGACAACAAGAGAAGTTAACCGACAGATTGAAGAATATCTTGGAAGGTTATCCATCTGAAAGTATACTGAAGGAATTGGTCCAAAACGCTGATGATGCAGGAGCTTCGCATGTTCATTTCATATACGACACCCGTGTTCTTCCCAGCGAGCGAGTAGTTCAAAACCATGCCGACGAGATCCAAGGACCAGCCCTGTGTGTATACAACGACCGACCATTTAGCGACAAGGACCTGGAAGGGATTCAAAAACTTGGAATTGGTAACAAACGTGACAATCCTGAGATGACCGGAAGGTACGGGATCGGATTCAGTGCAGTGTACCACTTGACAGATTGTCCAAGCTTTTTATCAAATGACGACACGTTGGTCTTTCTTGATCCACACTGTCGGTACGCCCCGGAGGCTACGAACGACTCCCCTGGTGAGAAATTCTCGCCCATTGATGATAAATTTAGGGAGAGTTTCCCTGACCTTCTGCTCGGATATCTCGGAAATTATTTCCCCCTGAAAGGCTCGACAATGTTTCGTCTTCCATTAAGAACATCACTATGTTCTCAACGATCGCAGATCTCCAACAATTGTATAACTAGATACGATGTGGAGAAGCTCCTCGCCGTGTTCCAACAAGAAGCCAAGAGGTCGCTGCTGTTTCTTAATCATATCAAGAAAATAACCCTCTCGAGAATTAGTCAAGATGATAAAATTCGGCAGATATACGAAGTTACCTCCACCATCGATAAGAAGCATGAACAACTACCCAAAGAGATCTCGTTAAAGGTGAAAGCCTACAAGGACACTCCGACAAGCGAAATTCCCTGGGAAGGTAGAACGTACCCATTGACCGTGTCGGTGTACGAGGGAGTTGTCGAAAAGTGGTTAGTCCACCAATGCTGTGGAACATTAGTTAAAGGTCAAAGAAAGAACGACACCATTCCCGATGGACGAAAATATGGTCTTTTTCCTCGTGGTGGAATCGCAGCTCTGGTATCATCATCTGATCCTTTGACGGCACACAATGCACGGCGTTACGTAGCTTATTGTTTCTTGCCACTCCCAGAAATGTATACCTACTTGCCTGTTCACGTCAACGGTCATTTTGCTCTTGATCCCGCTAGAAGAGGTCTATGGACGGACACAGACGACGAGGAACCGCGGACAAAGTGGAACAACTTTATTAAGTCACGTGTCCTGCCTCCTGGGTATGCAGCATTAATCCAAGAAGCTCAAAACTATATACCGCGTTGTTTCGGACTGTCTTGGTACCATCATCTATTCCCGATTACACGCCGTGACACCCCCTGGAAACATCTAACAACGGAGCTTTATCGCTTCTTGAGAATGACCAAAGCTCCTGTTTTACCACTTGTCGTCGTTGATGAAACCGACAAAACGATGTCATCTCAGCGAATACACAGCTGGCTTCCCGTTGACGAAGGATACTTCGTGAAAAACAGTGAAATTCCAGAGAAGCTGCCGCAAATGCTACTACGAATTGGTCTTCCCGCATTAGTCCATTCTCCTTTAGAGATATACTTCAGTCTCCAAGAAGCCAAGGTGACCTCACTATTGGTTAGTCCAAAGAGTGTCATCGAGTTTCTACTGACTTATGGTTCTAAGAACTCGCCTTGTCAGATTGGGAAACTTCCAAGAAAGCTGGAAGACACCGAACTCAGAAGCATTCCAGACCTAAAAGAGTTAATGAGGTATTGCAAAACGGAAAAGAGTTTTGGAAGTGTTTTAGAAGGTCTGCCATTACTTCTAACTGAAGATGGTCAGCTTAGAATTTTCAACCACCGCAAACCAGTTTATCGCTCTCCTTTCGGTGATCTTTTCCCAAACCAATCTGATCTATTTGTTCACTCCACCATTGTCTCTGAACTTTCAAATGTGACGTCGAGCGACCAAGAAGGTGTACCTCTTGTCATGCGCAACTTCACTGTGCAAGATCTGGGTCAGCTTTTGGTCAATGTCTTTCACCCAAATCTGAAAGGCAAAACCACACATGTTCCTTGGTTGTTTCCAAGCGAAGGTGTTTTGTCCGTTGAATGGTTTAGACGGCTGTGGAAATTTTTGCAGTACTACGCCAAGCCCGAGCAAAACGAGAAGCAAGTATCGTTACAGTCATTGGGAGAATGGCCAGTAATACCAACAAGATGTGGGAAGCTGGTAACCATCAACAGTGCCAAAACAGTATTGGATCTGACAGAAAGTGGGACTGAAATCGCAATGCAAAAAAAGGTCCGAGCATTCCTGCAGAATGTGAAGTGCCCAACCATAAACAACGACATAACTTCCGGGGTGTCAAGTGACAGAGGGTCCACGTCGCGATCAACGCACGTCTCCTGGAGTCGTAAGAAGAATCCACCGACTGTGGACACCATAAATACTGACAATAAAGTACCAATGAATTCCTCAAGAGACCTTGGAAGAAAGATGGCTGTTACGGATCCGTATGTTGCACATCCCCACCATGTTTCAGATGTCTTGCAAGTCCTGGATTACATGTGGAAGACAGACGGCCTTGACGTATCGACACTGCGTTGTGAAGAAATCCGTGATTTTTTGCTGTTCGTTCAAGGTGATCACGAAAACCTCGAAAGGAAAACGTATTATAACAAAATTCTAAAGAACCTTCCACTTCACAAAACGTTGGATGGTACGCATGTCAGTTTATCTGCATTTTCATCCTACGCCCTTGTCCCATCTGGTGTTCCCCAGACAGAATTCGAAAAGCTTCAACGTCACACGAAATGCCTTTTCCTCAACTCTGATGTCTTGCCTGCTCTGGAAAAATTATACAAAGAGCTCGGTACAGGAGCTGGAAGGACGGTGTCACAATTTTACATCGAATATATCCTGCCGAACTTCCATATTTTTAGTAAGGAGAGTCAAATGAAATATTTGGATCATGTAAAAGACGAGGTGTATCCAAATTTCCATCAACGCTCAATTGAAAAGCAAGAGCTTTTACGAGTCTTAAAGGAAACCCGTTGCCTACCTGACGAGAATGGAAACCTTCATTATGCTAAAGAGTTCTACGACTCAAACCATAAAGTATTCAAGGTTATGCGCACATATATCCCTGATCAGTTTCCGCCTCCTCCATTCAACGAATCTTCTTGGCAAGATTTTTTAGTAGAAATTGGGCTCCAGAATAATGTTAGTAAAGAGTTGTTCCTCGCATTTTGTGAAATAGTTGCCGAAGTAGCGAATGAATCTGCGAGCGACCCATCGAATATAAAACGCTCAAGGGTACTTGTTGAACATCTTTTTGAAAACCATCTTCATGGTCCTGAATTTCTTTCAGCTGTATCCACCATAAAGTTCATCGCTTCAGAAAAGGTAGACGCCGAGCTTTCAACCATACACAAGCAGTACCAGTGCATAGGGAACGGGCATCCACCGTTTCTTCAATTTCGTGATTCTGTTACATGGCATTACAGAAGTATGGTTTGGACAAGTGCACCATTTCTTCCACATTGGGTGGAAGAACATGGTCAAATTTATAAGTCCTTGAGAGTCTTGAAAGAACCTACCTATAGTACGGTAGTAACCAACCTGCAAAACATCTCTCTTGCTCTCTTCCAAACGTATGGCAACGAAACGCTTCCGCAAACGGTCCAGAGTATCATAATTACAATCTATTCTTTTCTCGCCAAACGGATGCAAGAATGCAACCGTAAAGAAGCTACAGACGAATGCACCGAAATCTGTAAGGACATTGGACGTCGTTTAAAAACAGTTCCCTGTATTCTAATAGAGGAAGGCAGAGTTCTTGTGAAAGGTGAGCAGTTATCATATAACCTCCCTGACAACGATCCACTGAGCCCATTTCTATACAAGGTTCCACGAGAGGTCGCAAACTTCGAGCACTTCCTCAAGCGACTGGGAGCAACCGAGATGATTAAACTGTCTCAGTTAGCGAATGTTTTCAAGGCTATGAAAGATCAGTGCAACGGAGAGCAGCTGAGCGGTGATTACGAGAGAAAAGCAAAATGCGCCATGCACATGTTTTTTGAATTAGCCAGCGCTAATACAAGAAAGGTGGAGTTATTGGATGAATTGTATTTGCCAAGTGAAGACAAATATCTGGTCAAATCAAACCAACTAGTATGCAAAGTCCCTCCACGCCTTTCCGAGGTTATGAAACAGCTTAATTGCCAGATTCTTTTAAAAATGGAAAAATGTCAACTGAAGAGGATTCCAGAAAACGACTACATCGATGCACTTCAAGAGGACTTACGTCCAGTAAAGTTAGAGAGCCTGGTGCGAGAAGAAATAGATCCTGCGTGTAAGACCAGCACGTGTTCAAATGCTGCAGACGGTTTGATATGCGACTTTGAGCGAAAATATACAATCCTGTTAAGGTCACAAGAGTTTTTAGAAGGCGTAAAACGGTTGCTTAGGCACCAAAATACAAGCAATCTTTCGCATGAAGACGACAAGAGATTGGAAATACTTGGTTCTGCTAAAGTCCAAATCAAATGTATTGGAATGGAGAGTGTGAAGATCCAACTTGTTGATCGAGAGACCCAAACAATACTCAAAGATGCCTCTTTGCAAGATATTTGCTACGCGGTGAAGGAAGAATGCAGTTCCTGGTCGTTATACATGCAGCACGAATTCGGGGGCATGCGTACTCTGGGGATTCTCTCAAAGTGCGTGAATAAGATCCTCGACTTTTGCGTCCAAGAAAAGTATTTGGCCGAATTAGCAGATATGTTGTCGTGTGACTCACCTAGCCAAATTGCGCAAGTGTTAAACAATCACAACATTACCGAAGCCATTTCGGAAACTGACCTCGAATTTATTCTGCCAGACGACGGATGGGTTACAGAAAGGGAAGATGATTTTACAGTGTATAACGGTGGACCAGGTCCTAGTAGGGGTAACGGAGGGACGGGGTGCGGAGGAGGTTCGGGATACATTCGCCGGCAGCCAATATGTGATGAAGATCAAGACGTATTCTTTCCTCCAGATCGCGACGAGGCTCGCCGATGGATTCGACAATCGAACAGCGATCTCAATGCGGCCGAGTGTTTGCTCTCTTCGAGTCCACCATTTAATGCACTGGCGTGTTTCCTGAGTCACCAGATTGCAGAAAAAAGCTTAAAAGCCGCCATGTATGCAGGATGCGGCATTAGCAGCAATCAGCTAAACACACACGATGTACATCAGCTTGCAAACGATGTTAACCAAGGAACGGAGATAACTGGGCAAGTGGTCAACCTGGCTGATCGTGTAAAGAACTACTACCTAAGTACGCGCTACCCCAACCGGCAACCACGTGGAAGGGTGCCTGCCGACCAGTTCGATGAAAATCAAGCTAAAATGGCGGTGGAAGTTACAAGTGAACTATTGGGAATTGTCGAAACGTACGTAGACGAGTGCGAGGATGAGTAGGCTCGCGGCCTCTTGATAAAACTATGTGAAAGCACCACTAAAAAGTGTGAGTGACTAATCGGAACTATAAAAACTTGGGACTGTTTTAGCAAAACTTGTGATGTTATTCTAATGCTAATTATATATTCTAGTGCCTATAAGCTCTGGACGGTTTTTGTTTTCTGTATAGAAGACGCAAAAACAGCTGATAAGGTCGTTTACAGTTTTTGATTTGAGCCATTAGTTTTGGAGATATCTCTCTTTAAGGGTGTTCGGACGTATTCCGTTCCTAAACAACCGGTTGCTGAGGACAGGTAATTTAGTGCCAAATATACTTCACGAGTGGACAATAAATTCAAGGTATAACCAAGATACTTTATGTGTGGAATATGTTGGCAAACTTCTTTCGTCTGGTGACGTATTTGATGACGTCATCATGACGCGTTTTCTATGAGCAGATAGTCAACGAGGCGGAGCAGAGTTGACTATCGCTCATATAGAAAACAAGGGCGAGTTGTCTAATTGTTTTAGTATAAATTTACAACTTTCTAACCCAAGAAATGACTTTTATTTCGCATTTTTCATGGAAAAAAAGTAAATATTCTTTCGAAATCAGGCGACTTTTTCCCCAGAGGTTTATATCAGCGGATAGTAACTCCTGCGATAGCCAATCAAAATTGAGGATTTGTGATATAAACTTGTCAATTTATACTAATATTTGATAGTATGCTATATATAGAACTTGGAACGCATTACCGGACTTTCTAAGATTAAAAACACTCAAATTTAGTTAATTTAAGAAAACCCTACTTGAATACTACTATGACGCTCTTTACTCCATCTATAACCAGGACGACCCACGTACGTGGAAATCCATTTGCCTAAAATGTAACTCGGCACGTCGCCTCGAGAAATCCCTCACTTGTTGTTATTGATTTTTGCTACAGACTTTTCTTTTCACCTTAGTATTTATGTAAATATAACCTCAATTTTTTAAACTCTTTTTTTTTAATTATACACGGGGCCACAGTAATTGGCGTAAGCTGTAGTGGTTTCCCTGCCAGACTTTCTTTTTTTTTTTATATGTTATATATATATTTTTATATTTTATATGTTAATTTACTAATGGCGAATCGAAATAAATAAAAAATAAATAAAAAAATATACATTGACAGTATGCTATATTGTTTGGTGTCATATAAACCTAAATCACTTCCCAGAAAGAAGTACGTATGGATTCGTTGATAAATTATATAAAAACGTCATAACGGAAGCCGTTGCCGAGAATATTATCCCGGCATTACCATCACTATATATACAGAACTATCAAACAAACTGATATATCTCAAAAAGAAAGCAAAGAAACGAAAATCTTCAAAAGAAGTTACTTTATCATTTTAAAAGTTCTTCCAAACAAGACAATAAAACATTTTGAGGTTATGGGCACTTTAAGTTAGTTCTTGTTAGTATTTTCGGTGTGTGTGGGACAGGTAGAGATTCAGGGTTAATTTTCGACAGGGCGGCGATAGCTTTAAAAAAAGATCATATCGAGATATTCATTCTTAGTAATGGCGGAATTCCGGCTTCATTTTCTGAACAATGGTTGCTCGATCCAGTCTTCTTTCGAGATCAGTGGTGCCACCTTAAATCGAAATTGATGGTTAACTCTCGGACGCATGTTCAAGATAAGTTTTCGAGTATATTGCCTTGTACTTCACGAAGTAGAAAGAGTGGTGAACTAGCAGTATTCATGCGGAGACACTCGCAGTGCACGATTCAACAGCACTGTTCTCAGCTACTCTATACTATACTATAAGAACACTGCTATATGTATATATTCACTACTCTCAGCTGCTCTCAGACTTATAAGAATACTGCAAAAACACAGCGAGAGCTTCGATATCTTCCTAATTTCCATACGAGGTCATCCCTTTGCATTAAAAACCAATCACATGTAACACTCGATAACCCCGGCGATCATCCTAATGAATTATTCGCAGATCACGCAAAGCTTTACCAAGAAACCACCTTCTTGGAACTCCGAAGGAATACGCGGTCGAGCTTTCGATCAGCAGGCAAACCGCAACCAGCAGCGGTCTATGATTAAGACGTTGATGATTGAATCGTGGATTTATTATTAAGCGCTGCAAACGAAAGACACAGTAACATTTCAGAGACGTCGTCGATGGCGGAAGGCGAAGAAGCTGGACATGGATTTAATCGACATTGGTTCGCGAAGAAAGAAAAGGCTGTGGAATACGAATGTATTTGTCGTCATTGTCGAAACATTCTCGAGGATCCGTGGCAGATTACGGTGTGTGGACACCAGTTTTGTAAGCTTTGCTTACCTGCTGAAATAGAGTAAGTTTCTTGAGGTCGTACTATGCATGACAACGTATGTTTTATATACATGTATATTAAGGGGCAGTGTAGAATTACAAATAGAATACTGCCGAAATAGTGTATGGTTTCCAGCGGAATGAAAGGCTATTTCGGCAATAGTACACCAACCTTTTAGACGCTGGTGTAGTGAATGTGGAAGCTTGGAATAGACAGACGATACATAGATGATTGTCAAGCTCAAATTCTCAGAAAATATAGAGTCGCTATATGTATCAGTAATACTTGGGCGCACTTAGCAATGGTTAGAGTGTCTCGCTGGCAATCAGAAAGTAACAGATTCGATCCCTGATCGGCCCGACTATCAAGCTCAAACCATCAGAATATGTTTTTTTAATCGTCCACGTATCGCATGACAGCTTATTATATACTGTATTTATAAACCCTAAGTACATCGCGACGTTAAGACAAACTAAGATGAAACTAGTAGGAATGTAAATTACATGAACCCGGTATATAGTACACAGCTATCTATTTCCCAACAAAGCACAATAATTCGCCTTCCAGTTGGTAAAATCGATTCTCGGTGCATGCATTCCTCAAATTTTTGCGTTGCTAATTTTAAATTTGTTTTTATGACGGCATGTCGAAATTATTTCTGATCTTTTGTTGAGTAGAAAATGTTTGTCCGCTTTCATTATACAAAGTTTTTCTTCCAAACATAAATTGCATCTTTTTTCATCATCTCAAACCTCACAACAAACACCACGCAGAAACCGACAACGGAATATTATTTGGTTTAATCCACCATACAGTAAAATTGTCAAAACAAACATAGGACGCAATTTCCTTAATCTTATAGACAAGCATTTTCCACCAGAAAACAAACTACACAAAATTTTCAATAGAAACACGCTAAAAGTCAGTTATAGTTGCATGAATAACGTCAAATCCTCAATCATGAGACACAATTCACACATACTCAGGAAAAACAAGCCACAACATGAAAACGCAAATAGTTGTAACTGCAGAGACAAGAGTAAGTGCCCACTTCCTGGGCAGTGTTTGACAAACAACATAGTATACATAACAAGGCAACAGTTTCCACAAATGACACGTCACAAGCAGCACCAAACACTACATAGGCATGACAGCAAGTAGTTTTAAAGAGCGATACAGAAACCACACTAAGTCATTTCAAAACAAAATATATTTAAACGAAACAGAACTTTCGAAACATATTTGGAGTTTAAAAGAAAAGAAACAAGATTTCAATATAACCTGGTCTATTTTGAAAAAAGCGGCTTCGTATTCGGGAGGATCAAAAAGATGCAATTTATGTTTGGAAGAAAAACTTTGTATAATGAAAGCGGACAAACATTTTCTACTCAACAAAAGATCAGAAATAATTTCGACTGCCGTCATAAAAACAAATTTAAAATTAACAACGCAAAAATTTGAGGAATGCGCATGCAATGCACACAAAATCGTGATTATTTACTCTTGAAATGAAAATAAAGAAAGGTTGATTGATGCGATTTTGTAAAAAAAATAAACGTACCCTGGTGTTCAGCAACAGCGCATCAAATTGCGGTTATATTCTTCCGATATCAAAGAGATTGCTGGCCAACGGCTTTTCCTGAAAGAAACCGAAGACGTATGATAGGCTTAAGCATTGGAATTTTGCTGTTTATCTCAACGCAGTACTGTCATTCCATGTGATGAATAACCAACCTCATACGCATTATTCCTCTACGGCGAAAATGGCCTAGAGTTTGCTATTGAAAATGAACTCTGGCTGCAAAGGTATATTTACGACACAAGCCTTTAATATTACGCACATAGTTCCCGCCGCTCGGAATTTGCTGCAGAAAGATCATCATGTTTGAGGTTGGAATAACCATAGTATCGTTGTAGAATTAGACCAGTTTTAGAGTATACAGTACATCACCAATATGGGGTGGTAGAATGGACTATGTATACGCGGTTGGTCATCAACACGCGAGCAAACAAAACTCGCTGACGATAGCGCACGTGTTTCAACGGTCATCGAACTTGACTTGTGCATGCGCGTGCAGAAATTAATGAAACAGAATAAATCTCCCAAACGCAGTGGCGTAGCTACACCAGGGCCTACCCTGTGCCCGGGTGAAACCTGTGTACCCGGGTGAAATATTGCAGACAGATCTAGCTCAGCTCGTTAGGCAAAGTAATTAAAGTATAGAGTATAGCCACTATAGGAAGATTATGTATAAGTTTACTGTTTACAAAAAGACAAAGTATTAGTTTAAGTCAGTGGGGTGGGCACTGATGAGTAAAATGTTGAAGCGCAATGGCAGCAAGGCAGTTGTCGTTGTTTTCACTGGTTTTTATTTTATCTCTTTTGTTGTTAAAACTGCCCCCAAAATGCAGGAAATAGAATTTCCGTGGCTCTGAACTGCCACTACCAACCGGACATACTTCAAAATTGGTGGCTACGGCCCTGTGACTGTAATAACAAAAAACCCACCAAGAGAATGTTGAGACCTGGGCTGTGCCCATGTTGTGCCCACATGACATCTGCTTCCTGGCTACGCCACTGCCCAAATGTGGTTTCGAAGTTCAACAACATGTTCAACAAATGTGCGACGGCAATTGGACGGTTTCTAATCCTAGCTGCAATTTCTTGGCTACTCTGGCTATCCTCAAAATCGAAACCTCTTCTGCTCCTTCGTGAGACCAATGCTACTCCAAGAAACGTTTATATAATATTAGAATATATAATATTAGAAATTCAAAGTCAGTTATCAAATTTAAATCCTGTTTAAAGACTTTTTTTTAATTCGTTAGTACGGAATAATTTTTAGTTTGTTGTATTTTAACTTATTGTAATTTCACCTTGTAAACGCATTGAGGCTTTGCGAAATGGCAATGCCAAGAACTGTAATTATTATTATTATTATTATTATTATGTAGTGCAAGAGTTAGAACGTGTGCAGCGTAGGAGTTTAGCCTGCTATCATTGGGATTTAGTGTCAGACGCGAAAGATAATGAAACGTGAATTAAATCGTATTATTGAAGATAAGACTCACCCGTGTAATAGGTTCTTGCCTGTTTTTAATACAGCCTCTGAGTATAATCTAAGCGAACTCATAGACTAGCATTGCCATTATCCGGAACAGAGAGGCACAAGCAGTCATTTATTCCGAGGGCCATATTTTAAGTATCGTAGTATAATTTTGTAGCTTATATTTATATATTAGCTTACTATTTATTTTTAACAATCGTTATACCATTGTATTTTTATACTAAAAATGGTCTATTGCATAGAGGTTCTTTTACTGTACGTGTTCAGATATATCATTTCACAATCTAACGTTGTAAATATATCCATCTATAGTAGCATTGTACACACTTTCTACATATAACACGTAGAATCCGGGTAACAAAAATTACGGGTATCTATTGGTAAAGAAGTTTCACAATTTACAAGCAACTTTTCTTTTCTCCAGGAAATGTCCTGCATGTCATGTAGATTTTAAAAAGGACCAGGTGAGAAAGATCAAACTAATATACTTAACAAATATATAGCAAATGAAATCGCTGTCTGTATTTTCCCGAAGTCTCTGCAGGTTGTTTTTTTATGAAAAGCTGCTAAAATTCAATCATCAGTGTAATTCATACATTAAATGGGGTTGAATTTGCTACCTATGAATTATTTCTTCAAATGCTGAGAATTGTATTCCTAAGATTCACATTTTGCAAAAGTAGTATAGACTGGCCCTCCATGAATCAGAATGTCCTTTCGTCGCCCATGTCTGACACTGCCAGGTACTTCATGGTACAATGGTACTTCAATGGTACAGCCACCTACTTCAGAACTAAGTGAAAGCCTTGCATTGTTAATGGTGTCCTTCTATTAAACGGCCACCTGTTATTGGCGGTCACAAAGCCACAAACAACAAACAACGCCTAATCTCCTACTGGCACGAATACCTTGACTTAATATTCTTCAAAGCTGTCAATAACCTGGCTCAAATCGATTCGAATCTCTTACCTACCCAGTACATACCACAAGAACAACAAGAACCTGCTCGACACCTGATATTGTTCACTTTCGCCCGCGCAAATGTAGAACACTTACGTTCCAGCGTTCTTTCTTCTCCAGAATGTGCAGGACATGGAATGTTCCCCTTCACTGACGTGTAAAGCAAATTACTTTAACACAATTTAAAAGCTACGCTCTCTGTCATATGACAGCAGTGGTTCAGTTGTACGACCCTGAAAACCCAAGGTCGTGGAAATCTATCTGTCCAAGATGGAACTCAGACCCGGGGTCTCTTCGAAGCGATCCACTGCTGCAACTAACATTAATCCACGATATTGTTTATCTTTACATGGGACCACAGTAATTGGCGTACGCTGTTGCGGCAACCCAGCCACATTTATAAGGCAAACCTAATACATAAAAATAAATAAAAGCCATTCCCGAGGGTGACCACTTAATGCAGTATCAACTGTAGTTCAGCATGGCCTATCATAGATTATCAACAATACTAATCTAATTCGCATCACACCATTATTACAGGAGATGCATCAATTATTATAATTGTTTATTTCTAACTTGCAGATTTTCGCTGATGAATCTGTCCGACAGAAAATTCTCGCTTGGATTATAAAATGTCCTTGTGAGGGCTGCAACTGGAAGGGATCACTAAAAGTCTTTCAAGAGGCAAGTAATGGTAGCATTATTATTATTCGAATAAGAAGTGATTTTTTATTATAAAAAGCTGCGATAAAAGATAACTAAACAGAGTTAAAAACGACAACGTTAACACAACGTGGTGGAACTTGTTGCTTCAGTGGCGCGCTTTCTTCGGCGATCTGATTGGCTGGCGAGATCATAATTCCTAAGATTCTTCTTCTGGTCAGATGTACTCTTCTTCAGGTCAGATGTACCCTTCTTCAGGTCAGATGTACCCTTCTTCAGGTCAGATGTACTCTTCTTCAAGTCAGATGTACTCTTCTTCAAGTCAGATGTACTCTTCTTCAGGTCAGATGTACCATTATTCAGGTCAGATGTACTCTTCTTCAAGTCAGATGTACTCTTCTTCAGGTCAGATATACCCTTCTTCAGGTCAGATGTACCCTTATTCAGGTCAGATGTACTCTTCTTCAAGTCAGATGCACTCTTCTTCAAGTCAGATGCACTCTTCTTCAGGTCAGATGTACTCTTCTTCAGGTCAGATGTACCCTTCTTCAGGTCAGATGTACCCTTCTTCAGGTCAGATGTACCCTTCTTCAGGTCAGATGTGCTCTTCTTCAGGTCAGATGTACTCTTCTTCAGGTCAGATGTACTCTTCTTCAGGTCAGATGTACTCTTCTTCGGGTCAGATGTACCCTTCTTCAGGTCAGATGTACTCTTCTTTAGGTCAGATGCACCCTTCTTCAGGTCAGATGTGCTAATATTCAAGTCTGTATTAGAAAGTATGATTTGCCTTCGCATAAATTTATATGGTTTTACGGTTTTATCGCATAAATCTCGCTCCTTCGTCACTTGGTCTGTACGAAAACCTCACCTACTTTCCCGTATAAACCTCACACTCGGTTAATAAGTATTTAATATTTTAAAATATTAAATACAGAAATTTCAAGTTCTTGTAAAATCGCTTGATTAACAAAGCTTTTATTTTCAATCCTAGGAACATAGAAAGGAATGTTCATTGCAATTGGTCACATGCTCAAACGAAGGTTGCATAGAGATATTAGTTCAAAACGCCCTACCAACACACCTTGAGAAAGACTGCCTTTACCGGAAAGAAAAATGTCGCTATTGTTCAACTGACATCGTCTCGGCATCCCTAAAGGTATGTTCATATGCACGGCAGAGCATCGGGGTGTGGACAGTGACTTTTAAAGTTACGTTCAAAAA
Organism: Chrysogorgia sp. JL179-B06; assembly: GCA_035772405.1. Lineage (NCBI taxonomy): Eukaryota > Metazoa > Cnidaria > Anthozoa > Scleralcyonacea > Chrysogorgiidae > Chrysogorgia > Chrysogorgia sp. JL179-B06. Next base: position 994,294 of record JAYKKM010000085.1, read on the forward strand.
ACTTTTTAAAGCCAGAGTAGCGTCAAACTATGTCTGACGTATAATACTATATTGTTTCTCTACTTTAGGACCACTTGGAAAAGACTTGTCACCATTATCCTGTTGATTGCCCTCAACAATGTGCGAAACAGATTCCAAGAGAAGAGGTAAAATGACGAGGGTATTGCTTTAGGTTCATCGGAAATTTGTCACGATTTTCCTATAGGGCCATGTTTATACAGACGCAATTGAAACATAAGGCGCATTCTTTTGGGCCAATTCTGACGATTTCAATTACGGAATAGGAATAAAAGATTTTATTATATATGAAGAGTTTTGCGTAAAAAAACAACTAATAGCCTTAAACAAGAATTTGTTACTGCTTCTGTATCTGAGTTTTAATTTTGTAACTTTTATTGTAATATTGTAATTTTATTGTAATATTTTATTGTAATATTGTATTTTTTTAAAAAAATCTCCCACCATTTAGAAATCGTTTTCAAATCGCTCCGGTTACAGTGACGTTTTCACACAATTTCGACCCGGTACTGTGTGAACGCAACGGCGTTTTCTGACTTTTTAGCGTCGTTTTCAACTGGTCTAAAGTAACAAAGAAAATTTACGCCGTTACTGGCGAGCAAACTACAATATTCCGACTAGCTAAGTCAAATACTTCGAGATCAAAAGTGCCAGTGTTGTGTTAAGTGTGCTATTTCGCAGAGGGCTCGTCTTCTGTTCTTTTCTAGATTAAAAACCATGTGAAGGATGAATGTGAAATGACTACCGTCGATTGCGTGTGCAAGAATGTGGGATGTAAAATCAAGGTAGGAACATATTTAAATGATTTTCATCAATGGTGCCGGTCCAATGAGAATGAGAGTTTATTTATGACCATAAAAATGGATGACAAACCGAGATGGTTTAACTCAAAGCCATACCCAGGGTCTTGAGTCCGCTCGCCCGTCGGGGAAAGTGAATATACGACCATTCTCAACGATTTGCAAAAACAGTCAAGTCAACGAGCCAAAATTATTATTGATTATAAGTTGCAACTCTTATTGACTCTCATCCTCATTTTATCAGCACCTAAACACAAAAATTCCATCAAATAATATTTAAATTATTTAAATTATTTAAATTATTATTAATTATTTTTATAATTATAATAATCATTATTAATTATTTTATTAATTATTTTAATTATTTTTATAATGATTATTATTATTAATTATTTTATTAATTATATTAATTATTGTAATAATATTTAAATCAAAGACCCTTGAGTTAATAATAATGTTTTCATTCTGGACTACGTCATATTAGAGTTTGCTCGACGGCTCAGACTCGATGCTCAGCGGAGATTCTTTTCAATTTTGACGTCAAAACTATTAATAATTCTAAACATTATGCTTAAATACCTTTTATTTAAAATAAATATTTTTTTTAACTACAGTTCCCTTTCATTTGTAGCTGAAACGACGGGACGTGAAAACCCACGAACATGATTCAATGCCTGACCACCTTCGCCTTGCCATGGCCGGCATAAACAACATAAACGAAGAGAAAAAAGACATGGGAAACACCATTAAAGAGCTGCGACATGAAAATAACGATTTGTGGAAAGAATTGGAGAAGTTGGCGGCAGACCAAGAAAAGCGCATGACGGAACTTGAAGACGACATGAAACAGATTAAAAATGATGGTGCACAGCGGCTAGATGCCATACAGAGGGCCACGGAGCAGAATTTCGACACTGGAACATTGACCAAGCAAAACGAGGAGTTTAAAGACAGTTTGGTCCTGATGGACGATGCGGTAGCGGGCATAAAAGGCTCCGCGGTAGCACAGCTCATAGAAGATAGCCGATCACACACGTTCAGCATTTGGAAATTGAACGAGGAAGAGGGCAAGTTACGTAAAATGTCGCTCGGGCTTTACCATCACCTTGCACAAGCGCTGAAGGATGCGAATGACGAGATGCACACAAGAATAGATCAGCTAGCGCGACAACACGAGGCCGCCAACGTGCATTATAAGGATGACACAGACGAACAATTTACGAACGTATCACTGCAAATGCAACGCGATCACAAGGACTTGGTGGAGATGTCGAACGAAAAGCAAGCGAGTCGAGTTGCATTTCAAGAACTAAGCCAAGAGGTTAATTACTATTATTTTATTTTATTTTTTTACTTTTACTTGGCCACATCTAGACTAGAGAACAAATATTTACACAATAACATATACAAGACGATGGCAGGGTGTCCGCAACAGCTTTGGTCAATTATAATATCACATGCTGTGTGTGTACACTAAACAATACACACCTTATAATGCATAGTTACAGATCATTACAATATACAAATGCAAACTAGAAACAACACTGAAAGTGGTTTTATTAAGTCACGTGCCTGGTTACATTTAAGACAAATTGTTTTCCAAGAGCGAGGGTCATCTACATTGTAATTGTTTTCTAGAGCAGAACGATAATAATTGAGCAATGAATTTTTAAAGGTTGTTAGAGTGATATATTTACAGATTATGGAAGTGCTTTTGAAATGAAGAAGAATAGCGTTCTCGTTTAGTCAAAATATCATCTTGTTCCAAAGATATTCATGTTTTCCGAATATGCCAATGTACCTTATGCATACGTCATTTACTACAGGAACTCAATAAAATTCTCAATTCTGAGGAAAATATCCAGCAATTTCTGTACACAGTACCGTGTAGAATTCGTGTAAGCATACATCTGGAAAGTTTCTATACAATCTATCAATTATCTCTGGAGATATTCGTCTTACTGGAAATTTGTGTGAGTAAATGACGCCATAATGTGTCTAATTTGCATGTTTCAAAGAGCTGGATATCTTTGGAATAAGATGAGATATTGACTAAGAGAGAACGATATTTGTCCTCATTTCAAAAGTACTTCTAAATAAACTCAAAATTTGGACAGGCGATTATTCTATACACTTAAAAAAACAAGAAAAAACAAATAAAAATCATTTATAATGCTTATTTCACTGACTTCAGCTTGCGTCGCAAAGCGGTGAATAATTAATTTATTTTTTATTTCGTTTCGCCACAAATATTGGAATGTGTAGTGATTAAGATTAATTAATAAGTTATTTGCTTAGGTTATATTATAAGTATAATACATGTGTTGCGGTCCCGAAGTCAGTGAGTTCATGGGAGAAAAAGGAATTAATAAATTAGGTCCGCGCGTCGAGTGGGACGCCCTGTCCTGTGAGCTCTCGTGCGGAAGTAATTTTATTAAGAGCTCAAAAGACAAAGGAATCCCGCTCCGCGCGCAAAATCCTAAAAATTATGCGTTATGATTCACACTAACTTACTATACAATAAACAGTGTTTAACAATTGTAATAAATATATACTAGAATATAAAATAAACACTAATAGTGAAATTAGGTACCAGGATATACTTAGTAGCATACATACTTACTGGTATATACAATTAAACTAGAAGTTACTATCGCAAGGGGAAGTGCTGCCTCGAAAGTTATGGGAAGCCTAATTTTTGATAACATTTCAAAAATGAACCCACTGTAGTTATGTACACATTTCTATCAATTATTTTAAATATTTTAAATACAGCAGACTTAAATTACAAATGATTATCACTTATCTGAATATAATTGGAAAGGCTTTTGACTGCATAGACAGTATACATTAGGACTACAGTATGTAGTTGGTGATTGGCAAACAAATTTCTGATAAATCACTGACACTATAAATCATGCTTCTTACTGTGGCAAAGCTGTCAGCGGAATCGCAAGTGTCTGATATGTTATGACAAAGCAAGCGCTAAACATATACGCGCGGACTAAATAAATGCTAGAAATGGTATGTAACAGATGTTTACAATATTGTTGCACCATTATATATCGTCTATTAATTTTATTGTTGAGAATGCGATACTTTCAAGATCTTTGTGATGTATTAGTTCATTGCACATGTCCACAACTCCATATTATACTGTAATTGTCGTTTGGGAATACACCACAGTCAACGCAACCACTGTATTTTATTTTCCCAAAGAACTTGTAATATTGTATTTATTGCATACCAAATATTATGGTTATATATATCCTATGGCACACAAATAATTTCCATTGTGCACTGAATTTTCACAAAGTTGAGGTAAATAATTTGTTGAAGATAGTTCCATGTACAGTTTATTACATATACAGTTGGGCAAATCAATATTGTTTTGTGCCTCAACGGGCCATATATTTGTGTCGATCACTGATCGACAGGACAAGTTGTCTTCTAACCAACGGCAACAAACAACGGTTGGTAAGTTGTTCAACAACTTACCAACCGTTGTTTGTTGCCGTTGGTTAGAAGACACCGTCAGTTGTTCAACGACAGAAATCCCTGACGAGGAATGGGATCATGGTTAAAAGCATTCAAGTACATGTTGTCTCCTTGTACTAAGATATTGTCGATAATTGTCGAGTTCCACTTCGTAACTGGAAGCCCAATAGCTTGTGCTGTTTAAATTCATGAAAGAGCACTGCTTTTCTCGAGACTGGCCACCGAAACCTTCATGGCCTTGATGAATACTTCCACGAGAAGGAAAGACAAAATAAAGACATAAACAACGTGAATTTCCTGTGAAGGAATTGTCAAGAACTTTGAGAAGCTATTTAAAATGCAAGCCAAAAACAAACAGCTGGCAGCGTGGTAGCGGAACATGCGCACTTGAGTCACTTTCGAGCACATATGGATGACGTATGCCGACACACAAACAAACGCAAAATTTAACAAATCGAGATCTGGTCAGCTATACATAGCTCGGTAAAAGGACTGGACACGAGTAAACGCAAGAGGCATGTCAAGAATAGTGTGCTGCCTCCCTGAGGGGAGGCAGCAAATAGGAACTACCTAAGGCGTTCTAATGCACTAGTATAAATAATGCTTATGGTATCTTTACAAAAGGTAGTATATAAAGTCTGGGCAGCATCTCACATGGCAATGTATTGAAAAGATGTGAGGTTTTGTCCTGTAGTGTATTGCTAACTAATAACCTCTCCACTTGTATGCTGTTGCTAGATCTTAAGCATCTATTGTGTTTCAGGTCGCTCAGCTTAGAATGACCACTTTGAGCCATGGAAGTTCCTTGTGGAAAATCGACAACGTCGACAGTGCCCTAAAAATGGCCGCAGTTGATCCGAAAGAAGCGATGTATGGACAACCTTTTCTCTCTTGGCCCAACGGGTACTTGATACGGCCGAAGATATTCCTAAATGGCGCCCGACAGAAGGACCGCTCATATGTTTCTGTTTTCGCGCATATATTGAAAGGCCCCAACGACGCCTTACTACAGTGGCCGTTTGGTCACCGGATACGGTTCACACTGGTCGAACAGCGGGGAGGTGTGCGAAATCGACGAGACATCCAGAGGGACCTTCTACCACACGCCGACTCCGAGGAGCAACGAAGACCGACCGACGAGGCGAACAACGGCTACGGGATTTACAACTTCGTCGAACACCACGTGTTACGATCGGGGAACTATGTCGTGGACGACACGATGTTCGTGCGCGTGGAAATCCTCGCGAGGGAAGGGGACGAGCGGCATTCAGAGACGATTTGAGGATAAATTTGGATAATGTAGGAAATATGAACATTGGAACGAGCTTCATGTGACGCATTTGAATTTATTTAAAATCTTTTACCATCAATGGGTGCCCTGGAAATTACATAAGTACTAAGATACTAAACAAGACATAATTAAGTAACTATAATATCTATATACGCTTCATAATATTAGCACTTAGTAATTTTAGCACAATGGTAACTTTTTGTTGATTGTTTAAAAAAAAAAAGTAATCTTATGTTATCTATCTTGCAAAATCTAATGTAATCAACAGTAAAATTGCAATTGCTTTTTATTATTAATATTTCTTTATTTGATTTGCCACAGTGTCATAGTGATACAAAAGAATAACAACAACAAAATGCAAGGATTGTCAATTACTGCGGGCCCAGACGAGTAGGGGAAAAGATTATGAACTAAAAGGAGGGAAATAGGATGATCTAATCGAATAACTAATTAAGGCTGCAGTGGGGATATCCAGTCAATCGTCGGACAGTGTTACACTTTGTGCAGATCGATTTCCATGTTATGGGGTCATCAGGGTCGTAACACTTCTCCACTGCTGCATAATATAGTATTTTAGGAGACTGTTTTTTAAAAAAGTGAAGTTGTAAGTCGCATTTCGGTAGGAAGGACGTTCCATGTCCTACAGGCTCTTACAAAATAGGAACGCTGGAAAGTTACCACCGTATGGACCACCGTAATATACTGTATATATAACCATAAATGTTCTTAAGCATTTCTGAACATTCGTAAAGTCACTTACTAGTCAATAGTCATATTCATAGATGCTTTTAAATAAGTGATAAAACGTGTTGTGCTGCGTAGGCGGTGTAGAAATACAAATCAAAATGTATAAAAAGGTTGGTGTATTGTCGAAATAGCGTGTAAGTAGTCTAACGTTTCGAGCGAAGGCCCTTCGGCAGAGAGTGAAACATAAAGTGAAATAATCACTCAGTTATTATTTCACTTTACGTTTCACTCTCTGACGAAGGGCCGCTCGAAACGTTAAATATGCCTCTTGATTGTTTTGTTTTGTTTAAAATTGTTTCCAAAGAACTCGCCATATAGATGCTTGTTCGCTTTTTAGATAAGAAATATTATGAAAACACACGAGGGGTCGCGAAATAAAGTGCGGGAACCTTGGCACCATGAGGAATTTCACTCCGCTTACCCAAGATTCTATGAGAGCTGGGATGGTAACGACGCGCTTCGGGATGGTAACGACCGTTTACGAAAGGGAAAATTGCGGCGGCGATAGCTTTAAAAAAAGATATATCGAGATATTCATGCCAGGATGTGATTGAAAGTAAATTTAGCCATAATAGACGTTGTTTATAGGAGGTTGTAGAACGAAAAGGAAGGTTTAAATTACTTTTGTTGCAGCTCGACGCGTCTGATCAGGTCTATCGACTGTGACGACCAAACCTGTGTCGCATATCCAAGTGCGGAGACTGGATCGAGCAACCTATTGTCCTCCGATACCAGAAAATGAAGCCAGAAAAATTCGACAGGCGCCATTGCTAAGGGACCAAAGTCGCAGTAAATCTGTAGGTAGGCCATGAATCGTTTTGCCCAGTAATTTGAAAAATGTCTTCTGGTCCTCTTTATAGTAATATTATTTTATTTTGTGGATGGTAAGAGCACATAATCCAACAAAAAACCTCATAGGATCCTCAGTTGGTCCCTTAGTAATGGTTGCTCGATCTAGTCTTCTTTCGAGATCAGTGGTGCCACCTTAAATCGAAATTGATGGTTAACTCTCGCACGCATGTTCAAGATAAGTTTTCGAGTATATTGCCTTGTACTTCACGAAGTAGAAAGAGTGGTGAACTAGCAGTACTCATGCGGAGACACTCGCAGTGCACGATTCAACAGCACTGTTCTCAGCCTACTCTCAGCTGCTCTCAGACTTATTAGAACACTGCAAAAACACAGCGAGAGCTTCGATATCTTCCTAATTTCCATACGAGGTCATGCCCTCTGCATTAAAAACCAATCACATGTCACACTCGATTACCCCGGCGATCATCCCAATGAATTATTCGCAGATCACGCAAAGCTTTACCAAGAAACCACCTTCTTGGAACGCCGAAGGAATGCGCGATCGAGCTTTCGATCAGCAGGCAAACCGCAACCAGCAGCGGTCTACGATTAAGACGTTGATGATTGAATCGTGGATTTATCATTAAGCGCTACAAACGAAAGACACAGTAATATTTCCGAGACGTCGTCGATGGCGGAAGGCGAAGAAGCTGGACATGGATTTAATCGACATTGGTTCGTGAAGAAAGAAAAGGCCGTGGAATACGAATGCTGTCATTGTCGAAACATTCTCGATGATCCGTGGCAGATTACGGTGTGTGGACACCAGTTTTGTAAGCTTTGCTTACCTGCTGAAATAGAGTAAGTTTCTCGAGGTCGTAGTATGCATGACAGCGTATGTTTTATATATATTAAGGGGCAGTGTAGAATTACAAATTGAATACTGCCGAAATAGTGTATGGTAGGTCTAGCGTTTCGACTTTCTAGCGTTTCGACTTTCCAGCGGAATGAAAGGCTATTTCGGCAGAGTTTTGTTTTATACGTTGCTGTAGTGAATGTGGAAGCTTGGAATAGACAGACGATACATCGATGATTGTCAAGCTCAAATTCTCAGAAAATATAGAGTCGCTATATGTATCAGTAATACTTGGGCGCACTTAGCAATGGTTAGAGCGTCTCGCTGGCAATCAGAAAGTAACAGATTCGATCCCTGATCGGCCCGACTAAAAAAACATATTCTGATGGTTTGAGTTTGATAATCGTCCACGTATCGTATGACAGCTTATTATATACTGTATTTATAAACCCTAAGTACCTCGCGACGTTAAGACAAACTAAGATGAACTAATAGGAATGTAAATTACATGAACACATTGAAGCCGGTATATAATACACAGCCTTGATTTCACTCTATTTCCCAACAAAGCACAATAATTTGCCTTCCAGTTGGTAAAATCGATTCTCGGTTTCCCGTATAGACCGGAAATTGAGTTAAGTTGGAACTTTATGTTACCCAGTGAATAATTTCTTCAAGTGTCTTGTATACTAAAGATTACTTCCGTCTTCTACAAACTTATATTGATTGATATATGTTCAAGTGGTTTGTGAGCGGTTGGGAATAGTTAATGTTTCATGGACAATATAGTTTAGAGCGAAGGATACTACAGTATGCATGTTTGTCAACATATGCAGGTGGTAAACATCGACAGAGCTATTATACAAATGAGTGATTATCAAAGTGTTGTGTAAAAGGTCGATGCACTGCCAAAATAGTGTATATAGTTCTACCCTTCGCCACACGTGAAACGTATAGAGCCTTCTCTCAAATCTTATTCCTCCCAAACACTATTTTGACAGGACACCAACTCCATGTCGCATTATACGCCTTTTCATAACAGCTCCATAGCAACCAAATCGTCTTGACATGTTTTGTTGCTAGTTATCGGGCGAGAAACAAATAATTTGACGTGGAATTCGACGAAGAAATCATTTTCTAGTCTATACAAGACTTTGCAATCGATTTGCTCATCAGACTGGTAAAGATTTAGAAGATGTGTGAGCGAAATGTAAACTATATATTTATCAAAATTGATCAAGATTAATTAAGATTGTTGCTAAAACACAGCGGACACACACGGCTATCCAAAATTATTTATCAATACGCAGCTGAACGTTAATTTATGTACCGAAAAATTACAAAGATGTAAATCCCCTCGCAAGCGAGGTCGCGCGACCGAGCGAAACGAGGGTGGTAATCTCGCCGCGGCAGGGGTCCATTTCTCACGAAAAGTTACCCTTTATCAAGCGGTCACTTGCAATTTCGTAACTTAAATACTGTTAAAGTAACCTTTAGTAAACGGTCACCTCTATTAAGCGGACGCGGTCATCCTTTGTACAGTCCCTCCGAAAGTTAGTATTTCATTGTCTTGAGCTCGTATTAAGCAGTCACCACAAACTTTGCCCAATTTTATTGACATCAAGAACTTTTGTTTGGCATTTTTATGGAGACGAATTTGAGCCAAATTAATCAGAGATTATTTTTCTGAGGTCTAGCTACGTCTGAAGTATCAATTTTTCATCGCCTAGTTCGTTAATAATTTTACATCCTGTTATTAACACAATGTAAATTTAGTTAACAACTTAGGCATTAAATTGTTATTTTGTGTTCATAGTTATTTTTTATTTTTCCCTTATTAGAGTTTTAGCAGGTCACATTTTAATATACAATAATCAGACCCACTTTAAGCGTTCACCCTGCATTAAGCGGTCACCTACGCAATCCCAAAGGGTGACGGCTTAATACAGGTTCGACTGTATATCTATATAATACCGTACTCCATATAAGGAAGCTCCTATAAGCTGTACTGTGCTGTATTCTTTATAAGCCGTACTCCTTATAAGGAAGTAAAAATTCGTTTTGGGTGATCCGTTTGAATCGGACAATATTTGGGCAGACAACGCGTGCGGCCATTGGCGATTTGACGAATAATCAGGGGGAGCGGAGATAACACCCTGGGTACGAGGTTGATACCCTCTATTTATTTCGAAAACGAGTCCGCGGTGACCCCGAATTTCTAGCCATTAAAATATTGATTAAATTCTGTAAAACCATTTTTATCACCCAGGAAAAATCGTGATTATTTACTCTTGAAATGAAAATAAAGAAAGGTTGACATTTGCGATTTTGCAAAAAAAAATAAACGTACCCTGGTGTTCAGCAACAGCGCATCAAATTGCGGTTATATTCTTCTTAACGCTCTGGTAATTGCTGGCTAACGGCTTTTCCTGAAAGAAACCGAAGACGTATGATAGACTTAAGCATGAAATTTCTCGTTTATCTTAACGCGGCATCGTATTCGTGTACTGGACACACAATGGACACAGACTACGTCATAGACACATCAAGGTTATTTTCTCGGGATTCAGAAGCTTTACAAGAACATAAACCCTAACCATAACCCAAATAAAAACTCTAGTCCTAACCCTGAAATAAAGGAATACTAACCCTACTTTTAAACTAAAGATTTCAATGATGTAATATTCTGTGTCAGTTACACGAAGTAAGAGCCTTAACGCGGTACTGTCATTCCATGTGATGAACAACCAACCTCATACGCATTATTCCTCTACGGCGAAAATGGCCATAGGGATTTTGAAAATGAAAATTTATTACGCACATAGTTCCGACCGCGCGAAATTTGTTGCAGAAAGATCATTATGTTTGAGAGTAGGCATCACCAATATGGGGTGGTATACCGGACTATGTATACGCGGTTGGTCATCAACACGCGAGCAAACAAAACGCGCTGACGATAGCGCACGTATTCCAACGGTCATCGAACTCGACTTCTCCAAAAAGTATTCCAACGGTCATCTCCAAAACATGGTTTCGAAGTTCAACATGTTCAACAAATGTGCGATGGCAATTGGACGGTTTCTAATCCTAGCTGCAATTTCTTGGCTACTCTGGCTATCCTCAAAATCGAAACCTCTTCTGCTCCTTCGTGAGACCAATGCTACTCCAGGAAACGTTTATATAATATTAGAATATATAATATTAGAAATTCAAAGTCAGTTATCAAATTTAAATCCTGTTTAAAGACTTTTTTTTAATTCATGTAGTACGGAATAATTTTTAGTTTGTTGTATTTTAACTTATTGTAATTTCACCTTGTAAACGCATTGAGGCTTTGCGAAATGGCAATGCCAAGAACTGTAATTATTATTATTATTATTATTATTATGTAGTGCAAGAGTTAGAACGTGTGCAGCGTAGGAGTTTAGCCTGCTATCATTGGGGTTTAGTGTCAAACGCGAAAGATAATGAAACGTGAATTAAATTGTATTATTGAAGATAAGACTCACCCGTGTAATAAGTTCTTGCCTGTTTTCAATACAGCCTCTGAGTATAATCTAAGCAAACTCATAGACTAGCATTACCATTATCCGGAACAGAGAGGCACAAGCAGTCATTTATTCCGAGGGCCATTAGGGTTATATTTTAAGTATCGTAGTATAATTTTGTAGCTTATTTATATATTAGCTTACTATTTATTTTTAACAATCGTTATACCATTGTATTTTTATACTAAAAATGGTCTATTGCATAGAGGTTCTTTTACTGTACGTGTTCAGATATATCATTTCACAATCTAACGTTGTAAATATATCCATCTATAGTAGCATTGTACACACTTTCTACATATAACACGTAGAATCCGGGTAACAAAAATTACGGGTATCTATTGGTAAAGAAGTTTCACAATTTACAAGCAACTTTTCTTTTCTCCAGGAAATGTCCTGCATGTCATGTAGATTTTAAAAAGGACCAGGTGAGAAAGATCAAACTAATATACTTAACAAATATATAGCAAATGAAATCGCTGTCTGTATTTTCCCGAAGTCTCTGCAGGTTGTTTTTTTATGAAAAGCTGCTAAAATTCAATCATCAGTGTAATTCATACATTAAATGGGGTTGAATTTGCTACCTATGAATTATTTCTTCAAATGCTGAGAATTGTATTCCTAAGATTCACATTTTGCAAAAGTAGTATAGACTGGCCCTCCATGAATCAGAATGTCCTTTCGTCGCCCATGTCTGACACTGCCAGGTACTTCATGGTACAATGGTACTTCAATGGTACAGCCACCTACTTCAGAACTAAGTGAAAGCCTTGCATTGTTAATGGTGTCCTTCTATTAAACGGCCACCTGTTATTGGCGGTCACAAAGCCACAAACAACAAACAACGCCTAATCTCCTACTGGCACGAATACCTTGACTTAATATTCTTCAAAGCTGTCAATAACCTGGCTCAAATCGATTCGAATCTCTTACCTACCCAGTACATACCACAAGAACAACAAGAACCTGCTCGACACCTGATATTGTTCACTTTCGCCCGCGCAAATGTAGAACACTTAGTCTTACATTCCAGCGTTCTTTCTTCTCCAGAATGTGCAGGACATGGAATGTTCCGCTTCACTGACGTGTAAAGCAAATTACTTTAACAAAATTTAAAAGCTACGCTCTCTGTCATATGACAGCAGTGGTTCAGTTGTACGACCCTGAAAACCCAAGGTCGTGGAAATCTATCTGTCCAAGATGGAACTCAGACCCGGGGTCTCTTCGAAGCGATCCACTGCTGCAACTAACATTAATCCACTATATTGTTTATCTTTACATGGGACCACAGTAATTGGCGTACGCTGTTGCGGCAACCCAGCCACATTTATAAGGCAAACCTAATACATAAAAATAAATAAAAGCCATTCCCGAGGGTGACCACTTAATGCAGTATCAACTGTAGTTCAGCATGGCCTATCATAGATTATCAACAATACTAATCTAATGCGCATCACACCATTATTACAGGAGATGCATCAATTATTATAATTGTTTATTTCTAACTTGCAGATTTTCGCTGATGAATCTGTCCGACAGAAAATTCTCGCTTGGATTATAAAATGTCCTTGTGAGGGCTGCAACTGGAAGGGATCACTAAAAGTCTTTCAAGAGGCAAGTAATGGTAGCATTATTATTATTCGAATAAGAAGTGATTTTTTATTATAAAAAGCTGCGATAAAAGATAACTAAACAGAGTTAAAAACGACAACGTTAACACAACGTGGTGGAACTTGTTGCTTCAGTGGCGCGCTTTCTTCGGCGATCTGATTGGCTGGCGAGATCATAATTCCTAAGATTCTTCTTCTGGTCAGATGTACTCTTCTTCAGGTCAGATGTACCCTTCTTCAGGTCAGATGTACCCTTCTTCAGGTCAGATGTACTCTTCTTCAAGTCAGATGTACTCTTCTTCAAGTCAGATGTACTCTTCTTCAGGTCAGATGTACCATTATTCAGGTCAGATGTACTCTTCTTCAAGTCAGATGTACTCTTCTTCAGGTCAGATATACCCTTCTTCAGGTCAGATGTACCCTTATTCAGGTCAGATGTACTCTTCTTCAAGTCAGATGCACTCTTCTTCAAGTCAGATGCACTCTTCTTCAGGTCAGATGTACCCTTCTTCAGGTCAGATGTACCCTTCTTCAGGTCAGATGTACCCTTCTTCAGGTCAGATGTACCCTTCTTCAGGTCAGATGTGCTCTTCTTCAGGTCAGATGTACTCTTCTTCAGGTCAGATGTACTCTTCTTCAGGTCAGATGTACTCTTCTTCGGGTCAGATGTACCCTTCTTCAGGTCAGATGTACTCTTCTTTAGGTCAGATGCACCCTTCTTCAGGTCAGATGTGCTAATATTCAAGTCTGTATTAGAAAGTATGATTTGCCTTCGCATAAATTTATATGGTTTTACGGTTTTATCGCATAAATCTCGCTCCTTCGTCACTTGGTCTGTACGAAAACCTCACCTACTTTCCCGTATAAACCTCACACTCGGTTAATAAGTATTTAATATTTTAAAATATTAAATACAGAAATTTCAAGTTCTTGTAAAATCGCTTGATTAACAAAGCTTTTATTTTCAATCCTAGGAACATAGAAAGGAATGTTCATTGCAATTGGTCACATGCTCAAACGAAGGTTGCATAGAGATATTAGTTCAAAACGCCCTACCAACACACCTTGAGAAAGACTGCCTTTACCGGAAAGAAAAATGTCGCTATTGTTCAACTGACATCGTCTCGGCATCCCTAAAGGTATGTTCATATGCACGGCAGAGCATCGGGGTGTGGACAGTGACTTTTAAAGTTACGTTCAAAAAACTTTTTAAAGCCAGAGTAGCGTCAAACTATGTCTGACGTATAATACTATATTGTTTCTCTACTTTAGGACCACTTGGAAAAGACTTGTCACCATTATCCTGTTGATTGCCCTCAACAATGTGCGAAACAGATTCCAAGAGAAGAGGTAAAATGACGAGGGTATTGCTTTAGGTTCATCGGAAATTTGTCACGATTTTCCTATAGGGCCATGTTTATACAGACGCAATTGAAACATAAGGCGCATTCTTTTGGGCCAATTCTGACGATTTCAATTACGGAATAGGAATAAAAGATTTTATTATATATGAAGAGTTTTGCGTAAAAAAACAACTAATAGCCTTAAACAAGAATTTGTTACTGCTTCTGTATCTGAGTTTTAATTTTGTAACTTTTATTGTAATATTGTAATTTTATTGTAATATTTTATTGTAATATTGTATTTTTTTTAAAAAATCTCCCACCATTTAGAAATCGTTTCCAAATCGCTCCGGTTACAGTGACGTTTTCACACAATTTCGACCTGGTACCGTGTGAACGCAACGGCGTTTTCTGACTTTTTAGCGTCGTTTTCAACTGGTCTAAAGTAACAAAGAAAATTTACGCCGTTACTGGCGAGCAAACTACAATATTCCGACTAGCTAAGTCAAATACTTCGAGATCAAAAGTGCCAGTGTTGTGTTAAGTGTGCTATTTCGCAGAGGGCTCGTCTTCTGTTCTTTTCTAGATTAAAAACCATGTGAAGGATGAATGTGAAATGACTACCGTCGATTGCGTGTGCAAGATTGTGGGATGTAAAATCAAGGTAGGAACATATTTAAATGATTTTCATCAATGGTGCCGGTCCAATGAGAATGAGAGTTTATTTATGACCATAAAAATGGATGACAAACCGAGATGGTTTAACTCAAAGCCATACCCAGGGTCTTGAGTCCGCTCGCCCGTCGGGGAAAGTGAATATACGACCATTCTCAACGATTTGCAAAAACAGTCAAGTCAACGAGCCAAAATTATTATTGATTATAAGTTGCAACTCTTATTGACTCTCATCCTCATTTTATCAGCACCTAAACACAAAAATTCCATCAAATAATATTTAAATTATTTAAATTATTATTAATTATTTTTATAATTATAATAATCATTATTAATTATTTTATTAATTATTTTAATTATTTTTATAATGATTATTATTATTAATTATTTTATTAATTATATTAATTATTGTAATAATATTTAAATCAAAGACCCTTGAGTTAATAATAATGTTTTCATTCTGGACTACGTCATATTAGAGTTTGCTCGACGGCTCAGACTCGATGCTCAGCGGAGATTCTTTTCAATTTTGACGTCAAAACTATTAATAATTCTAAACATTATGCTTAAATACCTTTTATTTAAAATAAATATTTTTTTTAACTACAGTTCCCTTTCATTTGTAGCTGAAACGACGGGACGTGAAAACCCACGAACATGATTCAATGCCTGACCACCTTCGCCTTGCCATGGCCGGCATAAACAACATAAACGAAGAGAAAAAAGACATGGGAAACACCATTAAAGAGCTGCGACATGAAAATAACGATTTGTGGAAAGAATTGGAGAAGTTGGCGGCAGACCAAGAAAAGCGCATGACGGAACTTGAAGACGACATGAAACAGATTAAAAATGATGGTGCACAGCGGCTAGATGCCATACAGAGGGCCACGGAGCAGAATTTCGACACTGGAACATTGACCAAGCAAAACGAGGAGTTTAAAGACAGTTTGGTCCTGATGGACGATGCGGAAGCGGGCATAAAAGGCTCCGCGGTAGCACAGCTCATAGAAGATAGCCGATCACACACGTTCAGAATTTGGAAATTGAACGAGGAAGAGGGCAAGTTACGTAAAATGTCGCTCGGGCTTTACCATCACCTTGCACAAGCGCTGAAGGATGCGAATGACGAGATGCACACAAGAATAGATCAGCTAGCGCGACAACACGAGGCCGCCAACGTGCATTATAAGGATGACACAGACGAACAATTTACGAACGTATCACTGCAAATGCAACGCGATCACAAGGACTTGGTGGAGATGTCGAACGAAAAGCAAGCGAGTCGAGTTGCATTTCAAGAACTAAGCCAAGAGGTTAATTACTATTATTTTATTTTATTTTTTACTTTTACTTGGCCACATCTAGACTAGAGAACAAATATTTACACAATAACATATACAAGACGATGGCAGGGTGTCCGCAACAGCTTTGGTCAATTATAATATCACATGCTGTGTGTGTACACTAAACAATACACACCTTATAATGCATAGTTACAGATCATTACAATATACAAATGCAAACTAGAAACAACACTGAAAGTGGTTTTATTAAGTCACGTGCCTGGTTACATTTAAGACAAATTGTTTTCCAAGAGCGAGGGTCATCTACATTGTAATTGTTTTCTAGAGCAGAACGATAATAATTGAGCAATGAATTTTTAAAGGTTGTTAGAGTGATATATTTACAGATTATGGAAGTGCTTTTGAAATGAAGAAGAATAGCGTTCTCGTTTAGTCAAAATATCATCTTGTTCCAAAGATATTCATGTTTTCCGAATATGCCAATGTACCTTATGCATACGTCATTTACTACAGGAACTCAATAAAATTCTCAATTCTGAGGAAAATATCCAGCAATTTCTGTACACAGTACCGTGTAGAATTCGTGTAAGCATACATCTGGAAAGTTTCTATACAATCTATCAATTATCTCTGGAGATATTCGTCTTACTGGAAATTTGTGTGAGTAAATGACGCCATAATGTGTCTAATTTGCATGTTTCAAAGAGCTGGATATCTTTGGAATAAGATGAGATATTGACTAAGAGAGAACGATATTTGTCCTCATTTCAAAAGTACTTCTAAATAAACTCAAAATTTGGACAGGCGATTATTCTATACACTTAAAAAAACAAGAAAAAACAAATAAAAATCATTTATAATGCTTATTTCACTGACTTCAGCTTGCGTCGCAAAGCGGTGAATAATTAATTTATTTTTTATTTCGTTTCGCCACAAATATTGGAATGTGTAGTGATTAAGATTAATTAATAAGTTATTTGCTTAGGTTATATTATAAGTATAATACATGTGGCAGGGTGGCCGCAACAGCAATCGCCAATTATTGCGGTCCCGAAGTCAGTGAGTTCATGGGAGAAAAAGGAATTAATAAATTAGGTCCGCGCGTCGAGTGGGACGCCCTGTCCTGTGAGCTCTCGTGCGGAAGTAATTTTATTAAGAGCTCAAAAGACAAAGGAATCCCGCTCCGCGCGCAAAATCCTAAAAATTATGCGTTATGATTCACACTAACTTACTATACAATAAACAGTGTTTAACAATTGTAATAAATATATACTAGAATATAAAATAAACACTAATAGTGAAATTAGGTACCAGGATATACTTAGTAGCATACATACTTACTGGTATATACAATTAAACTAGAAGTTACTATCGCAAGGGGAAGTGCTGCCTCGAAAGTTATGGGAAGCCTAATTTTTGATAACATTTCAAAAATGAACCCACTGTAGTTATGTACACATTTCTATCAATTATTTTAAATATTTTAAATACAGCAGACTTAAATTACAAATGATTATCACTTATCTGAATATAATTGGAAAGGCTTTTGACTGCATAGACAGTATACATTAGGACTACAGTATGTAGTTGGTGATTGGTAAACAAATTTCTGATAAATCACTGACACTATAAATCATGCTTCTTACTGTGGCAAAGCTGTCAGCGGAATCGCAAGTGTCTGATATGTTATGACAAAGCAAGCGCTAAACATATACGCGCGGACTAAATAAATGCTAGAAATGGTATGTAACAGATGTTTACAATATTGTTGCACCATTATATATCGTCTATTAATTTTATTGTTGAGAATGCGATACTTTCAAGATCTTTGTGATGTATTAGTTCATTGCACATGTCCACAACTCCATATTATACTGTAATTGTCGTTTGGGAATACACCACAGTCAACGCAACCACTGTATTTTATTTTCCCAAAGAACTTGTAATATTGTATTTATTGCATACCAAATATTATGGTTATATATATCCTATGGCACACAAATAATTTCCATTGTGCACTGAATTTTCACAAAGTTGAGGTAAATAATTTGTTGAAGATAGTTCCATGTACAGTTTATTACATATACAGTTGGGCAAATCAATATTGTTTTGTGCCTCAACGGGCCATATATTTGTGTCGATCACTGATCGACAGGACAAGTTGTCTTCTAACCAACGGCAACAAACAACGGTTGGTAAGTTGTTCAACAACTTACCAACCGTTGTTTGTTGCCGTTGGTTAGAAGACACCGTCAGTTGTTCAACGACAGAAATCCCTGACGAGGAATGGGATCATGGTTAAAAGCATTCAAGTACATGTTGTCTCCTTGTACTAAGATATTGTCGATAATTGTCGAGTTCCACTTCGTAACTGGAAGCCCAATAGCTTGTGCTGTTTAAATTCATGAAAGAGCACTGCTTTTCTCGAGACTGGCCACCGAAACCTTCATGGCCTTGATGAATACTTCCACGAGAAGGAAAGACAAAATAAAGACATAAACAACGTGAATTTCCTGTGAAGGAATTGTCAAGAACTTTGAGAAGCTATTTAAAATGCAAGCCAAAAACAAACAGCTGGCAGCGTGGTAGCGGAACATGCGCACTTGAGTCACTTTCGAGCACATATGGATGACGTATGCCGACACACAAACAAACGCAAAATTTAACAAATCGAGATCTGGTCAGCTATACATAGCTCGGTAAAAGGACTGGACACGAGTAAACGCAAGAGGCATGTCAAGAATAGTGTGCTGCCTCCCTGAGGGGAGGCAGCAAATAGGAACTACCTAAGGCGTTCTAATGCACTAGTATAAATAATGCTTATGGTATCTTTACAAAAGGTAGTATATAAAGTCTGGGCAGCATCTCACATGGCAATGTATTGAAAAGATGTGAGGTTTTGTCCTGTAGTGTATTGCTAACTAATAACCTCTCCACTTGTATGCTGTTGCTAGATCTTAAGCATCTATTGTGTTTCAGGTCGCTCAGCTTAGAATGACCACTTTGAGCCATGGAAGTTCCTTGTGGAAAATCGACAACGTCGACAGTGCCCTAAAAATGGCCGCAGTTGATCCGAAAGAAGCGATGTATGGACAACCTTTTCTCTCTTGGCCCAACGGGTACTTGATACGGCCGAAGATATTCCTAAATGGCGCCCGACAGAAGGACCGCTCATATGTTTCTGTTTTCGCGCATATATTGAAAGGCCCCAACGACGCCTTACTACAGTGGCCGTTTGGTCACCGGATACGGTTCACACTGGTCGAACAGCGGGGAGGTGTGCGAAATCGACGAGACATCCAGAGGGACCTTCTACCACACGCCGACTCCGAGGAGCAACGAAGACCGACCGACGAGGCGAACAACGGCTACGGGATTTACAACTTCGTCGAACACCACGTGTTACGATCGGGGAACTATGTCGTGGACGACACGATGTTCGTGCGCGTGGAAATCCTCGCGAGGGAAGGGGACGAGCGGCATTCAGAGACGATTTGA
Source organism: Chrysogorgia sp. JL179-B06 (assembly GCA_035772405.1). Lineage (NCBI taxonomy): Eukaryota > Metazoa > Cnidaria > Anthozoa > Scleralcyonacea > Chrysogorgiidae > Chrysogorgia > Chrysogorgia sp. JL179-B06. The sequence continues at coordinate 1,014,277 of JAYKKM010000085.1, forward strand.
GGATAAATTTGGATAATGTAGGAAATATGAACATTGGAACGAGCTTCATGTGACGCATTTGAATTTATTTAAAATCTTTTACCATCAATGGGTGCCCTGGAAATTACATAAGTACTAAGATACTAAACAAGACATAATTAAGTAACTATAATATCTATATACGCTTCATAATATTAGCACTTAGTAATTTTAGCACAATGGTAACTTTTTGTTGATTGTTTAAAAAAAAAAAGTAATCTTATGTTATCTATCTTGCAAAATCTAATGTAATCAACAGTAAAATTGCAATTGTTTTTTATTATTAATATTTATTTATTTGATTTGCCACAGTGTCATAGTGATACAAAAGAATAACAACAACAAAATGCAAGGATTGTCAATTACTGCGGGCCCAGACGAGTAGGGGAAAAGATTATGAACTAAAAGGAGGGAAATAGGATGATCTAATCGAATAACTAATTAAGGCTGCAGTGGGGATATCCAGTCAATCGTCGGACAGTGTTACACTTTGTGCAGATCGATTTCCATGTTATGGGGTCATCAGGGTCGTAACACTTCTCCACTGCTGCATAATATAGTATTTTAGGAGACTGTTTTTTAAAAAAGTTGTAAGTCGCATTTTGGTAGGAAGGACGTTCCATGTTCTACAGGCTCTTACAAAATAGGAACGCTGGAAAGTTACCACCGTATGGACCACCGTAATATACTGTATATATAACCATAAATGTTCTTAAGCATTTCTGAACATTCGTAAAGTCACTTACTAGTCAATAGTCATATTCATAGATGCTTTTAAATAAGTGATAAAACGTGTTGTGCTGCGTAGGCGGTGTAGAAATACAAATCAAAATGTATAAAAAGGTTGGTGTATTGTCGAAATAGCGTGTAAGTAGTCTAACGTTTCGAGCGAAGGCCCTTCGGCAGAGAGTGAAACATAAAGTGAAATAATCACTCAGTTATTATTTCACTTTACGTTTCACTCTCTGACGAAGGGCCGCTCGAAACGTTAAATATGCCTCTTGATTGTTTTGTTTTGTTTAAAATTTTTTCCAAAGAACTCGCCATATAGATGCTTGTTCGCTTTTTAGATAAGAAATATTATGAAAACACACGAGGGGTCGCGAAATAAAGTGCGGGAACCTTGGCACCATGAGGAATTTCACTCCGCTTACCCAAGATTCTATGAGAGCTGGGATGGTAACGACGCGCTTCGGGATGGTAACGACCGTTTACGAAAGGGAAAATTGCGGCGGCGATAGCTTTAAAAAAAGATATATCGAGATATTCATGCCAGGATGTGATTGAAAGTAAATTTAGCCATAATAGACGTTGTTTATAGGAGGTTGTAGAACGAAAAGGAAGGTTTAAATTACTTTTGTTGCAGCTCGACGCGTCTGATCAGGTCTATCGACTGTGACGACCAAACCTGTGTCGCAAATCCAACGTGCGGAGACTGGATCGAGCAACCTATTGTCCTCCGATACCAGAAAATGAAGCCAGAAAAATTCGACAGGCGCCATTGCTAAGGGACCAAAGTCGCAGTAAATCTGTAGGTAGGCCATGAATCGTTTTGCCCAGTAATTTGAAAAATGTCTTCTGGTCCTCTTTATAGTAATATTATTTTATTTTGTGGATGGTAAGAGCACATAATCCAACAAAAAACCTCATAGGATCCTCAGTTGGTCCCTTAGTAATGGTTGCTCGATCTAGTCTTCTTTCGAGATCAGTGGTGCCACCTTAAATCGAAATTGATGGTTAACTCTCGCACGCATGTTCAAGATAAGTTTTCGAGTATATTGCCTTGTACTTCACGAAGTAGAAAGAGTGGTGAACTAGCAGTACTCATGCGGAGACACTCGCAGTGCACGATTCAACAGCACTGTTCTCAGCCTACTCTCAGCTGCTCTCAGACTTATAAGAACACTGCAAAAACACAGCGAGAGCTTCGATATCTTCCTAATTTCCATACGAGGTCATGCCCTCTGCATTAAAAACCAATCACATGTCACACTCGATTACCCCGGCGATCATCCCAATGAATTATTCGCAGATCACGCAAAGCTTTACCAAGAAACCACCTTCTTGGAACGCCGAAGGAATGCGCGATCGAGCTTTCGATCAGCAGGCAAACCGCAACCAGCAGCGGTCTACGATTAAGACGTTGATGATTGAATCGTGGATTTATCATTAAGCGCTACAAACGAAAGACACAGTAATATTTCCGAGACGTCGTCGATGGCGGAAGGCGAAGAAGCTGGACATGGATTTAATCGACATTGGTTCGTGAAGAAAGAAAAGGCCGTGGAATACGAATGCTGTCATTGTCGAAACATTCTCGATGATCCGTGGCAGATTACGGTGTGTGGACACCAGTTTTGTAAGCTTTGCTTACCTGCTGAAATAGAGTAAGTTTCTCGAGGTCGTAGTATGCATGACAGCGTATGTTTTATATATATTAAGGGGCAGTGTAGAATTACAAATTGAATACTGCCGAAATAGTGTATGGTAGGTCTAGCGTTTCGACTTTCTAGCGTTTCGACTTTCCAGCGGAATGAAAGGCTATTTCGGCAGAGTTTTGTTTTATACGTTGCTGTAGTGAATGTGGAAGCTTGGAATAGACAGACGATACATCGATGATTGTCAAGCTCAAATTCTCAGAAAATATAGAGTCGCTATATGTATCAGTAATACTTGGGCGCACTTAGCAATGGTTAGAGCGTCTCGCTGGCAATCAGAAAGTAACAGATTCGATCCCTGATCGGCCCGACTAAAAAAACATATTCTGATGGTTTGAGTTTGATAATCGTCCACGTATCGTATGACAGCTTATTATATACTGTATTTATAAACCCTAAGTACCTCGCGACGTTAAGACAAACTAAGATGAACTAATAGGAATGTAAATTACATGAACACATTGAAGCCGGTATATAATACACAGCCTTGATTTCACTCTATTTCCCAACAAAGCACAATAATTTGCCTTCCAGTTGGTAAAATCGATTCTCGGTTTCCCGTATAGACCGGAAATTGAGTTAAGTTGGAACTTTATGTTACCCAGTGAATAATTTCTTCAAGTGTCTTGTATACTAAAGATTACTTCCGTCTTCTACAAACTTATATTGATTGATATATGTTCAAGTGGTTTGTGAGCGGTTGGGAATAGTTAATGTTACGTGGCCAATATAGTTTAGCGTCTGTATATAAAAGGAGCGAAGGATACTACAGTATGCATGTTTGTCAACATATGCAGGTGGTAAACATCGACAGAGCTATTATACAAATGAGTGGTTATCAAAGTGTTGTGTAAAAGGTCGATGCACTGCCAAAATAGTGTATATAGTTCTACCCTGCGCCACACGTGAAACGTATAGAGCCTTCTCTCAAATCTTATTCCTCCCAAACACTACTATTTTGACAGGACACCAACTTTATGTCGCATTATACGCCTTTTCATAACAGCTCCATAGCAACCAAATCGTCTTGACATGTTTTGTTGCTCACTATCAGGCGAGAAACAAATAATTTGACGTGGAATTCGACTAAGAAATCATTCTCTAGTCTATACAAGACTTTACATTCGATTTGCTCATCAGGTAAAGATTTAGAAGATGTGTGAGCGAAATATGAACAATATATTTATCAAAATTGATCAAGATTAATTAAGATTGTTGCTAAAACACAGCGGACACACGGCTATCCAAAATTATTTATCAATACGCAGCTGAACGTTAATTTATGTACCGAAAAATTACAAAGATGTTAATCCCCTCGCAAGCGAGGTCGCGCGACCGAGCGAAACGAGGGTGATAATCTCGCCGCGTCAGGGATCCATTTCTCACGAAAAGTTACCCTTTATCAAGCGGTCACTTGCAATTTCGTAACTTAAATACTGTTAAAGTAACCTTTAGTAAACGGTCACCTCTATTAAGCGGACGCGGTCACCCTTTGCAGAGTCCTAAAGTTAGTATTTCATTGTCTTGAACTCGTATTAAGCGGTCACCACAAACTTTGCCCAATTTTATTGACATCAAGAACTTTTGTTTGGCATTTTTATGGAGACGAATTTGAGCCAAATTAATCAGAGATTATTTTTCTGAGGTCTAGCTACGTCTGAAGTATCAATTTTTCATCGCCTAGTTCGTTAATAATTTTACATCCTGTTATTAACACAATGTAAATTTAGTTAACAACTTAGGCATTAAATTGTTATTTTGTGTTCATAGTTATTTTTTATTTTTCCCTTATTAGAGTTTTAGCAGGTCACATTTTAATATACAATAATCAGACCCACTTTAAGCGTTCACCCTGCATTAAGCGGTCACCTACGCAATCCCAAAGGGTGACGGCTTAATACAGGTTCGACTGTATATCTATATAATACCGTACTCCATATAAGGAAGCTCCTATAAGCTGTACTGTGCTGTATTCTTTATAAGCCGTACTCCTTATAAGGAAGTAAAAATTCGTTTTGGGTGATCCGTTTGAATCGGACAATATTTGGGCAGACAACGCGTGCGGCCATTGGCGATTTGACGAATAATCAGGGGGAGCGGAGATAACACCCTGGGTACGAGGTTGATACCCTCTATTTATTTCGAAAACGAGTCCGCGGTGACCCCGAATTTCTAGCCATTAAAATATTGATTAAATTCTGTAAAACCATTTTTATCACCCAGGAAAAATCGTGATTATTTACTCTTGAAATGAAAATAAAGAAAGGTTGACATTTGCGATTTTGCAAAAAAAAATAAACGTACCCTGGTGTTCAGCAACAGCGCATCAAATTGCGGTTATATTCTTCTTAACGCTCTGGTAATTGCTGGCTAACGGCTTTTCCTGAAAGAAACCGAAGACGTATGATAGACTTAAGCATGAAATTTCTCGTTTATCTTAACGCGGCATCGTATTCGTGTACTGGACACACAATGGACACAGACTACGTCATAGACACATCAAGGTTATTTTCTCGGGATTCAGAAGCTTTACAAGAACATAAACCCTAACCATAACCCAAATAAAAACTCTAGTCCTAACCCTGAAATAAAGGAATACTAACCCTACTTTTAAACTAAAGATTTCAATGATGTAATATTCTGTGTCAGTTACACGAAGTAAGAGCCTTAACGCGGTACTGTCATTCCATGTGATGAACAACCAACCTCATACGCATTATTCCTCTACGGCGAAAATGGCCATAGGGATTTTGAAAATGAAAATTTATTACGCACATAGTTCCGACCGCGCGAAATTTGTTGCAGAAAGATCATTATGTTTGAGAGTAGGCATCACCAATATGGGGTGGTATACCGGACTATGTATACGCGGTTGGTCATCAACACGCGAGCAAACAAAACGCGCTGACGATAGCGCACGTATTCCAACGGTCATCGAACTCGACTTCTCCAAAAAGTATTCCAACGGTCATCTCCAAAACATGGTTTCGAAGTTCAACATGTTCAACAAATGTGCGATGGCAATTGGACGGTTTCTAATCCTAGCTGCAATTTCTTGGCTACTCTGGCTATCCTCAAAATCGAAACCTCTTCTGCTCCTTCGTGAGACCAATGCTACTCCAGGAAACGTTTATATAATATTAGAATATATAATATTAGAAATTCAAAGTCAGTTATCAAATTTAAATCCTGTTTAAAGACTTTTTTTTAATTCATGTAGTACGGAATAATTTTTAGTTTGTTGTATTTTAACTTATTGTAATTTCACCTTGTAAACGCATTGAGGCTTTGCGAAATGGCAATGCCAAGAACTGTAATTATTATTATTATTATTATTATTATGTAGTGCAAGAGTTAGAACGTGTGCAGCGTAGGAGTTTAGCCTGCTATCATTGGGGTTTAGTGTCAAACGCGAAAGATAATGAAACGTGAATTAAATTGTATTATTGAAGATAAGACTCACCCGTGTAATAAGTTCTTGCCTGTTTTCAATACAGCCTCTGAGTATAATCTAAGCAAACTCATAGACTAGCATTACCATTATCCGGAACAGAGAGGCACAAGCAGTCATTTATTCCGAGGGCCATTAGGGTTATATTTTAAGTATCGTAGTATAATTTTGTAGCTTATTTATATATTAGCTTACTATTTATTTTTAACAATCGTTATACCATTGTATTTTTATACTAAAAATGGTCTATTGCATAGAAGTTCTTTTACTGTACGTATTCAGATATATCACTTCACAATCTATCGTTGTAAATATATCCATATAGTAGCATTGTACACACTTTCTACATATAACACGTAGAATCCGGGTAACAAAAATTACGGGTATCTATTGGTAAAGAAGTTTCACAATTTACAAGCAACTTTTCTTTTCTCCAGGAAATGTCCTGCATGTCATGTAGATTTAAAAAAGGACCAGGTGAGAAAGATCAAACTAATATACTTAACAAATATATAGCAAATGAAATCGTTGTCTATATTTTCCCGATGTCTCTGCAGGTTTGTTTTTATGAAAAGCTGGTAAAATTCCACAGTTGAATTTGCTAACCATGAATTATTTCTCCAAATGCTGATAATTGTATTCCTAAGATTCATACTTTGCAGTAGTAATAGTATAGACAGCACCACTGGCCCTCCATGAATCAGAATGTCCTTTCGGCGCCCATGTCTGACACTGACGGGTACTTAATTGGGACAGGAACTAAGTGAAAGCCTTGCATTGTTGGTGTCCTTCTATTAAATGGCCAACTGTTATTAGCGGTCACAAAGCCACAAACGTCTTTACGCCCAATTTCCTATACTGGCACGTAATACCTTGATTTAATATTCTTCAAAGCTGTCAATAACCTGGTTAAAATCGATTCGAATCTCTTACCTACCCAGTACATACCAACAAGAACAACAACAAGAACCTACTCGACACCTGATATTGTTCACTTTCGCCCGCGCAAATGTAGAACACTTACGTTCCAGCGTTCTTTCTTCTCCAGAATGTGCAGGACATGGAATGTTCCGCTTCACTGACGTGTAAAGCAAATTACTTTAACAAAATTTAAAAGCTACGCTCTCTGTAATAATATGGCAGCAGTGGTTCAGTTATACGACCCTGAAGACCCAAGGTCGTGGAAATCTATCTGTCCAAGATGGAACTCAACCCGGGGTCTCATCTAAGCGATCCACTGCTGCAACTAACATTAATCCACGATATTGTTTATCTTTACATGGGACCAAGCCACATTTATAAGGCAAACCTAACAAATAAAAATAAATAAAAGCCATTCCCGAGGGTGACCACTTAATGCAGTATCAACTGTAGTTCAGCATGGCCTACCATAGATTATCAATAATACTAATCTAATTCTCATCACTCCATTATTACAGGAGATGCATCAATTATTCTAATTGTTTATTTCTAACTTGCAGATTTTCCCTGATGAATCTGTCCGACAGAAAATTCTCGCTTGGATTATAAAATGTCCTTGTAAGGGCTGCAACTGGAAGGGATCACTAAAAGTCTTTCAAGAGGCAAGTAATGGTGGCATTATTATTATTCGAATAAGAAGTGATTTCTTAAGTATTTTAATTATAAAAGCTGCGATAAAAGATTACTGAACATAGTTAAAAAACGACGACGTTTCGACGTTAACACAACGTGGTGGAACTTGTTGCTTCAGTGGCGCGCTTTCTACGGCGAATCTGATTGGCTGGCGAGATCATAATTGCTAGCTATTGGCCACAATGGTCATATGTCTTACTGAATTAGAATTTACGCTGTTAATACGACCGCCCACTATCAGGTCGTCAGCAGATGTACTCTTCTTCAGGTCAGATATACTCTTCTTCAGGTCAGATGTACTCTTCTTCAGGTCAGATGTACTCTTCTTCAGGTCAGATGTACCCTTCTTCAGGTCAGATGTACCCTTCTTCAGGTCAGATGTACTCTTCTTCAGGTCAGATGTACTCTTCTTTAGGTCAGATGTACTCTTCTTCAGGACAGATGTGCCCTTCTTCAGGTCAGATGTACCCTTCTTCAGGTCAGATGTGCTCTTCTTCTGGTCAGATGTACCCTTCTTCTGGTCAGATGTACCCTTCTTCTGGTCAGATGTGCTCTTCATCAGGTCAGATGTGCTCTTCTTCAGGTCAGATGTACTCTTCTTCAGGTCAGATGTACTCTTCTTCAGGTCAGATGTACTCTTCTTCAGGTCAGATGTACTCTTCTTCAGGTCAGATGTACTCTTCTTCAGGTCAGATGTACCCTTCTTCAGGTCAGATGTACTCTTCTTCAGGTCAGATGTACCCTTCTTCAGGTCAGATGTACTCTTCTTCAGGTCAGATGTACTCTTCTTCAGGTCAGATCCCTTCTTCAGGTCAGATGTACTCTTCTTCACGTCAGATGTACTCTTCTTCAGGTCAGATGTACTCTTCTTCAAGTCAGATGTACTCTTCTTCAAGTCAGATGTACTCTTCTTCAAGTCAGATGTACTCTTCTTCAGGTCAGATGTACCTTCTTCAGGTCAGATGTACTCTTCTTCAGGTCAGATGTACCTTCTTCAAGTCAGATGTACTCTTCTTCAGGTCAGATGTACCCTCCTTAAGGTCAGATGTGCTCTTCTTCAGGTCAGATGTACCCTTCTTCAGGTCAGATGCACTCTTCTTCAGGTCAGATGTGCTCTTCTTCAGGTCAGATGTGCTCTTCTTCAGGTCAGATGTACTCTTCTTCAGGTCAGATGTACTCTTCTTCAGGTCAGATGTACTCTTCTTTAGGTCAGATGTACTCTTCTTCAGGTCAGATGTACTCTTCTTTAGGTCAGATATGCTCTTCTTCAGGTCAGATGTACTCTTCTTCAGCTCAGATGTACTCTTCTTTAGGTCAGATGTACCCTTCTTCAAGTCAGATGTGCTAATCTTCAAGTCTGTACTGGAAAGTATGATTTGCCTTCGGTTTTATCACATAAATCTCGCTCCTTCATCGCTCGTTCTGTACGAAAACCTCAGGCAAATACTTTCCCGTATATAAACCTCACACTCGGTTAATAAGTATTTAATATTTTAAAATATTAAATGCAGAAATTTCAAGTTCTTGTAAAATCGCTTGATTAACAAATCATTTATTTTCAATCCTAGGAACATAGAAAGGAATGTTCATTGCAATTGGTCACATGCTCAAACGAAGGTTGCACGGAGATATTAGTTCAAAACGCCCTACCAACACACCTTCAGAAAGACTGCCTTTACCGGAAAGAAAAATGTCGCTATTGTTCAACTGACATCGTCTCGGCATCCCTAAAGGTATGTTCATATGCACGGCAGAGCATCGGGGTGTGGACAGTGACTTTTAAAGTTACGTTCAAAAAACTTTTTAAAGCCAGAGTAGCGTCAAACTATGTCTGACATAATACTATATTGTTTCTCTACTTCAGGACCACTTGGAAAAGACTTGTCACCATTATCCTGTTGATTGCCCTCAACAATGTGCGAAACAGATTCCAAGAGAACAGGTAAAATGACGAGGGTATTGCTTTAGGTTCATCGGAAATTTGTCACGATTTTCCTATAGGGCTATGTTTATACAGACGAAATTAAAACATAAGGCGCATTTTGGGGCCAATTCTGACTATTTCAATTACGGAATAAGAATAAATGATTTTATTATATATGAAGAGATTTGCGTAAAAGAAAAACCAATAGCCTTAATCATAGTCAATAGAATTATATTGTCTGGAAACGCGGCCAAAGTCTTTGTTTTTGTTCAGTTTGTGCACTTTCACGGTTACTGAACACATTGTATTTTCTGTATAATGAAGCAGTTATCCAATAGCAACGTTTGGGTTTATTGTTGTTTAAATATTAATAAACCTAAAACAAAGGATTTGTGCACCTTCAGGTCCCCCTCAACACGAATCACAGTTAGATTGCTAGCCCCTAGCCTGAAGTTTGCCGCGTTTCCAGACCATATATATACTGCGTAGACAGTGTTTTGAATATATAGCAAAGTGAAAAGGTGGTAAACTGCCAAGATTTTTAGTGACGAAATACTGACGTTTGGAGTGGAGCCCTTCATCTCGTCTCACTCTGATGAAGGGCTCCGCTCGAAACGTCAGTATTTCGTCACTAAATTCTTGGCAGTTTACCATATATTTCCATTGACGATTATGCCTTGAACAAGAATTTGTTACTGCTTCTGTATCTGAGTTTTAATTTTGTAACTTTTAATATTGTATTTTTAAAAAAAAATCTCCCACCATTTAGAAATCGTTTTCAAATCGCTCCGGTTACAGTGACGTTTTCACACAATTTCGACCCGGTATCGTGTGAACGCAACGGCGTTTTCTGACTTTTTAGCGTCGTTTTCAACTGGTCTAAAGTAACAAAGTAAATTTACGTCGTTACTGGCGAACACTCATGGTTACTAGTACTTTCATAGCTCCAAACTACAATATTCCGACTAGCTAAGCCATATACTTCGAGATCAAAAGTGCCAGTGTTAGGTTAAGTGTACTATTTCGCAGAGGGACTCGTCTTCTGTTCTTTTCTAGATTAAAAACCATGTGAAGGATGAATGTGAAATGACTACCGTCGATTGTGTGTGCAAGATTGTGGGATGTGAAATCAAGGTAGGAATATTTAAATGATTTTCATCAATGGTACCGGTCCAATGAGAATGAGAGTTTATTTATGACCATAAAAATGGATGGTAAACCGAGATGGTTTAACTCAAAGCCGTACCCAGTGTCTTGAGTCCGCTCGCCCGTCGGGGAAAGTGAATATACGACCATGCATTCTCAACGATTTGCAAAAACAGTCAAGTCAACGAGCCAACATTATTATTGATTATAAGTTGCAACTCTTATTGACTCTCATCCTCATTTTATCAGCACCTAAACACAAAAATCCCATCAAATAATATTTAAATTATTTAAATTATTTAAATTATTATTAATTATTTTTGTAATTATAATAATCATTATTAATTATTTTATTAATTATTTTAATTATTTTTATATTAATTATTATTATTAATTATTATTATTAATTATTTTATTAATTATATTAATTATTGTAATAATATTTAAATCAAAGACCCTCGAGTGTTATATTTAGAAATGTTAATAATAATGTTTTCATTCTGGACTAACGTCATAATAGAGTTTGCTCAACGGCTCAGACTCGATGTTCAGCGGAGATTCTTTTCAATTTTGACGTCAAAACTATTAATATTTCTAAACATTATGCTTAAATGCCTTTTATTTAAAGAGTGAGTGTCAGGGTAGTGCTTTACGCGCTTGTGTTTTTGTTTTCATACGAATTGATTGCAGTGCATCGCATCGTTAGAACTATAATTTGCATGTGAACTCTAGATTTATTTGGAAATGTTGAAATTGGAGTCCGATCCTGACTTCGGGGCGTTATGAAGTTAATGTTCAAGACAATTTGAACAGTTGCGGTTCGCTTGTTTGTGAACCACTGCGGGCCGCGCGCAACGCCGTAATTTCTGATGAACAAGCTGGCCCGGATGGCTTTAGTTCCTGATTGTTTGCAAATTCAAATGAACAAAACATCAGAAGAAACAAAATATATTTCTTTACTATAGTCACTCATCAAACACTTACATTCGCAAACTTATTCGCGCTGTTTCAGCAGCATAACCCGGTCTTCCACGCTTCGGAGGCGAAGCGCTCGTAGCAGCTTCTATGTATCGAAAAGATTACTATAGTAAATGATAAATTTTACGAAAAATATCACAATAATTGATCACTCAGGTATATTTACTTCTTAGAAAACTTGAAAATGGATAATTTATAAGAAGGATTGATCAAATATCGACGGATTCGTTTGTGAACTGAAATAGGCGTCCCATAAAATGGCCGCCAAGACTAAGAAAACAAACGCGCAAAGCACTACCCTGACACTCACTCTTTAAAAGAAATAAATTTTTAAACTACAGTTCCCTTTAATTTGTAGCCGAAACGACGGGACGTGAAAACCCACGAACATGATTCAATGCCAGATCACCTTCGCCTTGCCATGGCCGGCATAAACAACATAAACGAAGAGAAAAAAGAAATGGGCAACACCATTAAAGAACTGCGAAATGAAAACAACGATTTGCGGAAAGAATTGGAGAAGTTGGCGGAAGATCAAGAAAAGCGCATGACGGAACTTGAAGACAACATGAAACAGATTGAAAATGATGGTGCACAGCGGCTAGATGCCATACAAAAGGCCACGGAACAGAATTTCGACACTGGTGGAAAATTGATCATGCAAAACGAGGAGTTTAAAGACAGTTTGGCACTGACGAACGATGCGGTAGCAGACATAAAAGGTTGCGCGGTAGCACAGCTCATAGAAGATAGCCGATCACACACGTTCAGCATTTGGAAATTGAACGAGGAACAGGGCAAGTTACGTAAAATGTCGCTCGGGCTTTACCATCACCTTGCACAAGCGCTGAAGGATGCGAATGACGAGATACACACAAGAATAGATAAGCTAGCGCGACAACACGAGGCCGCCAACGAGAAGGCGATGTGTTTCCAGGAAAACACCGAGAGGAGACTAGATCTCATTGATCAGGCGGTGAAGAAGAATGCAGATGACGTTAATACGCAGACACAGTCCATGCTCGTGTATAAGGATGACACAGAGGAACAATTTAGGAACGTGTCACTGCAAATGCAACGCGATTACGAGGACTTGGTGGAGAAGATGTCAAACGAAAAGCAAGCGAGTCGAGTTGCATTTCAAGAACTAAGTCAAGAGGTTAATTATTATTATTTTTATTTTTTAAACTTTTTTTACTTTTACTTGGCCACATCTAGACTAGAGAACAAATATTTACACAATAACATATACAAGACGATGGCAGTGTGTCCCGAACAGCTTTGGCCAATTACCGTGGTCCCTATATGAATATCGCATATATACTGTATGTGTAAACTAAACAATACACACCTTATACATACTTATACAGATAATTACAATATACAAATACAAACTTAACTAGAAACAACATGAAAGTGGTTTTATTAAGTCACGTGCCTGGTTACATTTAAGACAAATTGTTTTCCAGGAGCGAGGGTCATCTACATTGTAATTGTTTTCTAGAGCAGAACGATAGCAATTGAGTAATGAATTTTTAAAGGTTGTTAGAGTGATATATTTACAGATAATGGGTTTTGGTAGTACATTCCAGATCCTTGTTGTCCTAATAGTATAAGATTTTTGATATGTCAGAGTGTTGGATTTCTTAATTTGGAATTGAAAGCATGAGTTGGGATCCACTGATCTTGTAATTTTGTTGTGATTTTGATGTTCTGGAAGTACTGAATTAGACAGATTGACGATGCCACAATTTACTTTAAAAAAGAACAGCATGTCGAGATATTCGTGCCAATAACTTATTGGTAGGATATTTAGGACGGCAAGCCTTTGATTATCATTATTGTTATCATTATTAATATTATATAAAGCGTCTCTTCAACAAAAAATGGTAACTTAGTACTTTCGAATACGCTGAATACGAATCTGAAGACTTTTCGCTCCTAAACGACGCCATTCTTCTGATTTAATTTTTGACGACGTCACCAATTTTAATGTTCGTTCGAAATCAGTGGTTATTACCCGAAAAGAAAAGTTGAATGTTGACACAGTATCGAGTCAGTAAAAAATGATAGTCAATTAGAGTGGCACTATGATGGATAATCGTCTACCTTATTTACATTTTATTTAGAAGTGCTTTTGAAATGAAGAAGAATAGCGTTCTCGTTTAGTCAATATATCATCTTGTTCCAAAGATATTCATGTTTTCCGAATATGCAAATGTACCTTATGCATACGTCATTTACTATACAGGAACTCAATAAAATTCTCAATTCTGAGGAAAATATCCAGCAATTTCTGTACACAGTATACCGTGTACAATTCGCGTAAGCATACATCTGGAAAGTTTCTATACAATCTACCAATTATTTCTGGAGATATTCGTCGTTTTGGAAATTCGTGTAAGTAAATAGTGTGTCTAAATTTGTGTAAGTCATAATGTGTCTCATTTGCATGTTTCAAGACCTGAATATCTCTGGAATAAGATAAGTTATTGACTATAAGAGAGAACGATATTTGTCTTCATTTCAAAAGCACTTCTAAATAAACTCAAATTTTGGATAGGCGATTATTCTATATACACTTTAAAAAAAACAAGAAAAAACAAATAAAAATCATTTATAATGCTTATTTCACTGACTTCAGCTTACGTCGCAAAGCGGTGAATAATTAATTTATTTTTTATTTCGTTTCGCCACAAATATTGGAATGTGCAATGATTAAGATTAATTAATAAGTTATTTGCTAAGGTTGCCGCAACAGCAATCGCCAATTACTGCAGTCCGCGATGTGAGTTGGGGTGAAAAAGGAATTAATAAATTAGGTCCGTGCGTGGAGCGGGACGCCCTGTCCTGTGAGCTCTCGTGCGGAAGTAATTTTATTAAGAGCTGAAAAGACAAAGGAATCCCGCTCCGCGCGCAAAATTCTAAAAATTGTTAGCTACAGCAACAGGTCGCACTCGTGAGACTACGCGCTATGATTCTCACTAACTTACTATAGAATAAACAGGGTTTAACAATTGTAATACATATATACTAGAATATAAAATAAACACTAATAGTGAAATTAGGTACCAGGGTATACTTAGTAGCATACATACTTACTGGAATATACAATTAAAATAGGAACTACATAAGGCGTTCTAATGCACTAGTATAAATAATACTTATGGTATCTTTACAAAAGGTAGTATATAAAGTCTGGGCAGCATCTCACATGGCAATGTATTGAAAAGATGTGAGGTTTTGTCCTGTAGTGTATTGCTAACTAATAACCTCTCCAATTGTATTCTGTTGCCAGATCTTAAGCATCTATTGTGTTTCAGGTCGCTCAGCTTAAAATGGCCACTTTGAGACATGGAAGTTCCTTGTGGAAAATCGACAACGTCGACAGTGCCATAAAAATGGCCGCAGTTGATCCGAAAGAAGCGATGTACGGAGAGCCTTTCCTCTCCTGGCCTAACGGGTACTTGATACGGCCGAAGATATTCCTAAATGGCGCCCGACAGAAGGACCGCTCATATATTTCCGTTTTCGCGCAGATATTGAAAGGCCCCAACGACGCCTTACTACAGTGGCCGTTTGGTCACCGGATACGGTTCACACTGGTCGAACAGCGGGGAGGTGTGCGAAATCGACGAGACATCCAGAGGGACCTTCTACCCCACGCCGATTCTGAGGAGCAACGAAGACCGACCGACGAGGCGAACAACGGCTACGGGATTTACAAGTTCGTCGAACACGACGTGTTACGATCGGCGAACTACGTCGTGGACGACACGATGTTTGTGCGCGTGGAAATCCTCGCGAGGGAAGGGGACGAGCGGCATTCAGAGACGATTTGAGGATAAATTTGGATAATGTGAAAATATGAACATTGATTTTTAAATGGTCTATTAAAATTTTTATAAAATCTTAATCAGATTTGAAATGACTTTCGACCAGTTATATATGATGTTTCAAATATTTTTTTTGAGAAATCGATTCGAAAAACGCGCCTTTCTCAGCCATCTTTGTCATAGCTCACGTCGTTCTTGAGATATTTAGACTTATGTGATATGTAAATGAAATAACCTATGATGTAAAGAGCTTTACACATTTTTAGAAAATCAAATATATCTTTGAAATTATTCTACGAAATCACTTGAAACTTTTCACATTACGACACTTCGTGAAACCTAACATCATTACATCGCAATAGTGATGCCAAATTAATTTACTATTTACAATTTCTTGATTTCCTAAAAATTTTACGTTATTCGTTTGCATATCACAAAAGTCTAAATATCTCAAGAACTACTTGAGATATGAAAGAGCTCTAAATTACCATTCCTAATAATTTTCGGAGTTCATTTAAATAAGACAAACTCAATTTTCGTGACTTTCCTTTTTTCGAATTAATAGTTTTTGTAATTATCATAGCTTTCTTAGTTTTAATTTTAGAATAAAATGTAATTAGTTTTATAAGTAACGTAACTTTAAGAATGTATTGTTGTAAGAGCATTGAGACTATTGTATAGTGCTCCTAAAACGTCTTTATTATTATTATTATTATTATTGCGCGCTTGCGCGGAAATGTATATATTAAAAATTCTGACATAATATTAATTTACATAATTAATAATTATATAATACTATGTGTACAGTATCTTGGGGGGACATCATTGACAAGCAGCAGCCTCGTTTTTTAAATTCCCGCTCAACTGGGCACCATTTTGACTCTCAATTCTGTGTCCCGGTTCTGTGTCCCAGCCTCTGTCGATTTCTCGTGCCCAGAGCCAAAAGACTAACCATACCCTCTCTCCTTCTCCGTTCACATAATCGTTACAACCAACGATTTACCGTGAATTCCGTACCTGAGTAACAACGCGCATGAAGAAACGCTACCATTCAGGAATCCTCCACTTCATTCTGTTCCGTCTACTTCTGAATACTCCACTTCCACGAAAGTTTCGTCAAGAAGAGCATAACACATGTTGCATAGTCTTACCGGATCCGTGTACGTAAGAGCCTCTATTCTGAGAGACAAAAGGAAGAATACGTAAAGGGTTTTGATACTAGATATGATAGATTGTTTATTAAGATTACATCGCAGTCATAAGGCTGAATTACGTAATTTACACATTCAAATATTCATAGTAAACATTGTTCAGAGTTGGCAGCACAACATTGTTCACAGTTGGCAGCGCGACATTGTTCACAGTTGGCAGTACAACATTGTTCACAGTTGGCAGCACAACATTGTTCACAGTTGACAGCACAACATTGTTCACAGTTGGGCCAGTTGGCAGTACAACATTGTTCACAGTTTGCAGCACAACATTGTTCACAGTTTGCAGCACAACATTGTTCACATTTGGCAGTACAACATTGTTCACAGTTGGCAGTACAACATTGTTCACAGTTGACAACACAACATTGTTCACAGTTGACAACACAACATTGTTCACAGTTGGCAGCACAACATTGTTCACAGTTGGCAGTACAATATTGTTCACAGTTGGCAGTACAACATTGTTCACAGTTGGCAGTACAGCATTGTTCACAGTTGGCAGTACAACATTGTTCACAGTTGACAGCACAACATTGTTCACAGTTGACAGCACAACATTGTTCACAGTTGGCAGTACAACATTGTTCACAGTTGACAACACAACATTGTTTACAGTTGACAGCACAACATTGTTCACAGTTGGCAGTACAATATTGTTCACAGTTGGCAGTACAACATTGTTCACAGTTGGCAGTACAGCATTGTTCACAGTTGGCAGTACAACATTGTTCACAGTTGACAGCACAACATTGTTCACAGTTGGCAGTACAACATTGTTCACAGTTGACAGTTCAACATTGTTTACAGTTGTTCACAGTTGACAGCACAACATTGTTCACAGTTGGCAGCACAACATTGTTCACAGTTGACAGCAAAACATTCACTTACGCTGACAAATTCGATGTACAATTTGAGCAGAACACACGACCACAACAACGGCAATGATGACGGCGTTTAGTCTAAACAAAAGAGGGATTAAGAGATATTTTAAAATGACGAAAGGAAAGTTATGGTAAATTACGAAACTTTGAGACCCAGTGGTTATAAATAGTGGTTATAAGTAGTGGTTATAAATAGTGTTTATAAGTAGTGGTTATAACCAATCTTTAATTGGAGATTAGTGGGTCATGAGTACCAAAGCTCGAGAACCGAGTACCCTCTCATTCATGAACGATTCGAGTACGAGTAACGACGAACCTGACTGAACGGTGTTCTGCACTTGGAATTCATACATCTATGGACAATCTGTTTGGAAGATAAATTGTAGAATGATACAAGTTAAGTCATAATCTGCAGGTCAACTCACATACTAAGCTACTTAAAGTGCCACTACGATGAAAATTCACCCCCGTCTTTTACATTTTCTTTAGCATAGAATAGTATTTCAAGGTCGAAAGTGATCATCGATGTAAAAAATAACTAAACAATGGTATTTTGAAGTAAGTATTTTGAGCTCTGAAATCACTATTATTTAGGCCACCATTACTAAAACGTGTTCCAAGTGAGCCCGCAATTTCAAATGGTAATATTGTTTATGACGTCAGATTCTCAATGCTACGCCTGAATTTCAGTCGAGGTTACTTGTTTTCTTGTTTTCTTCGAGAAGTATATGAAATGTTCAGCCTTTCCGATGAAGAATTTGAATAAACGACTTTGATTTACTTGAAGAATTAGCCACGTGGAGTCTTCGCGTTGAGAATCTGACGTCACTTCGTTACGCTGGTCAAGAACATGAACGATTAATGGCGGACATAACAACTCCAGATTCGGAGTCAGAAAAATAATACTTGCCATCGTCTAATCACAAAACGGTTTCGACCAAGTAATATTTAGCAGCTCTGCTTTATAAATACGTAAAAATATCGATAGGTAAAAATTTGATCGTAGTGGCACTTTAAGACTGCATAATTATGCAGTCTTAATTATGCATTTAAGTTAACCACGCTTAACAACGTAAATAGATGATACATGGACGAGCTCCAATCCTCAGAAAATGAGTCCCCTGTAGCACATACTGTAATATTGCGGGTAAGACACTCTAACCACCGAATCGAACCAGCATGCGCAAACACGAAGTATCATTAGATGTGTGAAGTTGATGGTCCAGGTTGTTGTAGTCTTGAGAATACCATTGTTGGTGACTGACGTTTCGACGGCCTGACCACCGCTGAGGCTGTCGAAACGGCAGTCACCAACAATAGTCTTTCTCAAGACTACAACAACCTGGACGATCAATTTCACACATCTAATGATACTCCTAGGTTCAAACCATTTACGTTATCTCTATATATTCTGACACTAGAAATTATCCTCGATCACTTCTCCTTACCTTGTCGGGAATCCAAGTTAGTTTGTAAATGGAGTGTAGATGAAGAAGATCGTCCCTGTCATTTTCCATTTCTGCCAGCCGCTCGTGTGCCTGACAAAATACAAAAATTTAACATGACACCAATTGACGCATTGATCTCTAAATGATGACTGTATCGAGGAACTATTGTTCAGAAAATGAAGCCAGAACCTTCGGATCTCCGGTTAGATGCTCTAACCATTGAGCTACCAGAACTCAGATGGCAGAGCGAAGGCTACGTTGTGTACTAGTTCGTACGTGCGACATACATACTACTTAATCAGCAATCTCGATATGTCTTTTATCAGATAAATTTTAAATGTATTTTGCAGCTTGGTTAGAGCAGTGGAGAGCTGGTAGCTCAATGATTAGAGCGTCTAACAGTAGACCAGAAGGTTGCGGGTTCGATTCCCGTCAGGGGCTCTGAGTTTGCGTTTAAGCTTGAGTAGCAAACAATTTACTATTGAAAAATCACGAATTGTACATTGAACCAGAATTATTTGCACAAAGTAAAAATTATTAAATAAATATATTATTATAATAATAAATTAAATTATTATTAATTTTAATAATTATTTAATTGATTAAATTAACTAAATTAGTTAGTTGATTAATTAAATATGTTCAATAATTCTTTGGATATTTCCATTCTAATGGGGATTTAATAATAATAATAAAGACGTATTAAGAGCATTATACAATAGTCTCAATGCTCTTACAACAATATATTCTTAATGTTACTTATAAAACTAATTACAGTTTCATTATAAGATAAAGCTTGGCTTCACCGTGTTTGTTTATTCATATACCATCTTTTTCAATTTCAATTCTTGCCTTTATTTACCAAATTATTTACCAACTAATTATCTTTAGTTACCAATTTTACAAAATTAATATTACACTTTTCTGCCGATTGTATATCGAGGAAAAAATACCATACGCGGTTTATAACGAATTCTTTTGCAGGATGAGCAAAACTGAGATGGAATCAGCGACATAAAGCTTATTTTTAACATTCTATGTTGTAAATGAAGTGGTTAATATTATTATTATTTTTGTACCTCGTATGCAGCGTAATCTGCTTCCTGACGAATCTTTGTTAACTTATTGGTACAGGTAGCTTCACACTAGAATAAAAGGAAAGCACATGGATAGGTTTTTTTAAGTCTTGAATATCATGGGACAACTGAGAGGTAAAAAGATGGTGGTGAAGGTGATGATAATAATGATAATAATGATAATGGTGATTATGATAATGGTGATTATGATAATGGTGATTATGATAATGGTGATTATGATAATGGTGATAATGATGATGGTGGTTATGATGATGATAGTGGTGATGATGATAACGGTGATAATGGTGGTGATAGTGATGATGGTGACGATGATAGTGATGATGGTGATGATGACAATAATGATGATGATGATAATGATGATAACGTTGATCGTGATGTTGATAGTGATGATGATGATGGTGAGATCATAGTGATGATGGAGATGATGACAATAATGATGATGTTGATAGTGATGATGTTGATTGTGATGATAACGCTGATGATAACGGTGATGATGACGGTGGTGGCGATGATGGTGGTGATAGGAGTGATGGTGATGATAGAGGTGATGATAATGCAAAGTGATCATGGTGGTGACAGTGATGATTGATGATGATGGTGATAGTGATGATGGTGGTGATAGTGATGATGGTGGTGATGGTGGTGATGATAATACAAAGTGATAATGGTGGTGATAGTGATGATGGTGGTGATAGTGGTGATGGTGGTGATGATGGTGGTGATAGTGGTGATGGTCGTGATGATAATGCAAAGTGATAATGGTGGTGATAGTGATGATGGTGACTATAATGTTGATGACTATATTGATGATCATGATTATGATCGAACCTGCACAACTATGGACGTAATAGTAATGCTGCAGTGAATGAGAATGGAGTGGCGGTTGTTGCCTGGAACCTCGCTAGTTCGCTAGTAACTTCTGCATAGCTACTTACCCGCTGAATGGCCAGATCCCTTTCTTCTTGAAAACCATCCAGGTCATTATTTAGCCGATTTAGATCGAGTTCTTGTTGCTACAGAAAAATGAAAATTCCTAAAATCTTCAGAGGTTTTTAAGTAAAATTATTTTTTTACATGCTATTAGAATCTGAACGGTTATAAATATTTTATGATTTGAACTTGTCGTTGATGTTCTAGAAAGGTTCGTTTGTCTGAAATGGTAATGAGTGTGAAGTCAGATCAGTTATTATTTCTGATATAATATTCTACTGCTCGAGAAATTTAACCTTATTCAAACATGATGTAATATTTGAACAACGACAGCGAGTGTTTCACCGGGATATCCAAACACGAGAAAACAATGTATGAAAACACGAGCGCGTAGCGCGAGTGTTTTTGTTAATTGTTTTCGAGTGTTTGGATATCCCGGTGGGACACGAGCTGGAGTTGTTTAAATAGCTTCTCAAATGAACACAAGTATAGGTTATATTTGATTGGATGATATTCTCTCATGGGAGGGTTATGTTAATAGTTGAACACTACAATACATTTGATCGGCATACGTAATTAGGATATTTGAGGAAGATCACTAGTGATCTCAGAACACTACAATACATTTGATCGGTGTTTGACATAGTTATCCAAATACAATCCCGTGACTAGATGGGTCTTTATTATTGGATAATTAGCTCCTGAATTATTAATGAGTTTGAGAAGATATACTTGAATGCTATACAAGAGATCTCATCAACTTTTTCACTCACATCCTCAACCAGTCTATCACTTTAAATTTTAAATAGACTGAAGGACAATATCGTAGGACTCTGGGCCTCTCAGTAACCAATCAGCATGCGTTATTTTGCATACAGACCGGAAGACGAGCTGCAGCCATATAATAAAACTAACCTCTATCTAAAAACTAACCTCTGCCGCAGTAGCAGCCGCACTGATGGAATTCATCAACCTTTTACAACGTTGTTCCAGCTCTTCTTTTTCTCGGTTACATTCAGCTAGCAATTGTTTCGTCTGGAGAAAATCATAGGTAATGAATCGAGTGATAGTTGACTTTAAAAGTTTCATTCTTAAATAAATACTTTTGCTTGTTCTACTGTACCTGAAGTGATTCTGGCTCTTTTAAACCTGTACGTAGTACTGGTTCGACGTCTGTGTGAGAAATTTTTCCTCTTGTTCCACTAGGTTGGCCTAAAAACAAGTTTTACGCACCTTGTGTCACACACCTTACACACAAGTTTTACACACCTTGTTTCACACACCTTACACATAAGTTTTACACACCTTGTTTTACACACCTTGTTTCACACACCTTGTTTCACACACCTTGTTTCACACACCTTGTTTCACACACCTTGTTTCACACACCTTGTTTCACACACCTTGTTTCACACACCTTGTTTAACACACCTTGTTTAACACACCTTGTTTCACACATCTTATACCCAAGTTTTACACACCTTGTTTTACACACACACAAGTTTTATATACCTTGTTTCACACACCTTATATACACACAGGTGTTACACATCTTGTTTAACACACCTTATATACACACAGGTGTTTCACACCTTGTTTTACACACCTTGACACACAAGTTGTACACACTTTCTTTTACGCACCTTGTTTTACACACCTAACTTGTTTACACACCTTATTTCATACCAGTTTACACAACCTGTTTCACACCAATTTTTACACACCTTGTTGTCCTTGTTTTACACACTTTATTTAAAAAACCTTATTCAACACACCATATTTCACGCACCTTCATTACGTTTTACACACCTTGCTTCAGCTTATTCCGTATCAGGACTTTTCAGTGACTAATCAATCCTAACTATCAATCCTAACTATCAATCCTAACTATCAATCCTAACTATCAATCCTAACTATCAATCCTAACTAACAATCCTAACCGCTCAGTCAACTTTCCATGTGGGACGAAACAGGAAAAGC
The DNA here is from genome assembly GCA_035772405.1 of Chrysogorgia sp. JL179-B06. Taxonomy (NCBI): domain Eukaryota; kingdom Metazoa; phylum Cnidaria; class Anthozoa; order Scleralcyonacea; family Chrysogorgiidae; genus Chrysogorgia; species Chrysogorgia sp. JL179-B06. The sequence goes on from JAYKKM010000085.1 coordinate 1,037,232, forward strand.
TATCATTATGTATTTTTCGACTTACCACAATACTGGCATACTTGACTGGATGGCTTAGAGCGAGAAAAGACCTTCAAAAATAAAAGAAATTGTTCTCATAAAATAAAAAAGACCCAAGGAACTATCTGATTGCTTAAGATGCGTGCTTGATTTACCAAATAGATATAATTTGGTAAAATTTTCCTTCACCATAAATCCTTAGAACATGTAGTTTAATCGTGAAATGCCAAATACTACTTGTAATACTTACCCTGGTCAATGAATTAGAATTTCTAAAATCTTTATGTATTGTATCGTCTTGTTTTGGTAGCGTCGGTGTTTTATCTAGGAGGTGTTCAGAATAATTATGATAAATATTATATTCATTTTGTTTGTTTTCAATTCAATCAGAATGCTGTAATTTTGTCATGCAAATAATAAACAAATATACATTTCTAAATCAAAGTAAAATCCTTACCATTGCAGTGGATCGTTGACTTCTGACACTGAATATCTGTGACAACTTGAAGGAGGGTTTTTAAATATTTTCCAATTTCTTTGTCTTTACTAAATTCTGGGGTGTAGAAATACAAGGTCTTACAGAAGTACCAAGTAGAAATTTCCATCTTAATCATCTTAAATTTAGCACGTATACAAATTTGGCTGGGTAAACCTGTTAGTCCTAATATTAGTATTAGGGTTAGTATTAGGGTTAGTATTAGGGTTAGTATTAGAGTTAGTATTAGAGTTAGTATTAGGGTTAGTATTAGAGTTAGTATTAGAGTTAGTATTAGAGTTAGTATTAGGGTTAGTATTAGGGTTAGTATTAGTGTTAGTATTAGGGTTAGTATTAGGGTTAGTATTAGGGTTAGTATTAGGGTTAGTATTAGGGTTAGTATTAGGGTTAGTATTAGGGTTAGGGTTAGTATTAGAGTTAGTATTAGGGTTAGTATTAGGGTTAGTATTAGAGTTAGTATTAAAGTTAGTATTAGTGTTAGTATTAGAGTTAGTATTAGGGTTAGTATTAGAGTTAGTATTAGGGTTAGTATTAGGGTTAGTATTAGAGTTAGTATTAGGGTTAGTATTAGGGTTAGTATTAGTGTTAGTATTAGTGTTAGTATTAGAGTTAGTATTAAAGTTAGTATTAGGGTTAGTATTAGTGTTAGTATTAGAGTTAGTATTAGTGTTGGTATTAGAGTTAGTATTAGGGTTAGTATTAGTGTTAGTATTAGTGTTAGTATTAGTGTTAGTATTAGAGTTAGTATTAAAGTTAGTATTAGTGTTAGTATTAGTGTTAGTATTAGTGTTAGTATTAGAGTTAGTATTAGGGTTAGTATTAGGGTTAGTATTAGGGTTAAAAAGTTAGCGATACTGATGGTGGTACCTGAGGAGGATATTTTGCCACATAAATGCCTCACAGCTTCCTCGACTAAAAGACAGAAAAAGAAGTATCTAAAGACCGCGTCTCGCTTGCCACCAACTCTCATCTAGCCTCGTACATGCACTCTCATTAACTTTGAACCACTGAACCAGAATAAAACATAAAGTTAAATAAAAAACGAGGTATCAAACTGTTATTGTGGTAGGAAGGGCCTTTAAAATCACTTTAAGTTTCACCCTCTGGTGAAGGGGCTTCGCTCGAAACGTTTCGTCTCCTATTCACCACTTCGGTAAGACACCTTTTGGTGTCTTATTTTACTTACATTACCTACGCAGCAATACTACCTTTAGTCTTTACATCAATACTAATGGCAATGGCAGTCGAAATAACTGTCATACAAACTCTTCTCTACAGACTCTCATCAACTCCTTCGTTTGAGCAGTGGCAATGACAGTCAAGATACAGTAACTCTCATACAAACTCTCGTCTTTGTTTGACCAGGGAAATGAGAGTCAAAACAACTCTCATACAAACTCTTGTCTACCAACTCTCATCAACTCCTTCGTTTGAGCAGTGGCAATGAGAGTCAAAACAACTCTCATACAAACTCTTGTCTATCAACTCTCATCAACTCTCGTCTTCGTTTGATCAGGAGCAATGAGAGTCAAGATAACTATAATACAAACTCTTGGCTATAATATGAAAAGGAGAAATAAGAGACTTCAATGTGTCGAAAAATACTTAAGTAAGAGTACTTACGTATATTCATACGACGATTTTCAGATGACCCGAAGGACACATCGTGCGAAACGTCGTCCATGAATATACGTAAGTAATTTCACTTAAGTAGTTTTCGACACATTGAAGTTCTCTTATTTCTCCTTTTCATATTATATCCAGTTCTTTTGAGAACTTAGTAGCTTTCATATTTATTATTATCATATAAACTCTTGTCTACTGACTCTCATCTTCATTTGCCCGGGGATCACTGAGAGTCTCCATCTCATACAAACTCTTGTCTACAGACTCTCATCAACTCTCTGGAGCAATGCATGAGAGTTAAGGTAACTATCATACATTTATTGTCTATCTTCTCTTAATCCTTATTCAATCAGGGCTTAAGGGGAGAATAAAGTCAGAAAATATCTCGCCAGTCGCCACCATAATATAACCTCCTTCTATACATCGTACCTTCAGCAGCTCTTAGTATATCGACAAGCTCTCTCTTTTGGTCACTATTCTGCTCTGCAACATCACCAGCAGTCTCGTCGCGTTCCGTCAAGGCAAAGATATCCGCGCCCATCTTTAGATTAAAGATAGATTGAAGATCAAATGAATAAAACAATCATATTTAACCTGAAGCCAGAAGACTTGTACATACACAACTACAACAACTTATCTTCAAATTTTGTTTAGAATTATACATTGAAAAAAGAGAGAATTGTACAATGTTGTGCTATCTAAGCTTGCACACATGCACACTTTCGTAATTTCGTTACATAATCCAAAAGTTATACAGGCTTCTTCAATACGTCGATATGCAGTGTGTCCGCGTTAAAGTGAGGATCAGTTACATATCAAATAAATCTTAAACGTCAACTATACCTTTCGAGGTTATTCTATTTTTCGTTAGAACTCGAAAAGTTCAATTCAAAACCGAAGAAATAATTGAAATTGGTTACTCGGATCCGCTTTTATGATCTACTATAAAGATCGAGTTTTCAGCCCTTTTGCTAAACTTATTTGAACGACGACCGCGTCGAAAGAAAGCCTGGTACTACCGGTATCGGTATGTGATGTCATAACGGTACGAAATGGCGAGAAAATGCTGTATATTTTGGTTTTATTTTAGTGAAGTTTGGAATAGTTTACTCTTGGGTGAGTGATAAGTGACAAACCAAATATCAAGCACTGGAATATTATTTGGTTCAAAAACCTATTACCAGTACGACGTCATACCGGTAATAGTGCCATTCTTCTCAAAACGCGGTCGTGCAACAAGAGATCCGAAGAAATACTCATAATAAATCCTGCGCTATATCATGAAATTCAGATTCGCGATCAGTGTATTATATGTGAATTAAAAGAAGTACTTGATTAATTGTTACCAGTAAACTGCACCTGTATCAAAAGATCAGCACACTCGACTACTTTTTCTCCTTTGCCGCTCCTGATGAAGAAAGAGAGTACTTCGTAGTCTCAATGCTCTTACAACAATATATTCTTAATGTTACTTATAAAACTAATTACAGTTTCATTATATGAACAAAAAACTATTAATTTAAAAAAAGAAAAGTCTTAAGTGCTGACTTAAAATTTCTTAACATATCAATGCTTCTAATTTCCTGTGGTAATGAATTCCACTGTCTTGGTGCCGCAACCGAGAACGCTCTGTCTCCATGAGTCACCGTTTTGGATTTTGGCTCAAGTAGCAGATTTCGGTCAGACTCATGATCTCAAAACACGAGTACGTTTATATTTAGTTAGCAAATCAGTAATATAAACAGGCAACTGGCCATGCAAAGCCTTGAAAGTAATTATTAGTATCTTAAATACAAGATAATGCGTGCTGCACGCTTTTGAAGGCGAAGAATTCGGCGTAAGAGCAGTAATATAATACAGCTCGCTGGTTTACACCGGCCGACCATTTTGAAATTTGGTTATTATGAGGCGAAAATGGCTGTTATTATGAGGCCAAAACGTCGATTAGCAGCTATATTTTATACTAAAATACCTTCACTTATCATTCTTTTCCTCCATTTTCTAAAAACTTTCTTTTTCTCTTTCCAATTTTAGCCAAACAAGTCCTCAAAGACTTTCAAAATGATAACAGCAGAAAAGCGCGCGAAAAGAACCGGTTTCAAACAGGTTTTTTTACAGTCCAAATAACCTGCTGTTGAAATATTTTCGAGATATTGGCCTATCACGTTATTTGGACTGAACGAAATCAAGTTCGATAATAAAACGACTTAGTACTTACCACGCTAAAGCATGAAGTGGTGCCCAGCCAAACTACAATAATAAATACATTAAAATTGTCTTAGGAAGATTGCCCAGAGTATGAGGGATCCAAAATCGGCATACAGACAGCTAAACGATGTCATTCAGAGTCATTCAAAATAGGACTACAGTGTAGATTGAGCTTTCTATATTGTATCTGATGAGCTGATTTTGAAGCCTGCATATTTGCATAATGTAAATTGACGAGAGATCATTAGAAGCTCCGAGTTTGCCAGCAAATAAAACTGTGACGCTCGCGAAATAGGTTTAGTGTCTGGCCAATATAGTTTCTTTGTTAACATTAAATGTATAAAATCTTGAACCTAATTTGACGTCTCATATTAGGCTTCTCTCACTGGATAATTAGAGCCAACAGCGGCCATTACTAAAGGACCAAAGTAGTACAGTAAATCTGTAGGTAGGCCATGAATCGTTTTACCCAGTAATTTGAAAAATGTTTTCTGGTCCGCTTTATAGTAAAATTATTTTATTTTGTCGATGGTAAGAGCATATAATCCAACAAAAAACCTCATAGGATCCTCAGTTGGTCCCATAGTAATGGTGGACTTCCGGCTTCATTTTCTGAACAATAGTTGCTCGATCCAGTCTTCTTTCGAGATCAGTGGAGTTCATAAGCACGTTATTTGTGGTGGAGGCTATTTCAGATACCTTGAAGCAGATCCGCCCCAGTACTTTCATTATTTTACACGGCCAATTTGCCTACTCGCAGGCTACTGATGACGGATATCAAAGATCTACAATTTATATAATTTGTTTCCAAATAGTCTAAGTGGATATTTTATACATATAAAAACAAATCTTAAATTTCAAGGTCTTATAATATATACCACTTCAAGAAAAACGCGTTGCGTGGGATATAAATCCAGACAATCAATAGTAAGGTTCATTTCCCATCTTTTCAAGCGAAGGCCATTGCTCGTGGCTTTCGAGTTTCGTAATATATGTACTGTATAGCGCAAAATAAAGAAAAGCAAAGTGAAGCTGATGTAAAACTGCTCCTCGATTTATATTCTGGAATTGTGTAACCATAGTTAATTTAGAATAATGAAAATCGTTTATATGAGTTAAAATCGTGTACTCCAAATGCTTTTGTTTTCTTGTAGATTGTGAATTTCGTTGTTGTTCGGAGCTCGTCATCTCTTATAAGAGCGCTTCTTCTGTTGTGTCGACGTAGCCATAAAATGGATTTTTTTCATCAATAATATGGTGAATATTTACTCGAGTAGGTTCAACGTTCTCTTCCATCCATATATTATTAACTATGTTCCATCTTAGCGCATATTCAAATCCGGCGCCCGGCCTGATTTGAATATGACCGTGTAAAATAATGAAAGTACTGGGGCGGATCTGCTTCAATGTATCTGAAATAGCCTCCTCAATTTTGTCGAGTATACAATATTAGCGACATATTAGCGACATACATGTATGATAGCGATATATTACCTTATTAGCGACAGAGCAATCAGCACCTTTTTCCTGGTAGACGAGAGATGATAAAAAGAAAATCAGAGATACATCGAAAACATGATAGTATATTTGCAAGTTGGCCATCCTGGAAAAGATGACAACTTATACATTTACCCACAATTCTTCGCATTTGACAAATTATCTAAGCTAATTTGTATTGAGTTCGCCACATGTGAAGTTCAACGTCTAAACCGGGCCTAATTCGTTGATGTTTGACTTTCTCAATTCGTATCAAGAGCAAAACATCAGAGCTGTCTAGAGAAAGATCGTTTGCAAGCTAACAGCCGTAGCGGCCCTAGGACGGGGACGTCGTTCAAACAAAAGAATCTTTATGCGAAACAAAAAGAATGAATAGTTTCCATTCCCAAGAGTACATTGTATATCTCAACGCCGTTCTCGTTCTGTTTCCAACGCCATTGAGAGCATTTTCACGTCTTTAGGACGACGGTAACTCGCAGAGAGATGAGAGCTGTTCGTTAAGACTGACTTAAACAGAGGCACTACAATCGTTTTAGAAATATTGAAGCGTTTTGGAGATCATAAAACAAGCTTTGAGTATCAAATACGCTCGTCAATCGACCGTGGTTTCATTCAAATGCTAAAATTCATATTTCTTTCACTGCCGTCGCCGTCCTAGGTTGCCGTCGTAGATCTTAAGGTCCCTGTTTATAGAAAATCGGTCAGGCCTGAAGTGCTCAGGGCGGTCGTGCAACCGACCCGAGACATTGTGGTTAAAGGCATTGTGGTTAAATGTAAAGCCATCATCTTTTTCAGTATACCGTACTCAATTTCAATTTGGATTCCTACCACAAGAAGAGCCAAACATGGTAGATGAGCACCACGAGCAGCATAGAACAATGCCGTGTTTCCATCACCATCTACAAAGTTATAACAAAAAGGAAGAACAGTTTTAGCAGACGCAGAAATTCACTGCAATCATTGATCAAGCAGTACACACATGCTAAAGTTAATACCTTTGGCATAATCAGATTAACATATACTTTGATACCCAACCTGTCAAGGCCTTCTGGCTTGAATGAACCCGCACCACTGGATCTCTATAGACAAGTGTTCTAATTAACCGACATAGCTACAGAAGCCGTTGCCGTGATCTTAGCCACAAAGTTGCAACAAGTTCAGTTTTAAAAGCATTACGCCATTTTTCGGCTTATTGTACTTTGCGAAAAGAAACGAGACGGTACTTTGCGAAATGGTACTTTGCGAAATGGTACTTTGCGAAATGGTGCTTTGCGAAATGGTACTTTGCGAAATGGTACTTTGCGAAATGGTACTTTGTGAAATGGTACTTTGCGAAAAGAAACGAGACGGTACTTTGCGAAATGGTACTTTGCGAAATGGTGAAATGGTACTTTGCGAAATGGTACTTTGTGAAATGGTACTTTGCGAAATGGTACTTTGCGAAATGGTACTTTGCGAAATAGTACTTTGTGAAATGGTACTTTGCGAAAAGAAACGAGACGGTACTTTGCGAAAAGAAACGAGACGGTACTTTGCGAAATGGTACTTTGCGAAATGGTACTTTGCGAAATGGTACTTTGCGAAATGGTACTTTGCGAAATGGTACTTTGTGAAATGGTACTTTGCGAAAAGAAACGAGACGGTACTTTGCGAAATGGTACTTTGTGAAATGGTACTTTGCGAAATGGTGAAATGGTACTTTGCGAAATGGTACTTTGCCAAATGGTACTTTGCGAAATGGTACTTTGTGAAATGGTACTTTGCGAAATGGTACTTTGCGAAAAGAAACGAGACGGTACTTTGCGAAATCGTACTTTGCGAAATGGCACTTTGCGAAATGGTACTTTGCGAAATGGTACTTTGCGAAATGGTACTTTGCGAAATGGTACTTTGCGAAAAGAAACGAGACGGTACTTTGCGAAATGGTACTTTGCGAAATGGTACTTTACGAAATGGTACTTTGCGAAATGGTACTTTGCGAAATGGTACTTTGCAAAATGGTACTTTGCGAAATGGTACTTTCGAAACGCAGTTTCCTGTGAGGCTTTACCTGCAAGCCGGCTGTGTGAAAGACAGATTGCTTTCACACAACCGGCTCGCAGGGAAAGCCTCCCAGGAAACTGCCGTTTCGAAAGTACCATTTCGTTTCGTTTCGTTTTGTTTTGCAAAGTGTGCTAAGAGAAGAAAGTATACTAAGAGACGATTCTCATATATAGTGACTTGTGTGCGAAATGCTAGTCTGACATGAAATAATCACCTTTGTAGTTGACATCAGCTCCAGTACTTAAAATGGTAGAAACAACATGATGATCACCTGATTACAATAATAAACAAAACAATAATAATTGATTAATTGTTAACAAAATCGTAAAGTGCCTATAACGTCTGTGGGGATTTAACATATTTGTAATCTATGAATTCTCCTGAGATAAATTGTAATATATCTCTTGTCAGCTGAAAATTTCATCTTCATAGACTTTTTTGCTGTTAAAGTTGAAGGAAGTGATGTCATAGCGGGCATCTGTCTACATGAAAACCTCTTTACAGATGCCAGCTATGATGTCATTTCCGTCAACTTTAACAGCAAAATGTATTTTTTAACAGCAAAAATGGGGGGCATTTGCCCCTCCCCCCAATAATTTTCTCTGCCCCCATTTTGCCAGACATATTTATTATTTTTAATACGTTATAACATAGATAAGTAAAAGATAAAGTTAAATAACATGAATAAATAACTGGTGGAAACCTAGCGTAAATGAAGCAAACTGTATAACAGAATAAGTATTGAAGAAATCGAAAGCTCTTACAACCAAGCTCTGGTGTGACAGACGTTTGAATTTTGCACTTTGGGCCGGGATCATTCTAAAAAGTAACGTGTTCTGGCCTTAATGCTAAAGGTATGGGCGTGACTTAATTGTCAACTGTTGTCAACTCGTAGTCTAATGTAAATGGTCTTACACGTATATGTACATTTATAACATTTTTGTGAAAAAAGATTTTGCCCCCCGAAAAATTAGTTTGCCCCTCAATTGCCCCGGGCCCCAAAGTTAGAGGCCTGGCGCTGCCACTGGACTGGTGTGACCATCCTCCTGCATGGTCCCTGAAATAATACCTTTTTTAGCAGCACTACATAGGATTTCATTTTTCTTCTCTTGGCTGCTGATATTTGTGGCTGCCAAGCCGAGACCATCACTTGCAAATTCACTGATACTTCTGGCATCACTGATGGCTGACAAGGCCATTTGTGTGCTAAGCTCATCTTCTTTCTCCTTAATGTGACATCTTGTACAAATTTTGAATGTATCATAAACAATGACATGGCAGGTGATGCACACTGCGGCACAGCAAATCCTGCAGTGAGACCTGAATATAATTGAAGAGCAATGGGTACTCCGTGCATCTATTGAAGTACAGTATATGGATCTCATGTTTGTGTTTTTTATGAATTATTATTTAATCTTTGGCACTTTCTAAAAATAACTGCTTAAATTGTGATCTTTGGAATCTCTTGAGAAGAATTGTAAAATATTTTGTCATCCGAAAATTTCATCTTAGGCCTTTTTTCCTGCTGAATTTGATTTACTATAATCACATTGCAGGAAATGACGTCAAAATAGTGATACTGTATGCAAAGACATTACACAGTTATTCAACAGTGAAAGGTACAAAGAAAGTTTGGGAATTGAGCAAATGTTGTCTAAACAAGTCTGTTTAAAGTTCAGAGCCAAACATTCTTTGTATTTCACTGTTGAATTAGTGTGCAATGTCTTTGCATATCTCTCCTTTGACATCACTGTCTGCTATCTTCCTTCCTATCTTCATCCCTCCCTCCCTCAATCCCTTTCTCCTCAACCCATCTTTGGGGTGGGAGGGAGCGGAGATAAGACCCTGGGTACAAGGTTGATCTTTCCCTCATTTTCTAACTTGAATTCACTCATTTTAAGACACATAATGTACTAACCTGCCTTTAACAACTGGTGTTCCCCAGTATGTTTGAAACAATGCACCACATTTAGCACAAGACTATTAAAAAAAATGTGTTACAGTAAATGCTTAATGTATTCACCAGTTATATTACTAATGTATAATATATACAGCACTTACAGTATTTAATACTATACCTATATTATATTAATATTTACTGCATACATTATGAGCTCAAAATCTCTATGAAATGATAGTTAACATATGTGGGCAAATGAAAAAAAGGGAATTAGAAAAAACTCTGCTTGCACAGATTGTTGTTTCAAATTTAAAGCTCTAGCTGATCTTGTAATACCATAACTACAGTACATGTATATTAGTACCTTGCACAAGCAAGACTTGAAACTCTTCTTACAGTCACAACAGCACTTAATTTCAGGTATTTGGCTTCCAACAACAGCTTTAAAATATAAAGAAAAAATACATAAAACTACTGTACTTACCAAGTTAACAGCAAGCTAGTTGGTATGTTTTGTATATATATTTGTATTTGTATATATATGTATTTGTATATATAAAAACTCTTCTTATCTTTATTGGGCTCCAAACATTTCTAGTAAGTACTAGTTGGGAGAAGTTGTTTTAAAAACAATGTCAGTTTATCATTGGTGATCAACAATGATCATTTCCTTTATACTGTACTCTCATAGCTGTCTTGCAATTACGAGACAAAAATAACGAAAATGCCGGTGATTAGTCTTCCTGTTGCAAAAGAACCAAGATGAAATAGATGCTCACTCTTTGTCATGCTATTTTCATGCTGTCCAAAAATGCCATATAGTAAACCTCTTGCTGTATTAACCTCGTCCTCTTGGTCATTATAAATTAGGAAAATATCAGACCTCATTCTTGACAGTACTATTACCTCACCCAACTGGCTTGGTCCATACTGTCAAGACCTCGGTCTGATATTTCCTGTAATGACCGCACTCTCGGTTAATAAGAAGTTAATATTCAGGCTGTACAGAAGCCCCTAACCCTAAGGGGTGTTTATATGCAGGCGAGCTAGTCCGGGTACATGGGCTGGCTGGGTAACTGAGCTGATTTTCATTTGTGTTTACATGAGGAGGGCTAGCCTGCCTACCCGGGCTGGCGTGTTTACATGAACAAACACAACTTGTGAAATGAAAAGTTGTCCAAAAATATCGGTCAAGACAAACATATACTGCGCATATACTGAGCCTGGTTAATTGCATTTATATGGGAAAATCCCCAGCCTGGGTAGCCGAGATCCCGGTTTTGCCAAACCGAGATCTCAGCTGGACAGGCTGGCTCGGTTCTCATATAAACGCAAGATGAAAATTAACAAGGGATAGATACACCAAGTCTTTTTGCGCAACATTGAGCGTCAGGTGCGCATAATTAGGAAACAAAAACGGTGTGCGCATTTCACAAATTCTGACAAAGTTTGTAAATACAATACAATAGGCTGTAGTACTAGTTGAAGAAGTTAATAGCCTTGTAGTTAATTATTCCGGACAATAATAAATTACTTACAAATATTAGTCAAACTACTTGTTGACGCTGTGAGCATATCACTTTCTTCTCCTTCGTTGCTCATCTCAAATGATTCTCGCCACAGTCATCAACTTCCAAAATTAAACAGCTGAGGTTGAGAAATTTTTAAATTTGTAGCCGCGATAGAAAATCAGACAATGACAATAATCTAAGCCAGGCAAAGCCAAATATCTCGTCTCCAAGATAATATTACTCTTTTAAATCATTAATCAGCCTAAACGCGATTAATCCAAAGCATCTGATGCAGGTCTAAACACGGCTAGAGTAGACGATTCCCACAAAATACTACAGTACCAAAACATTCCGATTATCGAGTGTTGCGTAATTGAGACTGGGTACTAGGTTCGCAGGCCAAAAGGAACGCAGGCTCTAGCCAGGTCTCAATACAATAAATAATTTTGTTTTCAGTACAAATGTCTGAAAATACAGAAACGTCCTGCTTGCATTTGATGTTTTTTTTTATCGTCATATTTGCGTTGAAAACACTTTGCAATATAGCCAATATAGCCAATATTGTTTCGTTGTCCGGCGTTGCGAAACAATGGGAATGGGGCGAATTAAAGGCTATTAGCCAATCAGGAAACCCGTTCATACAGCCTATATTAGCCAATCAAGAAACCGATAACTCCAATCTAGTGTAAAGTGCTTGCTGATATGACTGCCAACATAGCTTCTGTCATGGTGTTCTTATTCGATATTCCATAATGTTATGGTATCAGGTTGCGGTATTTGCAAACTATATTGAAATTACCATGCATTGAATAAAATATACCGCCTGTGTTTTTGCTGCGGTGCTATCAAGATAAAAACTCAGTTGGAATCATTTCCAAATTAGAAAGTCAATGACACCACTTAGTATAGGAAGTGTAAACGGTTCTTTCAGATTTACTTGGTTCAAAATCTACTAAATGACGTAGTTGCAATGGTAGATATTTGTTGTTTTAAATGTGCTCTCAAATAAAGAGGTTCTGTTTTCCCAAGTGGAGACACAATAGCGTGTAGGCGGAAATTAAAACAGGCGGAACTTTATTATAATTGACGTCTCTATATATAAGGTCAATACGCAGTTCAAAATCTGGCTCTTTCTTCTAACTTCAAACAACACATTCAACAGTCTACTGGTACAGTTTATACAATGTAGAGGAACAACTATATTTGGTCATATTTATGATTTGGTAAGTTTTATCATGTACATATGTACTCATTTGAATTAGTCAAGGTCTTGAAACGTTTTGTTAAACTTGTGACGTTGTGTATGGATAATAGTTTTAGTTCGTTCATCAAAGTTAGCGAACCTCATAATAATTTAGACATTTGTTTGATGATAAAGCACTATATATATGGGCCAGAAAGGAATGTTTTCAAACATTCCTCTATTTCTGATTCCAAGACTTTAGCTAAGACTAGATACTGTATTAACCGAACGGAAATAAGGCGTTGTCATAAAGTCAAGGTGACATATCCTTGTGTCTCTAAATAGTGCTCGCTTATAATATAATGTTTATATAACACTTCTATTTCTGTGATCTCAATTGCTTATTTGTTTGGATGTTACAATTGATTGCGAAATTTTGTAAATATAGCCTGACAAAATATTAATCAGGTTACACACGGCTATAGAGTTATAAACCTTTATCAAAGGAGGTTTGTTATAATTAATCTTTGTAATAATTGACGCCCTATATCCCAAGTTAATACTCAAGGAATTAATACGTATAGCTCAAAATCTGGGTTCTGTCTTCCAACTTCAAAGAATACATCAACATATGCAGTTTACTGCTATACACTTTACAACATAGAGGAACAACTTATTTGTTAATATTTATGATTTGGTAAGTTTTATCATGTACAACCCATTTGAAGCCAAGTTCTTGTAACGCTTTATCCGATGAATGTTTTCAAACATTCCTCTATTCCATACTCCAAGTCTTTAGCTAAGACTGGGTATACTGTATTAATCGATCGGAAATAAGACGTTGTCATAATTTCAAGGTGACTGATATCCTTGTGTCTCTAAATAGTGCTCCTTAATAGTCCATTGAATAAACAATGTCTCTATAAAACACTTTACTCCACCTCATTTGCTTGTTTGCTTGGATGCTACAATTGATTGTGAAATTTTTTCAGTATTGCGTGACAAAATATTAATCAGGCTACACTCACAGAGCCTCACAAAATAACAATATATTTATATTTACCAAATATGGTAACAATTTATACAGACTAGAACGTGCGAGAATACAATCAACCCGTAAATTTCATATCATGACATGAGATGAAATGATCTGGCGTGTCTATGCAAGTCTACTTAGATTCACATTGCAAAGGAAAGATCACATTTGCGACAAACTACGGTAGTTGTGCAAACTATATAGAAATTACTATTGAATAAAATATACCTCCTGTGTTTTTGCTGCGGTGGGGGAGAATATAAAGGGAAAATATCATGATGCTATCAAGATAAAAACTCAGTTGGAATCATTTCCAAATTAGAAAGTCAATGATACCAATTATAGGAAGAGTAAAACGGTTCTTTCATATTTACTTGGTTCAAAATCTACTAAAGGACGCGTAGTTAGAATGGTAAATATTTGTTGATTTAAATGTGCTCTCAAATAAGTATCGAGAAACAGTTTATTATATTTGGAATTCAGCGTGTACACAATAGCGTGTAGGCGGTCAGGCGGACATTAAAAGACAGACGGAACTTTTCTATAAATTAACGTCTATCATGCAGGTAAACCGCAGTTTTGCTTCGCAACCAGGTAAAGATCTTGAATGATTTTGTTGAACTTCTCAATGTAGGCAATAGTTTTAGCTCGTCCATCAAAGTTAGGGAACCTCATAAAAAGTTAGACATCCGTTTGGTAATAAAATATATGGGAGGAATATTTTGCAACATTTCTCTATTCGCGATTCCATGAAGACTTTAGCTAAGCCACTGGATACTGTATTAATCGAATGGAAAGAAGGCGTTGTCATAATTCCAAGGTGACCTGTCTTTGTGTCTCTAAATATTACTACTTAATAACACATTACTCTACTTCTATGATCTCATGTTTAGCTGTACAAGTTGTGCAACAGCATTAAAGGGACACTCCGGCCCAAATACAAATGCAGTTCATATGAAAGAGCTTACTGACTTTAGTTTATTTCCAAAGTTTCAGCATTCCTATCAATTTAGTTGAGAAGATATTGCTAGTTGAAGTTGAAAATTTGTGGATTTTGACGCCATATTGGTTTTGAAAATATGACGTCATTGAGTGATTCTTTATCGTCAGTGGAGTTGTTTTGATGGCGATCACATAGTGATAGTTATTGTGAATGGTCTTTGGACGAAAATTAGTCGAAATAAACTATTTAGTTCATCATGCAGGAAAGTAGAGGAGCTTCTTAGGCATAATACGAGATCACGTCACTCAGTGACGTCATATTTGAGAAACAAAATGGTGTCGAAATTGGACAAACTCTCCAACTTCAACTAGCCACATCTTCTTAACTAAATTGATAGGAATGCTGAAACTTTGGAAATAATCTAAAGTCAGTAAGATCTTTCATATGAACTACATTTGTATTTGGGCCGGAGTGTTCCTTTAATATGCATATAGTTTGTGGTGAATATATAATAAAGCTATGCTTTGATTGTTTGCTCTGATGACTCAGTAGTTTGAGAAGGTTGGTGAAGCATTATAAATTCCACAGTGCCTGTGCGAGACGGCAATCAAACTCGTATACCTTTCTGATCACATGAGGTGAAACGCTCTGACTGACCGATAACGAGAGACTGAGAGAGCTGCTGAAATGCAGATATTATTTCGTAAAATCTTAAATTGTAAACTCAATTGTAAACTTCTTAAATTGTTTATGAAGATTGCATGTCTTCGACGTTAGACCTGCCTTATTTATATTTTTGATAATATCCATTTTTCTCTACTTTAACATAGGAATCATCGCTGAAATGGACACTGTAACGATTGCATCATCCTATCTTCATTAATTAACTCGTCTTCATAACCATATTCATATTTAACAATGCCTTTGCAACCATTTTCAAACGACGAATTGAACTTTTTCAAATTTGCATCGTTGGTCCTTAATGAATTCCCAGAGGCCTTGCGTCAGATCTTTGTTGACATGTGGGACAAGAGGATTGCACCACTCTCACGCTACCAACCTTGGGATGACTCTGCTGCCGTACGGAATATGCTTCTTCACAATGAGGGTCCAAAGACCAAGATACCCACAAATACGTCCTTTCAAGACTGGGACTGTACCGCTTTATTCCGAGCCACATTGTATGCAAAAACATTTGCTTTTCCAGATAGTAAGGGTAACATGAAGACCCTTTCCGAATTGTTCATAATGAACCGAATCCCTCCTCCTCATGCTCCATTCCATCCAATCATAGCCAGTCCCACCGGAGATCCAAATGAAACGATTGCATTGGCAATTGACCAGCTTCGAATTTTAAGAAATACCCTTTGTCACTCATCCATCTCTCGTGTTAACAAAGCCACATTTGATCAGTATGTTCAGTATGCTAAAGAAGCATTCACCGCCGTCGGTTTGTGCACAATATCCCTCGAAGCCATTGGAAATCTTCCGGAATCTGACTTCCCCACAACCAAAGTAGAAGAGTTGAAGGAAAGAATCCAGAAAGAGCGAGATATTTTTAACGAGTTCCTTAAGAGTGATGTGAAGGATGGACTGGACAGTATTAAGGTGACAACGGATCAAACTAACAAGAAAGTGGATGAAATTACAAAGAAATTTGATGAATTATCAATGAAGCAATACACTGCAGGTATGCTATTATCTTTTGAGCTTCCAAAAACCTCTCTTGTTTTCCCAGACTTGTCGTTAATTACTCGTGGTAGGATTCATGACAACTATAGAGCTCCAAGAAATTGAGAGAATAGGTAAAACCGTTAACCCCGTTTCAAACGTCGACAGGGGCGTAGGAATACCTTTTTTTCGGGGGGGGGCTACTTTTTGTGACTGTGGTGAGCATTTCCGACGAAGCCAGAAATTCCCCTAGGAGGTCGGGGTTGCCGCCTTCAGAAAATGCCCTAGAAACGCATTTTTGACCAATTTGGTTGCAAATTTCCTTATTATTAAAATGCCTGTCAAGGTCATATTCAGGCTTTTTCTTGTGTTTTAGTTTATTTGTTTTAGCTCATGATACATAAGTATTTCTAAAAAAACCGCCTTAGACTATAGAAATATTGGCGTTCACCATTACTTAACAAGTTAATTAAACTTACTTAACGTCGAGTTAATTAAACTCAAATACTCAATATAATATATTGTATTTAAATCTAATACAGTATATTATATTATATATTATATATAAGAAAAATTAACTTACCGTTTATTATATGCATGATAAAATTACTGCATTCTGATTGGTTGAGAGGAGTACAATTATTTTATTAATTGTACTGCAGTACAACTAATGATTTTCCCAAAACAAACAATTCAAATGGTGGATCAAACTTTGGTATGCATATAATAAACAAGCAATCATTTTGAACAACCATATGTGGAACAGGAAAACTGAAATATTTTGAATTATGAAATATTTTTAGGCGAGACAAAAGAACAAAATGGTATCTGCGTTCTTCCTCTGATGCCGTGTCATCATGTTATAAATCGAGAAGCAACCGTCCGAAAATTTTGCAATACAATGAAAGAGCTTCGAGAAAATAATCCCGATACCGTAACCAGCTTCTATATTTCTGGAAATCCAGGATGTGGTAAAACTCAATTCGCAAGGCTACTTGGAGAAGCCATGTACGCAGACAAATGCTTTTCCTTTGTATTTACATTGGATGCTTCATCGTCAGATTCCTTCTATAGCTCAATGTTTAACCTGGCTGTGAAACTTGGCTGGTCTCCAGAATATATTGAGAAAGAGGTTCCAGAAAAAGGCAATTTCCATACCAAGTTTCAAAAGCTCTGTAGTTTGGTCGGGGTGAAAGCTAACTCTCGTAAACATTGGCTTCTGATAGTAGACAGTGTTGGAGTCTGTGGCTTAGAAAAAGAAATGAAATTTTGGCGAAATGCTGGCATCCAGAATTGGGGAGCTGGTCAAGTAATCATCACCACACAGTGCGAAGATGATATTCCTGAGGGTGAGAAGGTGCTTCATGAACGTTTTCAGAAAGGTCTCGAGGAGGACGAAGCAATAGACCTTTTGCAGAAAATCGCTAGTGAAGCGGACGAAGACGACATCCACACACTAAAACAAGTTGCTACGCAGCTTAATTATCAACCGCTGGCTTTGGTGAATGCTGCAACGTACACGCATCGAGTATCAAAGATTAACAGAAGTTTCAAATGGGTCAATTACCTTGACAAATTACTAGCTGGCAAACAAGAAGAAATGGAAGCCACATCAGCGAAGAAAATTGAGTCCTATCCCCTTGGTATGGTGATAGCAACTCGTCTGGCAGTCGAAGAACTTTTTAATTCTTCTGAAATTTTAAAATATGTTTTTTTTGCGTTGGGCTTTTGTGCCCATGCACCAGTTCCTGTTGATTTGTTGGTGAGCTATGTAAAAAGCAAAATTGGAGATGTTGACAATGACGATGTTCTGGTAGCTCTGCAAGAATGTTGCCTTTTTTTGTGGCGGGAAAAATTCGAAGTAGATACTTTGACTGTTCATCAGGTTATTTACCAACAGTTTCTAGAGTTGCAAAACAAACACAAGGATATCATCTCTGCAGAAACTCTTTTTCGCATTTGGCTTGATACCATGGAAAATTTCACCAAACAGTATGTAGCTGATGAAGTAGTCGCCCGCATGTTCACTATGCTATCTCTTGTGAAGCCACACTTACCAAAAATCCAGACGACGACCAGCAGTCAGAAAGATTTGTATAGTTTTATACCTCCTATTACAAATTCGCTCTGTCGTGCAGAATACCAGAGCCATGGATTCCTTATGAAACTGGATGCATTTCGAGTTGTCTATGAAAAAGTTTATGATTGCAGGAATTTGTTAAAGTATGAACATGCTGTTCTTCAAATACAAAGAGTTTGTCATGATATTCCCGATTCTGAAGTGGCCATCACACTGCAGAGAATAGGACTTGTCTTCTGTGACATGGGTGATCAACAGAAAGCTGAGCAACATTTTCTAAAGTCTTTAGAAATGCAAAAATCATTTTACGGCGAGAGTGCTCCTAATATATATGTTGCCATATTCCGTGAGTTGGAAAGTGGTTATATAACCTATGGTGATCTACAGATCGAACTTGAGGAACATTATCTAAAGTGTTTAAGAATGAAAAACACTTTTTACGGCGAGAGTGCTCCTGGTATAGATGACACAATGCATATGTTGGGAATTACTTATTTTTCCCGTGGTGATCTACAGAAAGCTGAGGAACATTTTCTAAAGTCTTTAGAAATGAAAAAATCATTTTACGGCAAGATTGCTCCTGGTATAGATGTCACATTGGATGCGTTGGGAAGTGTTTATTTATGCCTTGCTGATCTACAGAAAGCTGAGGAACATTTGCTAAAGTCATTAGAAATGAAAAAATCATTGTATGGCGAGAGTGCTCCCGATATAGCTGCCACATTGCATTCATTGGGAAGTGTTTATTTATCCCGTGCTGATCTACAAAAAGCAGAGGAACATTTTCTAAAGTCTTTAGAACTGAAAAAATCATTTTATGGCGAGAGTGCTCCTAGTATAGCTTTCACATTGCTGGAATTGGGAAAAATTTATTTAACCCGTGGTGATCTACAGAAAGCTGAGGAACATTTTCTAAAGTCTTTAGAAATGAAAAAATCCTTTTACGGCGAGAGTGCTCCTGGTATAGCTAACACAGTGCATGCGTTGGGAAATGTTTATTTATCCCGTGGTGATCTACAGAAAGCTGAGGAACATTTTCTAAAGTCTTTAGAAATGGAAAAATCCTTTTACGGCGAGAGTGCTCCTGGTATAGCTGTCACAGTGCATGAGTTGGGACGTGTTTATTTTTCCGGGGTGATCTACAGAAAGATATTTTTTAATTAAGATGGATATTTTTTAATTAAGATGTTGTATATGTATACTATAGATTACTTTTTAACTATACAAGGCGTTTGTTGTTTGTTAATAATTATGTACACAATGTTATTCTAATGGCTCCCACAAGGTGCAAATAAATACTTGCTTGGTGTATCTTTGGTGTCACAACACGCAAACATGACTGGAGAGTTGGGCAGTAAACTCAGGAGGTATCTGTACTAGGGGGTGTGGATAGGGGGTGTGATACAATGACCATAATGTCAGAAATTTTAAGTTTAAGGTTCCTGAAAGATATAACCTCTATGCCAACATTTGTAAAATAAAATATTCGGGAAAACGTAACTGGACATATCCTCCCCATCCAAGTGGGTTCGCAACACTCCCTGGCCGCCTTCTTGACCTTCGCTCAGCGCTGAAGGTTGTAGAAGGCGAGGTTGATTTCTACAAAATACAACTGTGTTTAAACTGATTGAGACTGGATACTATACAGCAGATTGATTTATCCGCAAAAGAGACTGGATCGAGCAACCCATTGTTCGATGAAGCTAAAACATTTCGCGGCGGCCATCTTGGAGAGACCAACAGCCACTGATCTCGAAAGCAGGGGCGCCGTAACCACGGGGGCAGCGGGGGCAACTGCCCCCGCCGCCCTTTGCTTGCGGGGGCAGCCGTGTGCCCTTTGCTTACGGGGGCAGCCGTGTGCCCTTTGCTTACGGGGGCAGCCGTGTGCCCTTTGATTACGGGGGCAGCCATGTGCCCTTTGCTATATTGTAATGCGATATCTTATACTTCCTTTTGAATTTATTTATCACTTTATGTTAAAGCGCCCCTAACCTCAAATGTTTTATTGTCTTATTTTGAAGAACCTTTAAAATGATAAAGTAATTTCTTTTTAAGATTTTCGTTTCTTTGGTTTCTTTCTGAGATATATCAGTTTGTTTGATATGCAAATATCATAATGAGTTATCAGAGAATGTTATATATCTTTGCGTTCATGAAATAAAAACACTAAAGTGTGAATAACACGTGTGTGCGTTTCTCCCACAACACCAAACTTCTTGATTTTAAAGGATTTCGTTCGAGAATAGAGATACAGACATTTCTCCAATAAGTCATTATGCATGTGTGACGAAATTCCAGACATTTGCATATCAAACAAAGTGATATATCTCAAAAAGAAAGCAAATCTTCAAAAGAAGTTACTTTATCATTTTAAAAGTTCTTCCAAACAAGACAATAAAACATTTTGAGGTTATGGGCACTTTAAAATTTATACTGCCCATATTCGGAAAGCAAAAACATTTAAATTTTGCGACCGAGATGCGTAATGAAAAGGAAGGAGCCCGAACTAATCGTCACTGGTCATCGTGGTCGAAGATTGACAAAGTATAGGTTGTGTAATTTGGTTTCGAAGGAGTCAACGAGATGAGTCCGATGGATTATGCATATGAAGATGACGGTATAAATGGCTGCTATAAACAGGTCTAAAAATCCACGATGTTGCTTTAGACTGGAATTTTTGGAAGGAATTTTTTTTAATTATTTATACAAAAGAATAACTTGGCATTTCTTGTAAGAATAGACATTTCCCGAATGTGTTACATATACAGGGTGTATAAAAAAAAGCGCAACCTCGGAATTTCCCAAGAAATCCACTGTGTTCTTAAACAAAAAAAGATTTTCGCCCCTGGGAATTTAAAATAGCTTGTAATCGTATTCCAGGGGCATAACTGTCTAGTTACTACAAACTCGAGCACGTAAAGCAGAATTGAATCGAAATTTATGCATTTATTTAATGAAAAGTTGTTTATTTATTAGCAATTCGACAGTTATGCCCTTGGAATACGATTAGAAGGCCTAAAATCTTTTGTGCTAATAAAAACAAAGTGGATTTCTTGGGAAATTCCGAGGTTGCGCTTTTTTTTATACACCCTGTATATCCACGTAGCATTAATTAATAAAAATTGTTATTGACAAACGTTTACTGTGAGTCTGTGTGCATCTTAACTTTCAGTAATAGATATTAAATTAATAAAGATTGCTAGACGGCTTCTCTCACTAAATTAAAATTTCTTTTTGTGAATGTGCCCTTTTTGAGATTCTGCCCCCGCAGCCCTGGGATGCTTTCGGCGCCTCTGCTCGAAAGAAGCCTGGATCGAGCAACTATTGTTCAGAAAACGAAGCCGGAAGTCCGCCATTACTAAGGGACCAATTAACTGAGGATCCTATGAGGTTTTTTGTTGGATTATGTGCTCTTACCATCGATAAAATAAAATAATTTTACTATAAAGAGGACAAGAAGACATTTTTCAAATTACTGGGTAAAACGATTCATGCCCTTAGTAATGACTGCCGTTGGCTCTAATTATCCAGTGAGAGAAGCCTAATATGAGACGTCAAATTAGGTTCAAGATTTTATATATTTAATGTTAACAAATAAACTATATTGGTCAGACACTAAACCTATTTTGCGAGCGTCACAGTTTGATTTGCTTGCAAACTCGGAGCTTCTAATGATCTATCAATGTAAATTGTTACATTATGCAAATATGCAAGCTTCAAAATCAGCTCATCAGATACAATAGAAAGCTCAATCCAGTCCTATTTTTGAGATCAGTGCCTGCGCTCTGTAGTTTCTGTTAAAGTACCTATGACACGAAAATGAAGTTTGCCTTATTTGAAAAAACACTTCAATTGACATCTTTTGAGGTTTTTCGTTTCCTTGCTTCGTTGTCAAGATATTTCAGTTTGTATAATTGCAAATGGTAATGGTGTGACGTACACGTGCATAATGACTTATCGGAGAATGTTATATATATTTGCTATTATAAAACCAAATTTAATTTGAATGAAGCATGTGTGTGAGTATTTCCAAAAACATGGAACTTGTAGAATTTCAAGTGATTTTGTGTGATAATAACAAAGATATATAACCTTCTCCGATAAGTCATTATGCACGTGTACGTCACACTATTGTCATTTGCATATAATACAAACTGAAATATCTCATGAACGAAGCAAGGAAACGAAAAACTATAGAAGATGTTACTCTGTCATTTTAAGTGTTCTTTCAAATAAGGTAAACTTAATTTTCGTCTGATAGGTACTTTAAGGAGCCGTAGTTTGCGTTCTAAAGTACACGAAAACCTTCGACAACTGATTCATGTTGGCATCTTAGACAGATTGAGTCTCTGTCTCCTATAGTAAAACTATATAACGTGGTCGCAAAAAGTGGTTCCGAAAGTGATTTCTCCAATATGGCGGTCATGAGCTACTTCCGGCTTCAATTTCAGAACAATAGATAAGCTCTAGTCTCCAGTCCCTTATGTATGATTTTCGCTCAATCCGAATGCTATCGACATTTCTATTGCCTATCACTCCAAATACGATATTACTTAAGAAATAAAAAAACGTGTCGCGCGTGTGATTATCGAGTTATAATGGCACGAGAGATGCGTGTAAAACACGAGGCGATAGCCGAGTGTTTTACTAGCTTCTCGAGTGCCATTATAACTCGATAATCACACAAGACAAAGTTTTTTATTTCTTTTATAAAAGAACACCATTAAATTAACAATAAAGCCATGAAAAATGTAGATTTACCTATTATAAGAGGCGTTGCTATGTGCGTTGCTAGGAAGCCTTTGTTGAAAACACGTTGGCGATTTTAGCGATGAAAATGCACTCAACGTTGCAGTTAAAATATTCTGTTGTGTTAATACCTTGATTAGCCTTGTATCCAGGTATTCTTTGACTTCTTTTTGTGATTTAAACTCCTTAAAATCCGTCAAAAACGACAAAATCTACGCGAGGAACACGTCAGCTTATGCTTTATTGAGTTATAAATGCACGATTTTTGAGCTCAGTAACCAATCAGACAGCGTGTTCTCGCTCATTTACTTCCGGTTATTTTATAATGATATATTATATTCTACATGAAGTGAATAGACGAGTTTCAGGGTCATGCGCAGTAGCAACTTTATTTCAAATTTTCATATGAGGTAAAAACAACTGTTTTAGCTAGAAAGATCATATTAAAAATAGTAAAAGTGCAAAGTTTGAAACAAATCGGGCAAATAGTGCGAAAGCTACAGTTTTGCTCTTCACTATGGATTTAATAGGGATTTTGGCTTGGCATGCAACGCCCGCCCGCCAAGCCAAAATCCTTATTAAATCACTAATATATCCCTTTTGAAATGGCCAACTTTCTGCTTGTGTAACTTCTTCCTTTTTTACACAATTCCTTTCAACCTTTGCACTTCTACTATTTTCAATATGCTCTTTCCAGCTGAAACAGTTGTTTTTACCTACGATGAAAATTTGAATATTTGTTGCTACTGCACATGATCGTGGAAGTCGCCTATAGTTGAATGTCAAAATGTTTTACGATTTGAGCTTTGTACAACCTCGTCCCCAGGGCCTTCGCGGTGCGAGGCAACCATCTTGCCCGCGAAGGCCCTGGGAACGAGGTTGAGCTTTGTACTGATGTTCTAGAAATGTTTGTTTTTCTGAAATGATAATGAGTGTGACGTCAACCCAGAAATTTGTCTTTCTTTCGTACTTTCCGTGTGGATGACTGGTTGAGGATTTGAGTGACAAAGTTGATAAAATCTCTAGTATATCGTTCAAGTATATCATCAACGGTTGAATTTGGTTAAATTTCTCGAGAAGTAGAATATTGTATGAGAAATGATGACTGATCTGACGTCACACTCATTATCATTTCAGAAAAACAAGCCTTTCTAGAACATCAACTCAAAGCTCAAATCATAAAATATTTTGCCATTCAACTATTCACTTCATGTAGAATATATATCAGTGAATATCGTATTTGGGGTGATACACACTTTAAAGAAATCTATTGCGTAAGCCCGGCAACAAGACGCGGGATATTGATGAAGCAACGCAAACAGCTGTGTGAAAAACGCATAAAACGGCACTAAACATACATAATTAATTCCGCGATATTGCAATGAGCAGCGTTGTAATAATCGCATATTATATTAAGCCTGGTTTTCATAAAGCCTGGTTTCCATTTGGTTGCCACGATCGTAATGGTGTCATATAGTGGTCGATGTAATAGAGTGTCGATCTAGTCTTATGCAAAGCAGTCTTTACTGATTGAAGAGATAGACACACTCTATTACATCAACCACTATGACACCGTTGCGATCGTGGCGACCAAATGCAAACTATAGGCTTTAGCATAAGCACAAGATCAATACGAAAACCAAATATGACTTATTCTGGGACTTGGGAAGACAAAACAACGAGAATTTTACTTTGTTTCGTCTTTTGTTATACTCTTGGCTTATATGCTTGGATTAAGGTCGACATACGTCATAGCCATAGGCTTCACTTCATTTATTTGTTTTGCCTCTCGTTTTGTCCTTATGCTAATTATGTTCAAGCGTAGTGGTTCAAGTGAAAACCAGGCTATATATAGGCTATTCCTGAATTTGCTTTAAAGAGTGAGTGTCAGGGTAGTGCTTTGCGCGCTTGTTTTCTTCATGGCGGCCATTTTATGGGACGCCTATTTCAGTTCACAAACGAATCCATGGCCGTAGACACCGGGGGGGCTGGGGGGGCTTCAGCCCCCCCAATAATTTGTAAACTAGCGATAATCTGTAAAGTTTTAGAGGGAAATGACCTGTGAAAATTCGTACGGAGTACGGACAGAAATTAACGCGGACAGAAATTAACCCTTTTAATTTGTTGCCAGGGTCTAATTAATCATTTATTTACTTGTTAGTTGTAATGTATAACTGATGTGGGATTCTACGATGTTACCGTAAATCCCAACAATGTTAATTTCGATTAAATTAACAATGATTACGTGTATTCAGTGAGCTCTTCTATGAGTCCGCGGTGAAAGCTATAATGTTTGATTTACATGAAGTAGAACGTATATCGTAATAAAACGAACAAAACCCGTATTACCGACTGCACTGCTTCACAACTTTTTATTTAAATCTCAAAATATCTTGATATGTACCCTGCTCTGTTCTGCTTTAACAAATTTTCTTTGCTTTTTATGCTATAAATTTTGCTATAAATCTCGCCCCAGAATGCGGGAAATGCTGTTTCAGAGACCCTAGAATCCAAAATTTTCCGGGGGGCATGCCCCCGGACCCCCTAGATATCTTGCGTCTTCGACGCTCGCTACATCAGCCCCCTCAATACAAAATTGCTTCCTACGGCCCTGGAATCCGTCGATATTTGATCAATCCTTCTTATAAATTATCGATTTTCAAGTTTTCTAAGAAGTAAATATACCTGAGTGATCAATTGTTGTGACATTTTTCGTAAAATTGATCATTTACAAAAGTAATCTTTTCGATACATAGAAGCTGCTACGAGCGCTTCGCCTCCGAAGCGTGGAAGGCCGGGTTATGCTGCTGAAACAGCGCGAATAAGTTTGCGAATGGAAGTGTTTGATGAGTGACTAGTAAATAAATACATTTTGTTTCTTCTGATGTTTTGTTCATTTGAATTTGCAAAGATTCAGGAACTAAAGCCAGCCGGGCCAGCTTGTTCGTCAGAAACGGCGTTGTGCGTGGCCGGCAGTGGTTCACAAACAAGCGAACCCAACTGTTCAAATCGTCCTGAACATTAACTTCATAACGCCCCGAAGTCAGGATCGGACACCAATTTCAACATTTCCAAATAAATCTAGAGTTCACATGCAAATTATAGTTCTAACGATGCGATGCATTGCAATCAATTCGTATGAAAACAAAAACACAAGCGCGCAAAGCACTACCCTGACACTCACTCTTTAATGTCCATGAAACAAAACATCTAAGGAGTTGTATCACAAAAGTCTTTCTTCGACCCAAAAAGATCATTTAAATTAACTTTATGCTCTTCCTACAGACAATCTAAGCCAGTTCTACTCTGAAATATCATTTTAGATAGAGCCGGAAATGGACAAAAATAGGCCCTTTGTCACTCAAAATGGGTTTTTGGTGATTCGGATAGAGCATAAAAAGTTAGTTAATAAGTTCTGGATTAGTTTTTGCGTTAAACTTTTAGTTTCGGAGATATAACGGCTCAAACATGCAAATTGTGCCATTTTTTGGAAAAAAGTAGCGCCACCAAAATAACACAAAGGGACCTGGATCCGAGAAACCCATCTTCAACAACAACTAGGCTTTTGTATAGGAGAAGACAGCTATCTTACGAGTTTTTATTGAAAAATGCCCAAACGATGTGTCTTTACGATGTTACCTTGTCTACTCGAATTGTAATATATTTTTATAAGTATTGAAACATAACACGTTCCTCGGATCCAGTCTACCGGCCTGCGCTACTTTTTTCACAAATTGTGACTTTGAGCCCTTATATCTCCGAAACTAATAGTTTAACGCAAAAACAAATCTAGAACTTATTAAACTAACTTTTTATGAACTTTTTATGCTCTATCCGAATCACCAAAAACCCATTTTGGGTTTACAAGCACTTTTAAAAAATAAGGTTTTAGCGAGTAAGCGTACTTTCATAAACGTCTTGTATCGATTGTAATTTTCGATAGAGGTTTACAACACTGATCTGTGAAACATCTGGAAATCGCATATTTCGCATATTGCTAGTAAAATTTCTAAATCAATAGGAAGTATATATATAAGTCCAGTTTTTACCTTTCTAAATCCTCCCTGCGCATGTTGTATTATTCATTAGTCCATCCTTATCTACAGTATTGTGTCACTGTTTGTGGCTCAACATATCCATCAATCTTAAACGAATTATTTTGGTACAAAAGCGTGCAGTGCGATGTATCAATAAGACGGCATACGATGCACATACTGACCCGATATTTAAGGAATTAAATATTTTGAAATTTAATGATATTCTCCTACTAAATTTAGGCAAATTTGTGTACTCCTACCATAATGGTTTACTACATAATAGTGTTGATGATTTTTTTATTCGCGTCAATCAGGTACACCACTGTCTATAACACATGAAGATCTAAATTATGTTCCATTCCTTTTTGCAATCAGGGTCCTAAATTATTTAATATATTCGTAATGCCCATTCTCTTTTCTCATTCCAAAATAAGCTAAAATAATATTTATTCTCAGTTCTTTGACTTCTTAATATTTTTATATTTATTTGACTGATCAAATTACTTTTATTGACTTCTTTTTTACTTGTTTCAATATTGTTACTATTCTTCTGCTTTTCTGATACCATGACTATGTAATATATTTATTCTAATACAAACCCTGTAATGAGGTAGCCCAATATTTTATAAGCCTTTGCTTCTATTTGGGCTTCCTCGCCACTTCTTTTGTAATCTTATCTATACTTATCATTGTTTACTGATTTTTGTGGCAAATAAATGACTTATGACTCAAACATAAAGACAGCTTTATATATTATAGCGATCGAAAACGATCTATATAGGCCCTAATGTCTCTGCCAGCTCCCGGCCCAAATGAGATTATAATGCATGCAGGTGGTCAGACTAGTTCCTAGTCCTCTTTTCTCACTTTTCGATTTTGGTGACGTCACAGACTAAGGAGTTCGGGAGAGGACTAGCGGAAAATGTCAACAGTTCAATAACTTAGTCTTAGTTCTCACGGTTATTTTGTGGTGTTTTTATTGAATAAATTGCTTTTATACTTCTCTTGGGAAATGCCTCTACTGTTCTTGATCGAATTTATGTGAGTTTAACCCAATAAATGTTTATTTAAAAGGCTATCAATACCGCTAGTTCAGTCGGCGAGTTTACGTTAAGCTCTGCCGACCCGATCGCAGGAGCGACTCCTATCCAGGCCCCCTTCTTTTCATGCGCAGAGCCTCCGTTCCTTACTACCAAAAGGAACGCAGGCTCTGGGTACGAGATTGGGATATAATATGACAAATATGTGCGACGGTAAACATTAATACCCGCACTAAGTTCATAAGTTTCGATACACAATTATTTCGGCTAAAATATTAAGCGATTTTGAAACTGGCAGTATTTAAACCACATGAGCCGACCACTGAAACACAAAATATAGCGCCTGGCCAAAAATGTCGGTCATTGTAAACACACTGACACTGTCTTCGTTCAAATTCGTATAGTACGTGAAATTTACACACAAGAACCTGATCAAAATGTTGGTAAGTGTAAACACAATGGCACAGATAAAGAACAAAAGTATAGTAAAAAAGTAGAGTGCTGCGTAGACAGTGTTTTGAATATATAGCAAAGTGAAAAGGTGGTAAACTGCCAAGAATTTAGTGACGAGATACTGACGTTTCGAGCGGAGCCCTTCATCAGAGTAAGACGAGATGAAATAAAATAAATAGGGCTTATATATATGCCAAAAGGGTGTCACAAGTAGAAAGTAGCCAATCAAATGCACGGGAGATAAACAAAGTAATAATTAATGAGATGCGAAAAGTTAAATCATTTGCTATTTTTACAGTCGATCAGAGGGGGAGGGAGAAATGACAGGTCCAATATTAAGGGGATTAGGCGATATTAAAGCAGTAAGAAACAAAACTTGAAGTGCATAAGCTAATAATAAAAAAGTTCCAAGCAAACTAAAATAACAAAAAACTTGTAGGAAATTAAATAAAAGAAAAACGTTCGTTAAGACCAAGAGGATGTGTGGTGCCAAGTTTAAAAATGAGACGCTTCTCTTGCCGTTTGCGGTTATCGTTACCACCTGAGATGGGAAGGATGGCACAGACTTTCATGTCTGAAACCAAATGGTTAGAGCTGTTGAAATGGCGGGCTACAGGTTTGTCAACATCATTATTCCTCACGGAACGAAGATGTTCAGCAAACCTGTCTGAAAGGCGTCGCCCAGTTTCACCGATGTAGATTTTAGGGCATTTATCGCAAGAAATGCAATAAATGATGTTGGTGGAAGTGCATGAAAAAGTATGACGGATTGTGTTGATGTGATTCTTCATTTTTAGGTAAAATTTGAACTGTGCCTGCCGCAAAATGACCTGAAACATTCGCTCAAATTGCAGGAAATGGTGTTTCCGAGGTACTATTTTTCAAAGAAATTTCCTAGAAATGTGGTCGCAAATTATCATGGCTCCGCCCTTTTCAGCTCCCCCGCAATATGAATTTGCTTTCGACGGCCCTGTATAGTCTAACCTCCTTCTGTTGCCTCTTCCATTTGTTGCAGCTGTATACACTTAGCTATATTAGAATACTGATGTGACACGGTGAAGTGCATGACGGACGAGGCATAACAAGGATCATTAATATGTAAACAGCTTGTAGCATACAGCTTGTGTTACTCGAGTCATATCCTTTGTCAAAGCACACATCGTTTTGATCTGATAGATAGATAAGATAACACATACAGACAAGAAGGAAAGAGAGTGTATGTAAACATGTTACACCGCTTGAAAACGTACCTTCGAAAAGCGAGAGAAATGTGGTCATCTTTTGAGATTTATTTTCGCGCCAAGATGCACAGCGTTAAATTGAAGATCAAGTGCTGGCTCATCAACAAGCCTCGCGATGCTGACGAAGTGTTCGAAATCTACGACAAATCGGGAAGAAGGTTCGGCATCTGTGACATGATAGAAAGTGGAGTCTATTCCATAAATGAACACAACGCTTTCCAAACAATGTCTACATTTCGTTGGTGCATGATATTTTACGACCGTCTACAAGAGTGTCATCTTGTTTGATTGTGTTGAAAAAAACGGAGCAATGAAGGCGAAGAAGCTATTTCAAAAGTGATAAAAGAACACAGCAAATGTATTTATTAATGTGTTAATAATTAAAAATTGTCAACGTCAAGTAAGGTATTTGTGTCGATTGCAGATCCTAGTCGTTCAAGGTGTCGAGGATCTCACGCTTTCGGCGACAGTCGATGCTAACGACTAGTTGTCGCTCGTAGAGATCAACTTGTGGCAAGTCTAGGTGTCGAGTTGCGAGCCTTTGTGTATTATTTCGCGGTCCTAGTTGGCAGACGCTTGGGCGGCGTCTTAATTCCACCACAACGCTGCCGGTGGGTATCATAATGGTACTGGTAGGTACCATAATGCTACCGGTAGGTACCATAATGCTGCCGGTAGGTACCATAATGCTGCCGGTAGGTACCATAATGCTGCCGGTAGGTATCATAATGCTGCCGGTAGGTACCATAATGCTGCTGGTAGGTACCATAATGTGCTTGTAGGTATACCACATTGCTGCTGGTAGGTACCATAATGATGCTGGTAGGTACCATAATGCTGCTGGTAAGTACCACAATGCTCCTGGTAGGTACCACAATGCTCCTGGTAGGTACCACAATGCTGTTGGTAAGTACCACAATGCTCCTGGTAGGTACACAATGCTGCTGGTAGGTACCATAATGTGCTTCTAGGTATACCACATTGCTACTGGTATAGGTGCCATAATACTGCTGGTTGGTACCATAATAGTACTGGTAGGTACAATAACCCATTCAGGTTCCTGTCTCGCTACGGAGTTCTTCAATGAAAATTGGTTCATGATTCTCCACCTTTACATAAATCTCATGCAGGGGCCACTGTCGCCATGTTCGCTGTCTTCTGGAGCTTCTCGTCTATTGTATAGGTATCTCTTGGAGGTGGTAAGTTCAATGGCCTGGGTAAGTATTTACAATAATTTCTTTTAGTTCTTTTTCCCCGTAATAGGTTTCGTTGGTTAGCAGGATCCGGGGGGAATCACAGGCTATACTTATCCCCCCCCCCCCTTCCCATCTGCTTATCGCAACAGTATAGTGGGTATGGGAGCTTGCAGTAGACAAACGATGCATCTGGGACTCGGGACTCATTTTCATTGTAGTTATCCCAGCGGTTAGCTCATTTATACTATCACGGCAAATCTAAAGACGCTGGCATTATCGACGTTTGAACGCTGGCCGGCTTTCCATGCAACCATCAATTATCGCCTGTTAGTATCAACCAACTCGTGGTCTGTTACAAATTCGGCATTCTGATTGGCTGAGCTACTAGTGGTCTATTGGTGATAGACCACTAGTAGCGTTATCCAACCACAAACCTTCTTAACTGGAATATTCTTATCCTGACCAATCAGAAGCCACGACATTCACGCTGCAAGCACGCCAGGTTTGGCCTAGATTTCAGGTTTTCCGCTAAAATTTATATACGAGTGATGAAATCATGAACACATTGGCCCGAATGTAATGTTCAGTTTGACTTTTTCGAATAAGAAAATGAATTCGCTTAATCTACAGCAAATTTGAAGCAAAGAAATTACAATTTCGTTTTTTGTGAGCGATTGTTTACCATGTGCTATCGAGCTACTCTACATTTTGAATGGGAAGACTTCTACAAACAAAAAGGTAAAACTATCTGAAAATTTGGACTTTTTACGTTAAAGAAAGGTTGTTTATGGTTGATACTAAAACAATTGGACAACTCGTCCTCGGCGTTGTCTATGAGCTGTTATCATAGGTGACGATTTATATGAGGCCAAGTTTTTCGCAAAAAAAACACAATTCTCAAAGAGTGCATAGTGTCAACCGTGACTCGTTGCACGCTCAGTCGGCCATTTTTCGAAGTACGAATTTCCCTTGATGAACTAATCCGTAAATATCTTGTCAATCCTCGATATAAATGATTCATTTTGTCCTTTAATTGAAAGAAGACCTATCTTAGAAAATAATTATCTCTGCATTTTTCACAAAGTTCAACGTTTTCTTGACTTTCGTTTTGAATTATGTCAGCCTTGACCGACGCGAAGTGTGCTGAGTGGACGTATTGGGATTGTGGATGAATAAGAAAGTCTCTATAGGGTTTTCTGAGAAGTATTTACCACGTCAAGTTGGCAACAAAGCACTTATAACAAAGCACTTACGTTATCGTACGGAAAGATAAACACAAACGCGCGATGCACGACGGTTGATACTCACTCTTTAATTTTCAACACTCAACATAAGTTAATAAAGTGTTTTTAAAATTTTATCAACGTTTGAATGAGGTCAAATTTCTCGAGCTGTAGAATATTGTATCAGAAATAATGACTGCAGATCTCATATATATATATATATATGTTCCGTGAGGAACAATGGTGTTGACAATTAGTGAATGGTGTTGACAATTAGTGAATATCTGCTTGTAGCTCCCCCTTAATATTGGACCTGTCATTTCTCCCTCCCCCTCAGTCTGTTTGTTTGCTGATCGACTGTTAAAAATAGCAAATGATTTAACTTTTCGCATCTCATTAATCATTAGTTTGTTTAACTCCCGTGCATTTGATTGGCTACTTTCTACTTGTGTCACCCTTTTGGCATATATATAAGCCCTATTTGTTTTATTTCATCTCGTCTTACTCTGATGAAGGGCTCCGCTCGAAACGTCAGTTTCTCGTCACTAAATTCTTGGCAGTTTACCACCTTTTCACTTTGCTATTTATATATATATATATATATATATATATAATTCAATCTACAGACACGTGTTTCGCTGTACAACAGCTCATCAGTGTAGCTTGGAACAATCTGAATGAGTCTGACTCGGTAATTATACACTTACGATCGTCATTGACAACCGCTTGTGGGACAACACCGGCAATCAGAACATCCAGATAGCGTGAAGTGCGCATGGGGCCAGAGTGCTCAAACTGCCACAAGGGTAGTGAGCGTTGCATATATATATATATATAGAGCGAGCGTTATATATATATATAGAGCGAGCGTAGTGAGCGTTGTTATATATATATATATATATATATATTATAGGTAATATTTGGCATTTCACTCGATCAAACCACATGCCGAAAGGACTTATGGTGAAGGAAAATTTCGAGTGTTGGAATACATACATTTTAAGACCAAACCAGGACCAGTTGCGAAAAATGCAACTTCAAGGCCTTCCGGCTGCAATTGAACCCGCGACCCTGCGATGCTAGTGCAGTGCTCTGACCACTGAGCTACGGAAGCTTTATATATATATATATATATGTATATGTATATGTATATGTATATGTATATGTATATGTATATGTATATGTATATGTATATGTATATGTATATGTATATGTATATGTATATGTATATGTATATGTATATGTATATGTATATGTATATGTATATGTATATGTATATGTATATGTATATGTATATGTATATGTATATGTATATGTATATGTATTGGTATATGTATATGTATATGTATATGTATATGTATATGTATATATATGTATATATATATATATATATATATATATATACAGGCGCGGATTTAGAAGTTAGTCGCATAAATTAGACACTCCATGAACAACCCTATTGGTTATGCTTTTCTTAAGAATAATTCAGAACAACAACCTATCCAATAGGATTGTTATTCACAGGTATTTTGAATTGCAAATTCTAAATCTAATTTATGCGACTAACTTCTAAATCCGCGCCTGTATATATATATATATATATATATATATAATTATCAGTAGTATCGTATTTGTAGTTATAGGTCTGCTGCGAGCGTGCGCACAGATATTGCAATAAACCACACAATCATGCTGTAAAATATTGGATTCTAAAATGATTGCCAAAAAATTACAATATGGAAAGTATATTCCCATGAGGGGCGCCGGAACCACGGGGGCAGCTTCCCCCGCCGCCCTTTGCTTACGGGGGCAGCCGTGTGCCCTTTGCTATATTGTAATGCGATATCTTATACTTCCTTAGCAAAAACATTTAAATTTTGCAACCGAGATGCGCAATGAAAAGAGGAAGGAGCCCGAACTAATCGTTGCTGATAATCGTGGCCGACGATTGACAAAGTATAGGTTGTGTAATTTGGTTTCGAAGGAATCAACGAGATGAGTCCGATGGAAGGAATGATTTTTGGAAGGAATTGTTTTGAATTATTTATACAAAAAGAATAACTTGGTATTTTTGTTAATAAACTTGTAAGAATAGACATTTCCCGAATGTGTTACATATATCCACGTGGCATTAATTAATAAAAATTGTTATTGACAAACGTTTACTGTGAGTCTGTGTGCATCTTTCAGTAATAGATATTAAATTAATAAAGATCTTTTGACGGCTTCGCCCACTAAATTAAAATTTCCTGGGCAGTGCTTCCGGCGCCTCATGTATATTCCAAGAAGATATTCAATGTAGTATATAATTTTTCAAAAATGAACAAAATGTATTTATCGATACTTCCATATTTTTTATCCATATCGATACTTTAACTGCACCTTGCGTCGGCCATGTTTAATATCACGAGCAGCCGCTGACTACCTGAACCGCAGCCCTTAGACACGGTTGAACAGCCTGAATTACTTTGCTTAGCGTGGAGCAGCAGCTTCTACGTAACATTGATTTGTCGTTATACTTATTAATGATTTTGCTCTACTAAAGTCCTGTAAGCATAACCTTTACTAATATACAAGGCCTCTGCAGACTGAAAAGCATTTTGGATGTTCATTTGATTCATAAATGGAAGCACGCCTCTTAATATTCAGTTGAAGGTGTTGGCTAATTTTTAAAGTGCCCATAACCTCAAAATGTTTTATTGTCTTGTTTGGAAGAACTTTTAAAATGATAAAGTAACTTCTTTTGAAGATTTTCGTTTCTTTGCTTTCTTTTACATATATATCAGTTTGTTTGATATGCAAATGTCTGGAATTTCGTCACACATGCATAATGACTTATTGGAGAAATGTGTGTAATGACTTATTGGAGAAATCTCTTTCATTCTCGAACGAAATCCTTTAAAATCAAGAAGTTTGGTGTTGTGGGAGAAACGCACCCACGTGTTATTCACACTTTAGTGTTTTCATTTCATGAACGCGAAGATATATAACATTCTCTGATAAGTCATTATGCATGTGTGACGAAATTCCAGACATTTGCATATCAAACAAACTGATATATCTCAAAAAGAAAGCGAAGAAGTGAAAATCTTCAAAAGAAGTTACTTTATCATTTTAAAAGTTCTTCCAAATAAGACAATAAAAAATTTTGAGGTTAGGGGCACTTTAACTATAGTTTAACCGTTTAAATAGTTTCTTCTTCAGATACTCCGTATTGTTAACTTAATAGTCCACGTAGATGTTTTGAACAAGTGTATTCAATTTCAGACCAAATATTTGACCTACATTTTATTTTTTGTAACTACGCAGGAAACTTTTAAAGTGGCACTACGATGAAAATTCACCCCCGTCTTTTAGATTTTCTTTAGCATAGAATAGTATTTCAGAGTCGAAAGTGATCATCGATGTAAAAAACAACAAAAAAATGGTATTTTGAAGTAAGTATTTTGAGCTCTGAAATCACTATTATTTAGGCCACCATTACTAAAAACGTGTTCCAAGTGAGCCCGCAATTTCAAAAGGTAATTTGTTTGTGACGTCAGATTCTCAATGCTACGCCTGAATTTCGGTCGAGGTTATTTGTTTTCTTGTTTTTTTCGAGAAGTAGATGAAATGTCCAGCCTTTCAGACGAAGAATTTGAAAAAACGACCTTGATTTACTTGAAGAATTAGCCACGTGGAGTCTTCGCGTTGAGAATCTGACGTCACTTCGTTACGCTGGTCAAGAACATGAACGATTAATGGCGGACATAACAACTCCAGATTCGGAGTAAGAAAAATAATACTTGCCATCGTTGAATCGCAAAACCGTTTCGACCAAGTAATATTTAGCAGCTCTGCTTTATAAATACGGAAAAATATCGATAGGTAAAAATTTTGATCGTGGTGGCACTTTAAGGGGCGTGCAAAACAAAAGGAAGAAAAGTTTATCCATATCTTCTTTTTGAGTAATGTCCAAATATTGTAATTATAGGGGCCCCTCGTTGAAAATGTGCCACGGGCCCCGTGCAACTCTAAGGGACCTTAAGATCTACGACAGAAACCTAGGACAGGGACGTTAGCGTTCAGATAAAAGAATCTTTATGTGGAACAAAAAGAATGAATAATTTTTATTTCCAAGAGTGATCTCAACACCATTCTCGTTCTGTTTACAACGCCACTGAGAACATTTCCGCGTCTTTAGGACGACGGTAACTCACAGAGAGATGAGAACTGTTCCTTAAGACTGCATACTTAAACACAGACACTACAATCATTTTAGAAATATTGAAATATATCATAAAACAAGCTTTGAGTGTCAAATACGCCTAGTCAATCGACAATGGTTCATCCAAATGCTAAAAGCTATATTTATTTCACTGCCCCCTCCTATAATCTGGTCCTGACGACGGGAACATCAATGACTAAAGTCAAAGTAAATTGAATTTTACATCCTGCATGCAACAATAGACCCATTGCGAGGAGAACTTCAAAGCTCCGACGTTCGACTGAGGGAACAATCAATGAAAATAATATTGTTTATAAGTATTTGTCCTCAGCAGGAGAATATAGGCAAGGCATCTGTAGATAAAGAATATTGAACATTGGTTTGTCGTTTATCTTAAGGTTGGTTCTAAAAATAATCGTCCCGTCTTTAAACGTTTCGGAGTAGTACAGTCGCTAGCTCTAGAACGTTAAGTATACAAACGAACACGTCGTTAGTGCTGAGACGTGAAAATATCAATCTTAATAATAATATCAATCAATAACGTATAGTATGTACAACGAGGAAGACGCTTTTAATATATACTCAAGGTACGGGAAATTATTATTTTTTTAAACAATTTTCGTTTGCAACCGTAACGAATATATGACATGTAATGCTACTCTGCCGGGTTAGAGGTATCTTCAGATCAAGTTACCTATTTCAAATAGGTAATCATAACAATTGTGGAATCTCCCCGAAAAGTAAAGCAAAATAAGCAGTAGAATTATGAGGGATCACAATACAAGGTGGATATCGCGCCGAAGGAGCAAAAACAGTATATAAAATTATATGGGGTCACTACTTAATGTGTTAATGTGGGAATCTCCCGAGGCGATCTTTAGGTCAAAGTTTATAACTGTAACCGCTCTATCACTCTTAGCCAATTGCAAGCAATTCAGTTCTTTATTTACTTGATATATATATATATATATATATATATATATATATATATATATATATATATATATATATATATATATATATAAAAAGTAGAGTGCTGCGTAGACAGTGTTTTGAATATATAGCAAAGTGAAAAGGTGGTAAACTGCCAATAATTTAGTGACGAGATACTGACGTTTCGAGCGGAGCCCTTCATCAGAGTAAGACCAAATATATATATATATATATATATATATATATATATATATATATATAATATATATATATATATATATATATATATATATATATATATATATATATATATATATATATATATATATATATATATATATATATATATATATATATATATATATATATATATATATATTATATATATATATATATATATATATATATAATATATATATCCATATATCCATATAGACGATGTTTCTGACCTGAAGGAGGACACATCGTCCGAAAATTTGTCTATGAAAATTCATAAGTATCCTAACTTAAGTATTTTTCGACACATTGAAGTTCTCTTATTTCTCATTTTCATATTATATCCAGTTCTTTTGAGAACTCAACAGCTTTCATATTTGTTCTTATTATACGGTGATTCACAATTGAAACCCGTTTACTTCTTCCTCGCGTATAGGATCAATTCTTACAGAACAAGCGAGCAGATAACGAGTGTAAAATAATCAGATGCAATTTAAAAACTTATGCAAATTGATTGAAAATTGATTGAAAATTGATTTACTTATTGTAAATTGATGAAGTCGTTAATGGATTGACGCCGTAT
Source organism: Chrysogorgia sp. JL179-B06 (assembly GCA_035772405.1). NCBI lineage: Eukaryota > Metazoa > Cnidaria > Anthozoa > Scleralcyonacea > Chrysogorgiidae > Chrysogorgia > Chrysogorgia sp. JL179-B06. Next base: position 1,075,304 of record JAYKKM010000085.1, read on the forward strand.
AAACTAAATTGACGAGAAATTGCTGATCCGCTATCCGATAACCTTAATCTATTTTTTTATAGCTATATACACCATCGTTGGCCATGATATTCGTACAAACAGTACTACAAGGCCAGGTTGTACAAAGCCTATACTAAGTCCGTACTATCAGGTGGAACGCGTTATCCGTTGGATAAATCATATTTTTCACAATAGTTGGAGAAGACACAAGAGAGGCTATCCAGGCTCGCCTTGAAGCTACCCGGTCCCTTTATAACAAACCTTCTCTATAGAACGCCCCAGTATAAGTTATAACCCGCAGTAAATGACAACCACATCTTTTACCGAAAAGGGATAATCTAATAAAGAAGATATCAATTCCATATGGCTATATATAAAATTTCAAAGGCATGCTATATATAAATTTCATATGGTCATATAAATTTAATATACTTCACACTCTTCTGCGTGAAAACTGAATCCAATAATTTTAGCTACAATTAAGAAACACACTTTCGATGCTTGAAAAAATCTGGCAATGATTTGCGGCATAGGAAGGATGTTGGCTGTCCGCGTACCCCAAGCTCTCGCACATTCACTACAGCAGTGTATATATTAACACATCCAAGCATTATTGATATATATAGTGACTGCCGCATAGGCAGTACATATATCAATCGAACCAGCACATCATTGTAACCTTCGCTCTCCATCTCTGCAGTCTCGGTGGCTCAATGGTTAGAGCGTCGTATACCGGCAATCAAAAGGTTACAGGTTCGATTCCTATCCAGGACTCAGAATCATTTTTCTAAGGATATATGAGCTTGACAATCGTTCATGTATCGTCTGTCTACTCCACTACAGATGTGTATGTATTAGTGCTCTTGTAATTATTACTGCATGTGCATGACCCAATATACTGATCGAGCCTTTTAATTAAAAAACTGTAAAATTAGGAAGTTATTATAGAAAGTGAAAATACGAATGTGAAAGTGTGAATGAAACTGTTACATCGAAAGGACTTGAAAATATTTCGAGGCATCGCGAGATAAAAGCCTACCATACTTTAGGCGGCATGCAGGTGACGGAACACAGTATCCCATTAGCACCTTTGAGCTTCGCCGATCAGATCCAAACTTCAAATAAGTGTTTTGGACAACTAAGTTGGTAGGCGAATGGGGTGGCAGCTTTCGCTAAGGGTTTTCGTCGCGAATTCGTTTTCTGGGGGAGAATTACATTGCTTAAAAAGGAACGTTTCAAAAATTTATAAGCAATTATATCTTAACAGTGGAACTGTTGTTGAAGGCTATATATATATATATATATATATATATATATATATATATATATATATATATATATATATATATATATATATAACATTACTCCATATTAGCAGGCTCTTGGAGAAGCCGCGAACGCCCGGAATGATGAAGTCATGGAAAATAGGTTTAACGTTCAGACAATTCAACAATTCACTCATTTGGGCGATCTGAAAACACCCTAGCTAGCCTCCTGCATATATGCTTTAAATTGGTAAACATATTCCGATTGTAATCTTATCTGGCTTGATCTTATATAATTGCCGAATACATTCTGCAGGTGTATTTAGAGAGAGAATGGCAGGTGTATTTAGAGAGAGAATGACAGTCGACGATTAGCGGAATCTACAATTGATTTTATAATTTATAGGAAAAGTGTTTTGCCGGCAAGCCTTGTGTTATTCCGCGCCTTATCATCATCGCAAATAAAAAGATTAAGCTGAACACGAAATCAACTGAAGTTGAATAAAAGCAAGTAAAAGTTATAAGGTAAGCCTTAGGGCACATTACAAGTATTATAAAATATCGCTTTGTTAAATCTAAAACGCTAACTACATATCACAGCCATATGGTATTTCTCGCAGTATAAAAATTATTAAAGATATAAAGTTGTTAAATGGGAGCAGTATAAAATATAGCTCAAGCGGTGCATTATTTTACTATATACGTATCTCTGCTGCAGATATATACAGCTATATATATATAATACCAGTATAACAATGGCATGAAAAATACTCACTGAGTTTGAGTCTGTTTTCGTTTGGTTAAAGTATAATAGTCACTTATATTCAATACATTGTTTATACATATATTGCTGTTCGCAGTTGAAAGACGTTGGTGCAATTCAATGTAATCTTTAGTATCTACGTCCGGTTTTGGCGTCTTGAGATGTTACCTCTGGTAACACCCTGTAGCTAGTTTGCAGGAACGGGGATCCTGACAATTCCTCCTTCATCTTTGGCATTTCTCCTCTTTTTTCTTGAAATACAAAAGAACTCAATAAAGTCGGACACTGCTCCAATGTTAAGTGATTACCTGATATTTACCGACCGAAGATTACCTGATATTTCCCGACGTGATTAATATAAGAAAGTCCGACTGAAAATTCGTTAGTGAAGAGTTACTGACATTCAAAAACAACAACAAGGAAAACAAACAAGAAACTGGTGTTCTATGAAATTCGAACGCCATTTTCTCGGCGATATACGAAACAATCTCAAAACTAAATATGATCTGTACAAATCGAAAACTCAGAAAGATTGGTGCAACTACCAAAATAGTAAGCAGAAGGTATAACCCTTTTTTCACTATTATTTATGCTTTAACACAATCAAGTAGCTCCAGATTTCCAGGCATTGAAACGTCATGCAATTAGAATTACAATATAGACTAATGAAACGTTCAAAGCAAAATATAAAAACTATATGTTTTATTTTCTTTAAACAAAAGCCAATCAATGCACAAAGGTCAAAGATAACGCAGCTTTTAAAAATCGGTTATTTTAGAACGGGAACAAATAATTATAAACATTTTTATAAACATTTTTACTTCGTATATATATATATGATAAGGATGTTGTCTATGCGTTAATATACACAATGTTGTAGTGAATGTGGGAGAGCTTGGAGTAGACAGACGCTCATATCCTCAGAAAAATGATTCTGAGTCCCGTACAGGAATCGAACCTTTAACCTTCTGATTGCCGGTGAGACGCTCTAACCATTGAGCTAACGAGACTCAGATGGAGAGCGAAGATTACAATGATGTACTGGTTGTAACCTTCGCTCTCCATCTGAGTCTCGTTAGCTCAATGGTTAGAGCGTCTCACCGGCAATCAGCGAAGGTTACAGGTTCGATTCCTGTACGGGACTCAGAATCATTTTTCTGATGATATGATGTTGTCTATGTCCTCGGAAATTCATCAGTGTTGATTTGATGATTGTTGAATTAATGAGAACATGTATCGCTTCTTGTGCTTGAGAAATACGTCTATTCTTTTTTCATAATTAATTAACATGAAGCGCAAGGGTTGCGTATATACATAAATCGATATACACCGAAATTAAATAGCTTAGCCATATTACTTTATCCCCTCGCAAGCGATATATATATATAGTATATTTGGATATAGTATATTTGAGCGGAGCATGGTGGGACCAACTCCTTATAAGGAAGTATAAAAATCCGTTTGAATCGGACAATATTTGGACAGACAACATGAAGCGGCCATTGCCATCGGCGATTTGTCATCTGACGAATTACATATGCAGATTTTTACGAAGGGTATACACGTTTTGCGTAATATAATAGGCACGTATGTTATGTATTTAGACTCGGTAATTCCAAATCTGTTTTCGGTATTGAAAACGGTTAAATATTGATCGAGATAACGTTCAAGATAATCTACGCCGCCTGATTGCCGACTAATTTCCAAGTACATAAACCGTTTTTACGAAGGGTATGCACGTTCTCGTAATATAATAGACATGTATGTTATGTATTTAGAACGGTAATTCCAATAATCTACATCTGAATACTTTGAACCCAGATACTAGAATCCGAATTAATTACTAGTGTAAGCGCTAACTCTTTCCTGTCGGGCTGAAAAACATCCAAAGTTGAACCACCTTTTTGTTCTATTGATATCTCTGGAAATAACCATAACTGTTGCGAAAGCTACACATTTTCTGAAAGCCCAATAAACCGGCTTTTACCAATGCTTTTAAATTTCCCGAACAAGACATATTATGTTAATATAAATTAGCATTAGTTATCATAAATTAGATTGAAAAACTTTCATTTTTCTAGAAAAGGCCATCTTGCACGCCCACGCAGCATCATAAAAATTCAAAATGCCACCAATCGCAGAGTTTTTTGGCGTGTGAGTGGATCTCATGTGCCTGGCGCTTGTCGAGTTTCAATTTTTAATCTTGCGTTACCGTGTGCCGTGTTTTCGATTCATGACTTCACCAGTCTTGTACGACCCATTCTGACTGGGCCAGACAGGAAAGAGTTAATGGTCTCGTCCGGGATGAATCTGGTTCTTCTTTACTCATTGTTATTATATGGCACAAGCTACCTCCGGTGAAATTGCGTGCTTTGATTGGCTGAGACACGTCACGTGCCGGTCCGTTATTTCCCGGTAATGGACCGGTCCGGATTACGGATTTTGTCAGCCATTTTGTTTACAAGGAGCCGAACAACGATAGGAAACTTTGAAAAGCAACAAAAATTTAACGAATTTAGTAAATTAAGCACTAAATCATGTACGAGTCAGACGATGAACAATCTAAAAAGAGTCTTACTATCATGAAAGCAATAGAAGAACAAGATAGAAAATGACGATTTTGTCACTCAAAACGTATGTAAAGTATGTTATTTAAAAAAGCCATGCCATATAATAAACCTCTTATTAACCTCGACCGCTTGGTCATTACGGGAAAATATCAGACCTCGGTCTTTTATGTACGAACCTCGCCCTACGGGCTCGGTCGGTACTGTCAAGACCTCGGTCTGATATTTTCCCGTAATGACCGCGCTCTCGGTTAATAAAAAGTTATTATTTTTTCTCTTAGTTAAAATTGAAAATTTTTTGTTACAGGAACGTCCTTTAAAACATTTCCAAAATCTCCCAATGGCTGACACTCTCGAGAACGCAAATGCATCCATTTACACAACTGCAGTCCCAACAGGCTCGACCAGCATGTCGAGCGGTGAAATATGTACGCTGACTGTTATGGTGATAGTGTCCACTTTGTCATTAGTTGGAAACTTGTTGGTGATCGCAGCGGTGTATATGCGCGAGTCGCTGCGCACGCCAAACAACCTACTACTTCTTAACCTGGCGGTGGCTGACCTGGGTCAAGGGATCATAGCAATGCCTCTACGTATCACCGAAGTGTTCAACCGCGGGACGGAACCGCTGGTGCCTTGCCAGTTTGTTCTTTTTGTCACCATACTGTTCTTTGGAACGTCCATGATCAGCGTGGCATTGATCTCTATCGAACGCTTCGTCACCATTCGATGGCCCTACCTCTACATCAAATTCGTCACACACGGAGTCATACTTGTCGCGATCACATGCTCGTGGTTATTCATGCTCATCTTCGCCATGGTTACGTACCTGGGTGGTGCCATCAAGCCAACGGTGACCACCAAGTTTTGCTTCTACTCGCAGTACCTTTCCAAGGCTTACCTGCTCACCATGTTTTCCATTGTGAACATGCTCATCGTCGTCATCCTCCTCTTTACCAACTCCTACCTCCTGAAGGAAACCATACGACACATCACAAGCATCAGGATGCAAGTGGTGCCCATAACCTGGAGCAGCAACTCGATGAACCAGGCCGGTCAAGACAACGACCGGTTCTCGAACGCCCCTGCATCGGTCGAGGCGCAAGCTGGTCCAACCAGGGCACACTATCATCGCTTCATGAAGGCCACCCGAGTGACGCTCGTCGTAGTTGGCTTAACGATTGTTCTCACAACTCCAATCATGATCATCGATTTGGTGTCCATCTGGAACCCCACGAGTACCCCGCCTATCGTCACCAGGATCTCCGTTGCCATGGCGTACGCAAACTCGTGTGTTAATCCTTGGGTTTTTGCTGGTTTCAATAAGCTATATCGTCAGACGTACATCGAAGTTCTTCAAAAGCTCAGGGACTTTTTACTGTGCAAGACGCAGTAACTAAAGTGAGACAGCGTAACTTGACAGACGTATAACTGCCTATATTGGCATCATTAACAGATTCCTGCACCAAGTAAGCCCAGTGCTGTACCAGTTACTTTTATTTTGTAACTAGTTACAGTTACCGTTACACTAGAATAAATGTAATAACTAGTTACCAGTAAAAGTTACAAGACAAAAAGTAACCAGAGTTACTTTCATAAATTTGTAACTAGTTACAAAGTTACATTCTTTGGTTTCAGTTACCGCTATTGAAACTAGGAACGAAGTTGGCACTGAACAATGATTAATTACATGTACTATTATATACTGATCAAATCAATAAAGTAAAGCCATGAAAAGTAAACATGTTTTTGAAGCATGGACATGTTTTTGAAGCAAATTTTAGTCCTTTCGGGAGAACAAATTATACAAGTTGGCTTGCCAAATACGGCCATGGATTAGCGATACCAACTGGGAACACATCTAGCTTTCTGTATTATTTATACTATATCATCAAGTTCCTGCAGGCTGTAGGGTCAGTGCATCGATATGGATGCATATATGGACCAGGATGCATTGCAGAAACATCGAACGGAGATAAGAGGCTTGGGTCTAGGTACAACTATGTACAAATATGCGACGTCCTGCTTTAATATGTAAAACGAATAAAAGTCTAAACTAATAAAATTATAAACGAGCAAAAAGTAATGACGCCGTCAGCGGAAAATGTAACTAGTTATTGTTACTTTTTATTTTAAAAATTTGTAACTAGTTACAGTTACATTCTCAAAAAAAGTATCTAGTCACCGTTACAGTTACTCAAAAAAGTAACGATTACTTGTAACGAAGTTATACTCAAAGCACTGAGTAAACCTTACAAGTCGTGAAAGCGTAACTTGATAGACGTATAACTGCCTATATACTGACATCATTGCCTTAACAGATTCCACCAAGAAAACCTTGCATGCATTCCAAGTTCAAATCAGCATAGCCATAGCAGCCCAATTCTGTTTGGAGGGCAACGCATTTATGCTCGGAAAATTAAGAGTCCAATATCGATTTTTAGGTCGTATTCAATGCAAGAGTTATACAAAATAATAATACTGATCTGTAACTAAGAGATATAGAGCACTTTTGATCTGAACACTGATCGTCCGAGTCATGCTTTGGCCCCATTTAGGTATCCGTTTAAGAGAGGTGTCTGCTTAACTAGGGGTTACAACTATAGTGTTTTAGTAAAGATGTGGCTTTTTGCTCAGTGGTTAGAACACCGATGCGTTGATTCGGAGACATCGGATTCGATTCGCGGTTGGGGCAGTCAGATTTGACTAAAGAAATGGCCTGGATCGCAGATTGGTATCCGCTTAACTCTTTCCTGTTCGGCTGAAAAACATCCAAAATTGAACCACCTCTTTGTTCTATTGATATTTGGAAATATAGCTGTTGCGAAAGCTATACATTTTCTGAAAGCCCAATAAACCGGCTTTTACCAATGCTTTCAAATTTCGCGAACAAGACACATTATGTTAATATAAATTAGCATTAATGATCACAAATCAGGTTGAAAAACTTCCATTTTTCTAGAAAAGACCATCTTGCACGCCCGCGTAGCATCATGAAAATTCAAAATGCCACCAATCGCAGAGCTGTTTATGAAATCAAATCAAACTTGACGTGTGAGTGGATCGTCATTATTACGCCTATTTAGTAATTTAATTAAAGTGAAGGACCTACAAAGTTGACTTAAAAATATATTGATAACAAAAATCTGTCACATAAATCATTTCTTATTATGCGATTATGTGTTCTCGATTATCAAGGCGATCATATATCCTTCTAATATTAAAATAACACACAGTAATCAGGCGGGATGTCACCGTTGTTAAAAACATTAAGGTTATAGTGTCTCCTTGAGTTAAGACGCTGCCGTTTGTTACCGTGCTCCACTCGATAACACGAATGATCTGTGCGTTTAAAAACGACATGACGTAAAGAGTAAACTGACTGTTCTGACCGTAAATTTTCAGTACACTCGGAACTATAAAATAATAATGATTTTCCTTTGCGTTTCCGCATAACAATATTATTTAAATTTATTTTTAGATATCAATGAGTGCGAAATAAGCAACGATTGCCATGAACATGTCTCCTGTAATAACACATTCATTATATAATCATTATATAATCAATTAAGTCAATTGAGATATAGTCTTGAAACTCGGCAAACTTCAAAGTGGTACCTCACCGTGCACAAATTAAACACAGAATTTAAACAGTTCATGTGCACTGATGCCATTAAAGCTGTATAAACTGTCTATAGGTTTATTAACATTTAAACAGCACGATTGAACCCAAATGTTCCTAACCATTTCTAGTTTGCAGACCATATAACGATTGTGATGGCTTTGCGTTTGTCAATCGTTCAAATTTGAATTGCTCCCACCCGCCATGCATTCTATAATTTTGTCAGTGTATTTTATACCTTCATGCTTTCACATGGGCTGCTTTATACGTCGCAAACGACTAATTAATTAATTCGAATTAATTCGTAATAACGAATTAATTCATTACAGGTACGCCATAGAAATTTCCCTCTAGAGCTCTGGTGGTCCCTCTGGAGTCTCGAGACTTCCAAATTCCTAGAAGAGCAAGCTCCAGACACGCCAGCGTATGCAAATATTTACAAAGTAGTCTTCTACCTCCGTATCAAATTTCTGGGTCCGCCATTGCGTTGGAAAAGCAAATGAATCCTATACTGTAACTTACAAATTATCATGGCCTTAGTAACTATACAAAGGCCAGGGCCTCCCCGGCCCCTTTTTTCGCGTGATTTGGCCATCCTCGCATTAAAAACGAGCCGCGCTTAATTCCTGTCGGACGAAAGAGAATTGGATTCGGAATTTTTTGATTTGTTTGTTTACGACTATTTATGCAGACGATAACGCATATACAAAGAAAACACTGCTATCAATATGTGTCCTCCGAAATAATAAATATAAAATAATTATTAAAGTAAAATAAAAACATATTTAAAATACTTAAAATTTAACTCAATAGTCGTACTAATACAATTGGGAAAAAAACATTAAATTTAGCAACGCTTGTTGTGATTTTATTTTGGGCTCAGCCACCCATTTAAAATTTGGAAGAGGGATGAAGCCCCCCAGCCCACAGTTCCTCTGCCTCCTACACACTATTTTGTCAGTACACCAACCTTTTAGAGTGTTTCGGATTTGTATTTCAAATTCCAGTTTTACTTTTGAAAGACTACATAGCAGAGTAATGAGACTAGGATACCAGATGCCATCTCAATCAACGCTTCAATCACCAACTAATTCATCAACAGATCTTCTGTGATCAACAATAACAACTGGAATTTAACTAAAATGGACCAATTCACTTACCAATTAACTATCAAGGTGGTCTGTGTTTTGAATCAAATGTACTTAGGTTCATCATCATATTCGACGTGTTCCATATCTTGGTTTAATCACTGTTGAAATCAAAGATCCCAGGTGTTCCTTTCCTGTAATGATAAAATAAAATTTTAAGTAATTTTGATGACACACCCGTTGACACAATGTCACTCTTGGGTGCCGACAAACTAAATAACTTCTGTTGAGGTTTGAACAAAACAATACATTATTGAGAATTTTACTTTTATTAGAGATTTGGTAAAATACGAAGGCTACGCCGACAACTAAATAAATTACATTATTTAATAATTCATTTATTGCATTTCCTGTGATAAATGCCCTAAAATCTACATCGGTGAAATTGGGCGAAGGCTTTCAGAATGCTTTCAGGCTGGGCGACCGGCGAAGGCTTTCATTTATTGCATTTATTGCGATAAATACCCTAAAATCTACATCGGTGAAACTGGGCGAAGGCTTTCAGACAGGTTTGCTGAACATCTTCGTCCCGTGAGGAACAATGATGTTGATAAACCTGTAGCCCGCCATTTCAACAGGTGGTAACGATAACCGCAAACGGTAAGAGAAGCGTCTTATTTTTAAACTTGGCACCACACATCCAACTCATAGCCTTAACGAACGTTTTTTTTTAATTTAATTTCCTACTATTTTTTTGTTATTTTGTTTACGAGGCACTTTTTTATTATTAGTTCATAAACTTTCATTGCTTTTCAAATTTTTGTTTCTTACCGCTTAATATCGCATAAGGGATCCAGGGCATTATTTATGGTCGGGGTGGGGGCGGAAGAGAAATAGATTTGGTGATGAACTAACCAAACCAAATTAAGATCAGAAATTTAACCGTCCTAGCCATCTACGAGTAAAGAAACTCTTTTATCGAACCCAAGAATAAAAAAGTTAGATAAAGGCTCCCAATTCCCGACATATCGTCGATACAAGTTTTAATAACAAATCCAAATATAGATATAAAGACAGATCCTAATGTAACTTTCAGATTATTATCTCCCTATACAGAGCAGGAATCCAAGAAAAACAAGGAGAGGAATACAATAACAAAACCTGATGTGCAATGATGACTATAAGGAGAACGATGATGAGATTCCAATTTTAAATGATGAACTCTTAATTATTTTATGTAAATAATAGTCATGAAAATATTACAACCCAACCCTAAAGAGAAGTGTTTTTTTTTTACCAAACCTTATTTAGGTCTTAGAATTTTCAGTTAGCATGCATTAAAATGTTGCTCGTGTTTGACAAACTCTCTCGGATGACCGTTAAGCGGTGGAACTTGATATTCAGCGATCCACCGTATGCAATTAAAACGACGTCGAACTTAATTGATTCATACGTCTAACTTTTCATAGATATATTGAGAAATATTGCATGTAGTGATTTAATATATGACTCGACACATTCGTTTGAAACGGGCCTAGCAATACTAACCACTAGGAAAACGAAGTGTATATTCTAATGTCTTGAAGACACTTAGTTTGTTGCAATTCTTAATTGAGTATAGCTCGTTCGATAATTACTCTCATAATTCGTAACTGAAGCTCATTACTTTTTATTTTATTATGTTTTGCCACTCAAGTATCAAGTATGCAAGGCTAAAACTAATTAAAGTGCCCCTAACCTCAAAATGTTTTATTGTCTTATTTGGAAGAACTTTTAAAATGACAAAGTACAATAACTTCTTTTGAAGATTTTTTTGAAGAAGCGGGGGGGGGGTCGACAAGCTATCGTGCGAGTTTTCACAGACTGTATTACAGGTGTATATTCAGGCTGTACACAGGCTATCCCAAAGGCAAAAGGGCTGGATTGCCTCGAGATACAAATACTCCCTAAAATGCGTTTTAATACTATTAGTACCACACGCCAAAACAATTGAAGCGCTGTTGTGACGTACGACCTTATAATAGCAAAGCCGCATGTGCTGAAACAGTGTATTCTTTGACTTAATGAGTGGGGTTTAATTCGTTTGAACGGCCTTGACTTTTATTTAGTTATTCATGCGCGTTTAATTAAACATTTCAAGCTTTTCTATGTTTATTCTTTCAAAACTGTTTACGTCGACGCGTGGAAATTAGGTCATGAAATATGGCATCGCAACAGCGGAAACACAAAAGATGTGTTAATGTGATAATAAACGTTTTTTAATTAGAAAAGCAAGGTGCAATAAAACTCAGTCACTCAGACCTCGCGCGCTCGAGCCTACAATCAAAATATTGACATTCCTTCGTACTGGGGGTTGCGGCGAAGGGTCAAGCTTCCCGTTTAGTGTCCAACGTTTCTTCAGAAGATGACGCAAGAGAAAAGTGCAAAAGCTCTGGATTTAAAACGACGGATGAGAGTGAGTATATTGTACAGTTGTTTGCGGTATTTTTGCGGCGGCACGCGTTATACAATGTATAATTTATGTAAAGGGTTAGGGACCTTCAGGCTTATCAAGGGAAGGCCACGTTCGCTCCCTTATCGACGGTTAGCATGATGATATTAGCAAGGGATTGACAATTATTGTGGTCAGTGAAGGCCAAAGAAGGCCGTTAGTTCAAGTGTTCAACTATACAGACTGATTACAGCACGCTGTTTACCTACGGTGATTTGCGTTAATGTTTGCAATGAGACCAGCTGTGATCCATCCTCAAATTACACAAATGTTTTCTCTCGACAATCTTAACAATCTTAAAGACAAAGGTTTTCTAGTTCCGAAAGACTAAAACAGGAAATACCGAAATTCCTTGACACTTGTAACTGTATTCCTATAGTCATTCTGGGCGCATTTTCAATCTTTGGGTATGGGTGGTTCGGAAATTCTTAAAGTAAACTTGAATCAATCCTCGAAATGCCAGTGTCTCATTCCTGGCTACGATTCTCGCTTTGATACAGTCGCGAAAGAATATTAGCTGGCCAGCTGGGATGCAAACAGAGTATTAGGCAAATAATTTTGAATCAGAGTTACCAGTTCCGCTTTTCTCTCTGAACATCCATATCGCAAGCTTCTCGGTCACACAGATTGACATATAGTCTCCCGTTTTCTGTTTATATTGCATTCTGTGATTGGATTCTTCACGACTACCAACGTGGCAGGTATAATCATGAATTAGTCTGTGCCCAGTGATTCAAACTAGGACCAAAGGATTTCAACAATGCCAAGTTCGCATCAGCGACGAATTTAGACATTGTATAACTATATATCTTAGACTAAGTAACTTTAGTAAGTTCTAAAGCGAGAAAAATATTGTTTTCTTTGAAGATTAAAAATGCTTCAAGACTTAGCAATTAATCTTCGATATACTCATATAAATCTTATGAATTTTAGTATATCTGTAAACACTTGTAGTCGGCACCCTTAAAATCACACTACAGAGCAGAGAACCTCTCGGTGTTTACTACATTCACCTCTGAATATACCACTGCGATACAGCTAGTGTTTCAGGAAATCAGTCCGGAACTTCTTGTGGTTGCCATTAAGTTGCCAATTGAAAGAACGCGCGACGAGTCTGCACGCGTGAGGCAGCAGGCTAGACGAGTAATCGATTAGAACCTTGTGATTTCCGATAAAACCGACTCTAACCGTGGGGTCAAACCTTCCAAGTGTCCACGGATCGATGTATTGTGTACAGATGTAAAAATATTTCGCCAAAACATCATCATCATCATCATCAGTGTTTAGCCTGGAAATTTTCCTCCATGGGTCGTTTCGCGATTCGGTTAACCAAACCGTCGAGAAGTTCACCAAATTTATCTCAATCCTGAATGTCTTTCACCCGGCTGTGACGAATCTAGACTCTAGTCCTCCTAACAGGTTACCACAGAATTTGAACACCTTACGATATTTCCCATTTCATCAACATTCAACTGACGTGCCTGTGTACTTCAGAAACTGTTTTCTAATAAAGTTATTGCGAGGGGGATTGTCTTTGTGATTTCTTAGAGCTAGGTATTTGAAGTCTTCAGAGGTCCCCAGACAGCGGGAATCGAACCTGCAACCTTCTGGTTAGAAGTTCCTTACGCCATTGAGTATATTTTAAATGCTGGGTCTCACGGTGTGATAATGTGGGTACAAAATGATCTGTGCGAAATTATCACAAAGAAATTATCTGTGTGATACAAACATGGTGATGCTGGTAGATCAATATATTTAAAAATGAAATTTACTCACTTATTTTAAAAGATTACAAAATATAAGAAAGTATAGAAAAAAATACTAATTAAATTAAAATTAAAATTATAGGAATGGTAAAAGAAAACACTAGGGTAACATGAGAAAGAAGAAAAACACATTTTGGAAATACTAAAGTATTCTAATTATAAATAAATATTCAAGTAATGGTTAAAAATTGTTCTAGATCCCATTAAGGATAAAAGGGAAGATCTGATAAGAGAAAAAGAAAGTTTGGTTCTGACCTATGATATAACAATTGAGTAGGGCTTGTCTTGTTTATCGGCAATTTTCATTGCAAGGATTTTGTGGAATCTTATACATTCCTTGCCCATTGCTCCATTATAGTTCCAATTTGCTCCATTAGTTCCAATTTGCTCCATTAGTTCCATTGGATTTTTAATATTATCATCTATATTTATACATTGGCTAGGAAATTTAGATAAAATTCGAAAAATGAAATTTGGATAAAAAGTCGCTGGCCAAATCTCGCTATATGCGTGTACACTGCCCGCTCTCTCTCAAGTGTATACGAGTATGATTTATTTTGAGTCGATCACGCAGGATAAAGTTGCCCTATTTATCCAAGCCAGAGGATCACGTTTTAAGCGTTCGACTATTCAGTTTATCACTCTTAGGTGAACGGAAAACTCAACTGATAGGGATTCCGAGGGCCTACGATTTAAGGTCGTTTTCCGGGAAAGTCTTACCATTTGCTAGTATTGTTGCAAAGACAGCACTTTCTCCTTAATTATTTTAAGACCCTGAATGGTGGTCCGATCAAGGATTGAACCCAGGTCTCCAGCTTGTGTGTGGTACTGTATACCACTAGACCACAACAGCTGCACGGACTTTTAAAACAAAGGAAATTTCTCGCACGACCCATAGTGGAACCGGTTGATACCATTATTTATTTTCAAATATTTCTACACCAGAATTATACCGAATTGTGTCACCCCAAAATTATTATCACAAGATAAGTATATGTAACCAACCTAAGTCTGTGTTGTCATTCTTTAAAAATAACGACATGATAAAGTTATCTTTATCAAGCTGAGGCGAGAAATAAACAAGTATTGAAACAATTACATGTATCTTGATCAATAAATATTGCTAGCCTACTGCGATGGCATTATGCACGCGCTGTGTGAAAATGTTATACCACGCGAATTATTGACAACAAAAATTAAGTAGTTTACGCCACGTCAAATTGTTTCAAACAAGTCTACTACACCAAGATATTTGGCGTAACATCCGTCGATTCTACTGTGGCCAACGACCAGCAAAAACAGAACTCGTGACGTCAATATTGACAGTTCTTCGCTGGCGACGTGATATAGCTTTGGGGTTCGTCGGGAAGACATATGATCCATATTTTATCACCTGGCCTGCCCGGACGCCTCGTGAAGAGTGAACGAGAGTGATATTCAACGTAACATTACATTATCGTGTGGAATATGAAATTTGTCCAATCCGTATGTTCCAGTTTTGGCTGTTAGCCTGTTCCTGTTAAAATTCCAGGATTATTTGGCAGACGAGGTAAGATAACAAACACATTTACAGATGTTCGTTTGATAACCGCATGACATATCATTAAGAATATTCGTCCACCTTTCATTCATGCTAAAATAAACACGTCACCGTGTTAACTTTTCACATAGTTACTAAACAACCAAAAACCAAACCGAACGATCATCATCTCGCATACACATTTCAGACCTTTCGCATGAATGGAGCATTTCGTAACTGCTGAATGTGCCCATATGGAATACAGATTTCAAGATTTCAAGTTCCGCTTGCCAATAACGTCAACCATATGCGCAAATGTAGCAATGCAAGCTGATTGTGACGTTAACAGCAATGCGAGCTGATTATGACGTTTCATTTTTAACCATTTCTATCCTGCTAGTTGCTTCTTTTAGGTTTCAAAATGTACTTTCATAGTTCTGTTTCAGTTCTGTTTCGAAAGGATTTTTGATGGTTTCTGTGGCGCTGTTTAAAATCCGATATAGATTTTCTTTTCGCTTTATCAGTGGCAGATAAGTTGGACCCCGTAATGGAGAGATAAGCTCTGTGCGGCTTCCCTGCAGCTACTCAATGTGGCAAAGCTTATAAATAAAATAAATATTTCTATTTGGTATAAACTACGTTGGTTGTTAGGCAGTTTCCCGGAAGCGAGCAATCCTTTCTTGTTTTTGCAATCGCAATTTTTCTCTCTCTCGGTGTTCGATTTCATCGTGTGTATACGAAAGAATGCGCAGATTGTGTTGATGGCCAATTTCATATATTCCCCAAGCAGCTATAGCTGACTTTCATGGTGTTTCTGTTGAAAATCTTAGTGTAGTTTGTTGGATGTCGAAAAGTTTTGGTCAATAAGCGAAAGGGATAATCCGCGGCCTACTTTTGTGTTGACGTTTTTGCTGAACGGAGGATTGCCACCAGATTATCTTTCTCCGTCACCGAGTTTGCCTTGGCTTGATTTCTCGTTGGTGTAGCGTTGGAAGGCATTTAAGATTTGGTTGGAATGCGCAGCGATTAAGAGCTTCTGCGTAGGCTGGCAGTAAATACGGACCTAAAATGAACAGGTTTTGTGATTGGCTATATGGAACAAAAGTGGTTAGGGCTAGGACATTGGTTTCTTTGTGGTTGATTCTATTGTTTTATTGTTTTAATCAACCAATCACAAAACTTGATAGTATAGGTAGGTGGCGACCCTAGGCTGGTACAACTATTTGGAAAGATTGGTGCCTCACTGAACACTTGTTCAATCAGCTACGAGTGTTTCACGCGCGATGCGTGCGGTCAATATGCAGTAAGCTGCATTCCAAAGTGAATGTTGAACTTGACGATTTGCCGTTTGTTGTTCATCGTTCGTCGCCATACATATGTAAACAATGTCTGACCGTGATCAAGAAACGCAAGAGCGTAAAGGAAAAGTTATTAGAAACTGATGAACGTCTAAAATCTCACATCTAACAAGTGCTAGTGGCACGTGCGCCGAAAAGTGATTGGCGCGGTTTCTGCTTTATGTTGTTACTTGTTTAGCCAAATCAATAATATTGCTAATTCGACCTTGTCCTCAGGGTCTTGTATGTTTTGAAATTAAGCCACAAGAAGGCAACGTTGTTTCCTCAGTTTTCAAATGCCTACAATTGCGTAATCTCCGCGTGACAGTCACTCTCCCCAAACCCCCATTTTTATATTGCGTAATCTCGGCGTGACAATTATGATGTATTCTTTTTTAACTATTCATGGTATCATCATCAGGTATCATCATCATCTAGATATCAAGCTGCATCCCGTATAGCCTCGGGTATCATCTTCATCATCTTTGTACTAACTTTGTTCTGTTTCATCGCACGGGCCTTGCTGATTATTTTATTATACTTTAAATCATTAAGTCTATTAAATTCCTTATTCGATTTCACAACAAGGAAGTGAAAGTCAAAACAACGGCACAACGCCAATGCCAAAGCTTGAGTAACAAATGTTGACTGTACATTGTGTTAGCGACCAATGCGATAAACAGTCCTCCGGCTCTGGTGGCAAAGTTCACGGGGTCTACACAACACTGATCATGGTTACCTTTGTGTCTCTACCGCAGCCATCTATGGTCGTCATATGGGCGTCATAAGTTCCGTAACGTCCAAATATACGTCATATTAAAGTGTATTGAAGGTGCGCGGTCTTAGAACCGTGAGAACTTTCAATTATCTTCGTTAGCGCCAGAATATTATGGATCCATGCAGAGGAATTGCTTACACGGTATGCAGGGAGGGATCTCATTTTGATAAAAGAATAGTAATAGCCATGATTAAGAAAACAAATCAATAAATTCGGATTTTTATTACACTGAGAGATGACACAGGCGAAATTTATAGAATTGCGTTTTGCGTCGCACTTTGCTGGACGCCATTTTGTTTTTGAACAGATTGGCGTTGAACGCGATTACACGTATAAAAAGTATAAAAAGTATAAAAAGGTTTCAGAACCACATCAAGAATTTGAGTCCTACAGACTTACTGAGCTGACATTTGCTGATCAAGCTTTGACAACTGTGCGAATCGTTCAACGGCATACAAGTTGTGTAGCCATTGTGTATAGGCATTGTATATAGGCATTGTATATAGGCATTGTATATAGGCATTGTATATAGCCATTGTATATAGCCATTGTATATAGGCATTGTATATAGGCATTGTATATAGGCATTGTTATAGGCATTGTTATAGGCATTGTATATAGGCATTGTATATAGGCATTGTATATAGGCATTGTATATAGGCATTGTATATAGGCATTGTTATAGGCATTACATATAGGCATATATCCAATGTAAATAAGACCCAAACCTTATACGTCGCATGATTTAATTAAGACCGGAATTTCAATTTGAAATCACTGGTAAATTTAACGGCTGTGCAACGTCTAAAACGAATCAAATTGGTCTGGAGATTTAAATCTTTCTTAAGACATTGTTTCCGACAGACGAATGATCAGACGAATATAATGTCTAACATGACTTATTATTACTTTATATTATTGCTTATCATTAATTAAATATTCGTCTGAATTATAAATGCGAGGCGTTTGTTCTAAGTGATAAACCAAGTCACGTGAAGGGACACCCACACACCCTCAATCACGCAGTTTCGGTAGCGTTCATTGTTTCTCTGCATGGGGTTGGTACCGAAGAGAAATGGGTTGGGTAAGGCATTCTATATCCTACAGTTATCATTCATTCTTTCATCAGGCAGTATAGATACATGTACGCCTAAGCGGACCTATTTTTATGGTAATTTCCTAAATATCACACATCTGCGACGTTGTGAGTTGATTGATTGATTGATTTTAGGTAATTCCTCAGTAATTCTTTCTGAAATGAAAATTTGCTGAAACTTCCCAGTCTTAAAGTTATTGACATACTGTACTTATATTAAAACCAAAAAAAAAGTTGGGGTCACCGACCTTGTTTAGAAGATATACAGCATATCGCAGATCAGCTCTTACTCAGTATGGTGACGTTATTTTGACCAATTTACGAGTTGAGAAAAAACCGCATTGCACAACCTTTTCTTGAACCTTTTGACAAAGATATTTTTTTATTTTTCGCAACTAGTAATTTTATACAAGAACACATGGTAATTATTTTCTTCTACCACTTTTACGTGTTATAAGAGAAACTTAGAGAGAGAAATCATTTCTACAACTTACAATATTATAATGACGAATGTTTCTTCAAATAACATGTTAAAGAATATGGGAAACGACCTTTCTTTATCATAATAAACCCTGTTAGCCGTTTCTTTCCCCCTAAAATACCAAGGAAACAAGCTGGCCCGGCTGGCTTTAGTTTCTGAATCTTTGCAAATTCAAATGAACAAAACATCAGAAGAAACAAATTATATTTCTTTACTAGTCACTCATCAAACACTTCCATTCGCAAACTTATTCGCGCTGTTTCAGCAGCATAACCCGGCCTTCCACGCTTCGGAGGCGAAGCGCTCGTAGCAGCTTCTATGTACCGAAAAGATTACTTAGTAAATGAGCAATTTTACGAAAAATATCACAATAATTGATCACTCATGTATATTTACTTCTTAGAAAACTTGAAAATGGATAATTTATAAGAAGGATTGATCAAATATCGACGGATTCGTTTGTGAACTGAAATAGGCGTCCCATAAAATGGACGCCATGAAGAAAACGAGTGCGCAAAGCACTAACCTGACACTCACTCTTTAAGCAAAGTGAAAAGGTGGGTGAACTGCCAAGATTTTAGGAACGAAATACCAAGGCCTCCACTCCGCTCGAGATAAAAACAATTCTATACTAATGGACCACCTACAGATTTTACAACATAACGCCGACGATACCACCGTTGTGGTACTTCAACCTTAAAAGGAACTCTCAGATTCACAGCTACAAAACACGCCAGCTTTATGATGACCTCTACCTCCCACGCCCACGTACGAACTGGGGAAAACAACAATTCACCTACCACTCAGTGTCAGACTCGAACTCATTGACTACCGAACTAAAACAGTCCTCCAATTTACAATACTTTTACAAAAAAAGTTATCTAAATATTTCTATTTCAACTCAACATTTGTTCTATATTACTGTATTATAATTCTATTTTAATTTTACTATATATATAAATTTTTTTTTTTATATTTATTACACTTTCACCTAATTAATACAAGAAGGTGCGGGACAGTACAACAGAGCTAGGCTCCAAATTAAGTACGCCCTTTAAATGATAAATTAAAATGAACATAAATTACAATAGATACAATAACTGCAGTACATAGAGTGTATACATAAAATATATTAGGTACAGAAGGAAGTTTAAATATGTACATAATTATATAAAAGCAATATAGTAAGATACAATAGTATTAGTAACAGCAAGGGCTTGGTAGATTATTCCATAGTTTAGGTAAACGGTTAGAAGAGAACACGTTTACGTGACATTTTAAGCAAGTAGATTTCCAAGTGCAATAGTTATCTACGTCGTAATTATTATTTAGAGCATTAGTATAGTGATTATAAAGTTGACTTTTAAAATGTTTAAAGGGACACTCCGGCCCAAATACAAATGTAGTTCATATGAAAGATCTTACTGACTTTAGATTATTTCCAAAGTTTCAGCATTCCTATCAATTTAGTTAAGAAGATGTGGCTAGTTGAAGTTGGAGAGTTTGTCCAATTTCGACGCCATTTTGTTTCTCAAATATGACGTCACTGAGTGACGTGATCTCGTATTATGCCTAAGAAGCTCCTCTACTTTCCTGCATGATGAAATAAATAGTTTATTTCGACTAATTTTCGTCCAAAGACCATTCACAATAACTATCACTATGTGATCGCCATCAAAACAACTCCACTGACGACAAAGAATCACTCAATGACGTCATATTTTCAAAACCAATATGGCGTCAAAATCCACAAATTTTCAACTTCAACTAGCAATATCTTCTCAACTAAATTGATAGGAATGCTGAAACTTTGGAAATAAACTAAAGTCAGTAAGATCTTTCATATGAACTGCATTTGTATTTGGGCCGGAGTGTCCCTTTAACTGAATTAGAATTTCGTATTAAGCTTAGATTATTCCACAGTTGAGGTAAACGGTTAAAGTAACTAGTTGTTACCATATAAATTTATATATAGATATATATATATTGCAGGACCTCCCTGAGGAACTTCGGTGAGTGGAGCTTCCTGAATCAATATTATTATTATTATTATTATTATTAAACGTCAGTATTTTGTCCCTAAAATTTCAGCAGTTCACTTGCACCTTTTCGCTTTGCTTCAAAAGCTCATTAACAATTCATGAAAGAACACAAAGGAAAATCATGACCATATCGTGTCTTCTTTATAGACAAATTTGTAGTTTCGACATATAACACGTTCTGCGTCAGGCCTAATTCTTATTTCATACATAACATAAGGCTTAATCACCCATAGTAAACTATGTAAATTATGTAAACAAGCTATATTTTGAACAATAAGCCATGTTATGTATGAAATAAGTTTTATGCCCGACTCAGGACGTGTCATGTTGATGCGCAGTCGACACTAGAGGTGAGCCGATCATCGGCAAAACATCGGCAGAGCCGATTATCGGTTAGTTTTTCTCACAATCGGCCATCGGCCGATTGTCTTTCACCATCGGCCGATTGTCTTTCGCCATCGGATCGGTTGTCTCGTGACTCTCGTCTTCGTATTTCTGCTCTCTCGTCCTCGCACTACTATTGTAGTGAACGTCTATCCGCATTGCGCGAACGCTGAAACCGATTATCACTGTTTTATTTTCTCTCGCGATTTATTATTAGCCGCGATGTTTGTTGCAAGAAACTTCTGTTACGGAAATTGACAGAAACCAAACTCATTGCAGTTTATCGGGGGGGACAGAACGATCCTTTGTTTCGATCTCCCAGTGGAATAACATGTTTTGCGAAGCCCTATTTGTTTTGAATTTGAAACTATTTTCCGGCAAAATTTGTGACATTTAAAACGACAAAACGGTAGCACTGAGCATCGGGTTAGCAAACATCGGTTTTGCCGATTAATCGGCCGATGGTGGGAAAATATCGGCTCTTAACAATCGGTATCGGCAATCGGCTTTTTTTTAACATCGGCTCACCTCTAGTCGACACTATACGATTTTGTGTGTGATAAATATTCGCCGGTCCTGATAAACTTTTCCTTCGATTTTCTCGGCGAAAATGGCTTCAGAAAATGGCTTCAGAAAATGGCTTCAGAATCACAGTTGGTAAACATGGTTATTAATAGATTTAAACCAGATAAAACACTGCTGCTCGTGTTAAACTATACTTTGAAAACAAAAATATATTTCTAAAACACTGCCTATGCGCAGCACTCTACTTTTTCCAGCGTTGTGTTTTAATATACTGATAAATGACGGCTTTTTCGCTTTTCGCAGTAAAGTTCGTAATGTGTAAAATTGTTTGAAATTAATCGGATTACCACCAAGTACAGTATATTAATGCCAAATCACACTTGTGTTTGGCGAAATATTCATAATACCCCACGACTGGTGTTGCGTATATCGTCAAAGACGCGTGCGATTTGACACTTGTATTTCCTACATGCTAAATGAAAGGCAAAAGAATGATTTATGAGATTCAAAATTAATGAATATTTTGACTGAAGACATGTCTCAACTTGACTGGATGTCATCTATGTCATTATGGTCTTATATTCGAGACCATATATGTAACCCGGACATCTTAAAAAGGATTATATACTTTTCTTCCTGATATTAAAACAATACAACAATAATACGTATAATTAATTCACTTCCCTCCTCCCACGAATTCTAAAGAACTAAGCAACGAAGCTGAATTATAGCAGCATTGGTAATACATGGGTGAAATTTTCGCCATGCAATCCGGCCACACCCTGCAGTTTTAAGGGTTCATTGTAAGCACTGGCTAAAAACCTCCATATCGATATAATCACCCCTTGACCTTTTCTCTCTATAAACACCTTAAATAAATATAACTCATGGACATGTTAATACATGCTTTCGTGTCATAAACAAAGTCAAATGCGGCTGAGTTAGGCCCAGTTTAACCAGCTGTTGTGGTCTAGTGGTAACTACAGATGTCTATATGAACTGGGAGACCAGGGTTCAAATCCTGGGTAGGAACTGCACCACTCAAGGTCTTAAAATAATCGGTGCTACTTCGTGTACCACACACAGAATATTATATCATTGAAATATTTAGTTTAAAAGTAGGGTTATAGTATTCATTTATTTCAGGGTTAGGACTAGTTTTTATTTGGGTTATGGTTAGGATATATGTTCTTGTAAAGCTTCTGAATCCTGAGAAAATAACCTTGATGTGTCTCTGACGTAGTCTGGTCCATTGTGTGGTACACGAAGGATATGCCAAAGTAATTGAGAAAATGCTTGCTTTGCAACAACACCAGCAAATGGTACGACTCTCGGGTCTTCTCGGAAAACGACCTTAAATCGTAGGCCCTCGGAATCCCAATCAGTTGTGTTTTCCGTTCACCTAAGAGTGTTAAACTGAATAGTCCAACGCTTATAAAAGCATGAGCCTCTGGCTCGGATAAATAGGGTAACCTTATTCCTGCGTGATGATCGACTCAAAATAAATCGTCATCATCATCATCAGTTCAGACGCCGTGCATCCCATGAGCCGAATTTAATGTAATTAGGCGCCGTACATACGGAAACGTTTTACTGCGTTTTTGTATTGTTTACGTTTCTCAAGGGAATCGAGAACAACCAGCTCATTACTTGAAACAACACAAAAATGCAGGAAAATGTTTCCGTGTGTACGGGGCCTTAGCAAAACCCCTTGTTCAAGTTTACATTAGGTTCGTACATCAAGTTTACATTTATGATGCCATTATATTTATATGTATTATTACATCGGCGTCTGAATTGGGCCTAAAGCCTAGTTTTCACTCACTTCAGGGTAGGTTAACCCATGAAGTTTTATGAATCATCTACCATTAATGTATATAATCAACTTTTTAGAACATGTAAGCGCATCGAGATTTAAGACGCGAATATAAGAAATGTTTTTAATATTTTTTTATTATTTGTGTGTATAATGAAATACGATAAAAGTGAGTCTTAATATTTGCGTAATCAGGTGAGAATCGCACCTGCAGGTTTTGTAGACTTAAGTTAGTTTTCACTATAGCGACATAAGCATAAGCATAGGCCTAACGACATACGCAGTTCGCACTAAAACTATAAACTACTATATAAATTACAAGCATTTCTAAAAACATTAGATTAGGAAATATATACATAGGACAATTTATGTCGCAAATAAAACTAACAATCATAAGCTAATTTAAAAAGGTAGGTCTTAGGAACAGATTTAAATTCAGTGGTGGATTTACATGACTTAATGTAGTCAGGTATTGGGTTCCAAAGATCTGGGGCAGCATAAGAGAAAGCACGTCGGCCATATGTGACAGTGTTAATCTTATAGGTATAAAAACAAAGCGCAAATAGCAGCAGATCTACTGTACCTATACTTAGAGTAAAATTCCACAAGCATTATGGCTTGCATCTATAAGTTTAAGCAATCTCCAAGGGGTGCTGGGCGTTAGAGGATGGGTAAATTTAGGGTTAGGATTTCAGTAAGGATTAAACTCCCATGACCTGCAATAGATCTGCATGCTATTAAAGAGCTTAAGAAAATCACGTCCTGTAGAACCATGGACGTCATATTATTATTTCAATAGAATTTGCAAAACAAAGAAAATGAATAATTTATAGTCCCAACGTAAACTTGACGTCGTCTTTGTTCTACACAGACGTCACTGAGGGTGTTTTCACGTTCTTAAGCCTGGTAAATCACACGAGGCAAAGAAAACAAAGCATATAACCTTTACTCTGGGACGTATACGAAGACAAACCAACGAGAATTTTTCTTTTTTCCTCTTTTGTTTTGCTCTTGCCTTATGCTACTTATACTTGGCTTATTCTTCTTATGATTATGTCCATCTTTATATCGCAGGCTTGACTTCATTCCTTTGTTTTGCCTTTTCTCTTGTCCTTATGCTTATGATTATGCTCTCGTGTGAACCAGAACGTCAGCATCAGTAAGGCCAGTTAGTAAAGTTAAACGTTGACTCGGCACTGATTAGATAGTTTATCAGAAACTTTGAAGCTTGTATACTGATACAGAACTAGAAACAAATGTATATTATACTTAATTTCTACATTCACTGTTTGTGGCTTGATTCAGTGAGAAAATTCAAACTTGCGATCTAACACCGTAACCCCTTCATTAGTCCTCCATTCGACCATTGGGATTTTGATTCCTTCATTGTCTTTGTTTTGTATGAAGAAATAGACAGACTTTGTCATACTCGAATCAAGGTTGTTTTGTCAGGATTTAGACAGTGGCGTATTAACGCTCATTAGGTAGGGTTAGGTGGGATAACTCCCCGACCCAATGGGGGCCCTGCCAAAAATGGAGTGGAAAATTATAATGAAAAATTATGGCTTAAGTTAACAGCGACAGGAACTAATTTACGGGGTCCCGATAATCGATTCTCTGGGATCACCCCCGGCGTCCTGCGAATCTGCGATTTATGGAGAAGAATTATTAATGTTCAGGGTGGGAGATTGACTTTCAGTTGATAAGAGCTGATTTACCGATTTACCAACGATAACTCGAGGAGGAAGGAATATATAGGTGTCTAGGTATTCACGATTGTTGAACATTGTACTGTATAGTGATAATATAGAAGTTATAGTTGAGCCTTCATGGGGCCCCAGACCCAAAGACATGTATAAGGGTCCCCATCTACCTCTGTTACACCACTAGATTCAGAAGCTTTACACGAACAAAAACCCTAACCATAACCATAACCCAAATAAAAACTTTAGTACTATTTAAATTAAAAAAAACCATTTCAAATGATGCACCATTCTGTGAGCGGTCCACGAAAGAGCCCAAAATGGAATATTTGAATGTTGGCCAATTTTTAAGACAGCTTAGGCGGCGTCCATGTTTTTACATGCTTTATCCTATACGTGTTTGTGTGGCTTAAGTTTACAAGGACACGACACTTGACCTATACATCGGAGCGTGTTGGCCAAAAACCCCCATGCATGCATGTTTACCAAGACATATCCAATTTGACGTTTCCAAGATTAACTTTCGGGGTTTAACCCTGC
This sequence comes from Chrysogorgia sp. JL179-B06, assembly GCA_035772405.1. Classification (NCBI taxonomy): domain Eukaryota; kingdom Metazoa; phylum Cnidaria; class Anthozoa; order Scleralcyonacea; family Chrysogorgiidae; genus Chrysogorgia; species Chrysogorgia sp. JL179-B06. The sequence continues at coordinate 1,101,087 of JAYKKM010000085.1, forward strand.
CCCCACAAATAGACTTGATGACCATGACTTTTGTCGACCATCGACATGAGTAGACAGAAGGATTAAGTGATCAAACGGCGTTCTTCGTCTGCTTTTTCAAGGCTTCCTGATCAGCTTTCGTTGGAGGCATTGGCGGAGGCGGCAGATATGACTAAACGCTTGGAAGAGGTGTTCCTGATTCTAATGACGATGAAGGCCGTCGTCGTATACACACAAGGGGACCAAGGTGATCGCAACTCATCGAATGGTGAGTAATGTTTACTTCAAAGACGCCATTTATCAGTATATCAGTATATTAGAAAGGTGGATATCAATAATACATACATACATACATACATACATACATACATATATATATTATATAATCATATACATATAGATATATACATATATATATATATATCAAATATTCTAAAAGGTTGGTGTACTGCCGAAATAGTGTGTACGAGGTCGAACATTTCGAGCGAAGGTCCTTGTCAGAGTGAAACGAGAATATATTAATAATACAATCATATAGTTCATGTAGAGATGACTCTAATGTCTTACCCATAGCTGTAGCCCCCTCCTGATTTCGCTAGTTGAAACGGCAGTCGGTACTGAAAAGACACATGAAGCTTGAAATGATCATCGTCAATTACATGGTCTGGAAACTCCGTCGAAAATCCTTGGGATCTATAGGTTGTTTTTTTTGAACACCTTTGTGCCTTGGCCTAATGAATACGTGTTGATCATCCAATAGCGGGGCACACAGATTCTGTTTTTAAACCCAAAAATGCGGACAAACAGACTGAAAGACTCTAAAGAATTCCCAAATGATCATTTCCTATTGTTTAATTGAACGTAAACGTTTACATAGCAAAGAACACATATGACGTATTATATTGTCGATGTTTGTTCATGCATTTACATTGAAATCTAGTCCTATAAACTTTGGAACTTAGACTTACTGTAAATGCGGATAAACATGGCAATATACGTCATTGTTCCAGGGCGTTTCAAAGGATTTTCCAGTGATGCGGGGGGGGGGGGGGGGGGGGGGGGGGGGGGTGGGGGGGGGGGGGTTAGCTAAAAGGGATCTTGATGGCCTTGAGTCATACATATGAAGATAAATATATCGCCTTATAGGCTTTCAGTATTCTCTTAAAGTGTCTAAAACCCTAAATATGATATTACAATATAGATTCTACATGAAGTGAATGCCAAAATGTTTTATGATTTGCGTTGATATTCTATACACGAAACCGCAGTGTTGACTGCGCATAAATATGACACGTTCCTGCAAGTCGATCCTTATTTCATACATAACATAAGGATTATTGTACAAAATATAGCTTATTTACATAATTGACATAGTTTACTGTGGGTGATTAAAGTGCCCATAACCTCAAAATGTTTTATTGTCTTGTTTGGAAGAACTTTTAAAATGATAAAGTAACTTCTTTTGAAGATTTTCGTTTCTTTGCTTTCTTTTTGAGATAAATCAGTTTGTTTGTTATGCAAATGTCTGGAATTTCGTCACACACATGCATAATGACTTATTGGAGAAATGTGTATATCTCTTTCATTCTCGAACGAAATCCTTTAAAATCAAGAAGTTTGGTGTTGTGGGAGAAACCCACACACGTGTTATTCACATTTAGTGTTTTTATTTCATGAACGCAAAGATATATAATATTCTCTGATAACTCATTATGCATGTGTGACGAAATTCCAGATATTTGCATATCAAACAAACTGATATATCTCAAAAAGAAAGCGAACAAACGAAAATCTTCAAAAGAAGTTACTTTATCATTTTGAAAGTTCTTCCAAATAAGACAATAAAACATTTTGAGGTTAGGGGCCTCAGCCGGGAATGAGCATGGCGTCGCCACACTTTCCGATCCTTCATCAAGCTTCCGAGCTCACCGGTCGTCTCCACCCCGGCATCTTTCTTCAGGACATCCACATAGTTCAGCTTTGGCCGCCCTCTTCCTCTTCTCCCATGAGTCGGTTCCCATAACATTGTGTGATGGGAAGGCAGTTCCGGTGTCTGTGGAAATGTCCGGCTAGCTGCATCCTACGTACTACTGCAATCTTGTCACCGACCTGTGGGAGCTTATACCATAAAGGACGACGTTAGTTACATGATCCCACCAGGATACGTTGAGCACTACCCGCAACATGCAGGTATAGCACCCATTTATTCACTTCTGTAACGTAGGTGTCAAAGTCCAGGATTCACAGCCATAGAGAAGGATGGACTCGACGGTGGCTATGAAGAATGAAATCTTCACATCGCGAGACATATCCGAACCCCAGATTGTCTTCATATCATTGAGCGCCCTCCATGCCTTCGCCTTTCTTACGTACTTTGATGTCCTTTTCAGTCGAATCCACCCACGATCCTAGGTACTTATGCTATGTATGAAGTATTGTTTAATAAACGAGCAGCAGTGTTTTATCAGATATAAAACACGAGGGCGTAGCCCGAGTGTTTTAGATCTGATAAAACACGTGCTGCGAGTTTATTAAACGGCTTCAAACACGACCCATTTGATAAGTTCATTGGCGTAGTAATTTTGAAAATCGATGTTGTCTAAGCGGAGAAAATCAAAGATAAAGTTTATGTAAATCAGGACGAATCTTTATCACATTTAAAGACACGATACGGTAGTGATTTTCTTTTGTCTTTTCCTCATGAATTATTAATGAGTGTTTGAAATAAGATTTAGGTTCGACTCAGAACAACGTGCCATATTTTTAGTGCATTTGAAACTACAATTTTGTGTATATAAAGATGCTAAAAGCTATAGTCATCATTTCGGATTCAATAATCTAATGTTAGAGAAATTTGACCTAATAATATATTGTTGTAAGAGCATTGAGACTATTGTATGATGCTCCTAATACGACTATTGTATGATGCTCCTAATACGTCTATTATTATTATTATTTGACTCTGACGTTACGGCGCTGCTTATCCTGTCTAATTTTTACTGTCAAAACATATAATGCAATGTAATACGCGCCTATCCTATATGTGTGGGATATATATATATATATATATATATATATATATATATATATATATATATATATATATATATATATATATATATATATATATATTATATATATATATATATATATATATATATATATATATATATATATATATATATATATATATATATATATATATATATATATATATATATATATATATATATATATATATATATATATATATATATATATATATATATATATATATATTATATATATATATATATATATATATATATATATATATATATATATATATATATATATATATATATATATATATATATATATATATATATATATATATATATATATATATATATATATATATATATATATATATATATATATATATATATATATATATATATATATATATATATATATATATATATATATATATATATATATATATATATATATATATATATATATATATATATATATATATATATATATATATATATATATATATATATATATATATATATATATATATATATATATATATATATATATATATATATATATATATATATATATATATATATATATATATATATATATATATATATATATATATATATATATATATATATATATATATATATATATATATATATATATACATATATATATATATATACATATATAATTATATAATCTTCGGCATGACTTTCTGACAGAAAGTAGCTCGTGATCGCCATATTGGAAAGACCTGCACCTTCGCAACCACTTTTTGACATCACGCTAAAATCGTCGTTGCATGCGTGCGCATATGTTACACTCCCCGATATATCCCAGATAAATCCGGGAGTGTGATATATCTAAATCACCGTAAATCGGTGACGTAAATTTCCGTTGCTTAAGAGGTGTTTGTGAAAGTGGTATAACAAACAAGAACGACAAAGGTGTTCGACTGATACACTGTACGTTTAACGCCATTTGAAATAAACAGTCGGGATAAACATATTGAGACGATTTGTAAAAAAGCCAGTGCGGACATTGGAGCGATGAAGCGTATGAAGACGTTTGTTCCGAGGGACACATTGGAAACTGTTTATAAAGCTCTGATCCAACCATATTTTGATTACTGTTGCCATCTCTGGGATAATCACGGTAAACTTCTTAAGGACAAATTACAAATTACAAAGATTCCAATCTCGTGTCGCTAGAGTACTAACAGGCACCACCTATGATGTGAGATCGACTGATGTGCTTGACACTCTTTCTTGGGCTACGCTTGATACGAGGCGATCCTATGCTAAATCAGTATCGGTCTCATAAGGTACTTAATGCTCATACCGCGCCTAGCCTTGGGAACACATTCGTGAGAAGAAGTATTAGTCAACATACTTATAAATTTTGCAATAATTTAAAGTGCCCCTAACCTCAACATTTTTTATTGTGTTGTTTGGAAGAACTTTTAAAATGATAAAGTAACTTCATTTGAAGATTTTCACTTCTTCGCTTTCTTTTTGAGATATATCAGTTTGTTTGATATGCAAATATCTGTAATTTCGTCACACATGTATAATGAGTTATCAGAGAATGTTATATATCTTTGCGATCATCAAATAAAAACACTAAAGTGTGAATAACACGTGTGTGCGTTTCTCCCACAGCACCAAAGTTCTTGATTTTAAGGGATTTCGTTCGAGAATGAAAGAGATATACAGATTTCTCCAATAAGTCATTATGCATGTGTGACGACATTCCAGACATTTGCATATCAAACAAACTGATATATCTCCAAAAGAAAGCGAAGAAACGAAAATCATCAATAGAAGTTACTTTATCATTTTAAAAGTTCTTCCAAACAAGACAATAAAACATTTTGAGGTTATAGGCACTTTAACAGATTTGACACTTCCAAAACCAAGAAGAGAATTTAAAAAAAAGACATTTAAATGGTGCTATGCGATGGGATGCAATGTAACACAACGCAACGCAATGTAATCTTGCGAAGTATTACAGGACCCCACTGAAAAACACTTCGGTGACGTGGTATCCTTAATAAATATTACTATGATATGTGCATACTAATTCATTTCAAAACTAATTTATGGAAATTAGTTTTGAAATGAATTAGTATGCACGTATCACAATAATATTATGGGTTTTATGCCTCAACCCGATCCATTATTTGAGAGAATGCAGGACTGCACCTCGCCCTGCGATTATTGCTCGATCATCGTTCGAGTAATTGATTGATTGATGTGATTTTTTCTGACAGAAAAACCAGACCACCGTGGCAAAACGTTCCTGTTCGGTTTCCTTGAAATGGACGACAATCCCGCAACATCGAACATTTATATTTCCTCCAGGATGCGAGGCAAAGTCGCCGTGTCATTCTTGGGAAAGAACATTACAACAACCGTAGTTCCTGGGGTTTCTACAAAAATCCACCTTCCAAGCGCCGTTCGAATGGCAGGCTTTCGAAAAGAGAAAAAGGGCATCTTGATAACCTCGAACGTATCCATCTCCGTGTACGCCACAAATGGAAGATCTGAGTCTAGGGACGTACACGTGGTGTTTCCCAGCACCACCCTCGGTACGGAACACGTGGCTGTTACCTTTACTCCTCGGGAGAAGTCCTTGATTGGAATCGTCGCTATGCACGACGACACTCTGGTTCAGATACGTTTCCGGTTGCATCCGCCGGGCAACGTTTCGTATGCGGGCAGGACGTATCGCGTCGGAGAGGTGCTGCGTGTCTTCTTAAACCGACTGGACACATTCCAGGTGCGACACGGACACGACTTGACGGGTACCGAGGTGATATCTTCGAAAGCGGTTGCGGTACTGAGCGGCAACATATGCGCGAGCGTACCTTTCGGTACAAAGACGTGTTCGCACCTTGCAGTACAAGTGCCGTCTGTGTCCAAGTGGGGGATGCGTTTTATCACCACACCTGTCCCGAAACGCACACGTCGAGATATATTTCGTATCGTCGCCGCCTACAACGAAACGCAGATCACTATCAAGGGAAACGCGGTTTTCTGGTTGTACGCCGGAGAATTTCATCAACTCGAGATTTCGAGTACGGCAAAGAAATATATCACCAGCACCAAGCCTACGATGGTTGTACAATTCAACAAGGGCCAAATGGGTTACGTTTTTTCCGAAGCGTTCTCGTTGTTGGTACCTCCCATAGAGCAGTATGGTTACGAATACGACCTTGTGATACCTGTTCAACGGAGTGACACCACGGCGGTTTTTAAAACGTTTATCAGTGTTGTGATAGAGACGGCTGGAACGCAAGATCTGTTGTTCAACACTTCGCTGCTGAAGTATGGAAAGTTCAAATGGCAGTCCATAAAGGGAACGCAGTACTCGACGACCACTTCCGGGTTCTCGAGGACTCCGTACTCCAAAGCGATGTCAATCCAGTGCAACGCAAGCACTCGAGTTCCGTTCGCCGTTTTCGCAGTTGGTCACACCGATGAAGACGGATATGGATACCTTGGAGGGATGACAATGGTGGACATCAACTGTAATCGTTTGTTCACAGCAGGTGTTGGTGGAAAGGAGTGCGGGGGGAGCGAGAGAGAGAAGTTGGCATATGTAGTCAGCAATTGTAACTCAAGCGATATTTATACCGTCCAGAGCAGCGTGTACTTGAAGGGAGCTCATTTTACCGACTCGATCACGCCGGGTCATTCTTGCGAGGCGGTAATCAATAGGACATGGTATGTTCGTTCTCCAAATGGTTCCGCCATTACATTCGCGACACAACTAATAAGATGGCAAAAGCCAGCGCTTAACGTTACATTTCCAGCGGATACACGATTGGATGATTTTAATGCTTCAGCTTTGGACCACCTCACGAAGCCCAACGTATCTTCTTTATGTCCGTGGGACAACATTAGCATGACATACGTAGATAAAGTTTCACGCATTGACGACAACACCACACTGATTAGGCGCCAGTGGACTGTAAGCGAGGATTGTGGTCGTACTGTTACTGGAAATCAAACTATCCTAAATGGTAAGTGTGCTCCCGGTCACATTGAGTAGCAGGGACAGAGCTTATCGCTCTATTGCGTATCGCTCTATCCTTATAGTTAACATCCAAGTTTGCTTCTAATTACACTTCATCTAACCTCGATTTAAACCTAATTCACTAACAATTAGACAGGTAGACAGACAGATAAAAAGACAAACAGATACAGACAGACAGACAAAAAGACAAACAGATGCAGACAGACAGACAAAAAGACAAACAGATACAGACAGACAGACAGACAAAAAGACAGACAGACAGACAGACAGACAGACAGACAGACAGACAGACAGACAGACACACACACACAAAAAGACACAAAGATAGACAGACATACAGACAGATAGAGACAGATACGCACACACACACGGACACGCTCTTCCACCACAAACTCCACGCATCATTAACTGAATGTTTACTGCGAATACCCAATTAATCAACAGTTGTTTTCATATATATCTTTCTAAAGTAAACCCATCTACAAAGAGGATGAATAAAGCAAAGAGGCAAGACCTTGGTTTTGTTTTAGGTCTCAGTATTGGCTTGGCATCATTGGGATTATTAGTGACTGTGATAACCATTGCAAGGTAGGTAAACTGATGTGTCGTTTACACCTGGGGGTAGGGGGTTTGGTAGAAGCCTAGATAACCTATCCATAAGTCGCATCCAACGCGGATAAATTTGCTAACAAAACTTAGGAGACATACGATTTATCCGCCTGATAGTGAGTTATCCAAGCTTTGAAGCCACAACAGCATTATTTTGAATTCTATTGAAAAATGACAAAACCCGAGGCTACATGCAGGTACATTGTGGTATTTATGCATCCGTCTATTGATGACACAAAAATAGTCTCATGGTTACTAAACCACAACATAAACCTCGTCAATATATAGTAAATTGTTTGCTACTCATGCTTTTAACGCAAACTTAGAAAAATGTTTCTGAGCCCCAGACGGGAATCGAACCCGCAACCTTCATGATCTCCGGTTAGACGCTCTAACCATTGAGCTACCAGAACTCAGATGGCAGAACAAAGGCCACGTTGTGTACTAACTGCAAGTCACGTTTAATATATTCTGGTAAAAATATTATTATACTTATTGGATTCCTCTGAGCCCAATATTACAAAATATTTAAGTCGAGAATTTAATATTGGGCGAGACCGAAGGTCGAGTCTAATATTGCAAGTCGAGACTTAAATATTTTGTAATATTGGGCGAAGATGAATCCAATAGGTGTTTTATTATATCGAACAAAATATCTTAACATAAACATGTTTCTTCGCACGTAAACAGTCAAAAGGTTGCTGGTTATCAAAAAGAATAATAAAAAGACTCGAAAAAACACATCACGTTCCGTGAGAAAGTACTTCAACCAATGAATTCAATAGGTGTTTTATTATATCGAACAAAATAACTTAACACAAAATCAAAGATGTTTCTTCGCACGTAAGCTGGTCGTCAAAAAGAATAATAAAAAGACTCGGAATTTCGGAAAAATACATCACGTTCCGTGAGAAAGTATCGGTAAACGGTTGCCAAGAGGCTGTTGTTGAAATTCTCAAACAGTATTTTCAGCTTCTCTGCGTTAGTCATTATTTATTTTGTCCTTATTTTGTACATCTTTTACGACCTTACGAAAATTTGCGTTGTCCTTTCACATGTAAAACTGAAACATGTTCACTTGGAATATCATTATATCCGATTCATCCGTAAATTGACATGCAACATTTCCCAAGGGGGCCTCCAGTTATTTATTTTGCCTCTGGCCCACTTTAGTCTTTGTGCGGGCCTGCATCTGAGTTCTGTAACTTAATGGTTAGTGTGTCTAACCGGAGATCATGAAGGTTGCGGGTTCGATTCCCGTCTGGGGCTCAGAAACATTTTCTGAGTTTGCGTTGAAGCTTGAGTAGCAAACAATTTACTAATATTAAAATAACCAAGCTGCAAGTCACATTATATCCTCATCAATATGTTTTTCAATTCCTTTACAGAATTTGGAAACTGCACGTGTCAAGATGTATTCTAATTACATCGCGCGTTCACATAATGCAAGTACAGGATCAAGTACCGCATTACACAAACACGGTCGCAATAGCAGAGAACAGTGTCTACTCTGAAATTCAAATTGAATCTTTAACAGAGGAGGGAAAGTAACCTCTGGAAATCAAATACATGCCATCAATGTGAACGGAACGCGAACCATGCTTGCACAATTTCCAAATTTGCTTCCCGCAGGAAAAAATCGCAACAGAATTATCATCGCAATAGCACAACGTTTTGGTATAAACTGTGAACACTTGCAGGATATCACCGTATTTCCTCTATTAAGCTCCCCCCGGGAGACTTATTAATTAAAGTCAGACCAATAGGTGGAAGTGGGTTAATACAGGGAGGGGGCTTATTTAATTTATATCTCAGACATTGTTGAATAAAAGTACTCTAATAACAATAATTTAACCATTCGTTACTCAATGTCATGTTAATAATAATAATAATAATAATAATAAAAGACGTATTAGGAGCATTGTACAATAATCTCAATGCTTTTACAACAAGTTGAGGGGGGCGGGAGGTAATATTACTTAAAGTGCCTACGAAACGAAAATTAAGTTTGTTTTATTTGAAAGAACTTTTAAAATAATGAAGAATATTAATTTACAGCTCTTTCATATTTCACTTGGTTCTTGAGATATTTAGACTTATGTGATATTCAAATGATATAACTTATGACGTCAAAGGGTTTGCAATACATTTTAACATATTGGAAAATCGTGTATATCTTTAAGATTATTAAACGAAATCACTTGAAACTTTGCATGTCGATACAGACCATTAAACTGGAGAACATCGTTCACGGTTTAATTTTGCAATGGTAATAGTATATTTCCCAGACCTCGAATTCTGGGATATACTTCATGGTAACAATACATATGGTCTCCCACCATATTTTACGGTTATTATTAGGGTTATGGTTAGGATTAGAGTTACGGTTAGGATTACGGGTATAAAAAACAGATGGAAACCCGGTCTAGTGTTACCATGAAGTATATACCCGAATTTTCTTTGTGAAAAATCTTTGTTTTCTAACATAGCTATGTGTTGCATCAAAATTAAACTTCAGTTTCGAATTAGTAAAAATCTGCTCAACTAGTACCAACCCGAAAATGTTTGGGACGGAAGAGAAAACAAATCATTTTATTTTAGAAATCAAGATGTCTGAAAACTAATTTGTTACCATGGCGGCCATAAAACTAGAACGATATTCTCCAGTTTAGTGGTCTGTATCCACATGGAAAGTTTCAAGTAATAATCTTAAAGATATACACGATTTTCCAATATGTTAAAATATATTGCAAACCTTTTGACGCGCTGATTACGTCATCAGCGGGTGATTCGAGGTCGAGTTTAAATTGACTGATCACATGGTACAAATCTAGCTCTTTGATTGGACAATTTATAGTTGAGGTATAATGTTATGATAAATTGCCTGGTCACGTGGTACAAACCTAGTTCCCTGATTGGACAATTTACAGTCGAGGTATAATATAACAAGCAAGCGAAGTATTAGTATTACTACACTTGATAGTTGGGAAAACAAAGTAAAATAAGCATTGAAGAACATCAGACATTGAGAAACAAAGAGCACACTCGATGAGTAATATAATCTTATATTTTACTCTGATTTACATATCTATATTATACCAGCAGCGACGTGTTAGCGAAAGGTGCAGTAGGATCCACAAAAACAAAAAAATGTTCCAGAAAAATAAATGTTTAAAATATGTGTTTCAAGAATGAATTGAACTCCGTTCTGTGAAATGAGTCAACCATGCATGTATAAAATGGCTTGAATAGCCATGGAGAACTAAAAATACTATCCACAAGTGATACAAGCTAAGGAGATTCGATCTGAAATACAACACTTTATTATATATTAAAGACTTATTAACCGAGTGCGAGGTCTGTACGGTAAAGTATTTGCCTGAGGTTTTCGTACAGACCGAGCGACGAAGACGCGAGGTCTGTGCGAAAAAACCGAAGGCAAATACTTTACCGTACAGACCAAGCAAACGAGGTTAATAAGACATTTATTATATGGCTTTTCGTTCATTTTGTTCTCTGTTTTTAACGTTGTGTTTGTCTTCAGATGTTGCCGTTTACCTTACCTCTGAGCTTATTGATTTCGCTTCATGTTTACACGCGTTACTGGTCGTTAGGCATTCATTTTCTTCACTTATAGATAAACAGCTTTCAAGAAAAGCAGCACTAATGTTCCAGGACGTGTTATTGTTCGAACTTTTTCAACGAACATACTCAAATCCTCTTTTATTTTCATCTAAATCAACTCAGAAATTTTCCCGCCAAAACTTACCGGTCCGGAAAAAGGCGTATTGCCCTCTCACAGCGCCGGGAGGGCAATACGCTTTTTTCCGGACCTCTCACGAACCAATCAGCGTGCGCCATCTTTCTTAGCCATATAATAGAAAATCTTTCTCCTCCTATATGGCTCACACAAGCAATGTACCACGAATATTGTGTTTTAGGGGTTATTTTGAATTTTGTTGATATAGTGCTGCATTTCCACAGAGTATCAATAATTTGCAATTTCAGATCGAATCTCCTGAATCAGAAACGACATCAAAGAGCAGAAACGTTTTTATGTTTTTTGTTTCTTCTGCAGTAGATCAATTAATTGTTTTATACTTGTCTTTAAAATGCCAATGAATCGAAAATTAAGTTTGTCTTATTTGAAAGAACTCTTAAAACAATGAGGAATAACAATTGACAGCTCTTCCATATTTAACTTACTTCTTGAGATATTTAGACTTAGCTGATATTCAAATGAGATAATCTATGACGTTGCAAGTTGTACACAACATTGAAAAATCCTGTATATCTTAAAGTGCAGTCCAGTCCGTTCTGCGCATGTGATATTTCAAACGTTGGGGACCCCATACATCAACAAACTTCAACGGAATAGATTTGCGACAGTTCGAAAGCGAGTATTCGTCAAAGGTGGCGAAGGCACGAGTGGTAGTTTGATATATTATCCACATTTAGGAACAGAACAGCTTCTTATAGCACGCTTTTAGGCGGAAAAGCTCAAGCGTGTGAAAAAAATCCGCAATACTTTATGTTCACTGTTTATATAATGCAATGTAAACAAACGATGTAAACAGAAATGTGGACATGCGCAGAACGGACTAGACGGCACCTTTAAAGATTATCGAACGAAATCACTTGAAGCTTGTCTTTAAAGGGACACTCCGGCCCAAATACAAATGTAGTTCATATGAAAGATCTTACTGACTTTAGATTATTTCCAAAGTTTCAGTATTCCTATCAATTTAGTTAAGAAGATGGGGCTAGTTGAAGTTGGAGAGTTTGTGCAATTTCGACGCCATTTTGTTTCTCAAATATGACGTCACTGAGTGACGTGTCTCGTATTATGCCTAAGAAGCTCCTCTACTTTCCTGCATGATGAACTAAATAGTTTATTTCGACTAATTTTCGTCCAAAGACCATTCACAATAACTATCACTATGTGATCGCCATCAAAACAACTCCACTGACGATAAAGAATCACTCAATGACGTCATATTTTCAAAACCAATATGGCGTCAAAATCCACAAATTTTCAACTTCAACTAGCAATATCTTCTCAACTAAATTGATAGGAATGCTGAAACTTTGGAAATAAACTAAAGTCAGTAAGATCTTTCATATGAACTGCATTTGTATTTGGGCCGGAGTGTGCCTTTAATGTTTTGTTTCATGAGCTGTAGCAATTACAAAGTTTTGAGTGATTTCTTTTAATAATATTGAAAAGATATACATGATTTTCTAATGTTGTGTACAACTTGATACAACTTGCTACTTGCACTTTTCGTCGCTTCTTTGTCGCTGCTGTGCAGTTTCTTGTTTTAGAGCTAGGATCAAATCTATCTCGAAAACAAGTAGCGATAAAAGAAGGAACGACAAGAAATGGCTATATGGTAACCAGACACAAGGGCAAGCAATGCAGACATACCATCACAGCTCGTTATATATGGACTTATACATTGCCCTAACGAGCACTCGCCCTGACGCGAGCAAATACATTGCAGTAGTAGATTTGAAGATGGCCGCCAATTTTAAGGTTTGTAGCTAACATGTCATAATTGGGGAAGTGCCAGCTCAACATTTCCGAATGAAATATCCCCCCCCCCCAAATACAATAATTATCACAATACTTTGCCTTATAACTGCCTTAAAAACTGTACTAGTTGTTTACGTGAAAGAAACAAAGGAAATGTCTAATTACGCTTTTCAGAACCATGGAAATTCGCAATATTCACATTCCCAGAGCCCATGTTTGTGTGACAGGTACGAGAATGGCGAATTTAGACAACGTTATCAATGTCCAAGTATTAAATTCAACTGACAAGTTTTCTGTTACCAGTACATTTAATGTACATTTAAACAGTATATTTTGACAATATCTCTTAAAATAGTCTGTAAGAAAACAGGTCACAATTTTCGGAATATACCTTTGAATTTTCCGAATATTGCAATTTTGTAAAAGTTGGGGGGGGGGGGGACCAACCTCACTAGCTAGTATTAGCCTATTAGTGTTAGACCTAGTTGAAACCGTTGAAACGTAGAATCTCATTAAAACTATTTAAATATTTGCAGTTACAGTTGCTGTACTTAGATTTTGTTGTCACGATGGCGGCCTTCTTAAAAGCTAGTTACCAGCTCGTCAGGGTAACGTGTGTGTTCCACTGATCTCAAAAATAGGACTGGATTGAGCTTTCTATTGTATCTGATGAGCTGATTTTGAAGCTTGCACATTTGAATAATGTAAATTGACGAGAGATCATTAGAAGCTCCGAGTTTGCAAGCAAATCAAACTGTGACGCTCGCGAAATAGGTTTAGTGTCTGGCCAATATAGTTTCTTTGTTAACATTAAATGCATAAAATCTTGAACCTAATTTGACGTCACATATTAGGCTTCTCTCACTGGATAATTAGAGCCAACGGCGGCCATTACTAAGGGACCAAAGTCGCAGTAAATCTGTAGGTAGCCGTAGGCCATGAATCGTTTTACCCAGTAATTTGAAAAATGTCTTCTGGTCCGCTTTATAGTAAAATTATTTTATTTTGTCGATGGTAAGAGCACATAATCCAACAAAAAACCTCATAGGATCCTCAGTTGGTCCCTTAGTAATGGCGGACTTCCGGCTTCATTTTCTGAACAATAGTTGCTCGATCTAGTCTTCTTTCGAGATCAGTGGAGTGTTCTTTAGGGCAATGTATATTCTCTTCGTTTTATGAAATGCGTATTATAAGTACCTAACGCAGCTCCCTAGCTATCCTGGTGTCTGCAGAGAATATTACATTTCGACTTTTATATTATCAGCTGTCGATGCTTCCTCCTCGTCGTCGTGTTTCGTAAAGTAGTCGAGCTTCTCCTTCGGGTCGGGAACGATCGTGTCGGCACCAGGCTTCCAGCCGGCTGGGCACACCTCGCCGTGCTTGTCCGTGTACTGGAACGCTTGGACCAGCCTTAGTGTTTCGTCGACAGAGCGTCCGACCTGGGAGGACACAAGAAAGCCTCTTACCGTGGGATTATTTCCAGGACACTGAACGCACAGGGATTCTCGAAACGCTCGAATACGTGGCGCATTCCTTGACAGATACGTGTAGCAATATTCGGTCATATGAAATGTTGGCCGCATTAAACCGGTCCAATTCAGAAGAAAGACGGTCGCAATATTTCAAAATGTTTATTTATAAAACATTTAATAAAATGGTACCAGAATTCTTTTTCTTTATAATAATTATAAATTGGACAATGCTCTTGGATTTACAATAATTCTAAATTGTAGGCAGCCTAGTATCCCACATGTATTACGTTTCGCGTTGATCTATAAGTTTGCGCACGCGCCAAGGGGAGGGGATAATAAGGTTAGGGATGGTGAAAACACAGGCGGGGGTTACGTCTACAATGAAGATGAACGCGGAGGGTTAGGGTTATAATGAATTGAAGGCGGGGGGTTACGGTTAGGAAGACACTTTAGGCGGGGGGTTAGGATTGGTGTTATTTTGGGGTTGGGTTCTAGAATCGTACAATTTATAACTATGGGTAATTCTAGGCACTTGTACAATTTATAATCATTGTAAATTCTAGGTAGGAGAGTATGCATTGCACACTTTTAGTTCCGATATCTTTAACTGAGGAACTGTCTTGTGGAAATAGCTTACCTATGGAAGTAACTAGTGCTCAGTCAATTAAAACTCTCATAAAGTAATATTATTATATGTATTTGTTATTAGTTATATTAGTGTTAGTTTGTTATTAGAGTACACGGCTTCAAGGAAGAGCACATGTCATTAATGTTGGGAATTGGACTCCGTGTATTAAATAAAGTTTTAATAAAAATAATAGTAATAATCATAGAAAGCTTTATAGAATACGTCGAACGAAGGTACAGTATGCTTCAGTGACATAAAAAAGTAGAATGCTAGCAAAGAGAAAAGGTGGTGAACTGCCAAGATTTTTAGTGACGAAATACTGACGTTTCGAGCGGAGCCCTTCATCAGAGTAAGACCATAAAGGGCTCCTCTCATATAAACTGAACAGCCCCTTAGTAATTTCTGGTTTGTCATCTAATTTTTAATGAGTAGAGATCGACTAGAAATCTGATTTAACGACATACAAAATAACATATCAATAACCGCACCAACCTGACTGTTGTTAACCTACCGGCAAATCGTTCATTGTGATCTGTCTCAAGATGCCTTTGTCGTCAATAATAAATAACCCTCTAGAAATGAAAAAATCAAACCACATATACATGTATGTACAAGTATGCTATGTTTTAGGTACAGTATAATCAGGTTGCCAGTGAAATATCTATGCACTTAAACTATCCACTGGTTTGGATAACAAATCACTGTAGGTAGATTTTCAAAAGATTCTGTAAATTATTTTTACAAAAGTGAAAATTCTGTAAAAATTACTAATTTTAAAGCAAAACATCTCGTACAGATCTGGTAATTATGTAAAATAACTACTCACCTCAATGTGTGTCCTTCATTCTCTAGTAATACGCCATAGTCCTTAGCCATCTGATGGTTAAGATCAGACAGGAGTGGGTATGCAAGTTTGCCTAAACCTCCGTCTTTTCGTGGCGTGTTTATCCTAATGTAAAAAGAACACACAATAACATTTTATATCACTTTATGTCTGTCTTTCTTTTGGTGAATATTTCCCAGGTGATTGTTAATACTGTTTGAGTAATGTATACTGTATATTGCATGGATTTGAAATACTTCACTAACCAATGATGGGTAGAGGAGAGTACATATTTCACTATTTGTACTAGAAAACCTAATACGGTTAACTTAGCCTCTAGCTCTATTCCTCTTTTATTAACTCATATATTTTTATGTATCTTAAAAATTTATAAAATTCAACCTATTCAACTGTAAATGTTAAAAAAAGTGTGAATAAAGTATTGTATTTTATTGTATTAATTATTGGTATATTGTACAGTTCATTAAGAAGTCAACATACCAAGCCAAATGTGTGAAAACTGAATCCACAGAGCAACCGACAACTTCAGTATTAATATTACGGAACTCTTCAATTCGATTGCTGAAGGCGATGATCTCCGTGGGACACACAAATGTACTGTTTTGAAGAAAATAAATTTATTAAAGAAACATGGTTTTCACTAGAATAATGTCACCTATGTACACACTGTATAGCATTTGCGAACACTATCCAAAAATATTAGGGGGGAGATGAACAGTTGGAAGACACCTTACAAAATAATGAAGGGTTTACAGATTGTAAATGATCAAATAATTGTTAATTACAGCGCTCGAAATAAGGGGGAGTCAGCGGCCACTGCAGACTGCTAATTTTCCGCATCAGGGTGATCGCGGCACTAAAGTCAGTAAATGGCTTTAACAGGAGGGGGCTTAAAAATGTTTTAAAAGGCCGCTTAGTTTTATTGGTTAAACAAGGAAATAAGAACTTGAAAATATATTTCATTTGAGGCCAAGTTGTCGCACCGGAGGTTGACTTCAACTTTAAACAGAAGCCCTGAGATGGAAGTTGCTGTCAAAATGGCGGCAGCTGAAGTGACGATCGAACGTTCTTGGCCTTGTGTACTGATACAAAGTTATATAGAAGGAAATCAGATTTTTGTTTTTATCCAAATTTTAGATCTGACCGCCTGAATTCACGTCTGACCAGTCATGCCGACCGCCGACTTTTGCCAAAATTATTTCGAGAGCTGCTTACGAAGCCAATCCTACCCCTAACCCCTACAGTACAGGTCATCTCTTAGCCAATCAACAAAAAGCTTAGAAATACGTAAAAATTCCCATGTGTATTTTAGTGAACTAAAATACTTAATCACTTACAAATCCAAAGGATAGAAGAAAAACACCAAATATTTTCCTAAAATTGAGAAAGTGGAGTGAGAAACAAACCACAAACTATTTGTTTTATATTATACAGTCGAAGAAGACACAGTAATGAAAAAACAAGATTTATTTCAGCACAATATATGCTACGTGACAATGGTTATTATGATAATCATTACCGAGAAAATCTGATAAGTTAAGTGACTTGAATTCCGCATTAACCACTGCAGTTCCTTCCCAAAATGGAGCAGGCTTGGCAACTAAAAATGTTTTAAAGAAAAACTTTGCATGCTTGAATGTTAAATACTCCAGACAAAATACATTACAAAATACAAGTGGAATTCATATGAAAGGTATGACTGACTTTATTTTCAAATTATTATTAGGATATTTCCAAAGTTTCAGCATTCAAATCAATTAAGTTAAGACTAGATATTAAGTAGAAGGTATTAAGTTAAGAAAGTTGAAGAGCTTGTCCAAAATTTCGACGCCATATTTGTTTGACGATACGTGGACGATCGTCAAGCTTATATCCACAGAAAAATTATTCTGAGTCCCGTACAGGATATCGTCTGTCTACTCCGAGCTCTCCCACATTCATTACAACATTGTGTATATTAACGCATCCAAGCATTACCGATATATAGTGACTGCCGCATAGGCAGTACATATATCAAACGAACCAGTACATCATTGTAACCTTCGCTCTATAAGTCTCGTTAGCTCAATGGTTAGAACGTCTCACCGGCAATCAAAAGGTTACAGGTTCGATTCCTGTCCGGGACTTACCTAATTAACATGACGTCACAAGCAGGGTAAACATGATGAATACCTGAATTTATGTGGTATACTTTTAAAAGTATTGTGGTTCAATTGAGAAAGAAAAACATCCACAAAAATCAAGTTTTAGACCTATATACGTGAAATTATGGCTGACAAAAATTTTCACTTTACCCTGCTTGTGACGTCACACGCATATCGAAAAATTATCCAAGATGGCGGATCATAGTGGAAAACAGGAATGTCTTTTGTCGAAATAATAGTGATGTTGTTTTGCTGTGAAGGCAATTTACTAATCAGAAAGGCAAAAATAATTTTTATTGCCATATCCCTTTAAGCAGGCTTTAAGACAGTGTTTTTTTATGCATTCATGGCTCAAAGTTGTCTAAGGCAGTCTACCACAGTAGGTTGTTTTAACACTTTATACCCCAGTAGTGATCAACACCTAATTTCTCCTAATAATATCAATAGTTAACCAAGTATGGAAGTAATGAGAATAAAGCAAATGATCACCAAAGGTGAACTGACATGTTTTTAAAACAACTTCTCCCAACTAGTACTATAAGAAATATTTGGAGATCAATAAGGAGAATTTGTATGTTGATACTGAGGAGTATTTTCTGCCAGCTTTGTGTTTTTTTATACACATTGTACAATACAATATGATTTGCTAATTATTCCCCATAAGGGTTTTCATAATTAATTTACAAGATGTTAAAATAAGAAAATTACAGTAATTTGCAGGATGCTAATAACAGTATTTTTTAATTAAAAGGTAAAAATGTGAACACAACTATTTCTTATTCCCATATTTCCTTAATAAAGTAGCTCTTCCTTTACTTTATTTTCTGGCAGAAGTGTCAAACAAATTCCATAATTGAGATGCATAATAAATTATGCATTATGTCTATGATAATGCATGATAAACTAAATTGATAGGAATGCTAAAATTTTGTATTTTGGCTACAGTACCCATTTAATGGTTTGCTGCTACTGCATTTTATTGTAAGTAAGGTCCCGGATAGGCAACAGGTTTGATTTGAGAAATTACAGACAAGTGTTCAGAAGGTTAGTATGATCACTGATATCTAAATAAAGACTAGATTGAGCAAAAAAATGAAAAAATAAAATCGGGAATATTTTGCAATAATAATTCAAAGCATGAAGCGAGGATTTATAGCACGTGGCACCCTGTCCACGAGGGACATAATTTTGTGCACGGTGCACGGTCACTGAACCTATTGTATTTTACTATAATGAAGCAATCATCCAATAGAATCGTTTGGGTTTAATCGCTCAACCGTGTTGTTTAAATATTAATAAACCTAAAACAAAGGATGTACACGGTGTAAGGTACGGTTCAACATCAAAACGTAGCTCATTATAGTCGCTTTGAAGTTTGCCGAGTTTCCAGACCATATCTCGATTGACTATGTTTAGAGATCAGTGGTTTGGGACTGTGAGGGCTGTTTACAAAAAGTTGGCCTAACCTCAAACAAGCTTACATTTGCTCATTTCAACTATTCTTTACACTAGGACAGGCTGATAATTGGCCTCAGTCAATTGAGTGCTAAAAATGAAGCAAGTGCAATCATGCTTGCCCACATACTTGCCTACATTGATCTGTCAGCATGATTAATGTCACCAATCATGCTAGCAGATAAGTAATTTGTCCTAAATAATGCACACCAAATTAACTTCCTCCGACTAGAAATTGAGAAACAGATAAGCATTTTCCCACTTGTAAAAATGAATTATATATCTCTTGTTACTCTGTTTATGCCATGTACAATAAGTCAAGTTCCACATGGGATGGAACATTGTCATAATTGTGACAATTATCAATGTTATCCCATGTGGAGCTCGACTTTCACAGTCCCCATGTTGTTTGCAATTTTTTCAGCTGCCTTTTAAAGAATGAGTATCAACCGTTATGCATTGCGCGCTTGGAGGCCATTTTAGGGCAACCCGAAAATGGCGACTTTCTTTAACAAAGTGGGAATGCGAAGTCATCCGTAAATATTCAAGTCATCGTCTATACGAATTATTAAATTTTTAGTTTTTTCTGCAAATTGAATGATTGAATATGTAATTATTGCCATATTAGCAACATCGTTTGACTGTACGCCGTTAAAATTTCCCCTGAACATGTGTGCATTACCTGGCGCGTCGCCTCCAAAGCGCGGTAGGCCTAAAAGGAATGAAGGAATTAAACAAATTAAGCTAAGAGATCGCGTATATGACATGTGGATTACCAAAAGAGATCGACTTGGGTTTTCCACCATGACCCACAGTGAATTTGCTGAATATTCATTAAATAATCACGAAGAACGACATCATCAACGCCAAAATCAAGTTATACGGCAGTTATAAGGATGGAAAGGTTATATAATCCAGGTGCACTCAATGGGTGCTTGAAATAATAAGTGATAACATGTCTATCATTTATATCCGCAAATTAGCAAATACAACTATAAAATATACGGTAGTAGAATGTAAACCATTGAACGTTTACTTGAAATAAACGTGTATTTACCGTAATCTGTTGCCTTGCTTCGCGCCTTCGCCAACAGCGATTTGATGCCGTTCAAAAGCATTTCTTCCAGTAATTGCATCTCCGCTGGTTGCCTGTTCTTCTTGGGTCCTGTTTTTACACGCTGATTTTTTAGATCCGCATGAACATCTCGACTGGGATTCGACTGAGCCGACAACTGTTTATTCTTGAGGTGGCGCGCCGACAACTGTTTCTTCTTGCGGTGCCGGTCGTTGTTGGCAAACTGGTGATCCGTAAACGTTTAGATTATCTTCTGGGCCATAGCGCAACACAGTTAAATCTGGGTCCGAATCAGACAGTGAAAAATGTAAAGCTAAATACTATAATTCTGTTTGAAGTTTGGTGAAATGAAACCGTAGAATTTCCGTATGTAAACATAAACACAAGCGCGCAATGCATAACGGTTGATACTCATTCTTTAACCATCGGAAACCCATACAATTTCAGGTGCCGCCGTGCAAAATAGTGGCCGAAATTTGAGCTGTTTTTTCTGGAGAAAACAAATTGTTCTCCCAGGGCAACAGACAGTAAGTTCAGACACTGATAAATTATTAATAGAAAATCTCTGGATAGCAGAAACCTCTAGACTGCGAACAGCAAACTTCAGTACCGAAGTGTCTGTTATATAGTGGTTGCACTGTCCTCTCGCCCCGCTCCGGGGGGGGGGGGGGGGGGGAGAGTGGGGGCGAGATGCAGTCTGCTAGATAAAAAGAACTATCCACAAAACAAATATAAGCCTTTAGTCAGCAGGCAAAGTTTAAAATCCGCATCGAAAGCTCATCTACTGCACGTTATATTGTCACACATTACTTATATCCATAGCAGACATTTTCGTGTCTTTTCTTTTGTTTATAACAACAGTGCACGTGGCCTCCAAACACAATAGAAACCAGATAATTGCTTCACTTTTTCAAATAGACAACGAGAAACTCACGAACGAGAGATAGTATATTCAGAACAACCAAAACAAAGGTTGAAATACTACAGATTACATGGAATAAAAGTTACCGACTTACTTTGAGCCTTGCTCCAATGCAGCGCGTGCTCAGAGGTTCGTCTCTCTTGTGGATACACCTGACCACCAGCGTAAACTCTGCAAGATTCCTCGTCATTTTCGACCTTGTTCGCGTACAAAATCACAGCACATAAACAGAGTACTGTCACTGACAACCAGGAGGCCGTGTTTACAAAAACAGCACGCATTTTCGCTCTACAGAGAGGTCAAGTCGAACCTAATACCAAAATTATCACGAATCGATATTAAAATGACGTGTCCTTAAGGAACCGGTCAGCGGTAGATTACATGAGCTGAAATATATTATACCCCATATATAAATTATAATACTTTGTTCGCTCTTGTACTTGGCTGGTGAGATTTTCCAATATATAAATAAAATAGTGACTTTGTCGTGGTGACAAATTTAAATATCGCTTTGTAAAACGTACTAACCATGGTAAGCCTGTGTACAGCCTGAATATACACCTGTAATTACAGGTGTATATTCAGGCTGATGGTGAATGGTAATAAGTTCAGAACGTTCTGAAAACTAAACTGCTTATTTATAAACACATTTATCAAAAACTAATAATGGCGTAATGTTGGAGCAAAGGGTGAGAAAAAGAAATGAGTTCTTAGAAGAACTGTTTAAAGATTTGAGAAATAAATAGGCTTAAAAGTTAAAATAAAAGAGCACGATGCATTTCGGCAGACAACTTATCAAGTGCTACGTCTGCTGAAGTCACTATTTTAAAGTGCCCATAACCTCAAAATGTTTTATTCTCTTGTTTGGAAGAACTTTTAAAATGATAAAGTAACTTCTTTTGAAGATTTTCACTTCTTCGCTTTCTTTTTGAGATATATCAGTTTGTTTGATATGCAAATGTCTGGAATTTTGTCACACATGCACAATGACTTATTGGAGAAATGTGTGTATCATATCTCTTTCATTCTCGAACGAAATCCTTTAAAATCAAGACGTTTGGTGTTGTGGGAGAAACGCACACACGTGTTATTCACACTTTAGTGTTTTTATTTGATGAACGCAAAGATATATAACATTCTCTGATAACTCATTATGCATGTGTGACGAAATTCCAGATATTTGCATATCAAACAAACTGATATATCTCAAAAAGAAAGCGAAGAAGTGAAAATCTTCAAACGAAGTTACTTTATCATTTTAAAAGTTCTTCCAAATAAGACAATAAAAAATGTGGAGGTTAGGGGTGACATCATCCTACCTCTTTCCCTATAAATATACGCTCTAAGTTTCAGTTTATCAGCAGACGTAGCACTTGATAAGTTCTCTTTTATTTTAAGCCTATTTTTTTCTCAAATCTTTAAACATTTCTTCTGAACTCATCTCTTTTTCTCACCCTTTGCTCCAACATTACGCCATTATTAGATTTTGGTAAATGTGTTTATAAATAAGCAGTTTAGTTTTCAGAACGTTCTGAACTTATTACCATTCACCATGGTTAATACGTTTTACAGAGCGATATTTAAATATGTAAATAATACCCTGTCAGTGTCACCCAGATAGGTGACGTATTAATAGCTGCATGTGGCATACCTTATATAACCTAGCTAGAACCCACTGGGGCCACTGAGACAGACTTTCGGTCCTATAGATTAATGGCAATGAGTTCAAAGATCCTGCTCCGCATGCCAACGAATTGAAAAGGTATATAATTCAGATTCTTATCATTTCATTTTCTTTATTTCTGTAGCGAAGCATGAATCCTTGGTAATAGAGCCGAACATGGTTTGCATCACACTTGACACCGGAAAGGGATTGAATTTCGCGTGAGAACAACGATATTAATCCTTATCCTAATGGGACGTTTGACGTGTTATGTCTTCGAGATAATATGTACTATTTTATCATGAACAATTCACAATGGAATGACTGACAAATGATTCCTTCAAAGAGTAATCGTTTTTCCACAGTGCTTTTTAAACTTTCTACTCAGTGCTTTTTAAAACCAAAGCTTTCATCCGGAGTAGTAGTACAACCTGAACACCAGTGAAGACTGTGAAGTTACCGAACGAGTCGACATGAAGAAACAGAAACCCATCAAGTCGAAGGCGAGTAAGTTACAAGAACGTCTCGTAACAAAGGATTCATACCAGTTGGTGAACGCGCGAAAGTTCGGGACAGCTCACTCGAGAAACGAACGACACCACGAGAAAAAAATGAAATCCCTACACGACCAACAAAGCAAGCGACTAGCGAAGCTCGCAGACGAGATGGACGAAGTGCGAGCCCACCAGAAAATGCTGAAAGAAGTCGATGAAACTGCGAGGGATCCGAGGACGGCTGTTGAGAAAGCGACAGAGGTTGGTCACAATATTGACGATCGCAATGGTGAAGTTGGTAAAGGTGATGACGCCGCATCTGTTGGCATAAAAACACCTCAAGGTCAAAACCCGGCGGTGGTTCTAGTCCGAGGTAAAGAGCTTAAAATTAATAAAAAGCAAATGTCGATTGTTTTGAACACTTCTGGCGTAGCGAAAGAAGAACGTCCGAAGAGCGTGAATCATGTAGCTTACAACAGAATGCGCGACTCGGCATCTGGACTCGCTCCGCAAATTCCCAGGCAAAAATCTGGAAATGGCGTGCCAAGCCGCACGGGCGCAATCGCATCGAACGGATCGTTCTTAAGTGGTTTGCTCGACATTCGCGTCAAGCGAGACGGGAGTCTTCTAAAACACTACAATTATAACTTGGCGAAAGGCGATAGTACACGGGAAAGACGACGAAATACGGGTCAGAAAGAATCAATGAACGAGGAACAGGATCTTTCGTCGGCTCGTAATTATCGTGAGAACAATCAGCTGAATAGGACTCGTGGAGGCAAACCAAACATGACGAACTCCCACGCGATAGGACAGACGATTGTTGTCCGACAGCATGCCGAGATGACAACGAAGCACGGCGAAGAGGCGTCAAACCACGGACACCGGATTCACGTAATGGTGTCGCCAGAAAAAGTCGCTGCTTGCCACGAGAAGCGAAATGTGCGCTTTCACGAACACGGTCCGGCTACTGGCAAAAGTGGCATCGAAGTTGGACTCAGGTCGTCCGATGACGAGGGACTGAAGGACAGTCCATCGGAGCCAACCGAGAACTGGTCAGAGACGTTAAAGAAATGTCGATATCTAAGAAAGCCGAAGGGATATGAAACACCTGAAATGCCGATCGAGGCTGTATTTCAGCGCGACGTAACAATTACGTAATGAGCCATCTTAACCCACGTGGTCTGAGTACAGACACACAGACAGTTGTTATAAAACAGTTGGTGTGTTGCCGAAATAGCGTGTAAGTTGTCTAACGTTTCGAGCGAAGGACCTTCGCTTGTAAACAACAAGCGCTCTGACTGGTCAATACCCTTACCCTCTTAACTGGTTAATTCCAAATATTACTTTATTTCCAAAGTGACTACTTACACGCTATTTCGGCAGTACACCAACCTTTTTAGATATTTGATTTGTATTTCTACACTGCCTACGCAGCACAATACGTTTTAAGATAAGAAGATATGGCTAGTTGAGTTTGTCCAATTTCGACGGAGTGCTTCTTTATGCCTAAATGTTTCTCTACTTTACCACTTGAGGAACTAAATCGTTTATTTCGACTAATTATCCTCCAAAGAGCACAACAGCAATCACTATGTGATCACTGCCGATAAAGAAGCACTCAATGACATCATATTCTCAAAACCAATACGACGTCAAAATCCTAAAATTTTCAACTTCAACTAGCCATATCTTCTTAACTAAATTGATAGTAATGCTGAAACTTTGGAAATAAACTAAAGTCAGTAAGATCTTTCTCTTGAAGAACGACGAGAAAAACACATTTATAGTTTAGTTCGAAAGTGCATAAATGGCCAAGCACCACAATTTTTTAACAACTATTTTATTTTTAACAGAGATATTACAAAACGAATTACTAGGCAGAGTAACTTACTTCATCTGCCTGGTGTGAGATCTGAAGCTGCCAAGAGATCATTTTATTATCATGGATGTGTAGTTTTTAATCGTTCTACGATAGCTAATAAGTCACTTCTTTCCTTGTATTATAGTGTTTTAGTATTTTTAATATTTTAATATGATATTATTTGTTAGTCATCTTTTAAACTAGATATTTAACTTATTATAGGACTCCCATTGATACCAGTTGTAATAACTGAATGGATTACCCTATTTAAATAAAAGTATTCATCATCATATGAACTTCATTTGAATTTTATCTGGGCTACCCTTCAACCAGAACAAGTAAAAAAGTTATTTCCCCTGCAATAGAACACAACAAATCCCATACAAACCAAGACCGATCGAAAACGGTCGATTCAAATTACAAAAAGACTTTATAAATTTCACTTCAACCTTGGCACTGAGCTGCACTTTTGGTGGCACACAAAAATCTAAAATACTGTTTTAGATGCCGAAAATTATAAGGTTTTGTTTACATCTCTTTGAGGCTATGCGTTTTAAATGGCGAAAATTGCAATCATGTTAATGATCTCTCTTGATAAATAGCGAGGTTAAACTTGACATCCAATATAGTAAAAACCCGCTAACAAGAACTTACATTTTACCCAATCAGCCTGGGATAGGTTCTTATATTCTTATATGTTCTTATATAAACAAATTCTTATTCTTAATAATGGTATAGGTTCTTAATTGTTAGCGAGTTTTTACTTTACCAATACTAATATTCTACACTTTGCTTTAGCTTCCATTTAAGCACGATTATTATACATTGTAGTCACTTCCTGTCTTCTCATTGGCTAAGCGCATACAGTTAATTATGAGAATCAGCACAACCTACAGATTAGTAAATAATCTGCTGGCAGATTATTCACTAATCTGTAAGTTACGCTCGCAATGCGAGATTTCCTAACGAGCGGTAGCTTTACACACATTATTCCAGATATCACAAAACCTCATCCAATTGTTTATAAGCTTGTAAGGATTATGAAATATGGCGGTCGATTTGGATGAACACCATTATTGCCACTACATTTCAAGTTGCCACATTAAGAAGGTTAAGTCCTACTCCCAGATACGATATGTAATATATGAACAACGAGTTTGAGTGTTTCATTAGGGGATCCAAACACGAGAAAACATGATGAAAACACGAGCGCGAGTGTTTTTATTGTTTTCGAGTGTTTGGATCCCCTGATGAAACACGATAAACGAGTTGTTTATATGGCTTCTCAATCGAACACGGATAATTTAATTGGATGTTTCAACTTGAAACGCATTTGAGAACAAACCCTCATGGGACTGAACTCACGAGTTTTAAATGTGAGTTCAGGATGAGCGAAGACGGAGGCAGGTCGTTTCGTTCTCCAAAAAATGAATTATTAATTAAGATCTCAGCAATTAGATCAAAACCGGGTTTGATCTAATAACTGTGGTGGTATATGATTTTTACGTGTTTTACTCGAGTATCCAGCCTCAGTCATGTGATAAAATAAAGTGATTTCATTGGCTAATTGGCTCATGAATTATTAATGAGTTTGAGAAGTAATAGATCAAACACGAGTTTGAGTGTTTCATCAGGGGTTCCAAACACGAGAAAACAAATGAAAACCGAGGGCGTAGCCCGAGGTTTTTATTGTTTTCGAGTGTTGGAGTCCCCTGATGAAACACGACAAACGAGTGTTTGATCTAGCTTCTCAAACGAGTATTCCTTTAGCGATTTGCTCCCATAGCGATTTTATTTTAATATGTAGATTAAGAAATGTGATCCAGTTCACTAGGAAGTTTCCTACAGGTTTTCATTGGGTATCAAAACTCATGCATGTGATGCGGTATACGTTCATGGATTGGCTATGATAATCATGAATTATTAATGAGTTTGAGAAGGATATATCCAATACGTAAATATATCGTATACGTCTGGTAATGCGTAATAGTTAATTTTTGCAATTGGATTGGTAAAGTACTCAACACTTCTGACCTCGACGGAATTTCTGAAACCAGTTTGCCTATAGATATCCTTTCGGTTTGTTTATCGGAATTTTGGTTCTATAAATAGTTAACACAACGCTATTCTATTGATAACTAATCGCCAATTAGTAATTCATGATGGAGCAGAAGGGCAGATTGAATATCGGTATACTAGTATTCGTATTGGAAGACAAACTTATTCTTCCCTTTCAAACTACAATAGTATATGACTACAAGGCTACATAAGATTCCTCATACTAAATGGTTGGGAAATTAACGTTTCGTGATGTTGGGATCGGCCTCTCGCCTGCATTAATCTGGCAACTCTCGAACACCCAGTCAACTGAAGGGATTGGAGATAGCGGTGCCCGGATGTATCGACACTTCCTTTCCTTACTTGGATAAACAATGTTTAATCTTTCAGAGTAAACGTTATCGCGTTGTGCATGTGTCGATTCTACCGACGGCGTAACAACGCTGGGAAACCTTACCGTTGGCTCAGGTGACGTCACAGAAATCGGCAGAGGTTTCCTTAGAAACGTGCCGATCTTCTTGGTTAAATGTTTTTGAGAAATATTCTCGATTTTCCGCCCACACCTGCTCGTCAGTACCATTCCTGATATAACTCTTTTACTCACTTCTCTTTCGATGTCCTCAATAATCTCAAATAGATCATTGTCCAGGATATCGAATCCGTTACACCGACTTTGGGGAGTGTCGCATTCTGAAAGACACAACTCTTCGTCTGTACTTGATTGCCTTGAAAACGGTACCGTCTTTTCGTTGAGACCGCATGCTATCTCGTTAATCGGTTCCTCGAAGCCTGGTAATGTTGCTGGTGTAGTTCGCTTCCTTCGAGTAACGGGCTCCGTAGCCTGACATGAAATCTCGCAAGGTTGATTATTTGACCTGAAGTTTATGGTAGCGTTTACGGGTGCTGAAGTCTTGAAAATTGAATGCTTCGGAGAAGCCTTCTCTTTTTTGGCCAGCAACAGCTTTCCATTACGGCCAACACTGATATGTTGCTTATTTCCAAGTCCTTTCCAAGGCTTCGGTCCATTCATTGCATCGACATTAGCCTGTAGTCTTAAATTTCTCACAACATCGTCTTCATTAACTATAGTAGTTAAATGGATACCAGGACTATTTTCAACTTGTCTATTTTCAACTTGACGTTCCGTGAAAAAACAGCTGTAGAATAGTTTAAGATAGTCCTCTGTCTTCTGCTCGAGTGTACTTTTTAATTTAGAGGATAATCTCGCAACATCATAAGTTAATGCATTGATAAGTTTTTGGGATTAACATCGACCGTTAGCTAAGTTTGTGTGCGTAAATTCCCAGCGAAATTAACTTTGCTAAACCCTTTGGGATCAACTAATGCAGTTTGAAATAGCTTATTGATTTTATTCGATTGTATATGCAATGATATGTAGATTTTTTCGCATTCGGAGATTATTTTAATAGTTATATATATATATATATATATAATAATATATATATATTATATATATATATATATATATATATATATATATATATATATATATATATATATATATATATATATATATATATATATATATATATATATATATATATATATATATATATATATATATATATATATATATATATTTGGCATTTATACTCGGTGAATATCAGATGAAGAAAAGTTATGGTCATGATTACAAGTGTCGAATCATATACGCGAGTGTCCAACCAACTTCAAGGCCTTCCGGCTGCTAATTGAACCTGTGACAATATATATATATATATAAAAAAGTAGAGTGCTGCGTAGACAGTGTTTTGAATATATAGCAAAGTGAAAAGATGGTAAACTGCCAAGAATTTAGTGACGAGATACTGACGTTTCGAGCGGAGCCCTTCATCAGAGTAAGACGAGATAAAATTTCATCTCGTCTTACTCTGATGAAGGGCTCCGCTCGAAACGTCAGTATCTCGTCACTAAATTCTTGGCAGTTTACCACCTTTTCACTTTGCTATATATATATATATTCTACGTTTGTCAAAGTCAAAGCAAAACTGGCCGCCATTTTGTTTTGCTCGGTAGTGATGATGATCGACAAGTATGGAGATAAAGAGATAAAGGAGCCAATCAAATCACATAAAAAATTCACTTCCGTTTAAAACGAAATACTACAATGTGAATAAAATAAGATCAAACATGCGTAGGGTTGATTTACTGATCGACGGTAAAAAGGAAACAAATTACTTACCTTTTCGTGTCGGAGTCTGTGACAAAACCTCTTGAGGTTAGCCATAAGGTCGCAGCGATGAAAGATCCAAAAGACTGATATATATATGTATAAAAGTTTCGTGCTGTGTAGTCAGTGTATAAATACAAATAAAAAACTCTAAAAGGTTGGTGTTTACGAAGGAAACACTGATAGTGTGTAGGAGGAGTTGGTCTAACATTTCTATAACATGTCACTCTCTAACGAAGAGACTTCATTCGAAACGCCAAACCCCCTGTACTAGAGCTAGAGCATGAAAATACAGAAGTGCCAAAAGTAAACTTGACTCGTCGCATTCGTTCTACACCGAATCCGTCACTTGATCAACTGCTAAAACTGACGTATGATTAAGGCAAGTCAGTAAAGTTAAATGTTGTCTCACTGATTAGACAGGTTTTTCAGAAACTTTGAAGATTGTATATGAACTAGAAAAAAATGTACTTGTATAATTCATTTCTATACGAATGTAGCAAGTTTGAATTTTATCTCTGAATCAAGCCACAATTAAACAACGGTTTGTGGCTTGATTCAGAGATAAAATTCAAACTTGCTATAAAACACCGTTACGGACACTGATTTAGGTTTTTTAGTTCTCATTGGGATTTCAAATCTAATACACAATTCGTGATTTCCGGTTGCCGTCGGTTGAGCAAGAACGCTACTTACTTACACGAGCTCTCTATTATTTCGGCAATACAGACTCTTACCTTTCACATTATTGATCTTCTTCTGGGTGGCATTGTTTATTCTTTCTTTAATCTTCTTTTAAATCTTCCAGCAACTTACCTTTTTTCACACCACAGCCATTACTCCACGGTTGTCATGACTACGTCTCACGTGGTACTAAATGACCATTTAGAAATCGCAAAAATTGCGCAAATGGCATCGATACATTTCTTCCGTGACGCGCTTGCCATTACCAGCTTGGTGTCAAACACGTAGGCTGCCTATACAAGCCGTTCTTCGACGAGGAAGTTGAGTCTACGAGGCAAAATCTTGAAGCTACAAATCAAAAGTCGCTGCAACACCGTTCAAAAAATGCTTCATACTTGAATCCGACACCGAGGAAACGTAAAAAAGAATTGAATATATATTGAACTGTCGTTTCGCATTGTTTGATCCCATTTAAAAGGAGACGGTTCAAAATGGATCTGATGTATTCCAATGCTCGCAAAACATTATGGAGCCGATATACTGTACAAGCAAACAATATAATATCTGAGTAATCAACAAAACAAGAGACTTGCGAAGCTGTAAGACGAAATGGATGAGCTAGAGCCTATCAGAGGATACTGAAGGAAGTGGGCGAGACGACGAGATCAGCTGTTGAAAAAATGACAGAAGATGACGAGGTCAGAAAACGCAAAAAAGTTCGGAGATATGATGACATATGAAACACAAACAGTATTGGATGCTCATCTCAAGCTCGGGTTGAGACAAAACCTTGGAACTACAAATCAAATGTCAAGTCGCTGCAACACAATTCAAAAAAATGCTTAATACTTGAATCCGACGAAGAGGAAACGTAAAAAAAGTGAATGCTGAACACAGTTTGATCCTGTTTATAAGGAAACGGTTCAAAACTGCATCCTAATGCTGCAAGACCTCGTGGAGCCGACCAAAGCCGTTACAGTTTACTCAAAGAACAAACATGACATCAGCTCGAGTAATGAATGACTGTGAACAATCAACAAGCGACTTGCGAAGCTTGAAGATGAAATAGAAGAATTACTGACGGCAAGTCCTTCTTCATGTACAGAGACAGAATTTCACATCATTGAAATGTTTCATGGGTTTAGAAGTAGAGATAGTATTTCTTTATCTCAAGATTAGGAGTAGAGTTTTATTTGGGTTATGGTTAGGATTTTGTCTCTAAAACTTCTGAATCTCGAGAAAACAACCCAAATGCGACTACGAAGGCCACTAAAGGATGTGGATGAGACATGCAACAAGGGATCCGAGATCAGTGGTTGAAAAAATCCCAGAAGATAGCAATGTCGCGGAAAGCGAAAGAAGTTGGGAAAAACGATGATGATACGTTGGATGCACATCTCGTGTGGTTGGATTCGTGTGAATGATTTCAAAACGGATCCGATCCACAATTGGTACAGGAAGATTCGCCATACCACTTCGAAACCGTTATGACTGTAGTAATCCAGCTTGTATGGATAAAGAGCTTGGTAGATCAAAAGTGGTGAAAATAGTTGTATTTTATTTCATTTATTTTTGTATTTTATTTGTATTAATAGTTGTAATTGTAATTTATGTTTTCGTTGGAGGTAAACACAACATCGTTTGGATCCGATGTCGCGTAAACACACCTATCAAAATATAAGATCGGATGCAAATGGGTGTATCCGCGGAAAGTCTAGCCACTCATTACACTCTTAATATGGCTTAAAGCTATATAACCCTTTGATGTATAACCATAGGCCGTTGTCAGATACCTAATAGTCAAATCTAGTCTTACGAGAAGTGAAAATGTCGTGTAATTATAATGTGAAAGTAATGGTATATCGTTTAAAGAAAAACAATGGTTGCCCTAGCTAGTCATTGGGCTACGTTGACAACGATGGTAAAGCAAAGGTTGCACTATCAGGTTTACTTGATAGATAGAAGCTTTATTTTTGCAGGGTAACCCCATCAGCTTGATGCTGTTCTCCCTGGGGGCCCTGACTCAATAAGTTAAAATATTTTACAATACAACTATCAAGTATTAGTTTATATATATTATATGACATGTATATACTAAGTTAAAAAGTTAAAATCTATGATCTTAATAGTTTATAAATAATATGTAGGTAATTAAGTAATATTAAAATGTTGGGACTTTAAATAAGAACGTTTAAAAGTCGAGAGTGAACTACAGTCCTTGATATCCTGCGACAACAAGTTCCACATCTGCGCCGCTGAATATTGGAATGTTCGTCTTAGCTGCTCAGTTTTTGGTTTAGGAAGAATGTAGTCGCGTTTTCTTCTGGTGTTGTGACCGTGAATATCCATACGACGAGTGGAGTCCACATTAACACCTTCTTGTCCTTCATGCAAACATTTATAAAACAGAGTTATTTTGTGTAAGCGCCTTCTGTCCTCAAGCTTAGGCCATTTAAGGTTGTGCAGGAGATCTTCCGGTGGTAATGTTGGATCTGCCTTTAAAATCACCCTAGCGGCTCGATTTTGCAGTCTCTGTAATTTTGCCTTTGATGACGTGTTACACCTGTCCCATACTGAATCACAATAATCTAGTAGTTGATTTTGTCTGTATTTCCTGAGCTTATGTTCTCAAAAGCTAGAAGATTTGTGTTAAAAACTTCCCTAACTACGGAGGGTATTGTGTTTTTAGCATATCACTAACCTTGCTCTAATCATTAATGAACTATGTTAGGCTACATTCATAGCTAGGCGATATGATTGGCTCAGATCATGGTAAAGCGAAGATTACACTATCAGTCTTCTGGAATTCACTACCAGAGCACATTAGAAGAACAGACAATTTTAATAGTTTTAAGTCAGCACTTAAGTCTTTTCTTTTTTCAAATTAATTGTTTTGCAGTTATCATAGTTAATGATAGTTTTATTAGTTATACATGTACTACAGTAGTTTTGATTTTGTAATGACAAGTAATTCGTTTTATAAGTAACTTAAGTAACTTTAAGAATGTTATTATTGTTGTTGTAAGAGCATCGAGACTATTGTAAAACGTCTTTATTATTATTATTATTATATATATAAATATGAAAATCGTTGGCCATTTATCAATTGCCAACGTAAACAAAACTGACATACTTGTAAAAGCATGTATGATACATTGTGTTTTTTGTATATTTTTTGAACAGGATTACACTTGACCGTGTATCAAAGCTATAACGTAAACATAATTGGCATATTTGTTTTAAACCATGATATATTATTATCTTTAGCTACATCTAATTTTTATGCAAGGGAATAATTGACGATTTGTTAAAAGTAATGTAAACATAATTGAAATATTTGTTAACAATTAGACATTAAGTACATTTCAAATAATTAACGAATGATTTTAAAGATGTATATGCTTGTAATGTAATGGCCAACAATGTAGTTTAATAAATGACCTTCTGATAAACACGATGTGACATCGTGTATCTGTGATATCTGTGCAATAAACTTAAATCATTTAAATTTCAACATCCTTATAATACTAAATCTAAATTATTATACCATGATCTTCGCAAACCAAGAACTAACTCGCTAAAACGAACTTTTTCTGTAGTACTATTAAATCATGGAACTCTCTTAAAGACTGTCTTAAGAAACAACAAAACTGTCGAGTCAATGAAAGCTATTATTCCTAATGATTTTTTATCTGTACACAGCGTTGATAACTTCAAGCTGTCACGACCTTACTAACTAGCCAGTATTTATATTGTATTTTTTCTTATAACTAGGGAGAATACGTTGATTTGTAATAGTGTTACCCTCATGAAATAAAGTGTATTGCATTGTACTGTATTGTAATAATGTTTCTCGCACGTGAACTATATTGAAAACCATATCTCCACTAAAAAGTCGTAAAGGCCTCAAAACGACAGTATACCAATGTTTAATGTATAAAATTCAATTTATTGGTTATTATTCATATTTTCTGTCAAATTGAGCTGAGTCGAATTACATAAACCCAGGCCAGATTACGACAAAGATCAACAAAAGATTTTCGTAAGCTCGGTCTTCCCACGGAAATGGGAACTTTATATCTAATAAAGCTATTTATCTACTACTAGTACTTACATACAGATTTAACAACAATTATATCTGGTAGACCATATGTTCCAACATCGACCTGTCAATTAACAGAGTTCTCTTAAGTATATTTAGATAACTCATGCGTTAAAGATTGGGTAAGAAATCCGACTAATTTATATATTTCGGCAGGGTCTTACCCCACTCAGTTTTTATCAACTATACAATATATTTAGGAGTACATATAGAAATTTCCTTTTATTCCATTTTCAGTTGGCTGCCCCTAAAATCAAAAGAGAAAGAAAACGGTCCGGGATGACACCACAATCGAAGGGTATATACCTGTACTTCGAATAAATAAGGTTAATTCTTCTAATCGCAAGTCGTACTGTGATTGGCGTATATGCACCCATTAATGGGACTCAACGATCTTGGACTCATATTTCATGGTTGTTGGAATAAGTCTTACTCTAATTATAAATATGAAAGCGCAGCATATTATTTTCACAAAAGCCATTGAGTCGGACACGAGAGTAAAATCATATTTAATAAAGTTCTAACGTTTCGTTGTTATTGTCACAACATCTTCAGAGAATAATTTACATGAGTGTAGTGAGACTAAATATATAAGTGACAGACAAAAAGTAAGATTATAAAAGAAAGAGTGGCACAGAACCAATATTGCCATTTAGAGAAGGTTTATAAGATTGCGAATGAGTAAGCTTTTGCGTAGAAGAAGTTCAGACTCAAAAGAGCAAGAAGAAATTATTTTAAAATCGTCAAATGAGATAGGGTGACCAGTGTCATGGTGATGAGAAAGGATGTTAGTGGCAGGAGGGTTGGTGCGTTTCTTTCCGGTGAGAGTTGAGATTCCCAAGTGCTCTGAAACACGTGTGTGTAGGTGTCGGATTGTTTCTCCGACATACGAAGCTCCGCAGCTTCGACACGAAGAGGAATCTTGTCTTTGAAAGAAAATAAATGGAAAAGCCTAACCGAAGGGCGAGCAATATACAACTCTGTAATTATATGTTTAGTCTCAGTCTCACTACACTCATGTACATTATTCTCTGAAGATGTTGTGATAATAACAACGAAACGTTAGAACTTTATTAAATATTATGATTTTACTTTCGTGTCCAACTCAATGGCTTTTGTGAAAATATATGCTGGGCTTTGATATTTATAATTAGACCACGCTTCGCGCCTGGTCTTTCAATAACTGAAGTCTTATTCTGATGAAGGGCTCCGCTCAAAGCGTTAGTATTTCGTTCCTAAAATCTTGGCAGTTCATCACCTTTTCACTTTGCTATATATCCAAAAAATTTACTTTTTTAGCTAATAATGTGGCGAGTACACTTTCCCATCAGCTGCAAAATCCAGGCTGGATACTGGGTCGGATGCCAACTCAAGGTCTTAACTCTTTCCTGTCCGGCTCAGTCAAAAGGGGTCATAGAAGACCCCCGAAGTCGTCAATCGAAAAACATGGCAACGCGGTAACGCAAGATTAAAAATTGAAATTCGACAAATCCACTCACACGCCAAGTTTGATTTGATTTCATAAACAACTCTGCGATTCGTGGCATTTTGAATTTTCATGATGCTACGCGGGCGTGCAAGATGGCATTTTCTAGAAAAATTGAAGTTTTTCAACCTGATGATTTATGATAATTAATGCTACTTTATATTATCATGATGTGTCTTGTTCTGAAAATTCAAAAGCATTGGTAACAGCCGGTTTATTGGGCTTTCAGAAAAGGTATAGGTTTCGCAAAAGTTATGGACATTTCCCGAGATATCAATAATCTCCGGCTCTGAAAATAATATTTCCTGTACAAAGTGACTTGGAATTAAAGATAAAAACATAGAAAATGTAAAACAATGTTAAAAATAAATCAAATATTAAAACAATTACTGAACTCGGTTAATGCAAAATATCATGATTTGTCAATGTCTCGCAGATCAATTATTTGCCTCTGCCTTCGGTAAATAATCGATCTGCTCACCACTGAGAAATCACAAGATTTTGCGGCCAACCTCGACCAATAATAGCCAAATAACAAAAAGCAAGATACGGTTCACTTATCCCAAAATGTAGTTTTGTGCTTCAGCACTTGTTTTGCTTGCTGATTATGCTAAAACAATCTGGGAAGTGTGAACTATCCAGCTTTATTACAACTTATTAACCTCATTCCGTCGCCATATTATCCATATTAAGATCATTCCGTCGCGTTCTTTCAGTTGATACCGAGACGCTGAGCGTAAAGAAAATTACAAATTACAAGCGGAGTGATGGGGGGAAAACGTTGCCGCATAAACCGAGCGAATAAGGTTAATAAGGGGATTTATTATATGGTTCAGCTTTTGGATTACTACCAAGTTGCCGCAATTTCACTATGTCTCTTACTTTTGCGGTAGCCAGCAATTTTTGTTTCCACATACGAAAAGCTAGCTCGCTTGGGCGAAATCAGTGATGACGGGACTACGAAAACCGCGCTGACGTCACGCGGGAAACAGAGCCATATAATAAGCAACTACACTTACGGCCGCGCAATGCTTACCGGGATATATTCGTTGCAATCCTGTGTACTCTCGGCCACAAAGCTCGTTCACTGTAAAACGTCTTTCCAGAAGCAATCCTTTCTCCTGGCATTCCTTGACGGATATGTTGTCTCTGTACGACACACGGACTTGCTCCTGTCCGCAGATGCTCTCTATCTGCGGCGCACCCGTGTCACTGAGGTCGGTCGGTCCGTTGCATCCGTTGGGCACGTGGACAGGAAACGTGATCAAGAGGTGTGGCTTGGTGATTTTGATGACCTGTTTGAGAGCGACAATGTTACCGCACCCATCTGCCGCCTCCCACGTCCTGTTGATTAACCGCGTGCACTCGCCTTCGTCTATGTGGTCACGATGCCGCAGACGCAATGCACCCTTCAGTTCGCACTCGGCCGAACCGATCGCCTTAGCGCGCGGTACGAGCGCGTCCACTTCCAGCGTGCAACTCTGGTACTCGTAGTATGTCTGCGATAGCTGAATGACGGGCGGAAAAGTGGCCAAGTCTTCGTCGATACGCCCGTCACCGTCATCGTCAATACCGTTCATCAGCTCTTCGTCGATCCTTCGGTCGCAGTCGTTGTCCATGCCGTCGGCCGGCGTATCGACGACGCCGGTACACTCGCCGGTGATGTCTGCGAGCCGCAGTCCCCCGGGATAACCATACGAGTCGCGCCAGGCGTA
Source organism: Chrysogorgia sp. JL179-B06 (assembly GCA_035772405.1). Classification (NCBI taxonomy): domain Eukaryota; kingdom Metazoa; phylum Cnidaria; class Anthozoa; order Scleralcyonacea; family Chrysogorgiidae; genus Chrysogorgia; species Chrysogorgia sp. JL179-B06. The sequence continues at coordinate 1,139,082 of JAYKKM010000085.1, forward strand.
ACCATACATGAACGCGCCGAAGGTGACGATGGGCGACGTGTGGTCGACTCTATGTACGCCTTTCGTGACGTTTATGGCCGCCGCAGAATACGGAGTGCCTTTGATTCGCACGAAGATGTTGGTGTGGAAGGCTGGCTTTCCATCGACCTGTACTCCGTAGATGTGTTCGCTGAGAATGATGACGTTGATGTAGCTCTGGAAGTATTGCTGTCTCGCGCGATCCGGTGTCGAGAGGATGTAATGGGAGCCGTACTGTTCGATGGGGGGAATCATGATCATGAAGGGATCTGTATTGGTGTTGTCCGTGTCGGCACCCTTACTGTATTGCATCAAAATACACGGCCTACTGGCGGTGATGAACTGGTACTCGTCCGAGCGCACGTCAAGTTCCACGTACTCGCCGGCATGGATCGTGACCCGGTTTCCCGGATGGACCACAACGTCCGTGTTGTCCTCGGACGCCACGATTCGGAAGTAGTCGCCACTCTTTCGGCTGTACAGCGGCGCAGTGACGAACCGCCGACCCCAGGTGCTCGTGGGCGTCAGCATTTCAACCAAGTGGTCGCAGTAGCCCTTGTCCTCGGGCACGTTTGCGCACTCGTTGCCGCTGTACACGGAGATCACTTTGGTCGACGTGATTCTCGTGCCGGTGAGGTCGGTCACGTGGGCAAGCTGGAAGGTCTGTAGCCGATTGATTCTTATGATCAACGTATCCCCGTCCCGATAGACCGCGCCATTGTACATAATCGGAGTATCCTCTTGCATCTTCACAGTCAGATAAACAATGGTGTTATCTTCAATGCCAACGATGCCTATCAAGGAGTGCTGGCTCACGGTGTACGACACGGCATAATATTCCATTCCCTGGATATCCGTTGGCAAGGCCAGATAGGCGTCCGTGGTGTGTGGCATGATGTTTAGACCGTAGACGACCAACTCGTGGTCGGCAGTCACTAATATCCCCTTATTTTCCTTCCGTGTTCCTGACATGCGCGTTCCGAGTGGAAGATTCACTCTGACAAGTTCATCCTCCTGTAGGTGTATTGTTCGCCGGAAATTCAACCCCGGAATTGTGATTTTGGCCACGGTGTCGTTGTCCGACGTGATGAAGAGGCTCACAGAACCTGCTCTTTTCTTGTTGTACTGTTGCAAGAAACCAAGGATGAATTCTCGGCCACGGTTGTCTGGGATACCTGAGTAGAATAGAGTAGAGTAGAGTAGAGTAGAGTGGAGTGGAGAGTAGTGGGGTGGGGTGGGGTAGAGTTAGAGTTAGAGTTAGAGTTAGAGTTAGAGTTAGAGTAGAGTAGAGTAGAGTAGAGTAGAGTAGAGTAGAGTAGAGTAGAGTAGAGTAGAGTAGAGTAGAGTAGAGTAGAGTAGAGTAGAGTAGAATAAAGTGGAGTAGAATAAAGTGGAGTAGAGTAGAGTAGAGTAGAGTAGAGTAGAGTAGAGTAGAGTAGAGTAGAGTAGAGTGGAATAGAGTAGAGTAGAGTAAAGTGGAGTAGAGTGCAGTGCAGTGGAGTAGAGTAAAGTGAAGTAGAGTGCAGTGGAGTAGAGTGCAGTGGAGTAGGATAATATGCGTTAACACCAAGAGTATTTAAGAAAAAGGAACGAACAAATGGATACTAACCAACGACAAACGTATGGTTGATAATAGTTTTTTCATTTCCTGCCCCATCTTTTACTTTAACGAACAATGTATGTTCTCCTTTGTCAACGTCGTGGCCCTCATACCTTCCTTTGGTACCATTTCCACACCACTTGAACTTATTAAGATCGTCTAAGGCGCATTCAAATACAGCTACTTCATTTACTCTCCAGGTAATGATTGGGTTTTGGTTTGTGAGACGAGGGAGTGGGCCGACCTCGATCAGAACGGGCGCTACCAGGTCTATAAAACAAGCAAAAATGAAAAGTCGCAGATTGTAAAACCGTGGGTTGTAAAACCGTGGGTTGTAAAACCGTGAATGATTTACCAAATTTTGACATGTCAGTAATAATAACAACGATGATGATGACAAGTCTAGTGACAGTTGATATAATACTATGCATGTGTTGAAGTCAAGTTTAAGGATAGGTAAATATTCAGTATACATCTGTACCAATATATCTGGTAATGATTTGGAAAACTTAAAGATTTTAACATATCATCTAAACGAACATCATAACCTTGACGAGATATAATGCAAACTTCTCTGTTTTATACAAACGTTGAAAGTTTTTTGATGTTTTGCTGGACACCCCGCTATTACGGACACCCCGCTATTAAGGACACCCCGCTATTAAGGACATTTGGTAAATCCCCGGCCGAAACTACTATGAAATGTATTGAAATAACTCTCGCTATTACGGACTCTCGCCATTACGGAATTGCGGACACTTCATGTGGTCCCTAACAAACATTTTTATTGTTCTACTCTCGTTACAACGGACATCTTGGACGTACTTTTCTCTCGACACATGAAAGCGAATGACTTTTTAAATTATCGAGTGACATATTTACATCTTGCTATTTGTCAGTGGAAGTACTTTGAAGATTCCGTTCGTCATCGTGTCTATCGACAAAAATGACAAACGGAAAAATAAAGTAAGCGAGAATGCCGTGAGCGAAAGATCACATCAAAGCATGCTAAGCATAGGTACTTCATCACAGAATAAAAGTTCGTGTAAGTTTACTGAGTTTTGTTACTTTACCTTTACAGTGAAGGAAAGAAAAGACATTTGACACTTATTCATGTTAGCGTTGTATTTTTGGTTGTGGAATAAAAAAAGTTTTGAATACAAATTTTTGACTTGTATTTTGACTTGTACTGTGTACTTATGTATCACAGTAAACGTCAACTAAAAATTGAAATAAACTGGACATTTTAAAACCAAAAAGCCAGTAATACATTGTAGTGACATTTTACAACCTGAAATCGGGATATTTTCATCGCATCCCGCTATTGCGGACTCCCAAACTATGATAGGGGTATCTATAGTACGTATTCCTTATAAGGAAGCGCAAATAGAAGGCATTGACGAGCAAATAGAGTGAATTAACGAGCAAATAGCTGACAGGTTCAACCCTCGTACCAGCCTCCTTGTTAATTGGATTGTAACCGACCCCAAAACAACAAAGGTCCTAACCCTTTGGCAAACGTTTTCTTGAGAAATAAACCACCTCCAAAGCTATAGAATATATCAAAGGAAAGTTAAATGATCTATTTACAACATACGTACAGCTTTATCGCGGTTGCAAACTTAGTTCTCTTTAAAAGCGCGGATAATCGAACATGCCCAAAATATAATTTTCCTAATACGGATACCACCTTGTAAACAAAAACACGGCTGTCTTCGACGAACGTTTACTTGAGAAATAATCAACTCCCAAAGCTACAATATATATTAAAACAAAGATAAATTATCTGTTTACAATATGCGTACAGCTTATCCTGCTAGCGAACGTAGTTTTCTTAAAAAGAGCGGATAATCGAACATGTCGTAACGTGTTAACAATCCCACATCCAGCGGGCTGGTACGAGTGCCATGTATTTGTTCGTTAATGCCTTCTATTTGCTCGTCAATGCCTTCTATTTGCTCGTCGGTCACTTCCTTATATGGAATACGTACTAGAAGTACAAATGGAAACATTTGCCAGAACTCTAAAAAAAGCGCAAAAAGCCTCTGCGGAGGAGAGTGGACTCTCGCTATTACGGACACCAAATGACGGTTCCCAGGGTGTCCGCTATAACGAGAGTTGACTGTACAGTACGTAGAACTTATGATCGTTAATAATTCGTAAGTACCCACCAACAATCCATGTAGTTGATGTTGGATCTCCCTCGTTACCATGTTCGTCGACGCCTTTGATGAAAATCCTGTGCTTGCCATTTCTTTTCAAGTTGTCAGATCTGATATCCGATTCAAATCCTTCGCCGCAACTGAAATAATTTTCTGGATTATCGAAGGCGCAGAAGAACGACGCCTTTTCGTTGCTTCTCCACGAGAACTGCACGCTTCTACCGCTCTTCTTTGGCACTGGTTCGTTGAAGAAAATTGTTGGACCTTTGGTGTCTGAAAGAAATTGTGCAGAGAAGAGAAAGAATTTTTGTGAGAAAACACGATTTTAGCGGCTGCAGCGCGAGACTTAAATAATCCAGGTAATAGAAAACTAGACTGCGCGTATTCACCATAACCGGGGAAACTTATCTTACCTTACAGTACCTTACCTTACCTTACCTTACCTCGCCTCGCCTCGCCTCGCCTCGCCTTGCCTCGCCTCGCCTTGCCTTGCCTTACCTCGCCTCGCCTCGCCTCGCCTCGCCTCGCCTTACCTTACCACACCTTACCTTACCACACCTTACCTTACCACACCTTACCTTACCACACCTTACCACACCTTACCACACCTTACCACACCTTACCACGCTACGCCACGTCTCGTCTCGTCTCGTCTCGTCTCGTCTCGTCTTGTCTTGTCTTGCTTGTCTTATCACTCATAATGATCTGATCTGATCTGATCTGATCTGATCTGATCTTATCACTCGTCTGATCTGATCTGATCTGATCTGATCTGATCTGATCTGATCTGATCTCATCTCGTCTCATCTCATCTCTTATCTCTCATCTCATCTCTCATCTCATCTCATCTCATCTCATCTTACCTCGCCTTGCCTTATACACAACTCACCATCGTTTTCTATGAGCAAATATAGTCAACTCGGACTTCGCTTTCGTGGACTATAACCTCATAAAAAACTATCGTTCGAGCTCATTTTGTTCTTACTATTGACAATCCCTTAAATTATTAATCCGTATTTACCGACAATCCAATCGTGGTTCAACGGCTCAGCTCTATTTCCAACCACGTCAATTCCAATCACCCAGAAACGATGCTTTCCTTCTGGAAGGTCATCTTCAATCCACTTGCTTCCCTCTCCCTCGCCACAAGGTTGCATGTCGTTGATATTCTCATGAGCGCAGAAGAACCTCGCCCACTCGTCTGACACCCACACGAACGTTCCCTTCTTTCCGCTAACCATTGGCCCTTTGCTCGTAAATCTCAGCACTGGTGGTTTTGTGTCTTATGAAGCAAGCATAAAATACGTTATTATAAAATGGGATTACAATCAATATATATAAATCTTTATTTATTCAGGAAAACACTATCAGATAAATCTGTTCTCCCTTGGTACACTGAATATACTGAAGTTACTGGATATAAATATTGCTAAGATTATAAATACATTAATTCTAAAAATGTTAGTAATATAGAAGTTAAAGTTAAACCTACTTTGCAATTATAGAGATATAAAAGTCTTAATATTCCCAGAACTGCGTAGTTCGATCATATCACATATCATATATCATATAATAATAATAATCTATAATATATCTATTATAACTGAACAGACAACAAAAAAACTACAAAGAATTTATTTATTTTATACAATAAAAAACAACCCCAAAGGTTTATCAAAGCTGTTGGGGCATGAAAAAAGAAAAACACAGCTGCTGACGTGATTTGACGCCATCCATGTATCTGTCCTTTAATAGATCATGGGCAAGAACCAATGAAAATGATATATATATATATATATAGATTGCCGGTGTTGTCCCACAAGCGGTTGTCAATGACGATTGCAAGTGTATAATTACCGAGTCAGACTCATTCAGATTGTTCCAAGCTACACTGATGAGCTGTTGTACAGCGAAACACGTGTCTGTAGATTGAATTATATATATATATATATATATATATATATATATATATATATATATATATATATATATATATATATATATATATATATATATATATATATATATATATATATTATATATATATATATATATATATATATATATATATATATATATATATAACAATTATGCATGAGCTCGGTCCGCTATTTCGCTGTACATGCCTCGGTCAATAAGCTGTTAATTACCAGCATTATTACCACTACATATACCGAACTCGTGGCTTAGCCCAAGAAGGGGAAGAAGAACAATTATATCATAACCTAAGGCAGAGTTATTTTCCAGCGCCATGTTGAAAACAGTGAAAAAAACCTGGGGGCGAGAAAGGGTCGACATTACATTCTTCTTCTGACGTCATCAGCATCACACATTAACGTTGGCGTAACTCACCGATCGTCCACGTGTGTTCGATCATGGCTCCTATATTTCCAAACATATCCGTGGCTTTCACAATGAACCGATGGATACCATCAGGAAGATTTCTTGTCGTCCAACGGCCGTCTAGTGCGTCTCCACAGTTGAAGAACTGGCCGTCGTCCAAACGGCATTGGAATGTTGATTCTTCGCCCGTTCTCCACAATAATGTTATGCTCCCATTGGTTTTCGTAGGTAATTCAGAAATGAATTTAAGCTCCGGAGGTCGAGAATCTAAAGTGGTTGAGATGTTGGTTATACAATGTTGATTATGCAGTGCTACCACACTATTGTCATGCTATTGTGAAGGGTTTATTTATATAGTGTTTTAATCACTCAATGACGTCAAAAATTAATGCGCAAGCTTGTGTATATTAACTCATATAAACGATTTTCATTATTCATTTTTCAGATTTTCATTAACTATGGTTTACACAATTCCAGAATATAAATCGAGGAGCAGTTTTACATCAGCATCACTTTGCTTTTCTTTAGTATTCCAATTTTTCTTTATTTTGCGCCGCTATACATATATTACGAAACTCGAAAGCCACGAGCAATGGGCTTCGCTTGAAAAGATGGTAAATCGACCTTACTATTGATTGTCTGGATTTATATCGCAACTTTGTCCACCAACGCGTTTTTCTTGAAGTGGTATATATTATAAGACCTTTAAATTTAAGATTTGTTTTTATATGTATAAAATATCCACTTAGACTATTTGGAAACAAATTATATAAATTGTAGATCTTTGATATCCCTCATAGCCTGTGAGTATAGGCAAACTGGCCGTGTAAAATAAAGAAAGTACTGGGGCGGATCTGCTTCAAGGTATCTGAAATAGCCTCCACCGACCGCATTAGTTCGTAATAAGAACAAAAATGGCGGCCTTCAATTTACCAAAAATACGACAAACAAAGCCAAATTTCTCTAAAACTAAAATATTAGAAGAAAACTAATACCCATTCTCATGTAAGGAGACAAAAAAACTTTCATTTAAAGGGATATGGCAATAAAAAATATTTTTGTCTCTCTGATACACAAACGGTAATACGAGAGTAATCCAAGTGAAAGAACTACTCTGCTGCAAAACATCATCACTATAATTTCCACAAATAAAACTCTTGTTATCCGCCATCTTGTTTTAATACCTTACCTAATTAACATCACAAGCAGGGTAAACATGATGAAACTTTCTTTTCTTGTACTTGAATTTATGTGGTATACTTTTAAAAGTATTGTGGTTCAATTGAGAAAGAAAAATCAAGTTTTAGACCTATATACGTGAAATTATGGCTGACTAAAGTTTTCACTTTACCCTGCTTGTGACGTCACACGCATTTCGAAAAATTATCCAAGATGGCGGATCATGGTGGAAAACAGGAATGTCTTTTGTCGAAATTAGTGATGTTGTTTTGCACAAGAATCGTTTTGTTTACTTGGATTACCCTGTGAAGGCAATTTTCTAATCAGAAAGGCAATTTTCTAATCAGAAAGGCAAAAATAATTTGTATTGCCATATCCATTTAAGCGATACTGGTCATTGCTATTTTTAGCGCCGACCAGTGAAGCAAGCCGGTGGTTGATCAAATGAATGCTATAATAAGTAGTGATAATGAAACAAATATAAAAACTCCAAAGAAACGTTCAAATTCTAAATTATTATTGATAAAAATCCAACTTACCAACAATCCACGAATGTTTCACCCAAGGTGCTGTATTGCCGAGTTTGTCAACGGCCTTAATCCACACAGTATGGTAGCCATCCGGTAGGTTAGTCAGCCGAAGTTGGCCAGCTTTGCCAATACCACAATCTCTGTTGTCAAAAATATTGTCGACAGCACACTGGTACGTGGCATCCTCGTCCGATTTCCATTTCAATGTGACATTACCACCAGTAATAAGCGGTAGGTCGCCATCCAAAGTTAACGTAGGCGGTTTTGAATCTAAAAAGTTCGATAGAATAGGAAGCTATAAAAATAGACAGCTTTTTAATTAGATATAATAATAATGATATAACAATAATAATTGATAATTGATGTTGTCATACCAGGAGACAACAGAGTTGGTGCGAAAGAAACAGAAACGATAGACAAGTGTCAAGAACTGAAACGAGAAATGAAGAACTTATCATGGTCACTCATAAGAAAGATAGAAATAGTTCCTGTTGTTGTTGGAGCTTTTGGCGCTGTAAGCAAGAAGTTTGAACAATGGATTAAAATAATTGCAATATCTGTAAAAGTAGAGCAAGTACAGAAAACGACGCTCCTTGGAACAGCAAGAATACTTAGACAAGTACTGAAAAGCTGACACGTTCAAGTCTACTGGCTGTAGACAGCTGTCACTGATGAATACCGGCATTACATAAAGCCATGTCAAGAAACATCAATAATAATAATAGTAATAATAACTCAAGGAAGCAAATAAAGACATTGATAAGGAGAAGATGTGGCGATGGCTGAAAAATAGCGATCTAAAGCCAGGAACAGAAGGTTTGATATGTGCAGCTCAGGAACAGGCATTAAGAACTAACTACATCAAGTTCAACATACACAAGACAGTAGAATCACCGTTGTGCAGGCTCTGTGGAGATAAAGGAGAAAGCGTGGACAAACGACGCCATGACAGTGTGGCAAGGATTATTCATTCATTGGGCACTATGTAGAAAATATGATCTAGAAAGAGTGGACAAGTGGTACGAGCATACCTCCGAAGAAGTGGTGGGATCAGATAAGATAAAGATGCTTTGGGATTTTATGAACCAATGTGACAATTGCATACTGTAGAGTGTACAGTAGATGACCTCATGACCAGATACAATCGTAGTAGACAAACAAGAGCGGAAATGCATGATCATTGATATTGCTATCCCGCGAGACAACAGAGTCGGAAAGAAAGAAGAAAAAAGAGAGAGAAATATGATGAATTGAAGCGAGAGGTTAAACGACTGTGGTCGATGAGGAAGGTAGAGGTAATTCCAGTTGTAGTTGGAGCTCTAGGAGTTGTGAGTAAAAGATTTAAACAGTGGACAGAAAAGATTGGAATTAAGATGAAGATTGAGCAAATCCAGAAAACGACGCTACTTGGAACAGCAAGGATTCTAAGAAAAACATTAGAAAACTAAACAACCCAGTGTCACCTTAGTCTACTGGGTGTAGACAGCTGGCACTGATAAACACCAACCGAATATCAAGTTGTGCGAAGAAGACAATAATAATAATAAGGTTGAAATAGGTTGAAACGTAATAAATCTTGGCATTTGATCTAGGAAAAACGACTTTGGAAAGTGTTAAGCTTGAGAGACGTGCTTGATAAGCAACATGGCGGTTGGTTATTGTTTGAAACCGCTCTTGATTCTAGCTCTTTGCTGTTCTTAATCGTTTTCGTTTATTTGATGAGAGTGTGTCAAATGGAGTTACGCCAGGATATATCCACTGGGTATATGGAACAAATGCAGCTTGACACACCAAATTGAACTTGGTGTGCCCAAGATTCAAGAGAGAGACTGAAGGTGGAAAATCTTTTAAAGTGACAGGGACAAGATTATGGAACAGTATTCCAGTTGATGTCAGAAACAAAGACTAGTTTTATTCTTTTAAAAGAGCACTTAGAAAGTACTTTATGGGACAACATAATTAGATTTTTAACATTAGAGACAATATAATTAGAATTAGATTATAACATTTTATGACTAAAACCTATTAATATATGTAAATATATATATATGTAAATATATATATATATATATATATATATATATATATATATATATATATATATATATATATATATATATATATATAAAATATTAATTTTAAACTATATATTTACTTATTCATACATATACATTAGTACATTAGTTCATAGAGGACCACAAGTTTATCAGTTGTACTGTCGGGTGTTATCATCTTTAAATAAAGTTGTTATTATTATTATTAATATAATACAAAATAATACTTGCCAATGATCCACGTGTACTGTATAGGTTCTGCTTTGTTCCCATTGATATCCGTGGCAAACAGGTAGAAGGTATGTTCACTTTCAGCAAGCTTAGAAGTTACCCAACTGTTTCCATTGCCTTTTCCGCACGGCTCTCCATTTTCCACCACATCAATGGCGCACACGAAATTCGCCATTTCGTCCGAGGTCCAGATGAAGGAACCAGTGTCGTAAGTAGATCTTTTTGGAGGCATTCCGATAAGTTTCACAATCGGAACTTTAGTGTCTGAAAGAAAAAGATAGGGTGGTACTGTTTATAATCACAATATTTATAGTTTAAAGCGGAACTGTACCCAAAAAGTGAATTACTTTTAAATATGTGCCCATCTATACCATCAAAGAAATTAAGACCGTTTATTATTAAGACCGTTTTATTAAATTACTTTGCAGCTAACAGCTGAATTGCGTAATGACCGTTTATTATTAAGACCGTTTTATTAAATTACTTTGCAGCTAAAAGCTGAATTGCATAATTTTAAAGGGAAATGGCAATAAAATTTTTGTTGTCTCATTTGAAAGAACGTTAAAAATGATATATGAAGACCTTTTACAGATTTTCCATATCGTTCTTGGTTCTGTAAATATTTCACTTCTTTTTGACAAAGAACATTGAACATTCCGCCATCTTGGATATGCATAACCATCCTTGGATATGCGTGACGTCACAACCAGGGTAGAAATGTTTTTTATATCAGCAATTATCGAGTCATTATAGATGCTAAATCGTAGTTGTTTTGGGTGTTGTATACTTTTAAGTGAACTAGCAATCTATTTGAACGCATTCCACTGATATTTGGGCAATTATTTACAACTTTTAGAATGTTTACCCAGGTTTTGACGTCACTTAATTAGATCTAATTATAAAACAAGATGGCGGATTGCAGATATTTTTGTTCACAGATATTTCGAAAATTAAGGAAGTTACGGGGAAATTTTAAAAGGTCTTCATATATTATTTTAAATGTTCTTTCAAATGAGACAAAAAAATTTTTTATTGCCATTTCCCTTTAACAAGCATATATAGAATTACAAGAACATATATATATATATGTACAATTACTATTATTAAAAATCTAATAACAAAAATGTAGAGAGGACTCAGAATAACTATTTACAGTCAAGGGTTTAATTTAAGAATATTGACTGGAATAAAACTGTTTTTATAACGATCTGTTCTACACAATGTTAATTTGAATGGATTGCTTTTACGGAGATTATAATGATTGAGGCCCTTTGCAGGTAGGAGATGATAGAGCTTATGAGATTCGTTGTTTACAATAGAATTAAAAAAATTAGTTGTAAGATGTTGTCTCCGATCTCTTAACGTTGGAATTTTTGCCATCTGGAGAGCGTCACAATATTGCATTTCGTAGGAGAAGATTATGGCCATAGCTCTTTTTTGGATTCTTTCGATTTGATGGTGAACGTATTCTGGTAGACTGTCATGGAATACAATACAACTGTATTTTAGTACCGGCCTTATACATGTACATGACTTGTAGAAGGTAACTAGATCTTTATATCCCACTTTAGCTCTCTTGATTTAGCTCTCTCATAATTAAAGCCCTTGTACGACCATGTTTGGAGTATGCTTCAAGTGTGTGGGATCCTTACACTGCTACCAACATTCAGAAAGTAGAAAGAGTGCAGAGAAGATCAGCACGATTTATCCTTGGGGTTTATAGCAGAGAGGCAAGTGTCACCCTATGTTAAATAAATTACATTCATGCAGGCCAAGTCTACAACGGCGTAGGGAAATAAATAGACTCACAGTAATGTATAAAATTGTATACGGACTGCTAGACATTCCCAAGGATAAGTATTTGCTTCCAGGCGGCAAACGCACACGAAAGAGCCACAATTTCAAATATCAGATTCCCAGGTCCAACAAAGATTGTTATAAATATTCATTATTTCCAATAACAATTAAAGCATGGAATGAACTTCCAAGTGAGACTGTTAATTTAAAACCTATATTGATAAGTTTAAGGATGCATTGTTGTGATTATTTTTATATTCCTGTAACCATCGGCAATGTGCCTCCTTATAATCCTCCATAGGAGGGAAAGGAATATTAAATTAGAATTAGAATTATAAATAAAAGGCCTTTAAGTATAATGTTTAGAAATGTTAATAGTTTTACGGTATCTGCTCTTGTACTCGAGAAATAACGTTTTCATTCTCGTATTTTATGTTTTGGACGCTGCCATTTTAGACTTAATTTTTCGTCTTGTGTTGTTAGAATAATGAATGCGGGAAATAGCGAACTAGGAAAACGGGATTCGAATTTGGTTCGTTACTCGGAGTTGCACTTAATTGATATTAAGTAATTATTAAAGTTGTAAGGTTTTTGCTGTGCAAGCTGTGTTAAGTTGTCAATACTCAGGAAAACTCTGAGCACCAGACAGGACTCGAACCCGTAACCTTCTGAATGGAACTCAGATGGCAGAGCAAGGTTAAATACGGTATTTAAACCTGGGACGAGTCTTGCCGTTGTGACAGTCAATTTCCAGTCAAATGTTGTTAGTTAAGTTAGGTAGTTGCAGCTTGATGTTTGTAAAGTTGTAAAGGTTTTTGCTGTGCAAGCTGTGTTAAGTTATCAATACTCAGAAAAACTCTGAGCACCAGACAGGACTAGAAGGCTTCATGTATACAAAGTATATTAATAAACCAAATCATGCGAACACTACATTGTAAGGGTTCGTTAAAAAGTTCACTTGTCATGACGGATGCAGAAGCTGTGTTAGTTGAATGTCTGTTTTTTGACAAAGGCTCTTATAAATTTCTTATAAATTGGTGCCATTTTTTTCGTGTCAGTCATTATTCCGGTGCCATTTTTTCCTAAATTCAGTTTAAACAGCACATCAAAACGATGTCAAAACATCAAACAGCAATATTTTTGTGACGTCCGATAGTACAATAACCGTTACAGATTCAAAAAACACAACTTACCAACGCGCCAACTGTGTATTTTAATATCACCAGCGTTGCCAAACGAATCTCTCGCACGGACGTACAACTTGTGTTGGCCATCTGGAATGTTCCTACCGGTCCAGGAACCTGTCTTTCCCGCTCCACATGACTTCAATACAAAGCCATTATCGAGCGAGCACTCAAACTTCGAGATAGTGTTCGTTATCGTCTTCCAAAGGATGGTAATGTCGGAGTCGGAGATTTTCGGTTGATTTGGAAGGAATTCGACTTGAGGTTTCGTCTTGTCTGAGATAAAAATGGAAACACTATGTTGTTATAGCGAAAGAAGAGAAATTATACTTTAGTGTAAGATATGCTGAGGCCCGGAAAATTAACAATCCATGCAAATAGTCCATTTCTTATGTTTATACATAGAAATCGATGCCTGATCGTACGTATTCCATGGCTGAAATAAGGCCTTAACCTAAATTTGTATTTTTTCGTATTGGCGGAAAACACGGAAAGCATAATTCTCAAACTCATTAATAATTCATGAACCAAAAACAAAAGAAGTTAAAGGGAAATGGCAATAAAAATGTTCTTTGTCTCATTTGAAAGAACATTTAAAATAATATATGAAGACGTTTTAAAATTTCCCCGTAACTTCCTTAATTTTTGAAATATCTGTGAACAAAAATATCTGCAATCCGCCATCTTGTTTTATAATTAGATCTAATTAAGTAACGTCAAAACCAGGGTAAACATTCTAAAAGTTGTAAATAATTGCCCAAATATCAGTGGAATGCGTTCAAATAGATTGCTAGTTCACTTAAAAGTATACAACACCCAAAAACAACTACGATTTAGCATCTATAATGACTCGATAATTGCTGATATAAAAAACATTTCTACCCTGGTTGTGACGTCACGCATATCCAAGGATGGTTATGCATATCCAAGATGGCGGAATGTTCAATGTTCTTTGTTAAAAAGAAGTGAAATATTTACAGAACCAAGAACGATATGGAAAATCTGTAAAAGGTCTTCATATATCATTTTAAAAGTTCTTTCAAATAAGATAAACTTAATTTTTATTGCCATTTCCCTTTAATGTTTAATTAGTGGTTTGAAACCGGAGGAAGATCCATCTAGCTGATCACGTGATGACATTTTGAAATATTTCAAAGTCCTAGGACTTTGAAAATATGTAAATTACTATGTTTGAGAAGTCAGTTCAAACACTCGACGTCAGACTTTACCGGGATTTCAAAACCCTCGTGCATTAAAAATGCTCGCCTTCGGCTCGCATTTTCAATAGGCACTCGGATTTTGAAATCCCGGTAAAGTCCTCCGTCTCGTGTTTGAACTATTACTTCATACGACTTTTTGGGGGCGAAACCACTTCATCATTCAAAATTTAAGCGGCCAAAAGTACATCGTACCACATTTTAGTGCAACATCTTGACTGTCCAGAAAAGAAGACAGATTAAAAGAACTTATTCTAATATACTTTGATGTTAACTCCTTAAAGTGGCAATGAATCGAAAAATGTGTTATTTGAAAGAACTCTTAAAACAACGAGGAATAACAATTTACAGCTCTTCCATATTTAACTTACTTCTTGAGATATTTAGAATTAGGTGATATTCAAATGAGATAATCTATGACGTAGCAAGTTGTACACAACATTGGAAAATCCTGTATATCTTAAAGATTATTGAACGAAATCACTTGAAACTTGTCTTTAATGTTTTGTTTCATGAGCTGTAGCAATTACAAAGTTTTGAGTGATTTATTTTAATATAATATTGGATATACATGATTTTCTAATGTTTTGTACAACTTGCTACGTCATAGATCAGCTCATTTAAATATCACATAAGTCTAAATATCTCAAGAACTGAGTGAAATATGGAAGAGCTGTAAATTGTTATTCCTCATTGTTTTAAGAGTTTTTTCAAATAAGATAAACTTAATTTTCGATTCATTTGCACTTTAAAAATCCAAACTTCACACTCAGTGAAGTTCCTCTGTCAGTATTAACACTATCTATTCATTATTTATTGTATTGTACCTAACTCATTAAGCTAGTTTTTTAAAGAATAGGAAAGTGTTGTCGGTGTTCATAGGTATAAGGGTGTAAAAAGAAAGAATTAACCCAAAACCGATATAATTAGACTACTTACAAACGTAGCTGTAACGGGTCATCTAGTATTATTATATAATAACAATTCTTTTTTTTCTTAAACGCATATAACAATGTCTCAATGCGTTTTAAATAATAACTAAGAACTAATATAAACTAAAAGTAATAAAACTATAAAACATTATAAAATACATTAAACTCATAATACTGAATGGATCATCTAGGAAACAGAAATGTGTTACGTTTTTTTTTAAAGGAATTATATCAGTAGAATTCTTTAAAAATATAGATAGGTTTTTCCATAACTTCGGGGCTACAGCTGCAAAAGATCTATCACCATAGGTTACTGTATTTGTTATCTGGATAACTAAATTATTTCCCGATTTCGATCGAAGGGAACGCTTTGGAGCATAATGATTAAAGGGACACTCCGGCCCGAATACAAATGTAGTTCATATGAAAGATCTTACTGACTTTAGATTATTTCCAAAGTTTCAGCATTCCTATCAATTTAGTTAAGAAGATGTGGCTAGTTGAAGTTCGAGAGTTTGTCCAATTTCGACGCCATTTTGTTTCTCAAATATGACGTCACTGAGTGACGTGATCTCGTATTATGCCTAAGCTAAGAAGCTCCTCTACTTTCCTGCATGATGAACTAAATAGTTTATTTCGACTAATTTTCGTCCAAAGACCATTCACAATAACTATCACTATGTGATCGCCATCAAAACAACTCCACTGACGATAAAGAATCACTCAATGACGTCATATTTTCAAAACCAATATGGCGTCAAAATCCACAAATTTTCAACTTCAACAAGCAATATCTTCTCAACTAAATTGATAGGAATGCTGAAACTTTGGAAATAATCTAAAGTCAGTAAGATCTTTCATATGAACTGCATTTGTATTTGGGCCGGAGTGTCCCTTTAAGTAGTTCTGTGATATATATATAGGTGCCACTCCATTGAGTGCCTTAAAAGTTAAAATAATTATATTTGTAATGTATACGTATAGTTCAATTGGGAGCCAATGAAGTTGTTTCAATACTGGAGTTATATGATCGTATATTTCTTTGGCATCGATACCAATCTGGCAGCTGTACTCTTTATACGTTGAAGCTTATAGATATCACAGGAAGCGAGGCCATCGGGAATAGCATTGCAGTAGTCTAATCTTGTTGACACAAATACATGTACTGTATTAAACGTTCCGTATCTTCCTTTCCCAAGTATTATCTTATTTTTCCAACATCACGAATTGCCAATGAGGCCTATCGACAAATATTGTTAATATGAGATTTAAGAGTAAGATTCTTGTCAAAAATAACATCAAGATCTCTTGCTTCATAATATGCCTGAATTCATTGTCAGGTCCGCAAAAACAATCGAGATGTGAAAAATACATAATAAAAGATTTGTCTGAAGCAATCATTGCTATATATTCTTCAACCAACCACAAAGTTGACTCACCAACGATCCACCTATGCGTAACCACTCTTGCTGCATTACCAAGATCATCTTCGCCAAGAAGATAAAACACGTGATCTCCGTCGGTAAGAAACTCAGTAGTAAACCTCCCGCTCTTTCCTCGCCCACAATCCACTCGGGTCTTCAAGACGTCCACTGCGCAGGTGAACCTCGCGATTTCGTTTGATTTCCACGTGAACGTTGCAGTTGACTCCTTGGATTTCGACGGTAGAGGATTCAGTAGTTTGATCTCGGGTGGAATGGTATCTAAAAAGGTTGCAAGAGGTAAATAACCACGTTATAAACTATAGTAACTTTATTAAACGACTTTTTTCTAAACAAACAATTGTGAATCTCACTCATTGAGGTAATTTACAATTGGCTACTTGAATCACAACTAAGTTACTTAAAGAAAATTAAAAGTTCAGTGAGTCAGGATTCGTCCATTCCTTATTTCTGCAGCAAAATATATAATAAGTTGTTCTGATGGCAATAGATATAATTTTTCTCACACAATAATTTTGGTGCTTCACATCAACTCCTACATCGGAAACACCGAGTGAACAAATCGAGAGATTGACAAATTTAACAGTGCTAAAGTGTTCACTTTGTTGTCTAACTATTTCTGTATATTTGGCTTTTTTGCGCTCTACGTTGTTTTGAAGGTTGGATTCAAATCCCACGGTAAGTTCGACTATATACTGTATAGACATATCTTTGAAGTACAGTACTGCTTAGAAATAACCTAACAATAACCGAGGTCAAACATAGGTTGAACCTCACCTTAATAATGATATTACTCTGTTCAGTGTTAGTTAAACTGTCTTTCAAACACTCATTAATAATTCATGAGGAAAAGACAAAAGAAAATCACTACCGTATCGTGTCTTTAAATGTGATAAAGATTCGTCCTGATTTACATAAACTTTAGCTTTTGATTTTCTCGGCTTAGACAACATCGATTTTCAAAATTACTACGCCAATGAACTTATCAAATGGGTCGTGTTTGAAGCCGTTTAATAAACTCGCAGCACGTGTTTTATCAGATCTAAAATACTCGGGCTACACCCTCGTGTTTTATATCTGATAAAACACTGCTGCATCTCGTTTATTAAACAATACCTAAAACACACTGAATATAAATATGACCTATTTTCTCTGTTACTATATAATTCTATTGTGCTTTGCTAAAGTTTAGCACCAGTTCTATCATTGTTTAACTGAACCTCAGCCACACTGTTAGGTTATTTCTGAGCAGTACTGATAGGAGTAAATCTGGACGATATCTGTCACCAGTTATTATTGAGGGGCTTTTGAATTCAGAACTACCTGGCAGGTAACCTAGTTAGCGACTTGTTAATTTAGAAACGTTAGCTTACCGATAATTATAACGTGTGAAATCGTCTCTCCCACATTCCCTTGGTCGTCACGGCCTCTTACTCGGAAAACATGGCGACCGTAGCGGATCTCCAGTCTCCTCCAACTTCCGATAATCCCCTTTCCGCAACGTCCGTAGTTCAAGCTGTCCAGAGAACACTCGAAAGTGGATAGCTCGTTGGAAACCCAACGGAACATTGGCAGTCTTCGTGCTAATTTAGGTAGTGCACCGATGAATCTCAGCCGGGGAGCGCTGTCATCTGATAAAAAATAAAGTGATATAATTCATGTTTATTTGTACATCGTTCTGGATATCAAAACTCATGGGAACTGTAAGAAAACAAGTATGAAGTTAAATCACGGAGATTGTTTAAATTGTTTTGTCCATCTAAACTACCTACCAAAGATCGTACTTGATAATAATAATAATAATAAAGACGTATTAGGAGCATTATACAATAGTCTCAATGCTCTTACAACAATATATATATTCTTAAAGTTACTTTTAAAATTAATTACAGTTTCATTATAAGATATAGCCTACTACATGCATATATTAACACTATGAACAATATCTATTAATTTAAAAAAAGAAAAGTCTTAACTGCAGACTTAAAACAACTTAACATTTCAAAGCTTCTAATTTCCTGTGGTAATGAATTCCGCAGTTTTGGTGCTGCAACCGAGAATGCTCTGTCTCCATGAGTCACCGTTTTGGATTTTGGCTCGAGTAGCAGATTTCGGTCAGATGATCTCAAAGTACGAGTAGGTTTATATTTAGTTAGCAAATCAGTAATATAAACAGGCGCCTGGCCATGCAAAGCCTTGAAAGTAATTATTAGTATCTTAAAAACAATCCTTGATCTCACCGGCAACCAGTGAAGATTACGTAGCACAGGGGAGATATGCTCCGATTTTTTAACCATTGCAAAAAGTCTAGCAGCTGTATTTTGTATTTTGATAAGAGCCGCAAGAACATGGAACACTTTAGCCGACGAACTAATCGAATGTATGGCAACTTAATTTATTTAGATCAACCATGCTCAGATACTATTTTAAATCCCTGGCAAACACCTATATAACTGTGATAATCCTAGATCCTTTAAAACTATCTGCTTGAAGTGTAATTCGTCTCGCAGCATTACTCGTACTATCACTTGTTGTTCTTAATATTAGATTTATCAAATACAGAACGGCTGTGGATCTGGGGGGCGGCAATGGTGTGTTTCTGCGCTCGGGCTGGTCTTTGGTTATCTCGATCCTTTACCGATTCTTTACTGATGATGGTAAATGAAATGGAGTGCTGTGGCCCTCCGGAGCCCAGCCCGCCCCCTCCCTAAGAGAGCCTGATACTCAGGTTAAATTTGGTCTTATTACTGAGGTTTTGGTGGCGTCAGCGCTGCGCTCGCATCATGCAGAATGGCAGCGAGATGGCGTCAGCAACTCGCATTGGTCATGTCATTTTGATGGTCTTGATTGGCTAGTCTTCTCGCGCACACAAATGACTCGCGCATGCATGGTTTGATGAACATTTCTACATCGAGCCATCTTAAGACAAACAAACATCCTTACCAACTATCCACGAGTGAGAGATGAACGGTCCCGTGTTCCCAGCGTTGTCCGTACCGCGCACCCACAGCAAATGACGGCCATCCGTCATGTTTTGTCCTGTCCACGAGCCAGAGACGCCTGCACTGCCGCACTCAAAGGTCGTCCCGAAGTCATCTACTACACATTCAAATGTCGCGTCCTCGCTAGAGGTCCAAGTCAATGTCGGGTTTGACCCAGTAGTTCTTCGTAAGTCAGCCGAGAAGGTCAATGTTGGATACCTTGTATCTGGAAAAAAGACAGTGGTTTAGCAAATGATCTTTTGTTTAGTTTAGTTTAGTTTAATGAATTTGTCACAATATATATTTACAAGTTACTATTAATACAAAAAGTACATACAAATACAACGAATAAGATAGGTGTGACAGGAGAAAGGAACAGGACTTACGTCCCAATTGACACCTGACCCCTTAATGGTAGATACAATTGAATTTTGGACTTATTGGACATAGCCAGGAGGTAGTTTGATACAGTACATTTTGTGGAGACTGGACTTAAATAGAGCGAGAGAATTGTAGGATTTGAGACTAGATGGGAGAGTGTTCCACAGTTCAGCTGACCTAATGAAAAACGATTTCCGGAAGTAGTCCTGTTTATGTTTTATAATTAAATTAAAGTTATTAGGATCATAATTTCGAGATTTGTATTTTGTTTCAAAAGTGCTTAAACAATTGTAAACGTCAGTAGAGATGAGACCCTTTCGAGATTTGAAGATTAATGTTAGTTTATTTAATTAAACTTTTCCTTCGATTTTCTCGGCGAAAATGGTTTAAATCACTGAAATAGTTGGTGAACATGATTATTTGCAAAATAATTATTTGCGAATTATTTGCAAATCTGAAACAAAGTTATATATAATAAATCAAATGGTATGGAACTAGCTGAGTCACTTAAAGTGGTTTCTCTTTTACAACAATACAATCATTGTCGAAGTTTCCTCTCCTCCAGAGCTGTTTCAAATGTTAGAAATGCGAAACAAATATTAGATATCGGATGCCATCTTGGAATTCGGACGCCATCTTGAATTTACGAAAATCGTCCGACAACAATATCTTTTGAACTACTAACTCTAATAACTCATGCTATACACAGTAAACACCCGCTATGAAGAACCTACATTTTCCCAAACCAGCCTGGGATAGGTTCTTATATATTTGATATCTAACAAAAAATCAGGGTGTTAGGTTCTTATAAATTAGTTTGTAATTATTTTACCATGCAAATGCAAAAAACTGGAGAAAGACAACTCAATAAACCATAAAGCCATAATTCAGTAACTGATAAACACTTATGTCAATGAGATGATATGGATGAAATTAACTATAGGCAGTACTTTCAGTTTTCTTTGTAGATGATAAGAGTATAAGACTAGTATATAACAATATTAAGGTACATCTTCCTTAACACTGAACAGTTCTATTACTGCTACAGCTCATAGCAGTACACTGTTACATGACTGACATGCTGTTGGTGTTCCCACTTCCACAGTGTAGATTATATCTAAAATATTTTAGGACTTTGCTACAGTGGAATTATAAATCGATTTTGTGACATAAGAACCTATTTCAAATATCAGGATCAAACAGGTTCTTATTGAGAGGGGCACAAAATCCCTAATTTCAGCCTGAGGTTCTTATAGGTGGAAGGTTCTTCATAGCGGGTGTTTACTGTATACCAAGCACAAGATATCTTTGTAACTGATCGCTAACAGCGTTATAAGCGTGAAAAATAAAGTAAAGTTGATATGTATAAAGATTGGGTTGTACAGTTGCATGTGGTTAGAACAAGAGAACTTGGACCGGATTGTGATTTATGAGTGTGACTAACTACTAGTTAGTGATATCACGCAGGATAAGGTTGCCTTATTTATCCGAGCCAGAAACCGGGTCTCTCAGCTCATAGACATGGATGGTAACCACTAGACCACCACAAAGACGCATAAATCACCAGCTTACCTATGGACCATTTACGATTCACGGTGGGACCTTTGTTTCCCAACTTATCCTCCGGGGTCAAATAAAACGTGTGTTCCCCATCAGGCAACCTTGGTGTCACCCATTGTCCCTCTTTACCATAGCCGCACAGGGTGGCCTTTTTCACGTCGTCGACAGCGCAGTAAAATTTCGCCTCCTCGTCTGACGTCCAACGAACTGTCAATGCCGGAATCGATGTTTTATTCGGGAACGGTTCCTTTATCGACACTATCGGAGCGTTGGTATCTGGGAAAATAAAGAATACAGTTTCAGAGTGGCAATCTCCGATGATATAAAGTGGTTCTCCGATGACAAAAGCTACCTTCGTTGTATCAAGTGACATCAAGTGGCATGTGACATTTTACCATGACTTACCCACATTCCAAGTGTGATTGGTCGGTTCTCCTACATTGCCATTCGTATCTTCTCCTCTCACAGAAAACACGTGCTTTCCATGACGAAGGTTCGTCCCAGTCCACACTCCGTCTCTTCCGTTGCCGCAATCTTCGTAGTTACCGCCGTCTAGCGAGCACTCAAAGCGAGCATCTTCACTTGAGGTCCACGAAAATCGAGGCGATGAGCTTGTTACGTCCGACACGTCCAAAAAGGTGATTACAGGAGCGTTGTTATCTGTAGAGAAGAGAAATGTTTGGACTTGTAGTATCGATTGAGATACATTACGCAGCTAAAAACACGTAAATTATATGAAATCGATTGAATCCCATTTCCGAGAAACTAGAATTCAAACAATTCGATCCGCCTGGCTATGCCATATTGCGGCCATGGATAACCTTGTTTCTATTCGATTAACTTTGGATTTCGCTCAAAAGTGCTCTCAGAATGCAAGAAATCTGAGACCTCTCAAGCTGGATGCATCTACTGTATACTCCTCCGCCAGTACATGGCGCGAACTAACGGACGGACAACGGACAATGTCCGGCCAAATTGAGGCGCTGTCCGGTGAAACTATAGCCTTCTCGGACATTTTGATCGGTCACATTATGACATTAAGCAAAAGAACAAACTAATCGCTCAAAAGACGAAGTGGAATAAATTCAATTCATGCGAGCGGCTGCAAGTGCCAAAACCAACACTGTAGTTATGTTTCTTTTACTACATCTACTTTATAGAATAAAATGAATCTTGACTGCTAATTAAATAAATTAATGCAGAAAAGTATCGGCATTTCATTCCAGTATATGAAAAGCTGTAACAAGGCCACTCCACAGATGTTTGCTTGTACGTATTCACTCAACTATACTTACCAACAGTGAAGACATGTCGAGATAAAGGACCTGTATTTTTCATATCATCCACGCCATAAACTAAGAACGTATGATGTCCATCTGGCACATCTTGACCCGTCCATTGTCCACTCGTGCCTTCACCACAGTCAACGAGGTTATAATTTCGATCAATACCACACTTGAACTTGGCAGGCTCAGACGACGTCCATTTGAACGTTGGATTTTGTTTCGTAATTTTCGGTTGATCGTCGGGGAACGATATTTTAGGACCTTCGGTATCTATAAAATCATCAGCATAAGTTATTCTAGTGAGTGTTTGTATCGGCAGCAAAAATCATAATTACAATTTCTTTACTCTCTGATCAACAAACAGACTTACGAAATTAACAAAACTAATCTTATGCTAAACAACAGCACTAATTTTGACCAAAGACAATCCTGTTATGCGCCATCTTGTTGCAATACTTTGCCTAATTATCTGGGAAATTGGCGAGGTCACAAGCTGGGTAAACTTGATGAAAGTATACCCCGAGCTTCCGCGGAATGCTTTTTATGTGTCGTGGTTCATTTGAAAAAGGAAGACATTCACAAAGATTGTTTGTACTGGGTACAAGCAAGGGTTAAAATACACCCAAGATGGCGGAGAATGATTCAGGTCAGCAACTTTAGTGTAATTAATTTGTTTTATTTTAATACTTCCGCTTCGAATTATTGGTTTGTTTTTCGCATCGTAGTTTTTGGTTTCGCATACACTTCAACTAAATAAAAACATAGACTGAGCATTGGGGGTGTAACACCAGTCTGTATGTAGTCGTAGAGTATCGCTCAGAAGCAACTTAACACTGCGGTTGCGGTGGAGAAGCGGTGATGTTGGGTTAGGTAGCGGTTTACGGTTGAACCATGTGATAATATGCAGTGGAACCGCTATCGTACGGACAGTGACACGCGGTCGATCAGCGGTTTTCGTTAGGTTACTTATGAGCGGTACTGTAGGTTACAACTTCTCAACTGAAAAACGTAACACATTTATTGTTGTTGTTGTTGTTGTGATTGTTGATGTTGTTGTTGTCGTTGTTGTTATTTTCGTTAAATTGGCTATGGAACGAAAATTAATTCATAATTATTTTGGCTATGTTTAAATGATCACCTAAAACTACGAGGAATGGTAATTTAGAGTTCTTTCATATCTCACGTCGTTCTTGAGATATTTAGACTTTTGTGATATGCAAATGAGATAACTTATGACGTAAAGATGTTTCTATATTTTTAGAAAATTAAGAAATTAGAGATAGTAAATTAATTTGGGAACGCTACGTTCGATGTAATGATTTTAGTTGTCACGAAGTGTCGTAATGTGCAAAGTTTCAAGTGATTTCGTTGAATAATATCAAAGATATACTTGATTTTCTAAAAATGTGCAAAGCTCTTTACGTCATACAGTAGGTTATTGCATTTGCATATCACATAAGTCTAAATATCTCAAGAACGACGTGAGATATGAAAGAGCTCTAAATTACCATTCCTAATAATTTTCGTAGTTCATCTAGGCCTTGTTTACATGGAGGTAGGGTGACCCTTCTGGAAGGGTTGCCCTAGTAGAAGGGTTACCCTAGTCCATTGTCTTTCCGAGTTTCGTTTACATGTGTCCTAGGGTGACCCTGGGGGTAGGGTTACTCTATCTGCTTCCTTGGCGGCAGGGCTATATCTTTTTGTTTACTTTACCCATGTAAACGCATCAGGTAGGGTCACCCTCCCAGACGGGTCATATTTCAGTGAAAAAACGCGCAATAAAAGCGCTCGTTCGGTGTATTTCAGATTCATATAAAACTCCATTATACAGGTTGAGCCAACACTGTTCTGTTCTACCAGGAATCCGCCAAAATCGACGACGACGACGAACAGCTCGCCTTCGAACGTGTCTCATCCGACCTAAAGCAGTATTTTAATGGTGGTTCGCTGCATAAATTGGCAAATTGCTAACTGTTATTGATGACATTTTTGAAACCACAGCATTTAAATGCGGCGACCAAAGGACCAAGGAGACAAAAGAATAAAACTTGCCACCAAAACTCTTCGTTTGTCCACCATTTTCAATTTGTTTAGTGGCACGCAAAGGTAGGGTGACCCTACTAGAGGAGTTAGCCCTGCTACAAGGGTCACCCTACATCAGGAAGGGTCACCTTACATCAGGAAGGGTCACCCTACATCAGGAAGGGTCACCTTACATCAGGAAGGGTCACCTTACATCAGGAAGGGTCACCTTACATCAGGAAGGGTCACCTTACATCAGGAAGGGTCACCTTACATCAGGAAGGGTCACCTTACATCAGGAAGGGTCACCTTACATCAGGAAGGGTCACCTTACATCAGGAAGGGTCACCTTACATCAGGAAGGGTCACCTTACATCAGGAAGGGTCACCTTACATCAGGAAGGGTCACCTTACATCAGGAAGGGTCACCTTACATCAGGAAGGGTCACCTTACATCAGGAAGGGTCACCTTACATCAGGAAGGGTCACCTTACATCAGGAAGGGTCACCTTACATCAGGAAGGGTCACCCTACATCAGGAAGGGTCGCCTTACATCAGGAAGGGTCACCTTACATCAGGAAGGGTCACCTTACATCAGGAAGGGTCGCCTTACATCAGGAAGGGTCACCTTACATCAGGAAGGGTCACCTTACATCAGGAAGGGTCACCCTACTTGGAGGGTAACCCTACATCCATGTCAACAGGGCCTTAAAGAACTAAAACTTAATTTTCGCCTCATATAGGCATTCAGATTAGCCACGAATAGACACACAAGTTTCCTTACCGACAACAAATTTGTAATATTTCCAGTCACCAATATTTTTCATGGCATCTGTACCACGGACCATGAAGGTGTGGGGACCATTAAGGATATTAACGAGATTCCACTGACCAGATGTACCGCTACCACAGGAGGTCTTGCTTTGGACGTAATCTACTGCACACTCGAAATTCGATGGCTCAGACCCAGTCCACGTGACCTGAGGATGTCCTTTTGTCTTACTCGGTAGGTTTGCGGGTAACTGAATCTCGGGAGCAATTGAATCTTCAAAGATAATGTCAGAATAATGTGTGAGAAGGTTTCTGACTGCTCCAAGCAAAGACATTGTTTCATCGTTTGAATTAGATTGAAGATGGTTCGTAGTAGAGATTTGGGAAAAGAACTGTTAACTAACAACCTCGTACCCAGGGCATTTTGCCTCCACAGCGGAAGGTCGGCGAAAATGGCCCTGGGATCGGCTGGTCCATTCTATAATGCGATTGGCTTGTCATAAAACTCAATTAATTCAGCCGAGTATAATTTATTCATCTCAATCTGAATGCTGTCTTCAAATTTTACAGCAAATTAGAAGTGATAGCTTTCGCTAAATTGGATATATTATGCTTCTTCATACCTTTTGTAAGAGATAACCATGGATGTATGGCGGATTATTAAGCTCGTTAGCTGCTTTTATGCCGCCGAATGCTGACATGAACAACTCTGAAGAGCATTGAATATTTCTCAATTATTCAGGTCAACAAAGTAGACAAAGGCAATGGAACAAAGACCACAAAAATTATCATATCTAAACACCCAGAAATTCTGGGTATCATGTGACCAGCCGATCGGAGGCAAAATGCCCTGGGACCAAAGAAAGACACTACCACAAACAGACACTACTACAGTATACTTACAATCTGAGGGAGGCAACGAGGTTGGTTAACTAAGTAATTATAACGCTTTTATATGCCGTTTTCCGGATAGGTAGATTTTGGCGGGAAAAAGTTTGAGTTGGTTTGAATAAAAATAAAAGAGAGCTAGCAATCTTCATTGAAAATACCGAACAATAAATGCTTTTATTAAGTTATTTCTCTAAAAGCATGGCGAATACATGGCTGTGTGTAAAATGGTGTAAAATGAAGGGAAAGTATAAGGAATAGGTATAAGTAAAACGGAATAATCTGAACAATGTTATGCCGTTTTATAACAAGTTTAATATGTCCCTACCTATCTCCCAGTCTACCACCTCAGGTGTCCCCTTGTTTCCCACATTGTCCACGGTGTTCAGTGTGAACGTATGTTTCCCATCGGGCAGTTCGGGAGTTGTGTATCGTCCAAATAAACCTCTGCCACATTCGACAGATTTACCGTCGAGTTGACACTCGAATTTGGAGTCTTCACTCGAGGTCCAAGCGAATGTCCCCCTGGGATCCTTCGTTTTTGGTGGGACGCTCTCTGTAAGGAATATTCGAGAAGCTTGCGTATCTATATCAAACGAAAAATGGAGATGTAGTTATTGTATTTTTAGTACTAACTAGAAATGAGCAGATTAATCGGCCATTTGCCGACTATCTTAAGGTGGCTCCATACAGTTTCTTGAAAAGTGGAAAACACACGTTTCAGACCCAAAATCTTGCACAGTGATATTTTGTTAGATGAATGAAACTAAGTGTCTTGTATAGAACAACATTTTGAGAATCAGAAACTGTCACGAAAAAGTGCGTAACTTTGCTTACTATGGCAACAATGACGTTTCAAAATGGCCACTAATTCGCGTTTAAACTAGTTGAATTCAAAAATAACGTCGGTGACCCCAAACTTTTATTTTGTTAAAATTTTTCTTCTAGTACGAGTAATCAATAGGCCAATTGAAAAAAAATTCTGTAGATGTAATATTTATCAAAAATAATTATATTTTTTGGATTTGATACATTTTGGATATACAGAATTTTTTTAATTGGCCTATATATTACCCATACCAGAGGGAAACGTTTAACGAATAAAAAAATGGGGTCATCGACGTTGTTTTCAAATTAAACTAATTTAAACGCGAATTAGCGGCCATTTTGAAACGTCATTATTTCCATAGCAACCACAGTTACGCACTTTTTCGTTACGGTTTCTGATTTTCAAAATGTTGTTCTATACAAGACAGTTAGTTTCATTCTTCTAGCAAAATATCAATGAATAAGATTTTGGGTCTGAAACATGTGTTTTGCACTTTTCAAGAAACTGTATGGAGCCACCTTAAGCACGGGTGGCGTGAGCTGGCGCTGCCACTCACGGATAAGTCAAGCTCGGTCGGACGGGGTTAGTACTTGGATAGGTAACCATCTGGGAATAAGCTCGTGTTGATTCGCGAGCTTGGAACTCATGTGAATAGAGTTATTAGTTGATCTCTCCTGTGCTTTGAGGGTTTTCCTCCGGGGTCTCCGGTTTTCCACTCTCAGTAAAATCAACACTTAGATCTTAGCTGTGCTCTGTGGTCAGACATGGGTCGTATGGTGGCAACCTGCGGCGCCTTTGACATACCTTTGACTCGGCCACGTTCGAGCTAAACAATTTGTAAAGACACGCGTCTGTTGTGTCTGTTAATAAGACCATTATTATTATTATTATTATTATTATTACTACTATGTATACGAGTTTTTTTATTTAATCATTTTTCGAAAACGAGTGATTTTCACGCACGAACACGTGATTGTCGTGCACAAAATGGCGGCCGTCGACAATGATGAATTAAATAACATATATACTTGCGTAAATCGGGAACATGAATAAATCGAGCGGTAGCTAGGTTGCAGGTCATTGGCCGTTGAACACATAGATTGGACAAAGTTGGAAATAGCAGGGCCAAGGTTAAACATACCTATTTCAAATGGATATTGAACATGGGGTCCAAAATTAGTCATTCTATCCATCCCTCGCACGTAAAACATGTGTTTCCCATTGGGAACGTTGTTCGCCGTGAATGTTCCAGCCATTCCTCTGCCACAGTCTTTGTAGAACCGCGTGTTGTCGATGGCGCATTCAAACGTAGCATCTTCTGAAGAAGTCCACGTGAATAATGGCTCAACGCTGTTGTATACGGATTTATCTGGGTTAACCTTCACTTGAGGTGGAGTTGAATCTGCAAGTAGTTTTCGTTAAGTAGTTTACATTAATCTGCAAGTAGTTCACATTAAGTAGTTTACATTAAGGAGTGTTACATCATTGTAACCTTCGCTCTCCATCTGAGTCTCTGTAGCTCAATGGTAATAGAGCGTCTCACTGGCAATCAAAAAATTACAGGTTCGATTCCTGTCCGTGACTCAGAATCATTTTCTGCTTTTTAAGCTGAACTACAAAATATAGATAATATACATTTTATTTGCCCTTCACACACACGCGCACATTTATTTTTCAAACAAACAAAACCACATCACCATTTCTTTTGTACACACCTTTCACAATCACGAAACAAGTTAGTTAAATGCCTCGAACGTCGTTATTAATCCAGATACATCCATACGGGCCTACGACGTCCTGAATGTATCTCGTACTAATGTATGTGTATTAAATCACTATATTTATTTATTTATATATTCACATTTTTAATCTACCTGTATTTATTAATTCAGTTTAGTTAGTATGTTTTAGTTTGTACTATATTTAGCGTCCCATTAAGTTGTTATGTTACTGCATGCTATTTCAGTTTAACAAGGGGAGGAATGAAGGAAGGAATGAAGGAAGGAAGGAACAAAGGAGTGAATGAAGGAAGGAACGAAGGATAGAACAAAGGAATGAGGGGAGGGAGGAGGAAGGAAGGGACAAATGAAGGAAGGAACAAACGAACAAAGGAAGGACTGAAGGAAGGAAGGAACAAAGGGAGAAATGAAGGAACAAAGGAAGGAAGGAAGGAAGGAAGGAAGGAAGGAAGGAAGGAAGGAAGGAAGGAAGGAAGGAAGGAAAGAAGGAAGGAATGAAATACATGGACTCAGATGGATGTGACATGTGTACTAATAGTTATTATTATTATTATTGTTTGTATATTATTATTGTTGTTATTACCATACATGGATGCTTATGGTAGATCTAATATTTATTTGTTTCCAGATTTTGCTTTCATAGATTTGGAGATCGAGTGAAATACTGGATAACATTGAATGAACCTTGGGAGGTAGCAATCCCTGGTTATTGTAAGGGTCAAACTGCACCTGCTCGTCAAGATGTAGCAAGAGGAGCTTACGTTGCTGTAAAAAACCTGCTGCTTTCTCACGCCAAGGCTTGGCACACGTATGACAAAGAATTTAGACAAGAACAACATGGACAAATATCTATAACATTGGATTCCAGCTGGCCAGAGCCGTATAGCTCCTTAGACGAAGACAGCAAAGCCGCATTACGTGCCTTGGAATTTACCCTTGGGCTTTTTGCTCACCCTGTTTACATAGACGGTGATTTTTCTCCAACTTTAAAACATTAAAAGTAAATAAAGGTAAAGGTTATCTATCCATCACTCTGTCTATGATAAAGAACCAAGTGCTTCCTTTCGGGAATTAGCGAGTAAAAAACCCCCAACTCACCTATCTTCCATTTCCGGCTCAAGGAAGGACCAGTGTTTCCAAGAGTGTCCTCGGCAGTTAAGAAAAAGGTATGTTCCCCATCAGGCATCCTTGGTGTCGTCCACAGTCCGTCTTTACCATACCCACAATTGACTACGTTTTTCGGGTTGTTTACGGCACACTTGAACTTGGCATTTTCATCTGACGTCCATTGAATTGTCAAGATGGGATCCTTTGTTATTATTGGGAATTGATCTATGCTGACTTTTGGAGCGTTCGTATCTGGAAAACAAAAATACTCCATATTGATGGCGGTGATGATGGTGATGATGATGATAATGATAATGATGATGGTAATGATGATGATGATAATAATGATGATAATGATGATGATGAACAGATGATTATGATGATGATGATGATTATGATGGTGATGATGGTGATGATGATGATGATGATGATGATAATAATGATGATAATAATAATGATAATGATAATGATGATAATGATAATGATGATAATGATGATGATGATGATGGTAATGATGGTGATGATGATGATGATGATAATGATGATGATGATAATGATAATGATGATAATGATGATGATGATAATGATGATAATGATGATGATGATGATAATGATGATGATGATAATGATAATGATGATGATGATGATGACGATAAAGATGATAATGATAATCCTGCTGCATTCGGAGGATACCAGATAACATTAACCATGTCAATTTTTTAATTAATAATCCGGAGGTTGCTATCCGGCGGCATATTTCTATTTAAACTTATTTATAGCACATAATTTTAGATAATTGTTTAGTATTAGGTATAAATTATTGTATAGTTTTTATTATATTTTGTAAATTATTGCATATTTGAGATACCCAGGGTGGTATAATAAAGTTATCTTATCTTATCTTATCTTTACAATAGTCTTCTCCCCACTTCATAAACTACGATACATCTGCCACCACTTACCCACGTTCCACGTGTGTTTGGTCGGTTCTCCTACGTTGTCATTTCTATCACTCCCTCTCACAGATAACACGTGCTTTCCATGACGAAGGTTATTCCCAGTCCACACTCCATTTATTCCACGCCCGCAATCCACATAGCTACCACCGTCCAGCGAACACTCAAAACGAGCATCTTCGCTCGACCGCCACGTGATCCGTGGTGATGCACTTGTTTCGACGGGCAGTGACGAGAAAACAATCACTGGGGAGTTGCTATCTGTAATGACGAAAAGCTATGTTAGGTAATCTAATGCGCAGTGGGTCTCCGCACTGTGTCTATACGCTATATCTAATTCTAAATTTACTAAATATAACTCAAATGTATGTACATGTAGTTAGAGCTGGTTCTTAGGTATCCACAGTGGTGACTGAATTACTTTTATTTTGTATTCAATTCATGAGTAAACGTAAAAGTAATTAATTTCAAAACGACTTTGAGTAAAGGTGAAAGTACTAGGGTAAAAAGTACTTGAGTAAAAAGTAAAATTACTTTTTAAAAATACTTGAAGTAAAAGTAAAAAGTAAAAGTACAATTAGACAATTGTAAGATACTGTACATTGCCTGGCAACTGCGTGGTCAGAATTATTTAATATATTAATTTATATATTTATTCGGTAGTTCAACGAAACCATGTATAGTAGAGTAGAGTAGAGTAGAGTAGAGTAGAGTAGAGTAGAGTAGAGTAGAGTAGAGTAGAGTAGAGTAGAGTAGAGTAGAGTAGAGTAGAGTAGAGTAAAGTAGAGCAGAGTAGAGTGGAGTGGAGTAGAGTGCAGAGGAGTGCAGAGGAGTAGAGTGGAGTAGAGTGGAGTAGAGTAGAGTAGAGTGGAGTAGAGTGGAGTAGAGTAGAGTAGAGTAGAGTAGAGAGTAGAGAGTAGAGTGCAGAGGAGTGCAGAGGAGTGGAGTAGAGAGGAGTAGAGTAGAGTGGAGTAGAGTAGAGTGGAGTAGAGTGGAGTAGAGTAGAGTAGAGTGGAGTAGAGTGGAGTAGAGTGGAGTAGAGTGGACGAGACTAGAGACTACACTTGACTAGACTAGACTAGACTAGACTAGACTAGACTAGACTAGACTAGACTAGACTAGACTGGTAGACAAGACTACATATTATCTTAGTTTCTTATCTTTATAGGTTAACTAGCTACTGTGTATAAATAAGTTTACATAAATAAAATAAATAAACCTAGCACTCAAAACTAGAACTCACCAACAGTGAAGACATGTTGCTTGTAAGGTCCTCTATTTTTTATATCATCCACACCATAAACTAAGAACGTATGCTGTCCATCTGGCACATCTTGACCGGTCCATTGTCCACTCGTTCCTTCACCACAGTCAACGAGGTTAAAACTGTTGTCAATACCACACTTGAACTTGGCAGACTCTGACGATGTCCATTTGAACGTTGGATCTCGTTTCGTAATCCTAGGTTGATCTTCGGGGAACGATATTTTAGGACCTTCAGAATCTGGAAAATAGTAATTAGCCATGGGTCGTTAAATTAAGTGGAGCGAACATATTAAAATGAAGATTCTGCTTGTCGAGTAGCTCGTCTACCGTTTGCCGACTTCTTAATATATGCAACAACGATTTTCAAATTATTCAGTTAGTGGTTTAATTAGATCAGTCAAATCTATGGTTTGCCAAATTGTGTTGAAAACAGCCAACAAATAAAATAGACTACACGTCATTGAATTGCTGTCGGATTTTGTTTGGTATTTTCAAAAAAATTACGTTTAAATTACGTTAAAATTACGTTTATTAAAATAATTAAGTTATTTAAATAATTAAAATTAAATAATTAAATAATTAAATAAATTAAATTAAATAAATAAATAAATAAATAATTAAATTAAATAATTAAATAATTATTAAAATAATTAAATTAATTAAATAATTACGTTTAAATTACGTTTTTTTCAAAAGCGTTTGGTGAAATGTTCGAAAGTCGATGGAAGAACCTATATCATATATGTTAAAATTTGAATATTGGGTAATATGGTTAAAGTTTTATACCAACATTTTAATAATCACCAAACTTGTAATAACAATGGAATTTTAAAATTTCCGTCATTCGTTGACGAAATTCAATATCCTTCGCCGGCTATAGCCATTACACATTAAATGCATAATAAAACAATTATTGGATTGGGTTTTCGCATGATATCGAGAATTATCAAGGCCTCGGTGTGGATTATCCTCCTCATCCCTCGACTTCAACACAAACCTCGTCCTTGATAAATCTCGTTATCATGCTCAAGCTCATCCAATAATTACGTTATTATATATTCAAACTTCGTGCTCTTTTTTCATTGGTCAACATTCTCCAATTTTCAATGACGTCACTATCCCAAAGCCGCGAAAATTACAAAAGGCTTGCGGTCACTGATCTCTAAATAAACACTGGATCGAGCAACTATTGCTCAGAAAATGAAGCTGGAAGTAGCTCGTGGCGACCATCTTGCTGGGACTACGTTATATGGTTTTACTATAGGCGACAGAAACTACCTGTCTCTGATGTTTTAAGATGCTAAAATGAATCAGTTGTCCAAGATTTTCCCATAATGTAGAACACAAACTACGGCTCCATAACAGTAACTATGAAGCCGGAATTAGCGCGTGGCGGCCATATTGAAGTGACCACGGTGGTCACTCCAATATGGCTGGCCACGAAATATTCCCGGCAGTTCATAGTGACTATAATGGAGCAGTAGTTTGTGTTCTATATTATGGGAAAACCTTCGACAACTGATTCATTTTAGCATCTTAAAAGATCAGAGACAGATAGTCTCTGTCGCCTACAGTAAAACTATATAACGTGGTCCCTTAAAAATGGCCGCCGCGAAATATTCGCGCCTTCATTTTTTCGCAGCATCCAAACAATAGTTGCTCGATCCAGTCTTTATTTAGAGATCAGTGCTTCCGGTATGCGTCTCTATATGAAGAAGGTACCTGTATTTCGAAATTAATAAAGGTCATCAAAAGGATGCCAAAACCTCGTCGGAGGAGTATCTCCTCGGTAGAAGCAACTGAAGAGTCCACAAAACATCGGAGAATTGGCAATAATTTTAAAGGTTTTTTATGCCGAGGCAAGAAAACGAGAAACAAACTTTTCAGCAGTCATTATCACCAGACTTCGCTTGCATGTATTTTGAATATATAATAAAACAATTATTGGATTCGGCTTGCGCATGATATCAAGAGTTATCCAGACCTCGGTCAATGTTATCTACCGAAGCAGAAAACTGAGGCAGATAGCATTAACAGAGGTACCCCAAATATGGCTGATGAGGCCTGATCGCATGGCGCGAGGCCAACCAATGTATCCTTACCGACATGAAAACTGTAAGATTTCCATTCGCCCACATTTCTAACACTGTCTGTACCACGCACCCACAATAAATGCGGACCTTTTGGGATATTAACGCCATTCCACTGACTAGAGGTTCCACTACCACATACGTTCTTAGTGTTGAAGTCGTCCAGGGCACATTCAAAATTAGACGGCTCAGAACTAGTCCACGTGATCTGGGGATTCCTTTCTGTTGTTTTAGGTAAGTTTGCGGGGAAATGAATTTCAGGAGCGCTTGAATCTTCAAAGATAACAATCAGAGTTATGTAAGATTTGGGAAAAGATCTGCAGAAACGTTATAACAAAACTAATGTTTGAAAAACGATGTGTCAACCGTGACGCATTGCATGTTCGGTCGGCCATTTTTCGAAGTACGAAATTCCCTTGGTGAACTCATCCGTAAATATGTTGTCGATTCTTGATATAAATGATTCATTTTGTCTTTTAATTGAAAGAAGATATACCTTAGAAAGTAATTATTTCTGCATTTTTCACAAAACTCGACGTTTTCTTGACTTTCGTTTCGAATTATGTCAGCCTTGACTGAAGCGTGAAAGACCAAGTGACGAGGTTCAAACAAAAAATGCGAGTATTTAACACGTCAAGCTGGCACGAAAAGATAACCACAAACGCGAAATGCACGACGGTTTTACTTTTTACTCACTCTTTTATATGAAAGAAATTATTATATAGTCTGTATTTAACGAAGAGAGGACTTAAATGGACACTCCACTCCAAAACAAGTGTTGCTTGAAGTTTGAGAGAAATTTGGCTTTGTTTATCGTATTTTTGTAAATTGAAGGCCGCCATCTTTGTTCTGATTGCGGGCGAATGCGGTCGCTCCCGTTAATTTTTGACGTCATTGAGTGATAGAAACACTATAAAAAGAAATCCTGCACAATAGTCTAAAACCACGTTATTGTCATGCTATTGTGAAGGGTTCTTTGTATAGTATTTCTATCACTCAATGACGTCAAAAATTAATGGGAGCGACGACATTCGCCCGTAATATTTTAGATATTACTTCGCCCGTTATATTTTAGACTCGTTTTTGCCATAGCAACGATCCTAATTTCGAGAATGTTACTAATCTTATTGGAGAATTTTACAAACATAAGTGACAAGCGGAAACAACTGGGCTTCCCTAAGTAACTTTAGTCCAATACTTCGTACCTATTTCCCAGGTTATCCCCAAAGGTGTCCCCTTGTTACCCACTTTATCCACGGTGTTCAACGAGAACGTATGTTTCCCATCAGGTAGTTTGGGAGTTGTCAATCCTCCTCGTACACCGCTGCCACATTCGACAGCTTTACCATCCAGTTTACACTCGAATATCGAGTCTTCGCTCGAGGTCCAAGCGAATGTTGCTCTCGGATTGTTCGTTTTCGATGGGACGCTGTTTGTAAGGACTACTTGTGGAGCAAGAGTGTCTGAGGGAGAAAAAACAGAGACCACAAGTATTTAAGGATCATTGCACGACAAAGTAATAACTTTGTCTATAAGGGGGGAAAGATGAATGAACGGCAGTGTGGTTGTTTGTAAATTATTTTCAAAAGGGTAACTCTACTAAAAAAACAAATTACTTTTAAATAAAAGGCATTTTAGTATAATGTTTAGAAATGTTAATAGTTTCACGATATCTGTCCTTCTACTCGAGAAATAACGTTTTCATTCTTGTATTTTGTACTTCTGGACGCCGCCATTTTAGAGTTTGTTCGACGGCTCAGACTCGATGTACAGCGGGAATTTATTTTCAAGTTTGACGTCATTGAGTGCTAGGAACAAAAGACAAGCACTCGATGACGTCAAAATTGAAAAGAAAACACCCGCTGAACATCGAGTTTGAGCCGTCGAGCAAATTCTAAAATGGCGGCGTCTAGAAGCATAAAATACGAGAATGAAAAAGTTATAGCAAATATCATCAAATTATTAAAGTGCCCATAACCTCAACATTTTGTATTGTCTTATTTGGAAGAACTTTTAAAATGATGAAGTAACTTCTTTTGAAGATTTTCACTTCATCGCTTTCTTTTTGAGATATATCAGTTTGTTTGATATGCAAATATCTGGAATTTCGTCACACATGCATAATGAGTTATCAGAGAATGTTATATATCTTTGCGTTCATGAAATAAAAACACTAAAGTGTGAATAACACGTGTGTGCGTTTCTCCAACACCAAACTTCTTGATTTTAAAGGATTTCGTTCGAGAATGAAAGAGATATACACATTTCTCCAATAAATCATTATGCATGTGTGACGAAATTCCAGACATTTGCATATCAAACAAACTGATATATCTCAAAAAGAAAGCAAAGAAACGAAAATCTTCAAAAGAAGTTACTTTATCATTTTAAAAGTTCTTAAAAACAAGACAATAAAATATTTTGAGGTTATGGGCACTTTAACATTTCTAAACAAAACACTTGAAAGTCTTTGACTTAAATATTATTTTCCCCCTTTAACAACAACAGCATTAAAAACAACAACCCACTTAACATCCAGTTAACAATGGGGACTTCTTTAACCTCTTTCGACAAAAACTCAGTCAAACTCACCGACTCGGAATAAGTACTGAACATGAGGTCCATAATTGTTTGCTTTATCCTTTCCTCGAATAAATAAACCATGTTTTCCACTTGGCACGTTATTCGCCGTAAACGTTCCAGATGTTCCTTCTCCACACGGTTGATACAGCCTTGTATCGTCGACGGCACATTCAAATGTGGCATCCTCTGAAGACGTCCACGTAAACAAAGGATTTTCAGTGTTGTATACTGCATCACCGTTAATGTTTATTTCAGGTGCACTTGTATCTAGGAGTTAAGCATAGAACAAAAGTCAACACTAAGATGTTCATCTTTTTCATCTCACACTCACTGACAATTCATGAGCCGAAAACAAAGGAAATCAGCACCGAGACGGTGGTTTGGATATCAGATGAAGAAATTTCATAAATTAAGCCAACTTTCACCTCGATTTTGTCTTAAAATACTGATTTGTTTGAGATGTAATATGAAACACTCGGAAGAGTGATTCATCAGGATATCCAACCACCTCGAAGTTTGTTAAAAAACTTCGGCTTCGCCTCGGTTTTCAACAAACGTCTCGGTGTTTGGATGTAATATATGAAACACAAGGAAGAGTGTTTCATCAGGATATCCAAACACCGAGACGTTTGTTGAAAATCGAATGGAAGCCGAGGTTTTTTAACAAACTTCGAGGTGTTTGGATATCCTGATGAAACACTCTTCCGAGTGTTTCATATTACTGTACATCTCAAACAAATCAGTATTTTAAGAGAAAATCTAGGTGAAAGTTGGCTTAATTTATGTAATTTCCTCCTCCGATATCCAAACCACCGTCTCGGTGCTGATTT
Source organism: Chrysogorgia sp. JL179-B06 (assembly GCA_035772405.1). Classification (NCBI taxonomy): domain Eukaryota; kingdom Metazoa; phylum Cnidaria; class Anthozoa; order Scleralcyonacea; family Chrysogorgiidae; genus Chrysogorgia; species Chrysogorgia sp. JL179-B06. The sequence continues at coordinate 1,177,061 of JAYKKM010000085.1, forward strand.
TCTTTGTTTTCTGCTCATGAATTATCAATGAATTTGAGATATACTGATGAAACACTCTTCCTCGTGTTTCATATATTACTTGACAGCAGGCTTGGACTGGCCATTGTGCCATCTTGTGCCAGAACAATGGCATTTTGTGGCAGCACAATGGCCATTGTTCTGGCACAAGATGGCCAGTCCACAGCCTGCTTGACAGTGCTTTTTCTTCATTCAATATTTCTTTTCTCTCTTGTCTACCAATGTCCTTTCTTCTAATTTCTACTCTTTTTTCTTACACGTCAGAACTACCCTAAAGTTAACAGCTGCATGGTGACTTCCAAAGATGCCAGCCCTCTGATAGAATACCACTTTCGTGGACGCAATTCTGTTGCTGTATTATGTTTATCCACGTCGAATGCCTGGTCTTTGGGATATAGCTATTTTAATACGTTGGCTTTCTTCTTTGAATATACTGTAAACTTCGTATCGCCGAGGGCAGCGGTAATGGACCGGTCATTATTGATGCGGGCCGGGGTGGGAGCCGAAGAGAAAATGGTTGGGTAACTGAAAATTCTAAGACCTATATGTTTGGGTAAAAAAATCTCTTCTCTGAAGGTAGCAAATGTTTTTTGACTATGAAGGTAGCAAATGTTTTTTGACTATTTACATAAAAAAACTAAGAGTTCATCATTTAAAATTGGAATCTCATCATCAGTTTTCCCATAGTCAATCGAGATATGGTCTTTTTGTTCGTCTTTATGCAATTTTGTGCACGGTGCACGGTCACTGAACCTATTGTATTTTAGTATAATGAAGCAATCATGCAATAGAATCGTTTGGGTTTAATCGCTCAACCGTGTTGTTTAAATATTAATAAACCTAAAACAAAGGATGTGCACGGTGTAAGGACGGTTCAACATCAAAACGTAGCTCATTATAGTCGCTTTGAAGTTTGCCGAGTTTCCAGACCATATCTCGATTGACTATGGTTTTCCTTAGTCATCATTGCACATTAGCTTTTGTTATTGTATTCCTCTCCTTGTCTTCCTTGGATTCCTACTTAGTATAACTGAGATAATAATCTGAAAGTTCCCTGACCATAACTAATGACCAGTCCCTTGATACAAATGTCTTCATTCAATCAATACAATTTTTTACTAGTTTAATATTTTTTTTAAAAACATAATGACTTACCTACGGTCCACACACGAGTCACAGTAGGAGCAGTGTTGCCAAACCTGTCTTGCGCAATCAAATAAAACGTATGTTTCCCATCAGGGACCCTGGGAAACACCCATTGTCCTAGTTTCCCATAACCACACGGGGCAATGTTTGTAACCTCATCGACAGCACACTTGAACCTGGCAATTTCGTCTGATGTCCACTGAATGCTCCTCACACGATTTGGTGTCTTCGGTGGGAATGGTTCTCGAATAGTAATCTTTGGCCCGTTGGTATCTGAAAGAAAGTTCAAACAAATCGTTGAGGGAAATGCCATTAAACTATTAAACTAAACTAAACTAAATTCACTTTTATTTATGCTGGATAAAACCCTATCCGTCATTAAACTGTTCTCCCTAGAGGTCCAGTAAGGGCCATCCTTGATTGGTCCAGTGTTATTACAGGAGGAAACCGGAGTACCCGGAGAAAACCTGCGGTGTTTGGAAGAGTCAAACTGGAAGCACTCTTCTCACTTGCGGCCAAGGCAAAATTTTTAATCTGATAACTGTACTGAGCAGGAATCGAACACGGGTTGCAGAGGTGAAAGACACGTGTGCTACCCACTGTGCCACCAACACCCCACTGTGCCATCAACACCCCACATTCGCGGATATAACACGAAAAGTAGAAATAAGAGAACTTCAATGTGTCGAAAAATACTTAAGTTTGAGTACTTATGTATATTCTTGGACGACGTTTCGGATGATGTGCCCTTCTTCATCTGATGAAGGACACATCGTCCGAAACGTCGTCCACACTGATCTCGAAAGAAGACTGGATCGAGCAACTATTGTTCAGAAAATGAAGCCGGAAGTCCGCCATTACTAAGGGACCAACCGAGGATCCTATGAGGTTTTTTGTTGAATTATGTGCTCTTACCATCGACAAAATAAAATAATTTTACTATAAGGAGGAGCAGAAGACATTTTCAAATTACTGGGTAAAACGATTCATGGCCTACCCACAGATTTACTGCGACTTTAGTCCCTTAGTAATGGCCGCCGTTGGCCATTTTTTCAACACATTGAAGTTCTCTTATTCTCCTTTGGAGGTGGGGAGGAGGCAATTAGGCGCCACTTTACTTACCCACATTCCACGTGTGTTTCGTCGGTTCTCCCACGTTGCCGTTCTTATCTCTCCCTCTCACAGATATCACGTGCTTTCCATGAGGAAGGTTCGTCCCAGTCCACACGCCCTCCAATCCGCTTCCGCAATTCTCGTAGTCAGCGTCGTCCAGTGAACATTCAAAGAGAGCATTCTCCGTCGAGACCCAGGGGAACCGAGGAGATGAGCTCGTCGTCTCCGGGAGTTGTGGGAAGACGATAACAGGAGAGTTGGTATCTAAAAAAACGAAACCAGATTATTATTTGGTTGGCTGCACGTAGGTAGGTTGGTTAGATGCACGTAGGTAGGTAGGTTGGTTGGATGCACGTAGGTACTGTAGGTAGGTTGGTTGGATGCACGTAGGTAGGTAGGTTGGTTGGATGCACGTAGGTAGGTAGGTTGGTTGGATGCACGTAGGTAGGTAGGTTGGTTGGATGCACGTAGGTAGGTAGGTTGGTTGGATGCACGTAGGTAGGTAGGTTGGTTGGATGCACGTAGGTACTGTAGGTAGGTTGGTTGGATGCACGTAGGTAGGTAGGTTGGTTGGATGCACGTAGGTAGGTAGATTGGTTGGATGCACGTAGGTAGGTAGGTTGGTTGGATGCACGTAGGTAGGTAGGTTGGTTGGATGCACGTAGGTAGGTAGGTTGGATGCACGTAGGTAGGTAGGTTGGTTGGATGTACGTAGGTAGGTAGGTTGGTTAGATGCACGTAGGTAGGTAGGTTGGTTGGATGCACGTAGGTAGGTAGGTTGGTTGGATGCACGTAGGTAGGTAGGTTGGTTGGATGCACGTAGGTAGGTAGGTTGGTTGGATGCACGTAGGTAGGTAGGTTGGATGCACGTAGGTAGGTAGGTTGGTTGGATGCACGTAGGTAGGTAGGTTGGTTGGATGCACGTAGGTAGGTAGGTTGGTTGGATGCACGTAGGTAGGTAGGTTGGTTGGATGCACGTAGGTAGGTAGGTTGGTTGGATGCACTTAGGTAGGTAGGTTGGTTGGATCCACGTAGGTAGGTAGGTTGGTTGGATGCACGAAGGTAGGTAGATTGGTTGGTTGGATGCACGTAGGTAGGTAGGTTGGTTGGATGCACGTAGGTAGGTAGATTGGTTGGATGCACGTAAGTAGGTAGGTTGGTTGGATGCACGTAGGTAGGTAGGTTGGTTGGATGCACGTAGGTAGGTAGGTTGGTTGGATGCACGTAGGTAGGTAGGTTGGTTGGATGCACGTAGGTAAGTAGGTTGGTTGGATGCACGTAGGTAGGTAGGTTGGTTGGATGCACGTAGGTAGGTTGGTTGGATGCACGTAGGTAGGTAGGGTGGTTGGATGCACGTAGGTAGGTAGGGTGGTTGGATGCACGTAGGTAGGTAGGTTGGTTGGATGCACGTAGGAAGGTAGGTTGGTTGGATGCACGTAGGTAGGTAGGTTGGTTGGATGCACGTAGGTAGGTAGATTGGTTGGATGCACGTAAGTAGGTAGGTTGGTTGGATGCACGTAGGTAGGTAGGTTGGTTGGATGCACGTAGGTAGGTTGGTTGGATGCACGTAGGTAGGTAGGTTGGTTGGATGCACGTAGGTAAGTAGGTTGGTTGGATGCACGTAGGTAGGTAGGTTGGTTGGATGCACGTAGGATGCACGTAGGTAGGTAGGGTGGTTGGATGCACGTAGGTAGGTAGGGTGGTTGGATGCACGTAGGTAGGTAGGTTGGTTGGATGCACGTAGGTAGGTAGGTTGGTTGGATGCACGTAGGTAGGTAGGTTGGTTGGATGCACGTAGGTAGGTAGGTTGGTTGGATGCACGTAGGTAGGTAGGTTGGTTGGATGCACGTAGGTAGGTAGATTGGTTGGATGCACGTAGGTAGGTAGGTTGGTTGGATGCACGTAGGTAGGTAGGTTGGTTGGATGCACGTAGGTAGGTAGGTTGGTTGGATGCACGTAGGTAGGTAGGTTGGATGCACGTAGGTAGGTAGGTTGGTTGGATGCACGTAGGTAGGTAGGTTGGTTAGATGCACGTAGGTAGGTAGGTTGGTTGGATGCACGTAGGTAGGTAGGTTGTTTGGATGCACGTAGGTAGGTAGGTTGGTTGGATGCACGTAGGTACGTAGGTTGGTTGGATGCACGTAGGTAGGTAGGTTGGTTAGATGCACGTAGGTAGGTAGGTTGGTTGGATGCACGTAGGTAAGTAGGTTGGTTGGATGCACGTAGGTAGGTAGGTTGGATGCACGTAGGTAGGTAGGTTGGTTGGATGCACGTAGGTAGGTAGGTTGGTTGGATGCACGTAGGTAGGTAGGTTGGTTGGATGCACGTAGGTAGGTAGGTTGGTTGGATGCACGTAGGTAGGTAGGTTGGTTGGATGCACTTAGGTAGGTAGGTTGGTTGGATCCACGTAGGTAGGTAGGTTGGTTGGATGCACGAAGGTAGGTAGATTGGTTGGTTGGATGCACGTAGGTAGGTAGGTTGGTTGGATGCACGTAGGTAGGTAGATTGGTTGGATGCACGTAAGTAGGTAGGTTGGTTGGATGCACGTAGGTAGGTAGGTTGGTTGGATGCACGTAGGTAGGTAGGTTGGTTGGATGCACGTAGGTAGGTAGGTTGGTTGGATGCACGTAGGTAAGTAGGTTGGTTGGATGCACGTAGGTAGGTAGGTTGGTTGGATGCACGTAGGTAGGTTGGTTGGATGCACGTAGGTAGGTAGGGTGGTTGGATGCACGTAGGTAGGTAGGGTGGTTGGATGCACGTAGGTAGGTAGGTTGGTTGGATGCACGTAGGAAGGTAGGTTGGTTGGATGCACGTAGGTAGGTAGGTTGGTTGGATGCACGTAGGTAGGTAGATTGGTTGGATGCACGTAAGTAGGTAGGTTGGTTGGATGCACGTAGGTAGGTAGGTTGGTTGGATGCACGTAGGTAGGTAGGTTGGTTGGATGCACGTAGGTAGGTAGGTTGGTTGGATGCACGTAGGTAAGTAGGTTGGTTGGATGCACGTAGGTAGGTAGGTTGGTTGGATGCACGTAGGATGCACGTAGGTAGGTAGGGTGGTTGGATGCACGTAGGTAGGTAGGGTGGTTGGATGCACGTAGGTAGGTAGGTTGGTTGGATGCACGTAGGTAGGTAGGTTGGTTGGATGCACGTAGGTAGGTAGGTTGGTTGGATGCACGTAGGTAAGTAGGTTGGTTGGATGCACGTAGGTAGGTAGGTTGGTTGGATGCACGTAGGTAGGTAGGTTGGTTGGATGCACGTAGGTAGGTAGGTTGGTTGGATGCACGTAGGTAGGTAGATTGGTTGGATGCACGTAGGTAGGTAGGTTGGTTGGATGCACGTAGGTAGGTAGGTTGGTTGGATGCACGTAGGTAGGTAGGTTGGTTGGATGCACGTAGGTAGGTAGGTTGGATGCACGTAGGTAGGTAGGTTGGTTGGATGCACGTAGGTAGGTAGGTTGGTTAGATGCACGTAGGTAGGTAGGTTGGTTGGATGCACGTAGGTAGGTAGGTTGTTTGGATGCACGTAGGTAGGTAGGTTGGTTGGATGCACGTAGGTACGTAGGTTGGTTGGATGCACGTAGGTAGGTAGGTTGGTTAGATGCACGTAGGTAGGTAGGTTGGTTGGATGCACGTAGGTAAGTAGGTTGGTTGGATGCACGTAGGTAGGTAGGTTGGTTGGATGCAACCAACCTACTGTACCTACCTACGTGCATCCAACCAACCTACCTACCTACGTGCATCCATCCAACCTACCTACCTACGTGCATCCAACAAACCTACCTACCTACGTGCATCCAACCAACCTACCTACCTACGTGCATCCAACAAACCTACCTACCTACGTGCATCCAACCAACCTACCTACCTACGTGCATCCAACCAACCTACCTACCTACGTGCATCGAACCAACCTACCTACCTACGTGCATCCAACCAACCTACCTACCTACGTGCATCCAACCAACCTACCTACCTACGTGCATCCAACCAACCTACCTACCTACCTACGTGCATCCAACCAACCTACCTACCTACATGTACCTACGTGCATCCAACCAACCTACCTACCTACGTGCATCCAACCAACCTACCTACCTACGTGCATCCAACAAACCTACCTACCTACGTGCATCCAACCAACCTACCTACCTACGTGCATCCAACCAACCTACCTACCTACGTGCATCCAACCAACCTACCTACCTACGTGCATCCAACAAACCTACCTACCTACGTGCATCCAACAAACCTACCTACCTACGTGCATCCATCCAACCAACCTACCTACCTACGTGCATCCAACCAACCTACCTACCTACGTGCATCCAACCAACCTACCTAGCTACGTGCATCCAACCAACCTACCTTCCTACGTGCATCCAACCAACCTACCTACCTACGTGCATCCAACCAACCTACCTACCTACGTGCATCCAACCAACCTACCTACCTACGTGCATCCATCCAACCTACCTACCTACGTGCATCCAACAAACAAACCTACCTACCTACCTACGTGCATCCAACCAACCTACCTACCTACGTGCATCCAACCAACCTACCTACCTACGTGCATCCAACCAACCTACCTACCTACGTGCATCCAACCAACCTACCTACCTACGTGCATCCAACCAACCTACCTACCTACGTGCATCCATCCAACCAACCTACCTACGTCCATCCAACCTACCTACCTACGTGCATCCAACCAACCAACCTAACGTGCATCCAACCAACCTACCTACCTACGTGCATCCAACCAACCTACCTACCTGCGTGCATCCAACCAACCTACCTTACCTACGTGCATCCAACCAACCTACCTACCTACGTGCATCCAACCAACCTACCTACCTACAGGTACTGTATCGTCTGTCTACTCCAAGCTCACCCACATTCATTACATCCACCCTGTAACCTTCTGATTGCCTGTGAGACGCTCTAACCATTGAGTCACCCAGACTCAGATGGAGAGCGAAGGTTACAATGATGTAGTGGTTCGATTGATATATGTACTGCCCATGCGTCAGTCACTATATATGGGTAATGCTTGGATGTGGTTCAATTGATATATGTACTGCCCGTGCGTCAGTCACTACATATATATAAGTAATGCTTCGGTGTGTTAATATATAAACCATTTTGACCGACAATCATACTCACCAACAGTGAAGACGTGTTGCTTGTAAGGACCTGTATTTTTCATATCATCCACGCCATAGACTAAGAACGTGTGATGTCCATCTGGCACATCTTGACCGGTCCATTGTCCACTCGTTCCTTCACCACAGTCAACGAGGTTAAAACTGTTATCAATACCACACTTGAACTTGGCGTGTTCTGACGACGTCCATTTGAACGTTGGATTTTGTTTCGTAATTTTCGGTTGATCTTCGGGGAACGATATTTTTGGAGCTTCAGAATCTGGAAAATAGTAAGCCATGGGTCAGCGGAGAGAGCGTGGTTTAACTAAATGGGATAAGTGAACAAGGGAAAGGGAGGGAAAGGGAACCCTTGGTCAACAAATTATTTGCCCTTAACGTAGCTGGATAGTCAAAATATGGTCATTTTGAGAGCACTATATTTTCATCTTATTATATGAGCTCGTTTTCAGGTCTGTACGCCAAATAACCGTGTGGACGAATAGTAGAATTCAAAACATTCACACCACATTCTTCCATTAGTTTAATTTTCAATTCGGCAGATGTTAACTCGTCGTTCATGTCATCTTATCGTCGATGTGTTTGCAATGCTGTTCGTTTAAAAGTTGCTTTCTTCCACTTCGAGGCGCATCCTGTAAACTACCATGCCGACGGTAACGAGAAAGAAATAAGCTATCTACCTATTCCTTCCTCTCGAAGAATATCTGTAGTTTTTTATTTATTCCCGAAGACTGCAGCGAAATAATTCGATTCCTTGCGTAAATAGACATACAGCTTTCTCATTTCACCAAACAACGCGTTGGCGACGGTGAACTGAAAAGGCAAACTTCGGAAACGATCGTATTTCCTATCGTGTGAAATTTGAAGTGCGGTCCTAGGTTCGACCTAAGTTCGACCGAGGATGGACTAGGTTCGACCGCGGTTTTCGTTAGGTTATTTCTGAGCAGTACTGTAGGTGAACAGATGACATCATAGTCGAGTGGGTCAGTGGTCACTGATGAAATACGTTCCGCAATAACCCCTCGCCCGCCTTTTCTACTCCGCCCCAACCATGGTACCCAGGGCCCAGACCGCGCACGCCATGTATTTATTTTATTGTCTGCCGTTAACAAATCGCACGTAGATTTTGAACGTTATCTCGGTCAATATTTACTCGATTTCAATTCTGAAAACAGATTTAGAATTACCGAGTCTAAATATATAACATACAAACATATTTATTATATTACGAGAACGTAAATTATATAATTATTAAATAATTATATTACGAGAACGTGCATACAGGTACCCTTCGTAAAAATTAAACGGTTTACGTACTTAGAAATTAGTCGGCAATCAGGCGGCCGCTTCGTCGAATATATAACGTTTTCTCGGTCAATATTTAACCGTTTTCAATTCTGAAAACAGATTTGGCATTACCGAGTCTAAATACATAACATACGTGTCTATTATATTACGAGAACTTGCATACCTTTATAAAAACCGATTTATGTACTTAGAAAATAATCGGCAATCAGGCGGCCGCTTCGTCGTAAATATTTTCCACCTAATCTCGGTCAATATTTAACCGTTTTCGATTCTGAAAACAGATTTGGAATTACCGAGTCTAAATACATAACATACGTGCCTATTATATTACGCAAACGTGTATACCCTGAGTAAAAACCTGTTTATGTAGTTCGTCAGATCACAAATCACCAATGGCCGATAACAAAAGAATATACACAGTGACAAGCATGCTAGACTTACCGACTTTAAAAGAGTACAACTTCCAATCTCCAATATTATTAACATTGTCCCTGCCACGCACGAAGAACGTGTGGGGACCATTAGCTATATTCACGTGACTCCATTGACCATGGGTACCAGCACCACATCCGACTTTGTGGTCAGTGTTGTCCAAAGCGCATTCGAAAGTTGACCACTCAGAGCTAGTCCACGTGACATGATGATTACGTTCCGTCGTGTTCGGTAAGTTGGCGGGGAACTGAATTAATGGACCAGATGTATCTGTGAAGGACAATTTCAAAAATTCAACTTAGGCTTGTGTATAAGAACTATAATTTGTCTTACCTTCAAGTGTAGACTGACGTTTCTCACTGGTTGTATTTGGAAAAGAAGCCATACTGTATGTTTGTAATGTGAATATATTTTTGTAATATATATGGTATGTATAGTGTGTATTATGTATACTGTATTGTGTACTATATAGTAGTATATATTATAGAACAACGAACTTGTCTCTGTAACAAACTTAAAGAGTGAGTGTCAGGGTAGTGCTTTGCGCGCTTGTGTTTTTGTTTTCATCGAATTGATTGCAGTGCATCGCATCGTTAGAACTATAATTTGCATGTGAACTCTAGATTTATTTGGAAATGTTGAAATTGGAGTCCGATCCTGACTTCGGGGAGTTATGAAGTTAATGTTCAAGACGATTTGAACAGTTGCGCGCGCAACGCCGTTTCTGACGAACAAGCTGGCCCGGATGGCTTTAGTTGCTGAATCTTTGCAAATTCAAATGAACAAAACATCAGAAGAAACAAAATATATTTCTTTACTAGTCACTCATCAAACACTTCCATTCGCAAACTTATTCGCGCTGTTTCAGCAGCATAACGCGGCCTTCCACGCTTCGGAGGCGAAGCGCTCGTAGCAGCTTATATGTATAGAAAAGATTACTACAGTAAATGATCAATTTTACGAAAAATATCACAATAATTGATCACTCAGGTATATTTACTTCTTAGAAAACTTGAAAATGGATAATTTATAATAAGGATTGATCAAATATCGACGGATTCGTTTGTGAACTGAAATAGGCGTCCCATAAAATGGCCGCCAAGAAGAAAACAAGCGCGCAAAGCACTACCCTGACACTCACTTTTTAAATATAGCTTTGGTGATTGGTAATAACCTTAGAACGTCCTGAAACTGCTTATATAAAAACACATTTACCAATAATCTAACAATGGCGTAATGTTGGAGCAAAGGAAGAGAAAAAGAAATGAGTTCTTAGAAGAACAGTTTAAAGATTTGAGAAATAAATCGGCTTAAAGGACATTGGCAACAAAAATTAAGTTTGTCTGATATGAAAAAACTCGTAAAATGATAGAGTAACATCTTTTACAACTTTCCCGTATTTTACTTCGTTTTTGAAATATTTCAGTTTGTTTGATATGTAAATGAGATGGTCTCTGACGTCAGGTGTGGGGTGGAGAATTTTCACTCATTAAAATATTAGTTACATCTGCAAGTTTGTTCCACAAATTTACTTGAAAATGTGCGTATAACAACTCCCCATGATAATGAACGTTGTAAACTTAGCAATCACTGAGATATAAGACATTTTTTAATGAGTGAAAAATCTCTACCCCACACCTGACGTCAGAGACTATTCATTTACATATCAAACAAACTGAGATATTTCAAAAACGAAGTAAAATACGGTAAAGTTGTAAAAGGTGTTACTCTATCATTTTACGAGTTCTTTCACATTAGACAAACTTAATTTTTGTTGCCAATGTCCTTGTTGCCAATGTCCTAATCTGCTAATTTCGATGATTAGTTACCATTGATATAAGTTGTCTGCCGATATGCATCGTGCTTTAGTTTCTTAGAGTAAAGAGTTCCCTCCTAGTGGGATCATTAGCGTCAATCATTAGCGTTGGTCTTGACAAGACTAACGCTAATGATCCCACTAGGAGGGAACTATTTTGGATACACCGGTTAAAAACGCTTTTTCCTTTGGGACTTACTAGAACAGATGATGTTTGTAGTATTGCCTATTTCTATGGCATTTTTTAATTTTAATTTAACTAGGTTAATATTCTGTTATGTAATTAGCTAGGGCTGAAGCTATAAAATCTTGTCTATTTTGTTATTTGGGCTTGGAAACGTCAAGTGATGTAGTTGTTGATTAAATTATATATATATATATTATATATATATATATATATATACGTGTAGGTTTTGGTCTACGAAATGCAAAGAGTGCTCAACAACATATAGTTAGAGCAAATAATAGATTTTCGCTTACCTCAAAACTGGTCTGCTACAACTTGTTTCATCTGTAAAAGAATCTTCAGGTCACTGCCTGAAGATTCTTTTACAGATGAAACAAGTTGTAGCAGACCAGTTTTGAGGTAAGCGAAAATATATATATATATATATATATATATATATATATAATATATATATATATATATATATATATATATATATATATATATATATATATATATATATATATATATATATATATATATATATATATATATATATATATATATATAGAGAGAGAGAGAGAGAGAGAGAGAGAGAGAGAGAGAGAGAGAGAGAGAGTCAGAGAAATATTATTCTATCGTACCTGTCTCCCAGATAACCACCACAGGTGTTCCTTTATTCCCCACGTTGTCCACAGTGTTCAGCGAGAACGTATGCTGCCCATCGGGCAGTTCGGGAGTTGTGAATCTCCCATTGGGACCGCTGCCACAATCAGATAGTTTCCCATCCAGTGTACACTCGTACCTGGAGTCTTCACTCGAGATCCAAGCAAATGTCACTTTGGGACTACTCGTTTTCGTCGGCACGCTATTGGTTAAAGACACTTGAGGAGCAAGAGTATCTGAGAAGGAGAAAACATAACTTGGTTGTAAAACACTCATGCGTATGTTGCTAAATAACTGAGAAAAGACGCTATTTGAATTGATTACTTCATGCATGTGGTAAATATGCGCGCGTAGGATTACTGTATTAGCGAAAGGGCGTTGTTGGTTGTTTGGTTTAATATTGGATTGATGCTTTGACGAAGGCGGTCAAGACCTCAATGAGTTACATGTAAATGTAGCCTGTTTTTTGGCATGCCTTGAAGCTTATTGCCTTGGAATGTCCGGTTTGATTAGATCGTATTAAATAACTTGTGCGCGCACATTTCCAAGTTATTAAGAGCGATAAGAGCGACAAACAGCTGGGGGGTTGTCATTAGATTGCGCTATTGCGTGATGGTATTTTTAGATATTGCTTCTCATTAATCCCAATTTATCTAGTTAATATAAATTGGCGCTTTAAATATTATATATATTGTAATTATTTACTATTTATATATACAGGGCTCCATTTAAATCAGCTTTTTATGAATTGAACATCCCTGATAAAATGTATTCATTCATTCGTTCGTATACGTCTAGATGTATCAGTCCTGATTTGGAGTGGTATCTTGTTTTCCAAAATATGTTCCTTTTTTGGTGATGTACTGTTTTTATATTTTCAAGTTATGTTCCGATATGTTGCTGTTGGTTTTAGGGAGGGATTTTTATATTTTAGTCATCTTGTTATTTTTTCAAACTCACCGACTCGGAATGGATATTGAACATGAGGTCCATAATTATTTGCCTTGTCCTTTCCACGGATGTAGAACATGTGTCTTCCGCTTGGCACGTTGCTCGCCGTGAACGTACCAGAAATTCCTTTTCCACAGTCTCGGTACAGCCTTGTATCGTCGACAGCACATTCAAACGTGCCGTCCTCCGTGGATGTCCACGTGAACTTTGGATTAAGCGTATTATATACAGAGGTTTCAGGATTAACTCTCACCTGAGGTGGAGATGAATCTGGCGAAAATGTGACGAAAGCTTATGTTAGTCTAGATTAGAACAAAGTTTAAATTAAAAGTAATAATTTTCTTTTTCCTTTATTCTCTCTCTCTTCCCCCTTCCCTCTCCTACCTAACTCCCTCCCAACCTCTGTTCCTTCCATCATTCCTCCCTCCCTCCCTTCCTTCCTTCATTCCTTCCTTCCTTCCTTCCTCCCTCCCTTCCTTCCTTCCATCCTTCCATCCTTCCTTCCTTCCTCCCTCCCTCCATTCCTGCCTTCCTTCCTTCCTTCTTCCCTCCATCAAACCACCCCCCTCACTCCCTTCTTCCTTCCTTCCTTCCTCCCTTCCTCCCTTCCTCCCTTCCTTCCTTCCCTCCCTTCTTTCCTTCCTTCCTTCCTTCCTTCCTCCCTTCCTTCCTTCCTCCGTCACTCCCTCGCTTCCTTCATTCCTCCCTCCCTCCCCTCCTTCATTCCTCCCTCCTCCCTCCTTCCTTCCTTCCCTCCCTCCCTTCCTTCCTTCCTTCCTTCCTCCCTTCCTCGCTTCCTCCCTTCCTCCCTCCCTCCCTTCCTCCCTTCCTTCCTTCCTACCTAAACTTCCTTCCTTTCCTTCTTTCCTTCCTTCCTTCCTTCCTTCCTTCCTTCCTTCCTTCCTTCCTTCCTTCCTTCCTTCCTTCCTTCCTTCCTTCCTTCCTTCCTTCCTTCCTTCCTTCCTTCCTTCCTTCCTTCCTCCCTCCCTCCCTCCATTCCTTCCTTCCTTCTTCCCTCCATCCCACCACCCCCCTCCCTCCCTCACTCCCTTCTTCCTTCCTCCCTTACTTCCTACCTTCCTTCCTTTCTTCCTACCTACCTTCCTTCCTTCTTTCCTCCCTACCTACCTAAACTTACTTCCTTTCCTTCCTTCCTCCCCTTCATTCCTTCTTCCATCGCTCCATCCATCCCTCCCTTCCTACCTGCCTAAACTTCATTCTTTTTCCTGCTTCATCCCCTTTCTTCGTCCCTCCCTCCCTCCATCCATCCCCCTCCCTTCCTCCGTCCACCAATCTGTTTCTATTTTTCTCTTTCCGTTCGCCCAACGTCCTACCAATTTGTCATATTCTTGCCGTTATCCTCATTTACCTGTTCGCCAAGTGTGCTTTGCCACGGGTCCTTTATTTCCAAATAAATCTTCAGGAGTGATATAGAACGTGTGTTCGCCGTCAGGCAGCAACGGTGTCACGTATTGACCGTATGTACCATAACCACAGTTTACCGCAATCGTTTCGTCGTCAACAGCACAAGAGAACTTCGCATGCTCATCTGATTTCCACGAGAACACGGCGACTGGATTATTTCTCGTGGTTGGTAATTCACCAGTAAGCGTTACAGACGGCGCGTTGGAATCTATTCATAAAAGATAAAACATTATATTTTGATATCATCAAATATCATCAAATAGAAATTTTATTACAAAAATACGTTTCAGGTCGCTACCCCTTCTTCAGATCAACTGTTCATAGTATTAGATGTGTGTGAAGTTGATCGTCCAGGTTGTTGTAGTCTTGAGAAAGACTATTGTTGGTGACTGACGTTTCGACGGCCTCAGCGCTTTACTTGACTCTGAAGATGACCGCCGCTGAGGCTATCGAAACGTCAGTCACCAACAATAGTCTCTCTCAAGACTACAACAACCTGGACGATCAACGTCACACATCTAATTATACTCCTATAGGTTCAAACCATTTACTTTGTTCATAGTACAATAAACAAAGTTCCTTTAGGCACGTCACACAGGCGATTTTTGCTGCGATTTTTCTGACACCGACGTACCTGTACATGTATGCGATATAGTGGATGACTCACTAAAGTATTGAACGTCATGGAATGGTTTAATACATTCCTAACACAATCCATTCGATCGCATGTGTTAAAATGAGATAGATCGCAACTAAAATCACCTGTGTAAACGGATTATTATGTTATTACGAATGTTTTTGCCCGAACCGGGACTTTTTTACCGAAATTTACCTTACAACTTAATTGAATTAAAAAAAAAAAATTGAAAACATGTATTTCACTGGGAGATTTGACAGAGACTTTTTCAGTGTATAAAAGTGTTGAAACACTTGGCTTCAACATGTAAAATGTAAAACAGTCTCGTTACATGTTTCTTGTGGTTTGAGTGTAAAACGTTTTCCTTTGAATGAGATATTGTACATGAATTTCCTCCAAGACAATGCATGTTTTGATACCAAAATTCCGCAATTTAACTTAAAATACTACCCTGTATGCTTTTTCAAGGGTCATATCAATCCCATACCTGCTATTTTGACATCTTAATCGCTTATTGACCCTACACCGCGTTTTCATAAATTGTAAATTTACTCAATATAATTCATAATTCATTGATTACCTATGGTCCAGGTATACGTATGTCGTCCAGTATTGCCATTTACATCTTTTCCTTGAACAGAAAACTTGTGACGACCATCGTTGACGCTATTTCCAGTCCAGGACCCAGTCTCTCCTTTGCCGCACGGGGTAAATGTCGCGTCGTCAAGGGAACACTCAAATGTGACATCCTCAGAGGAGCTCCATTCGATTCTTGGACTGGAAGAGGATCGGTCTGGTCGTTTAGTAATTTTTATAGTTGGAGCTTGGTTATCTAGCAAGGGAACGGGGAAAGGTAAAGCATTAATTTAAGTTTTTTGTGACCATCACTACGACGTGACTATAACCATGACGTGACCATCACCATGACGTGACTATAACCATGACGTGACCATCACCATGACGTGACCATCACTACGACGTGACTATAACCATGACGTGACCATCACCATGACGTGACCATCACCATGACGTGACCATCACCATGACGTGACTATAACCATGACGTGACTATCACCATGACGTGACCATCACCATGACGTGACCATCACCATGACGTGATCATCACCATGACGTGACAATGACCATGACCATGACTATAACCATGATGTGACCATCACCATGACGTGACCATCACCATGACGTGACCATCACCATGACGTGACCATCACCATGACGTGATCGTCACCATGACGTGACCATCACCATGACGTGACCATCACCATGACGTGATCATCACCATGACGTGACCATCACCATGACGTGATCATCACCATGACGTGACCATCACCATGACGTGACCATCATCATCACCATGACATGATCATGACGTGACCATCACCATGACGTGACCATCACCATGACGTGACCATCACCATGACGTGATCATCACCATGACGTGACAATGACCATGACCATGACTATAACCATGACGTGACCATCACCACGACGTGACCATCACCATGACGTGACCATGACGTGATCATCACCATGACGTGACAATGACCATGACCATGACTATAACCATGACGTGACCATCACCATGACGTGACCATCACCATGACGTGACCATCACCATGACGTGACCATCACCATGACGTGACCATCACCATGACGTGACCATCACCATGACGTGACCATCACCATGACGTGACCATCACCATGACGTGACCATCACCATGACGTGACCATCACCACGACCATGACCACGACCACGACAACGACCACGACTAGTGACAGAGACGATAAGAATGGTGTTCATGATCATACTTTACACACGTACCAACTTGAAATTGGTGTGAGTTAACTGGTCCTACATTGCTGAGGTCATCTTTTCCGCGGACATACAAGGTATGTTTTCCGTCCGGAATATTGATCCCCTGCCAGGCACCGGTTTTACCACTGCTACATTGCTGCCAGTTGATAGAGTTATCTAAAGAACATTCGAACCTAGCTGGCTCGCTTGAAATCCAGTTGAACCGGGGATTACTCAGTGTTGTCTTGGGAAGGTCGCTGGGAAACGTGACGGACGGTCCAGTGGTATCTAGAATAAGATATCCCAAATAAAGTTAGCTTAGCCATACAAGTTGTGTATGTGAAGCCTGGATAAGTCACCATCGAGTAATAACTCGCTATAATAATAATAATTGACTCTATTTCAAGAGGGTATCAATATATATATATATATATATATTATTACATTACTCTCTACATGATGGCCCTCCAACCTCGTTCCCAGGGCAATTTTGCCTCCACGGCGGAAGGTCGGCGAAAATGGCCCTGCGATCGGCTGGTCTATTCTATAATCCAATTGGCTTGTCATAAAACTCAATTAATTCAGCCGAGTATAATTTATACCTCTAAATCTGAATGCTGTCTTCAAATTTTACAGCAAATTAGAAGTGATAGCTTTCGCTAAATTGGATATATGCTTCTTCACACCTTTTGTAAGAGATAACCATGGATGTATGGTGGATTATTAAGCTTGTTAGCAGCTTTTATGCCTACGAATGCTGACATGAACAACTCTGAAGGGCATTGAACATTTCTCAATTATTCAGGTCAACAAAGTAGACAAAGGCAATGACCACAAAAATTATCATATCTAAACACCCAAAAATTATGGGTGTCATGTGACCAGTCGATCCCAGGGCCATTTTCGCCGACCTTCCACCGTGGAGGCAAATGTCCTGGGTACGAGGTTGAATGGCCCTCATAATTACAATCTCGTTCCCAGAGCCTCCGCCGCGCCACGCAAACGGAGGCTCTGGGATAATCCATCGCCAGAGGGCCGGAAAACAGGGCGTCGATTGAACAGAGCATGCGCCAGTAATAGACCGAGCGTAGTTTCTGGGACGTGAGAACTATCTGTGCTATAAAATATCGAGTTCTTCGGCAAGAATCTTCCCTAAACACGTTAATAACTCTCGAGGATCTCTTCAGAGGTGAAAAAAAGTTGTTGTCTGGTGTTTAAATTAGCAACCAATTGGGATTTGGGACAGAAAAGAATATGATTTTAGAATTTATGTAACTCGCGGCAATGAAATCAAAAAGGTATTAATAAATACACAAAGAAATGTTTATCGAGGTGTTGGCTGATTGTTGAAACTTCAAACAATAAGAGACTTGACAGCACAAAAATTAACGGTAACATATTTTTGTAAACGACCAATACACACCTGACGCCACAGGGAGCCGTAACGTCGATTAGTGAAGCGAGTTTAACAGTAAATCGGGTTTATTCGGTATTTTTTACACAATAATTGTATTAAATCGCTATTAAAATGTTCTTACTTGTTCATTTTGTCGACAATCAGGACAAATTACAGGCAACCAGACCAGAAAGGCATCGAATCAGTGTTTACATCAATACGCCGAAGGCCGTTGACTGTGTTTGCCCTCTGGTTGCCTGTAATTTGTCCTGATTGTCGACAAAATTAACAAGTAAGAACATTTTAATAGCAATTTAATACAATTTATTGTGCAAAAAAATACCAAATAAACCCGATTTACCGTTAAACTCGCTTCACTAATAGACGTTTATACGGCTCCCTGTGGTGAGGCGTGGGAAAATCTTTGATCAATCTTTGTTTTGATTCTCGATGGCTTGTATTCTCGTTTCTGTTCTGCAATATAAACACTACGTCCGATGATTTAGTTGGAGAAATCAAGATACTTTTTGGTCGCATTTCCTGAGCCAAGAATAACTGAGGCAATTTTTTGCACCATGGATGGATAACTCTCTGGATTATGCGACTTGAGAGTCTTCTTTAACGTTTAGACCAGGCGCCTCCCTTGCATTTCGCGTAGAATATCAATCCTGATTTAAACGTGGACTAGTTTTTTTGAGCTTTTCTGGAAACACGACTAAAAGTTTGTCCGAAGATAACTTTTTTGGTGTAAACTCTGCCATAAGAACGTAATATTAAAGAACGAAGTACAATACCGTTTGAACGAAATAGTGAAAGTGTGAAACACTCGCGTAAATATTAAGAGTTAATCTAATTAAAAGCAATCTTTAGTTAACCAATCAAAACACTTCCGGTATGGATTATCCCAGAGCCTCCGTTTGCGTGGCGCGGCGGAGGCTCTGGGAACGAGATTGTCATAATTACAGATAATTAAGTAGTAGTTAAAACATTTGAGCAAGTTAACTTTGATAAAACATTGATGTTTTATTAATCAATGTTTTATGTAGTAGTTAAAGACGCTGATTAAATATTAATTTATTTTGGAAATTAATGAATTTTACAATTAGATTAAAAAATAACCACATCTTAATTTATATAGCTAATATAATCACATCATAATTTAATTTGATAAAGAAATGTTTAAGTTTGGTGATTTTCGATGATTTTGAACTCTTTTCGCTATGAGTTGAAAAGCCTCCACTGCAAGATAATTTATACAATCACGTGACTTATACACGCATTTTCATTGGTTCTTGCCCATGATCTATTAAAGGACAGATACATGAATGGCGTCAAATCACGTCAGCAGCTGTGTTTCTCTTTTTTCGTGCCCCAACAGCTTTGATAAACCTTTGGGGTTGTTTTTGATTGTATAAAACAAATAGATTCCATTTTTGTTGTCTGTTAAGAACATCAATGGAGATTGATTTGTTCATTTCAATATCTCGGTCTTTTCTAGTTGCTATCCCGTTGCTAGGGTGGAAATGAACTAACCAATCAGGTTTAAAGGCGTATTGAGGGGGAGATTGGGCTGGTACATACCAATGAACCAGCGTCTTTTTACGATGGGCGCTTTATTTCCTACGTCATCAGTAGCAACAACGGTAAATGCATGATCTCCGTCGGGAAGAGGATCCGTGGTGTGTGCTCCGTCAGTTCCAACGCCGCAGTCCACTGGATTCTTCTGCTCATCCAGAAAGCAGGCAAACTTCGAGTTTTCGCTCGTTCGCCATCTGAATGTCGTATCAGGCTTGTTAGTTCGTAGAGGCGGCCCGGTGATGGAGAAACCAGTCGGGGGAGTGGTATCTAAGCCGAGAAAAACAATGTGAGTCGCCATAACGATGTATTTGAAACAAATGAACTATTTATTGGAGGAGGATAGAGAGAGAATGGGGCGGGAGACAGGAGAGAGGGGCGAGAGGGGAAGAAAGGTAGGGGAGAGATAGAGGGAGACAGGAGAGAGAGCGAGAGAGAGAGGGGGGAAGAATGGTAGGGAGCGAGGGAGAGATGGAGGGAGAACGAATGGAGGGAAAGAGAGAGGGACAAAGAGAAAGAGAGCGAGGGGCGAGAGGGGAAGAAAGGTAGGGGAGAGATAGAGGGAGACAGGAGAGAGAGAGAGGGGAAGAACGGTAGGGAGCGAGGGAGAGATGGAAGGAGAACGAATGGAGGGAAAGAGAGAGGGACAAAGAGAAAGAGAGCGAGGGGCGAGAGGGGAAGAAAGGTAGGGGAGAGATAGAGGGATACAGGAGAGAGAGAGAGGGGAAGAACGGTAGGGAGCGAGGGAGAGATGGAAGGAGAACGAATGGAGGGAAAGAGAGAGGGACAAAGAGAAAGAGAGTGCTGTATTTCTATCGGGAATTTCATTAATTATTAACAACTGCTTTACATCGAGTTTCGAGGTAAAGTCGACCTAGTAATCTTATTTTGTAGCTTCTGTAGCTTTCTTTTCAACATGGCCACAGTTTCCCCACACCAAGAACAAGAATCAAAATGAGGCAACACTAAAGCTTGGTAAGAGAGAGAGAGAGAGAGAGAGAGAGAGAGAGAGAGAGAGAGAGAGAGAGAGAGAGAGAGATTGATAGATAGATAGATAGATAGATAGATAGATAGATAGATAGATAGATAGATAGATAGATAGATAGATAGATAGATAGATAGATAGATAGATAGATAGATAGATAGATAGGGATAGAGATAGAGATAGAAATAGAGATAGAGATAGAGATAGGTAACGGGGGAAAAGGCAGGGAGGAAAAGACGGGAAGGGAGGCAGGGATACTTTGAGCGAAAGCCTACTGCTAATAGAACCAAGACCAGTCGCAAGATCATACGGAATCTACATATGTATTCATTTTTCTTTGTCAGACATACCGATTTCAAATTGAAACCTGAACGGTTGTTTTTCGTTTCCAAATTTGTCGCGGGCTCGCACAAGGAAGTTGTGCTTTCCATCCGGGACATTCGTGCCGGTCCAGCTGCCACTCGTGCCGTCTCCACATTCCTGGTACTGAGTGACAAGTTCAATTTTACACTGGAACGAGGCATCTTCGTCAGAAGTCCACGAGAACTTTGGGGTGCTAGTGGTGCTTCTCTTTGTTGATTCTGGAGAGAAGGTTACGGTCGGCGCGTCGGTGTCTAGAGTGATGGAATAAATAAAGATCAACAGAGCCAGTTTAAGAATATATTACAATATCTGGGAGTACTTAAAGTGCTCATGACCCCAAAAACGATATTACTGATATATATTCTACATGAAGTAAATAGTTGAATACCAAAATGTTTTATGATTTGAGCTTTGCCTTGATGTTCTAGAAAGGTTTATTTGTCCGAAATGCTAATGAGTGTGACGTCATTTACGGCATCATTTCGGATACAATATTCTACTGTTAAAGCAAATTAATCTAACTCAAACGTTGATGATGTACTTGACCACTATAGTAAAGATTTTATCAACTTTTTCACTCAAATCCTCAACCAGTCTATCACACGGAAAGCAGAAAAGAAAGCGAAATGCCGTAAATGACGTCACACTCATTATCATTTCTGACAAACAAACCTTTATAGCACATCAACGCAAAACTCAAATCATAAAATATTTTGGCATTCAACTTATCACTTCATGTAGAATATATATCAGTAATATCGTATTTGGGGTCATGGGCACTTTAACTTAGATTATAATATAATAATTCTGTTGATAGACAAAAAGAAGAATAAGTGTGTGTAATAGTTGATGTGGCAATCCCAGAGGACGGTAAAGTAGCAACAAGGGAAGACAAGAAGGTTGAGAGGTATGAGAAGTTGAGGATTGAAATTGGAAAGTTGTGAAACATAAATAAGGTGTAGGTTGTGCCAGTGGTGATAGGAGCACTTAGATCTGTCAGCAAGAGACTCGGAAATTGGAAAGAGAAACTAGACCTACGATTAAAGATACCACAGCTACAAAAGACAATATCCTTACTTGGTACAGCGCACATTCTAAGAAAGGTATTGCAATAATGCAGCAAGGACGGGGCTTACTCTACACTCTACAGGGCCAGGCAGTATACAGTCCAGCTTTGAGGTATCCAGCGATACATCTACGCTGTGCGAACTTCTCATAATAATAATAATAATAATAATAATAATAATAATAATAATAATAATAATAATAATAATAATAATAATAATAACAATAATAAAAATAATAATAATAATCATCTATATAGCGCTGATACATTTTTGTTCTCAGCGCTTTACAATCTTTATAAATAAATGATGGTTTATAAGTTACAAATTAAATGTTGCCGTAAAAAGATATGTCTTCGTCTTAGACTTTAATGTATAAATATTATTACAAGATCTGATTTCTATTGGAAGATTGTTCCACAATGAAGGGGAAGCAACAGAACTAAGGCTCTTTGACGATATGACTCATAGGTATGTATTTTTAGTCTAGAAGTGTCACTGCAAGAGCGATGTTGTCTAGTAGGCTTATAATATTCCTTTAAATATAATATATAATTATTTAAATAGTCAGGAGCAAGATCATTTAGCGTTTTAAAGGTAAGCACCGTACCCCATGGTCACTCCAATATGGCGCCACGAGCTAATTCCGGCTTCACGTTACTGTAATGGAGCCGTAGTTTGTGTTCTATATTATGGGAAAACCTTCGACAACTGATTCATTTTAACATCTTAAAAGATCAAAGTCAGATAGTCTCTGTCGCCTATAGTAAAACTATATAACGTGGTCCCAACAAGATGGCCGCCACGAGCTACTTCCGGCTTCATTTTCTGAACAATATAGTTGCTCGATCCAGTCTTTATTTAGAGATCAGTGGTTAGTATCAAACAGCCACCAACAACTCTGTTAACGTACCAATATTCCATGTAGCAACCACAGGCTCTCCTTTGTTTCCATTGAAATCTTCCGCGATCAACCAAAATTTCTGCGGTCCACGACGAAGAAATGGTGTCGTCCAACTGCCCGACGTTCCTTGACCACACTCAATTACGTTGCCTACGTCACCAATAGCACAGAAAAACTTCGATCTTTCATTTGCAGTCCACGAGAGCGTCATTCGAGGGCTGTTAGTAATTGGTCGGACTGGAGAGAGTGTGGTACGAGGAGGTGTTGAGTCTAAATAATGAATAGGAAAATTAATGAATAATTTGTTTGTTTTAGCCTGTTGCTTCGTCCGTTGATACTTTTAATGAATCAGGGTTGTCAAATATACGAACAACCACAACTATCTACACGCGTTTCTATTCAAACATCCCAGTTTCTCCATTCGCAAACACACCACCGCCCTTCGACTCCATTTTCACCAACACAATGTCCACATCAATCATCAATGTTATCTGCATTTAAATAATGTTTTTGTGATAGCCATTATACTGAAAATACTGGTTACCAACTACTTATACAATATTCAACATCGATGTAGGTCTCATTATCCACCCATATATAGATCCCGAAAGCATACACCATCTTACGCGATTCACAATCGCTATCTACTCCTACTGTTGATACATGCCACACACTCATACTTCACATATTTCGTATCCAAAATGGGAGCACCCGTTTTCAAGTGTCAAATTTACGTCATCCAACTCAGAGCCCCATGCCGCATCTGAATTTACTCCGGTCGATTGTCAAAACATCCTACTTATCACCATATTTAACACCGGTGTCAGGTCCCATCACCTATCTTTTTATCAAAATGTACCAATATAACCATCACACTGTAATTTCAAAGGAGTCATTTTGACTCCGAGAGGTCATTTCAGCTCTTTTTAGTCTAGTTTCGACAAATTCAAGCAGTCATCTTTACTCCAAGAGCTGTTTTGACCCTAATGTGGAGTCAAAATGATTCTTGGTGGGATCATTGGACTCTTCCGGAGTCAAAAAGGAGTCGCGTTACTCTTTGATAGACTGATTCACTAAAATAGTCGTGTTAGAAGAATAGACAGCATTAGATACAGTATGCTTTTTGTTTATGCATGGTACAAATAATTCTGAGGGAAGGCACGCGGAAAATCGTGGCGGCGTATAAATAAAGTGAAAAATGTCATACAGACTGTATATAGTCTGTATGACCTCTGATTATCCGTATCGCGAACGTACAGGTATGGCTTTGCTTCCATTTTTGCTTGGCAGATATTTATCTTGATATGGAACAGTGTACACAACTTAATTTCAGTCTAATAAACCGTCATATATTACAGAAGATACAAACTAATCAGATGCTTTCGATTCAAAACTATAGTTTTTACAGTGCCTCGGTTCTTTTCCGCGATAACGATTTCGAGCTTAACGTCCGTATTTTATTCTTAAATCTTAATATACTCTCATTGAAATGGTGAAACAGATATCTTTACAAGAGAGAGTTGTGTAAACTTGACAAACAGTTCTAAAACGCTGTTGTTATTTGCCAAATATTTATCGAAAATGTAACTGTGAACTTACCAACAAGCCAAGAGTGTGCGATTGGCTTTCCAATGTTATTTAGTTCGTCTTTGGCACGGACATAAAAAGTATGCCGTCCTTCTGGCAAGGCGTCGTTCGTCCACTGGCCTTGTGTGCCTTTGCCACACGGCACAAAGCTTGTATCGTCCAAAGCACATTCAAATTCAGATTGCTCGTCTGACTTCCAGTGTAGTGTTAACGATTTCTTTGAAGACGAGGGTAGGTCACCCGTGAATTGAATGCGGGGAGGATTGGTGTCTGCAAGAAGAGGGAAATACTTTTTTCGCTTCTGACACTAAATAGTACATAATAAAATTGCGCATGCAACTGAACTCCGCAAATAACTACAAACAAACATTAAAAAATATAATATATAAGCTAAAATAGTAATTAATTAAACTACTAATAAGTAGACTACAGCTGAGAGAATCTTAGCTAGGTAAGTATGATCCTTAAAATGTGCTCCAGTCAAAATACAAGTGGAGCAACTTGAATTACTTAATTTATTTATTTATTTATTTATTTATTGACTTTATTTACTTTTATTTATTTATTTACTTAATTTATTTACTTTTAATCTATTTACTTTTATTAAATCAATTAAGTTAAGAAGATATCGCAAGTAGAGTTTGTCCAATTTCGACGCCATATTTGTTTCTAAAATACGATGTCACTGAGTGATTCTATCGAGTATTATGCATAAGAAGCTCCTCTACTCTCCTGCATGAGGAATTAAATAGTTTATTTCGACTAATTCTCCTCCAAAGAACACTCACAACAACTATCACTATGTGATCGCCATCAAAACAACTCCACTGCCGATAAAGAAGCACTCAATGACGTCATATTTTCAAAAACAATATGGCGTCAAAATCCTCAAATTTTCAAATTTAACTAGCCATATCTTCTTAACTAAATTGATAGGAATGCTGAAACGTTGGGAATAAACTAAAGTCATTAAGATCTTTCATATGAACTACATTTGTATTTTGGCTGCAGTATCCCTTTTAAAGTACTGTACTATGTAGTGTGTAGGTAGTCTTAAAACACGAATTAAAAACTCTTGAAAAGATTGGTCTACTGCCAAAATTGAGTGTAAAAAGTCTAACGTTTCTAGCGAAGGTCTTTCAGAAGAGAGTGACACGTGAACGGTCTTCGCTCGAAACATTAAATCTCATGTACACAATTTGGGAAGAATAACCAACCTCTTTGTATTTTTTATTCACTTACCAACAGTCCAAAGATGAGGAACATAAGAACCAACGTTGCCAGCCACGTCCGTGCCTCGGACCCAAAACACTCGTCTTCCTTTGGGAAGTTCTTGGAGTACTTTCTCCCCCGTCGTACCGCTACCACAAGGGCCTATGTTAGCAACATCATCGAGAGCACACTCGAAGGTGGCACTCTCTAAAGAGCTCCATCTGAACGTTACGGTCTTGCTGGAGACTTTTGGAGGTTGACTTGTGTAACGGAGGACCGGGGCGGTCGAGTCTAAATGCAATAAAACATTCCGGGTATTACTAGACCACGCGGGATGGAAAATGGCAGAATTCCGACAAGGAAAATGTTAGGATCCTGACAATAATCCAATAGAAAAAAATAGGATCCTGACAATCCCTAAAGTGCCTATCTCACGTTTGGGCATTTTACACATCCGTAATATTTGAGTCTTCCTTAGCAAAATCATAATATATCTTGTCATCTTCATGGACTGGTTTGGAATGCCTCTTGTGACATCACATTCCGGTAACTTATTAAAATAGAATAAAATAATCTCAAAATGTTCTAAAAATCGTTCCAACTAAACATTGTAAGCTCTTTTAAACAAAAATGTTTTTTGAAAACTTGAACATTTTCACTGGACTTAACATATTCCGAAAGGGAGTTCCAGGGCTGCAAATGAAAATGCTCGACGGCCATATGTGACTGTATTGGTGCTGAAACTAAAGGAGCTGATTATAATGTCAGATCCACAGAGCTATTATCTCAGCTAAATTGGACCGGCCAGTCTTGAGGAAAGACGTTCTAAGCACCTTAAAATGTTTAAAACAATTAATAACATGGTTCCTACTTATTTGTCTGCTAAATTTACACACGCAAATTCAGTGCATGCACATACTCGGCGCGATTCCAATCATATTTTTGTACCTTAGACCATTAACTGAAGCTCTTAAGAAAAGCTTTAGTTATAGAGCTGAGGAGCTGTCCTTTGGAACAGTCTCCATAATAATAGCAATTTTTATGAAATGAAAAAATCGATATTCCATAATGCGTTTTCTTTGAAAGTAGGTATTGAATAACGAAGATGTCTGTTTAAATTTTTTCTTTAATATTCACTGTTGTCTAGTTATAAGCATTTGAAATTTTAGCGTGATGACGTCACAAGGTGGTCTCGCAAAACCTGAGAAATATTAAAGTGTTGATATTTCATAAAGTATGACTTGGACAAAGACGAAACATGGCAGCAATGTTGACCTTCAAGTGCTCGATTCATCATTGATGTTTGTATAGTTACCATGGAAACATACTAGGTTCCAGACCCTTTTATCCATATTTCATAAAGTGTAATTTTCTTGTTTTCTGGATACCTACTGTTGGCTTTGTTCTGGTTATGTATTTGGCATGACGTCCTTAATATGAGAAATGACAGTGTTTGCCTAAACAATGCCTCGTACTAAAACTAGAGCAAGTTTTTATTTACTCCTTGCAGGGGCCTGGAGCCTAGTATATTAACGCGGTGACCATGAAAAGTAGTTTGTCACACAGCTTATTGTCGTAGTTGAAATGTTACTAAGTTTCGTAGTTCTCGTGTAAACACTTCACAAAATATCAAGACTTTAATATTTCTCTAGTACAGCATGTCAACCTTGTGACGTCATCACGCTAAAATTTCAAATGCTTATAACTAGACAACGGTGAATGATAAAGAAAATTTTTTAACAGATTTCGTCATTATTCAAAATCTACTTTCGAAGGAAAGACATCATGGAAACTGGATTTTTTCATTTCATAGGCACTTTAAGTCAATTTAAGTCTACTTTATAGTGTCCAATGTCACGTAGCATATATTATGTTTTGTCCTATTTTTCAAACTTTATGTATATATTCAATCTGTAAAGTAATTAGATAAGTGCACGACTCCAAGGAAGACCACGTTCTGTGATCGATGATTACATTTTAAGTGCTGTGATTCCATGATTAAATAAAAAAAATTATTATTTACTTCGCTTTTCATCGCAGCACTTCTCAAATATCAAGATATGAAACAAGCGAGAAATGTACCTATTTTCCACTGTCTGTTCAAAGAGTTCCCTCGGTTCCCTACATCATCGATGGGCGTCACCTGAAAGACGTGCTCGCCATCAGGAAGTGATGGCGTGATGAACTGCCCATTGTTGCCATGACCACAGTCGGTCTCGTCTCGGTCGTCCACCTGGCATTTGAATGTCGCTGGTTCGTCGGAAGACCACGTGAACGCCTCGGCAGGTTTTCTCGAGAGTGGCTTAGCGTTGTCGGTGAACTTCAAGGTGGGAGCCGTTTTGTCTGTCGAAAAATGACAAGAAAAGATTCATTAACAAAAATGATTATATGGTTGAGCTTGTTTTAAGGTCTGTACGCCAAATAACGCCCGCCGATTGGTTACTGAGCGGTCCGGAATCTACGATATTGACCTGCCAGCCTATTGGCTGCGATGGCAATACGCTTTTTTAGGTAAGTTTTGGCGGGAAAATTTCTGAGTTGATTTGAATGAAAATAAAACCGAACAATAAAATGTGCTGGAACATCATTATTGCTTTACTTTAAAGTTTCCAATCATCTAAAAGCAGGGAAAATAAATGTCTAACTGATGTAAAATGAACCGAAACATACTGGTGAAGAAGTAAGGTATACGGCAACTTCTGAAGAAGCTCAGTCTGTACGAACACCTAAACTTGATCAAGATACCAACACAACAAAATATTTTACCAACGATTTTTTTCACCTGCAAAAAGAGCATTTTCATCACTAAGTGATGTTATTAATAATAATAATAACAATTATTATTATTATCCTGACAAAAATCCAATGGATCCTGACAATAACCCTTTATCGAACCAGTACATCATTGTAACCTTCGCGTAGTCAGTAGCTCAATGGTTAGAGCGCCTCACCGACAATCAGAAGGTTAAATATTACAAGAAGAAGAAGAAGGAGAAGAAGAAGAAGAAGAAGAAGAAGAAGAAGAAGAAGAAGAAGAAGAATAGTAGTAATAATAATAATGATATAAATAATTTTTCCACCGTAATGGCATATCCAGCACTCACCTGTGGTAACAGTAAATACTTTAGTTGGGCCAACATTATTCAAATTATCTCGTCCACGGACGTACAGTTTGTGTTCTCCATCCGGCAAATCTTCTTTCTCAAATATCCCTTTTTTACCGCTGCCGCATTTCTGGAACTGGGTTGGATCATCGAGAGAGCATTCAAATTCACTTTCTTCTGATGATTGCCACAACACACTGAGTTGTATCTCTGGCTTTATTGGATTGCTTCGATCAAATGTTATCACTGGACCCGTGGTATCTGGTAAACGAAAGGAAATTTATATTTAAAGAAATGTTCATGCACGTTGATGAATGCATGATTCCTACACATTTTGACATTACATTTCAGCTTTCATCATAGAAGCTAAGCTAAAAGCCTTGGACTAGAACCTAAATATACCACGATTTGCTATATTTTTAATAGCGCCCACGCCCCATTGAATCGCGATGACGGTGGTCTATTACCAGAAGCTTATTTGCATCTTGTTAATAGATAACGTCATCATCGGTTCTGAGGGTATAAATACGGATCATAACTTTACAACGATCACCCCTGATGAAGACACTAGATTGGAGTGTCGAAACGTTGGGTCATGGACAGTAACTTTTAAAGTTACGTTCAAAAAACCTTTGAAAGACAGAGTAGCGTCAAACTTACATATTGTTATAGGGCCTCTATTGATAACAGCATATAATTTTATTATAGCTGAATGAGTTTACCCCATTCAAATAAAGGTATCTAATCTAATCTAATCTTTTTTACCCTCTTGAAATAAAGTTTTCAAGAGTTTTCAAGTCTTAAGTTAATTTAGCAACCTTTCGTTTGAGGGTTTGATTTCAGGAACTGAGGAAACATTTCTGTGTTTCAGTACAGTTATAGGAACAATGCTTATATGCAAAACACCAACAAAACACACTCCTTCGTTCGAAACGTTAGATCACACACTATTGGCAGTATTCTAATAAAAAAGTCTTTACCAGTCTCAAATTTCGAGCGGATCAATGGCGCCAAATTTCCAACCATGTCTTCAACAAGGAGTCTAAACTCGTGTTCTCCGTCCACCAAGGTTGGAGTTAAATAATCACCATCAGTTCCAGAACCGCACGATACACCTGTGGTGTCATCGTCGAGGGAACAATGGAATTTGGAAGGTTCAGTTGAATCCCAAGTGAACTTAAGTGTTGGTTTGTTATGCCGCTTAGGCACCTCACCAAGAGTGACTGAGGGAGCGTCGGTGTCTAAATAAATAAGACATGGCAAATAGGTCAGTGGTGACGGGTAGGTGCTGGATAATTAAAAACATTTTAAATCAGTTAATCACTGTCATTATCATCATCATCATCATCATCATCATCATCATCATCATCATCATCGTTGTCATTATCATCATTATCATTATCATCATCATTATCATTACCGTCATCAACAACATCGTCATTTTCACCATCGTTATCATCATCGTCATGATCGTAATTATCTCAATCATCGACGTCGTTATCATCATCATGTTCACCATCAATATCATTCTCACCATCATCATCATTATTCTCACCATCATCTCATGTTCACCAACGTCATCCCACCCTCATCTTCATGTCCGTCCTCGTCATTGTCCTCATCTTCATCCTCGTTCTCGTCCTCGTCCTCGTCTTCGTCCTCGTCTTCATCCTCATCTTCATCCTCGTTCTCGTCCTCATCTTCATCCTAGTCCTCGTCTTCATCTTCATCCTCAACCCCGTCCATGCCCATCCTTATCCCATCATCATCTTCATCCTCGTCCCCATCTTCATCCTCGTCCTCATCCTCGTCTTCGTCCTCATCTTCATCCTCGTTCTCGTCCTCATCTTCATCCTCGTCCTCGTCTTCATCTTCATCCTCAACCCCGTCCATGCCCATCCTTATCCCATCATCATCTTCATCCTCGTCCCCATCTTCATCTTCGTCGTCGTCTTCGTCCCCATCTTCATCCTCGTCCTCATCCTCGTCCTCGTCTTCACCCCGTCCAAGCCCATCCTTATCCCATCCTCATCTTCATCCTCGTCCCCATCTTCATCCTCGTCCTCATCTTCATCTTCATCTTCATCCTCATCCCCGTCCAAGCCCATCCTTATGCCATCCTCATCTTCATCCTCGTCCCCATCTTCATCCTCGTCCTCATCCTCGTCCTCGTCTTCATCCTCGTCCTCATCTTCATCCTCGTCCTCATCCTCGTCTTCATCTTCATCTTAATCCTCATCCCCGCCCATTCCCATCCTTATCCCATCCTCATCCTCGTCCCCATCTTCATCCTCGTCTTTGTCCTCGTTCTCGTCCTCGTCATCTTCGTCTTCGTCCTCGTCTTCATCTTCATCCTCATCCCCGTCCATGCCCATCCTTATCCAATCCTCATCTTCATCCTTGTCCCCATCTTCATCCTCGTCCTCATCCTCGTCCTCGTCTTCGTCCCCATCTTCATCCTCGTCCTCGTCTTCATCTTCATCCTCGTCCATACCCATCCTCATCTCCATCCCAATCCCCATCTCCAAGTCATCTTCACCCCATCCTTACAGTATATCCATCCTCATATTCATCCTCATCATTATTCCCATCCTTATCCACTACACTCATCCCATCCTCATCTCCATCTTTATTCCCATCTTTAACCTCTCCCCATCATAACAACTTACCAATCTTCCACGTATGCGTTAAAACAGGTCCTTCGTTGCCATGGTTATCGACAGCTTTCACCCTGAACGTGTGTGAGCCATCATCAAGGTCTCGAATCAACCGGGTACCACGCGTACCAGAACTGCACGGAGTGAAGACCGTTGACGAATCCATAGAACACTTAAACGAGGCAGTTTCAGTTGAAATCCAATTGAACCTTTGAGTGTTGGTCTTTATTCTGTCTGGTAGTGTCCCAATAAACCTCAGGACAGGCAGAACATTGTCTATGGGGAAAAAACAGGAAAAGTCTGAGGTTATTAACACATTTAGAATACTGAAAAAGAAAAAGAGGGAAAATATAAAGTAGTCAACGGCAAGATGGTGTCACTCGAAAAGCTAACCACCACGAAAGAGCATAATAATGTAACGTCGCCACATAGAATGAGCGACAATCAGAGATGGTTGACCTCTATCTAGATAATGGGATATTTAATCTTTACGAATAGGTGACCATTTTATTGTTGCGTATTTATTTGCTGTATTAACGGGACTTGTGTGTAGCTGACACCTGTGATTAAATTTTGTTATTTGAGTGTCCTTGTTTTAATGAGCATACGCAATTGCTACTGAATAATGCATTTGAGATTCGGATTCCAAAGAGATGGACTTGGACTCGGAATGCCCAGGACTCGGACTCGAAAGAGATGGACTCGAAAGAGGTGGACTCGAAAGAGGTGGACTCGAAAGAGGTGGACTCGAAATAGATGAACTCGAAAGAGGTGGACTCGAAAGAGGTGGACTAGAAAGAGATGGACTCGAAAGAGGTGGACTCGAAAGAGATGGACTGGAAATGCCCAGGACTCGAAAGAGGTGGACTAGAAAGAGGTGGACTCGAAAGAGGTGGATCCGATAGAGGTGGACTCGAAAGAGGTGGACTCGAAAGAGATGGACTGGAAATGCCCAGGACTCGAAAGAGGTGGACTCGAAAGAGGTGGACCCGAAAGAGATGGACTGGAAAGAGATGGACTCGAAAGAGATGGACTCGTAAGAAGTGGATTTGGACTCGAGTCTCGGACTTGGAATCGATGGCTATGACTCGGACTTGGACTCGGATGAGGTGGATTTGACTACAACACTGGTAGGAATGTTGTTGGGGAGGAGGAACTGGGAGAGGGATGGATGGGGAGTCCACTGTAGGTCTAGAGGGATGGATAGAGGTAGGGGAGAAACTGGAGGGAGGTAGAAGCTTTAACGTTTCGAGCGAAGGCCCTTCATCAGAGAGTGAAACGTAAAGTGTTATACTCTCTCACATTTCACTTTCATAACACTATTTCGACAGCACATCAACCTTTTCAACTTGTCTAGGTAACAAAGTAACTGGATGGCTAAGCCATCTACCTACCAATGTTCCAACGATGTTGCAAACGAGGTGCATTATTGCCAATTTCGTCTTTAGAAGTCAAAAAGAATACATGAACGCCATCGGACAAAGATGGTGTAGTCCATTCTCCGTTATTTCCACTACCGCAGGATACCGAATTAGCAACATTATCCACAGCACATCGGTAATACGCCATCTCATCACTCGTCCATCTGAATGTCAATGTCTTAGTTGTAGAGGTCTTGGGTAGTGGCTTACTAAGTTGAACAACAGGTGGTCGAGTGTCTGAAGATCAAAAATTGAGTTTTAATGTTATTATATATAGTGGGATATCTTCCGATAGGAATGCAAATACTACAATCATGGACAATATTGTTGTATACCCCGCTCCCCCCAAATCAATGTTGTAGTAGCCCCGCTCCCCCCAAATCAATGTTGCCACAGGCTTTCAAATGACAACATTGAAACGGAGGGCGGGCGTTAAGTGTTACAACTACTTTTGTCCAAGATTGTAGCTCTAACTCTCTGACTATTTTGGCAGTTTATTCACCTCCTAGTATTTGACATAGTTTGGAAAACTCTCGAAGAACGCAGGCAGCAACAGATAACACAATGTATAACCTTTGGTGAGACAAAACATCTCGAAAATATTTCTAATATGTCGAAGATTTTTAAAAATGAGAAATATAATCTGTGAAATAATAACCAAATGCTGGTGCTGGTTCAATTGATATATGTACTGCCTATGTCATTGTCATATACGGCAGTAAAACACTGTGTTAAGTTCGCTTCATCTCATCAACCATGCAGAATCCCTGCCCTCCATAAAACGTCAAGCTGTTACTTACCAACCAAAAACCTAAAGTTAGCAAGAGGTCCAACATTTCCGTGCTTGTCTGTTCCTCGTACATTCAGGGAATGTGATCCATCAGAAATGCCGTTTTTCGACCACTCTGCCTCGACACCTCGGCCGCACGGTGAGAGTGACGCACTATCCAACGAACACTCGAATTTCGCATACTCGGTTGAACTCCACGTAATCGTCGGAGTCCCTCGGAATTTGGTCGGTAAACCAGGAGTAAAGAGTATGTGGGGAGATGTTTTATCTAAAGAAGTACAAGGGAATTTCAGAACTACACATCATTACAGATAATCATAAGTGTTAAAGGATGAGTATCCAGCTAATGCTTTGCGCGCTCACAAGCTTGCTCGCGGCCATTTTTTGGGCCACGAAATTGAACAAGTATTCCAATCCTTCGATATCTGAGTAATCCTTGCCGTAAATTACTCAAATTGTGTTTTTCGTAAGAGCAGAGATAATGTAGTAAGTTATTATTGTCATATTTTTGATAGTATTTGATTACACTCGGTGCGCCATGGAATTGTGTTTTGAGACAGGTATCCGTCGCTCGTTGTTTGCCGTTTGATGCGTGAATTCAAAGTTTCCTTCAAGACCGCAGTTTCCTGGCAAAGCCAATAGTATAAGATCCTTATATTCCATAGATTCTATGAGTAGAGGAAGAGATATTACGCTAGAAACGAACGGTCACTGCTGTAAATCGTTGTATTGGACAAGGCCGTTGTAATCGAAGCCGTTGAGAATAGAACACGCTGACAGACGACGGCACGAAGAGTGCGGTTCACAATATTCGACAAACTCTGAGTCAGACATCACTACAAACTGATTTAAACGACTTTTAACATCATATTATGTCGTAAGAAGATAACAAAACAACAAGAAAACGTAATAAACCGAGGTAGTTAGAAGCAAGTTTCCCTGTTTCCCAAAACAATAACACAAGCGCGCAAAGCATTAGCTGGACACTCATCCTTTAAGTTATCGTGAAAATATTTCGTGCACTTAAATGGATAAAATTAACACAGTGTTCCCAGTTGACGAGGTAACTCAACTGGTAGAGCAGTGAGGACAGGAATCCCGAAGATGCGAGTTCAAATTACGCTCAAATCGTCGACTCAGTAGTGTAGGTCATGTCGATAAATGTTCATGTCATCATGATCGTGATTATCATCTCTTCCATCGTTATGATCATTATCGTCACAATATGCACAACTGATCACTTCCACCACCATCAACAGCAGTAGTATCATCATCGTTCCTGCATCATCAT
This sequence comes from Chrysogorgia sp. JL179-B06, assembly GCA_035772405.1. Classification (NCBI taxonomy): domain Eukaryota; kingdom Metazoa; phylum Cnidaria; class Anthozoa; order Scleralcyonacea; family Chrysogorgiidae; genus Chrysogorgia; species Chrysogorgia sp. JL179-B06. Next base: position 1,212,064 of record JAYKKM010000085.1, read on the forward strand.
TATTATCACATGATAAATTATTTGCGCATTCACGATACAATTAAACGAGATTTCTGTGACTTTCAAATCTTTACTCTTTCCAAATATTCATCTGTTATTAACACAATTTTACATACATGTAGTTTCACGCTGAAGTTACTGTAAGATTATAGGGTTAGGGTTAGCACAACCATAAACAACTACGAACCAACACATACATGTATCATATAATCACTGGTATGCATGGATAACTTTGTTACTATTGGATTAAGTTTGTATTTCGCTCAAAAGTGCTCTCAGAATGCAGAAAATCCCATTTCCGAGACCTGCCTAGCTGAACGCACCTTATCCCGTCCCCCAGTAAATATAAAAAACTCAATCTGTCAAAAAACGGACCTAACCTTATGCATTCTTGGATAAAACCCTGAACTATATAACACCACTGTCACTACCACTATAACTATACAGAGTGTCCCAAAAAAAAGGCTACCTTTTCAAATTCAAATGAGCGTGTTAATTCAAACAACCTATTGTGTTTAATATCCCATGTGTATAAAACTGTGTGTTTTTACGCATTCGTAGTTCAAAAGCGATAATGAATTTCAAAGAACTACAATAGGTTGCTTGAATTAACATGCTAATTTGAATTTGAAAAGGTAGCCTTTTTTTTGGGACACCCTGTATAACATCCAGTGGCGAAGCTGGCCTTAGCAACTGCTCATGCTATGCTAATTTCTAAACATCTGCATATTTTGAAAACAATACATTTCTAAAGATCTGAATATGTAAATCGTTTCAAAATTTGCATAGCGTGACCAGTTGCTATGGCCAACTTCGCTGCTGATAACATCACTACCACTACAACTATATAACATCACTGTCACTACCATTATAACTATGCGGACAAACACAATTACGTAAACTGTACGCTCCGCTATTACATTACGTACTGAGATGACGTCAAGTCAGGTAGGTACCAGACTCTTTGCAATTTGCGAAATTTTTTAGCTGGGTGTTTAAAATAGGGCTTTTTGGCATGTTTAAAGAGATATATTGTATTTCGGAAAGGTATTGATCAAATCAAAAACTATAAAAAACTATGGAGGGTTTATATGCACTATAACACAATTATCGTTCCAATGCAAAAATTATCTACTTACCAGAGTTCCAAGAGTGGAAAATTGGATCAGCAACGTTTCCAGCAGTATCGACGGCTTTCGCGTAGAATATGTGTGGGCCTTCAGTAAGATCTTTCGCGACAAAATTCGCCTTCAGACCTTCTCCGCAAGGCTTGTAGTTCGAGGCGTCGTCGAGAGCACAGCTGAACTTGGCGAACTCGTTTGAAAGAATGGTCAGGTCTACTTTCGAGTTGATGTTTGATAGAAAGCCTTTCGCAAATTTAATCCTTGGTGGGGTAGAATCTAGGAGAAATGACTGATGGGATTAAAACTACAGGCAATGGTATTTTACCATGAAGTAAATAAGTAAATAAATAAAGCAAGCAAGTAAGCAAGCAAGCAAGCAAGCAAGCAAGCAAGCAAGCAAGCAAGCAAGCAAGCAAGCAAGCAAGCAAGCAAGCAAACAAGCAAACAAGCAAACAAGCAAACAAGCAAGCAAGCAAGCAAGCAAGCAAGCAAGAAAGCAAGCAAGCAAGAAAGCAAGAAAGCAAGAAAGCAAGTAAGTAAGTAAGTAAGTAAGTAAGTAAGTAAGTAAGTAAGTAAGTAAGTACGTAAGTAAGTAAGTAAGTAAGTAAGTATGTAAGCAAGTAGTAAGTTAAATAAGCAAATAAATAAATAAGTAAATAAGTAAATAAGTAAATATTAAAATAAGTAAATAAGTAAATAAGTAAATAAGTAAGTAAATAAGTAAATAAATAAGTAAGTAAATAAGTAAACAAGTAAATAAGTAAATAAGTAAATAAGTAAATAAGTAAATAAGTAAATAAGTAAATAAGTAAATAAGCAAATAACTAAATAACTAAATAACTAAAAAAGCAAATAAGTAAATTAGTAAGTAAAGAAATAAATATTATTAATTATCAATTATTACATCATTAACAATTAATTAATTAATCGTACCTATTTTGAATGTGTGTTTGATGATATTCGCCTCGTTTCCAAGCTCATCTCGAGCCCCGACGTAAAAACGGTATACCCCATCCTGAAGATTTTTCAAATACGATTTTCCGTCTGTACCAGATCCGCACTGCTCCATCCGCAACGGATTCAAGCCACATTTAAACCTTGATACCTCCGTCGCCCGCCATGAGATGATAAAGTTTCCCCGACTAAGATATGTCAATGGCCGCTTAAACTCGAGTCGAGGTCCAGTTTTGTCTATAAAGAAAATGGATTACAGTAAAACGACACGAAAAGAACCTCTTTATATAAACTTGAATATGGCGACTAAAAGTTCAAATGATAATATTCTTGTTCTAGAAAAAATATACAAGCCGATATCAGGTTTAAACATAATGATATAAGACCACAGATGGCCCAAGCTCGTGCGCCAATTTGTGTAGTTATATTGGAATTTATTCGATTTGTCAAAATTAGAGGATATTTTCATCTATTATTTGCAGTTTATTGTTACAATATATAAATGAAATAATGTGTATTTATATCTACCATAAGGTGTATGTGTCTTTCATTTGGTGAGATTTAGTACAGTTGCAGTGTAGCCTGCGTGGCAGGCGTTACGTTTGGGGGGGGGGGGGGGGGCGGGCGGAATTGGGGGCGACATGGCGACATTAATTCAATATATTATGGCCACATTGTTTATATCAAACATTATACCTATGAATACTCAACAAAATAAACATTTATAAACCTTGTTGTTCCACTTACATGTTTATTGTGTCGTAATATTCGTCCTTGTGAAACTTGGCGCCATTCTGCCGCATTATACTTCGAACCCGTTCGTCTATTATTAGTATACCAACGGGTCGAGCAACGGGTTCGAATTATAATGAACAGAATGGCGCCATGTTTCACAAGGACGAATATTACGACACAATAAACATGTAAGTGCAGAACAACAAGGTTTATAAATGTTTATTTTGTTGAGTATTCATAGGCATAATGTTTGATATAAATAATGTGGCCATTATATTGCATTAATGTCGCACTGTAACTGTCCTAAATCTCACCAAACTTACAATGAAAGACACATACACCTTATGGTAGATATAAATACACATTATTTCATTTATATATTGTAACAATAAACTGCAAATAATAGATGAAAATATCCTCTAATTTTGACAAATCGAATAAATTCCAATATAAACACAAATTGGCGCACGAGCTTGGGTCACTTGTGATAAGACAAGCGTTCACTGATAAAAGTTTTTATTGATACGAGCTTTCGGCTGTCAGACTACAGCCTTCAACGGGTTAACAAAAATATGGAAATCTACATCTATATATATACAAGCAGAAGAATATTAATGAAAATGACAGGATGTGACATAAGATATATGTATAATGTGTTATTGTTTCTTTAGTAAAATAGCATATTGTCCTGGAAGAGGCTTCGAGTTTTTGTCGGCTTCTTTCGTAAATCCGGTGTGCCGAAAAACATCTTCCTGTCTCGAACTATAGAAAGAAGGAGCACATGAGGAATGCAAAATTAGGACAAAAGGGATATCAAATATCGCCAACCACGCCTGGAATAACGATCATGCAATCGATTTCGAAAACGGACTGATTATTGATAGAGACAATTATCGAATACCGTATTTCCTCGATTAAGCGCCTCCCCCCTCAAATAAGCGCCCCTCTCTACATACTAATTTAAATTACAACGCAATTTCTAGAAACAAACTTTCTTTTTTAATTGAAAGTCATTCACATTTATGTCCATGTGCCTGTACGTTTCTTTCGCTTTCACCAGCTCCACGTGTAACTTCTCTGCAATTCTTAAGTGTGCTGTTCTAGCGCCATATACACATGGAACGACTAATCCATTTTCGCGTTTCCTTGCACCAGTCACCTCTGCTGTGAGGGAATTATTGTCTCTTGACGTCTGGAAACATTTCACCAGAAAAGAAATTTCTATTGGAATATGTCCTACAAGTTCATACTCCTCTTCTCCATGTATATTTTGTAATAAGCGCCCCCCCCCCCCTCGAATAAGCGCCCCCCTCGAATAAGCGCCCCTCCTTTTAGTCTCAAAATTAATAAGCGCCCCGGGGCGCTTAATCAAGGAAATACGGTACGTAAAACTTTAGAATCTTGGCACACCGGATTAACGAAAGAAGCCGACAACAACTCGAAGCCTCTTCCAGGACAATATGCTATTTTACTAAAGAAACAATAATACATTATCCATATATCTTATGTCACATCCTGTCATTTTCATTAATATTCTTCTGCTTGTATATACTGTATATAGATGTAGATTTCCATATTTTTGTTAACCCGTTGAAGGCTGTAGTCTGACAGCCGAAAGCTCGTATCAATAAAAACTTTTATCAGTGAACGCTTGTTTTATATCATTATTATTGTTCTATCACGAGAGCTTGGTTCTTTAACTGGTGTCCTTGATTGTTAACACAACATCGTTAAAGAGTGAGTGTCAGGGTAGTACTTTGCGCGCTTGTTTTCTTCTTGGCGGCCATTTTATGGGACGCCTATTTCAGTTCACAAACGAATCCGTTGATATTTGGTCAATCCTTCTTATAAATTATCCATTTTCAAGTTTTCTAAGAAGTAAATATACCTGAGTGATCAATTATTGTGATATTTTTCGTAAAATTGATCATTTACTATAGTAATCTTTTCGATACATAGAAGCTGCTACGAGCGCTTCGCTTCCGAAGCGTGGAAGGCCGGGTTATGCTGCTGAAACAGCGCGAATAAGTTTGCGAATGGAAGTGTTTGATGAGTGATTAGTAAAGAAATTTATTTGGTTTCTTCTGATGTTTTGTTCATTTGAATTTGCAAAGATTCAGTACTAAAGCCATCCGGGCCAGCTTGTTCGTCAGAAACGGCGTTGCGCGCGGCCGGCAGTGGTTCACAAACAAGCGAACTGCAACTGTTTAAATCGTCTTGAACATTAACTTCATAACGCCCCGAAGTCAGGATCGGACTCCAATTTCAACATTTCCAAATAAATCTAGAGTTCACATGCAAATTATAGTTCTAACGATGCGATGCACTGCAATCAATTCGTATGAAAACAAAAACACAAGCGCGCAAAGCACTACCCTGACACTCACTCTTTAACAACCAATAAAACAAAATATATAGCCTATCAAGTGTTTAATGATTCAATAACGATTTAAAATATGTTTAACTTCCAAAGAAGCGACGGACTTGCTGTCGACCATGTATGCCGCAGAAAAATACGAATTTTTACAAAACTGCTTCACTTTAACAGTAATTAGTAATTAGTTCGGAGGCGAGCTGACCCGGGTTCGTGTGGAGGTATATTATGTACTCTAAAAAATATTCCTTACCAACGTTAAATGGATGTCTTCTATAAGCTCCAACATTGCCTGCCAAGTCAGTTGCGCGGACCCAAAATATGTGTTTTCCATCAGGAATATTTCTCCTCGACCACGATCCAAACCAGCCTTTGCCGCAAGGAAGAGGGTTGTTCGGATTGTCCACGGCGCAAACAAATGTCGATTCCTCGCTAGCATTCCAGTTTATCTTAAAATCGCGTTTAACTTGATATTGTAGCCTACCAACAAATGTAATCTTCGGTGGTGTTACGTCTGATAGAAATAAGAAAGGATAGTATCAGTATCAGCGTCAGTATCGTTGGAATGAAGGAAGGAAGGAAGGAAGGAAAGGAAAGGAAAGGAAAGGAAAGGAAGGAAGAAAAGGAAGGATGGACGGACGGACGGAAGGAAGAACAGACGGAAGGAAAGAAGGAATGAAGGGAAGGGAAGGGAAGGGAAGGGAAGGGAAGGGAAGGGAAGGGAAGGGAAGGGAAGGGAAGGGAAGGAAAGGAAAGGAAAGGAAAGGAAAGGAAAGGAAAGGAAAGGAAAGGAAAGGAAAGGAAAGGAAAGGAAAGGAAAGGAAAGGAAAGGAAAGGAAAGGAAAGGAAAGGAAAGGAAAGGAAAGGAAAGGAAAGGAAAGGAAAGGAAAGGAAAGGAAAGGAAAGGAAAGGAAAGGAAAGGAAAGGAAAGGAAAGGAAAGGAAAGGAAAGGAAAGGAAAGGAAAGGAAAGGAAAGAAAGAAAGAAAGAAAGAAAGAAAGAAAGAAAGAAGGAAGGAGGGAAGGAAGGAAGGAAGAAAAGGAAGGAAGAAAAGGAAGGAAGAAAGAAAAGGAAGGAAGAAAAGGAAGGAAGGGAACGAAGAAGGATCGAAGGAAGGAAGGATAAAAACGTAACGTACCAGGGAACAATCTTTGAATCCGTTTCACAGCACTACCGCATGATGCTTTCACGCTCCACTCTCTTTCAATCATCTTTCCTCCCACCACGCACGCATCAAGAGATGGCGTATCGACAAAAGTTATAGAAAAGACATCTCCCTTACAGCCTCCAGAAACCTTTGGCTTTCCCGTTACTGTTAAATCCCCAGCCACATTACACTTCCCATGCACATCAGGCGGGAAGAGAACTCGAATATCGGGCCGAAGGATCCTTATGTCCTGCGTGGTGTTCGCAAGGTTCCCGCAACCATCTCGAACGAACCACGTACGGCTGATGTACTGCACGCATCCCCTCTCCACGACATTGTCACTAAACGTGAGCTTGAATGGCCCTCTTGATGTACACAACGGAGCCGCTACGATGCCCGGTTCTTTCAAAGTTCTCTTCATATCGGACGGACAACCGTTGAGCACTTTCGCCTGGGAGTCCAGTTGAATTTGTGGCGGTTCGCTTACTAAATCTTCGTCTATGAGACCATCGTTATCGTCGTCGATGAAGTTTTGTATCTCTTCGTCGATTCGATGATCGCAATCGTTGTCAAGGCCATCGCCTGGCTTACCAGGAACGCATTCCAACGTCAAATCCGCCAACCGCAAACCACCGGGATAGCCATAGGAATCGGCTCTCGAAAATCCATAGAGGAAGATCGCGAACGGCACGATGGGCGAGTCGTGCATGACGCGATGGACGCCATGCGAGACCTCGAGCCGCGACGCCGAGTGGTTCGTCCCCCAGACCGGCACCCATTTCTCGTCGCGCAGACTGCGCCCATCCAGGCGCAGGCCATCGATGCGCTGAGTCTCGATCACAATGTTGATGTAACTGTCGAAGTATTTCTCGCTCTGGTCGGGCGTCGAGACTGTGTACTGCGCGGTGTACTGCTCGATGGGCGGAATCATGACCATGAATGGATCGGTATTGGTGTTGTCGACCTTGGAGCCTTTACTGAACTGCACCACGAGGCACGGTTTGCTCGTCTCGATGAACTGGTACTGGTCCGATGGCACGTCGAGCTCAATAAATTTCCCCTCGCTCAGCGTCTTCACGTATTTCCCGTTCACACGCACCTCGGCACTGTCGTTGGATGACAAGATTCGGAAGAAGTCGCCTTGCGTGCGGCCGCGCAGTGGCGCGGTGATAAAGCGCTGCCCCCACGTATTCGTGGGCGGGATGTGTTCGACGAGGTGGTCGCAGAAACCAAGCTCCTTCGGCACATTGGCGCACTCGTTGCCGGAGAACACCGAGATGGGCTTCGTAGAGAAGATCCGGGTTCCGGTCATGTCCGACGAGTGCGCGATCTGCAGCGATTGTAGACTCTCCGCAAACGTCACGGACAAGGTGTCCTTGTGGAAATACTTCTTTCCCTTGAACGTGAAATGGGAGTCCTTCTTGGCGAAGCGGAACGTGATGAAGATCGTGGTCTTGTCGTAGATCGCGATGATGGCGATCAGGGAATTCTGACTTGGTGTGAACGAGGGAACAATGTACTTGGTGCTTTGGATGTCGATCGGCAAGGCGAGAAACGCGTCCGTCGTGAACTTCTTGATGTTCAGTCCGTACACGACGATCTCTGTGTCAGCTGTAATACGAATACCTTTTTTTTCGATTTTCAATGCGTCCATGCGCAGCGCGTTCGACACGTCGACGCTATGTAGTTGACGAGCCTTCACGTCGATGGTCGTCTTGTAGTAGACGTTCGGGATTTCGACCACGGCACGCGTGTTGTAATCCGAGGTGATAAACAGACGTATTGCACCATCTGCTTCTTTCTTGTATTGTTGCATAAACCCTATCACAAATTCTGTCCCTCTGTTGTCTGGGATTTCTAGATGAATAAAAGGATGGGAAAATCGTAACATGCAGGTATGTACAGCACAAAGCCAAGAGCACGTCAGTTCAGTTGCGACAACGCTGTATCAGTTTTAACACAAGATGTGCTGGATCAATTTGGATTGATTGGTTGGTGGTTGTTGTTGTTGACCATGACCACAACGGCGGCGACGTCGTGGTTGTCGTGGTTAGTTGGTGTTGCTGTACTACTATTCTTGCTGCAGATGATGTTGTTGTTGCTATTGTTGTTCTTAGTTGCTATTGTTGTTGTTGTTGTTTGTTGCTGTTGTTCTTGTTGTTGTTGTTGTTGTTCTTGTCGTTGTTCTCGTTGTTGTTCTCGTCGTTGCTGATATTGTTGTTGTTTTTGTTGCTGTTGTTCTTGTCGTTGTTCTCGTCGTTGCTGATATTGTTGTTGATTTTGTTGTTGCTGTTGTTCTTGTTGTTCTCGTCGCTGCTGATATTGTTGTTGTTCTTGTTGCTGTTGTTCTTGTCGTTGTTCTCGTCGCTGCTGATATTGTTGTTGTTCTTGTTGCTGTTGTTCTTGTCGTTGTTCTCGTCGCTGCTGATATTGTTGTTGTTCTTGTTGCTGTTGTTGATATTACTCTTGGTGTTGCTGTCATTGTTGAAGTCTTGGTTGTTATTGTACTCGAAACAAAACATTGATGAAAACTATCTATTAACCTTGTTTGCTTTCGATAGTACACCAAGAGAAGATGAAACAAACAAAATTACAAAACTAAGAGTTACAATGGTAAGGGTTCGTAAAATTTAGAAACTTCTTACGCTTTTCTAAGCCTCGCAACAACATCCTGCATCTCACAGAATGCCATAAGAAGGGCCACGCCCTTAAGAGAATATAATAGATAACTATATATACATAACATACAAGATAACGTCACAACAACTTCAAGAACTTATTATTGAACAATATACCGAACAGTTTGTGAAGAGTTACAGATAGTTTTCAAAATGTCTCCGTCGATGTTCGTTGCATACAAATCATGGCCGTAGGAGCCGGGGGGGCTGGGGGCATGTCCCCCCCCCCACACTTTTCCCCCAAATATTTTTATTTTATTTTAGAATATTTAAAGATTCTTTAAAAAAGTAATTATATGCAAGTGTATTTCAATTTTAAGAAACAAATAGTCTTGCAGCCATGCCCAAATAATTATTAGTGGCTACACGAGCTTTGTTGGAGGATGTGTTTGCTGCAAGCTTGCAGCAAATCTGCTAACAGTTTGTTGTGAATTGTTTATTTTGTCTAGGCTTAACAAGCTTGCAGCCATGCAACTTGATATAGGTGCAGAACCGTAGGACATCTTTGAAACAATCCAAAAATGCTTGTTGATATAACGAGTACCACAACGATAAGCAACAAGCTTGCGGTCAAACGATTACAGGTTTTTCACAATTTCGAGAAAAAATGTCACTAAACACTACATATTTCGGCCTTTAAATTTTGTCTCTCCAAAATGCACGAAATGCCATTTGAGGTCTCAGAAATGCAAAATTTCCTGGGGGAGAAACCCCCGGACCCCTAAAGGATGGTCACTATAGTTACTCCCCCCCCCCCCCAGGTGAAAAATCGTTCCTACGGCACTGCAAATGATTTACAAATTGCATCAGTATCCAACGCGTTAAATATAAAGTAAGTAGTTACTCCTTATGCTGCCTCGTACCTCGCTCGCCCCGCTCCTCCGCCTCGCCGCTCCTCCGCCTTGCAAGTACGCGCGCGTACAAGGATTGAGACGCCTGTGTACGAGGCAGACTCATTATGCGAATGACAAATAGCCAGTGTATTCAATCTCGGAGCAGTCATGGTGCTCCAAAGAGAAGACTTCATATGCGACGTAGCAAGCATATGCGACGTAACTGAAGTTGTGTTTAGCTTAACTGGAGGTGGGTGAACATACAGTACCAACAACACCTTGCAGAGGGTCTCCACATTCCCATAAAGCGTTGCCATTCCACAAAGTTTATTTCTGATTTCACAAACTTAAAAGGTGGTGCAAATTTGCATCACCTTTTAATAATTATAATTAATACTAGAGAGGATTTAATATAGTCAAATACGTATATGAAAAAAGTGACTGCCCCAACCGGGAATCGAACCCAGGTCTCCGAATCAACGTTTCGGCGCTCTAACCTTGGAGCTATTGAGACACGGTCAGAACAGTCAGTGATTTTTATTCTTAAAGCTCTTTGTATACAAGAAGTTGTGTATCGCTTCGCTACTTTGGGAAGTGCGCTCGAGAGGCCTTGCTCCACGTTATGTCTGCCTGTTGGTGTAGAGTGAAAGCGGCGAATTTAATACAATGTATGTATATGGAATATACATATACCGTCTCTTAATAGCTCAAAGGTTAGAGCGCCAAACCGTTGATTCCGTTGGTCTCCGACCAGGGCAGGGTTCGATTCCCGGATGGGGCAGTCACTTTTTCGATATATGTATTTGACTTTAATAATTATGTAAAATACTTATGTATAAAAAACAGAAAAGATGTACTTCGCGTCAACACCAATTATCACTTTGTTTAAAATATTGTGGCTGTCCTCCTTATGTAGGATACCCGGACACCCGGTGCTTCCAGAGCTCCTGGATTTAAAGGAGGTCACTCCATAATCCATGTTTTCCTTCTTATCCTCGATATACACAATTTTCTTTACTTACGTTTATAAATGACTTTATAATCGTTTGCTGAGTGAACTGGCAAATGAACTAGAATAACAAGTAGGGCAACTCCTAGCATCATCAAGCGTTCCCGCTGTTGAAAAGAGAAAAACAAATATAAGAAGAAATAGGGTTTGACTACATCCCGGTGTTCTTTGTCAGAACTCGTCTTCTGGACGATCTTTTTTAGTATCCGCGAGAGGTGGGACGAAGTGACACGAAGTGGGACGTTGCAGTTTGTTCTTGCAAGCTTTTATTTAAATTATTTCAGACAAGAGCACAATAGTCAAAGTGTGATAAAACTAGTGTATTATACAAAACAACCAATGTACTCTGGTTGACATTTGGTTTACACCATTTAATGACACCTATTCCTGTAGAGACATTTAATCTTTTCATGATTTTAACCCGATCTATTTTGTTGTCACCGATGGAAAACTGATGACTGTTGATGATCTGTAATAAGCGTTTTTGTGATCCAATTAACACGTACTCCAACGTACAAGTAGTCTACATTGGTAAGGTTGGGCAGGCAGTGGCGGATCCAGCCCCCCCGCCCCCCCTTAAAAATCCCACAAACAAGTGTTTTTTTGTTTTTTACCATGTCAAGACGAAGAAGTCGAAGTGATAAACGCAATATTATATGACCTATTATAAGCACAATGTTTTGGTAGCTTATCCAATTTTCATTGCAAAAGCCAGTTTGCATGCACTCGTAGATAGTTTAACATGGGTTCCAAGATACTTTTACTTCTGAGTTTATATTAAAGTGTTTCATAATCTTGATGCCCCCTTTGTAATCGTGCATTTTTAGCAACGGCGTGGTGCCCTAATTTCGCAAAAAATCAGAAAATTAGAAATTGCCGAAAAAGCACTTCTGGGATTTGCAAAATTAAAACTTTTCTTGGGGGGACATACCCCCAGACCCCCCAAGTGGGTTCGCTGCTGATTCTTCATGTGTGCCCCCCCCCCCCCCCCCCCCTTTCGAACTACACTGCCAGGCACTTGTTTTGCTTTATACACTGCTGTTTGCGTGGGAACATGATCACGAGTTCTGTGTAATGCCGATGAAGTGAATGTCTCGTCCCCGGAAGCTCTGACGGCGGATTTCTATTCCGAGCTATGCATGTATAGTTATTATTATTATTATTATTATTATTATTATTATTATTATTATTATTATTATTATTATTATTATTATTATTATTAATATTATTATTATTATTATTATTATTATTATTATTATTATTATTTAATATTACGGTATCACATCTTACCATAAATCATTAATAGAACATCGCGATAAATGCCATTGTAATTCAATATTTTAAAACCATTTTAACTTTCGGCAATGGTTGCCAAAAGTGTAAGGTTTCAATTGCATTGCGTTGCGGGATATGATACAACGCCAGTTGCGTCGTCGGCGCTTGAAAAAATGTGCACGTCATCCAAGCCTTTAGATTAGTTACAGCATAGTTAATAAACTATGGTTACAGTAGATTCGTTTCAGTCTACGAGATAACAATAATATTATTTAAAATTTAATGTACACAAACAAGTTAGGATTTTCGAATCTTGAAAAGAGAAGAGCGCAACAACTTTCTATCTTAATGTACAAGGTAAAAAACAAATTGGTTGCAGATTACTTGTGTGACATGTTTACAAATACTCGTGATGCACATGATCATAACACAAGGCAGTCAAAAGCCAATTTGATATTACCTAAGCCAAAAACGAACTATATGAAAAATTCATTTAGCTACAGAGGTGCAGAAAATTGGAATAATCTTCCTACATCTCTAAAAACATCAGATAATATTTCAAACTTCAAATCAAAAGTGAAACAATCAGTTGGGTTGAGTTCATATAAATGTAATACATAATTTTGTCTTCATTGTTATATAGTTGTTTCATCCTTTGTAAATATTTTAATTTCTTATTTTTATAATTGTGTAAGCACGGCCGGTTGGAAGATCACCTTTTTATTTTTATCTATATTTATTAGGTGAAATTGTACCGTGTGTAAATATTGTCTATAAATAAATAAATAAATAAAAAAAATTAACATTTGAATATTTATACATTCAAATGCCATTACAGTAAATTGAATTTATTGTAAGTAGAACGCCTACTACGCCATGCAGTACGATAATTATCGTCAAAATTCAAATTGCGGTATACTGAATACAATGGGCAAGGCATGGCAGAGTTGTAAACGGATAGTACAATTTACTTAAAATAATACCAATTATCATTCACTTCGTTTCTATCCTGAATTTTGATTGGTTACTTTACCTGCAAATAACTGAATGCAAATAATTTTCTGAGCATGCGCAATTGAAAAATTTGCCTTTTGCTGTAAATAATTCTCTGAGCATGCGAACTAGCAAGCAGCAAGTTAGCAACAGCTTTTTTCAAATAATTTTCGCAACCTTGTTTGCTTTCATGTCTTCAGCTTGTTGGAGGACGAAATTGAAAGAATTTTGGAGGCAAGATGCCAAGAACAAGTGATAAATCTTTATCATTGAATGATAAATCAATTATTGAATTCGTCTATCGCAAAATAGCATGATTTGTCAGTGTCTCGCGACCAGTTAATTGCCTCTGTCTTCGGCATCGGCAAATAACTGGTAGCTCTCCACTGCCATATCATGATATTTAGTGCTTAGACTCATCCAATAATTGATGATTATCCATTCTTCTACAAAAATGTAACGAGGTCGTCAAAAGGTCATCACTCATCATAGTAAATTGTTTTTTACTTTAGCTTTAACGCAAACTCAGAAAAATGTTTCTGAGCCCCAGACGGGAATCGAACCCACAACCTTCATGATCTCGGGTTGGCCACGCTCTATTGCTTTAACCATTGAGCCACCAGGACTCAGATGGCAGAGCGAAAGCTACGTTGTGTACTAATTCGTACGTGTGACATACACGTACTACCGCTAATCAGCTGTCGATCGATATGTCTGTATATCTTTCATCAAGTATATATTAAATGAAAGGCCAACCGGAGATCATGAAGGTTGCGAGTTCGATTCCCGTCTGGGGCTCAGAAACATTTGAGTTTGCGTTAAAGCTTGAGTAACAAACAACATACTATATTGAAATAACCAAGCTGCAAGTCACATTTAATATCATTCATTAACCAATCAATTTATTTTAAGCGTTACTACAGCTGTCTATCAGTCGAGAGATCCAGATTGAAGAGAAAGTGCTGTCTTTGTAATAACACTGATCAGTATAATGGGTAAGACTTTCGTATCTTCTTGGATAACGACATCAAATCGAAAGTCCTCAGTGTCTTAGTCATTGGACATTCCAGTCATTGGACATTCCAGTCTGGGGATTCCGTTTACCCATGATTCACCGCAGGAGTTATAAAATATTAGCCAAGCTAACGCTGACTCGGATGAAGAAAGGCAACCTTATCTGCGTTATCGACTTTAAATAAATCACACTGATAATGTTCAGTGATGTACATGTAAGATCTACACGCTGTTCTAGCGTTAATTTAATATGTCCGAATAATACGCGCAAAATCGTAGCAGTACGTTGAATGTGCGGGCAAGTCAAATTTGGAACAATCTTGACATAAGCTTGCGTAAACTTCCAAATATTAAGATCTTTATAAAGACATTAAAAAAACAGCAACAGTAAAGTCAATTAAATTTCGTGCAGTTTAGGTCATAGTTACATTGTAGATTGTACCTTCATTAATTATTAACTTTTGTTATTTATATAGATATCATTTTATCGTGTATTTTTATTGTAATTATTAGTATATATATATATATATATATATATATATATATATATATATATATAAGTTATATATATATTAAGTTATATGTGTAAGTTATATATATAAGTTATATATGGATATGATGCATGATGCTAATTCAGAAATTTTATAGATTTTTAATATTTTAACATACTGTACATACTTAGGAAATTTTATACATTTTTATATTTCAACATTCATACTTACCTGTAAATATTTATGTTTAATATGTTTTTCATATTAGAAGGCCCAGTGGAAGATTAGCTTTGCTAAACTGGTGCATTTTTGTAAAAGTTTATTATTCATTATTATTATTATGGATACATATTCAAATATAAAGTAAACGGTCAAATAGATAAACAGTATCAAAACAATTATTGTATTATATTACATAGGGTGAGTATATGTCAAGGTTAGGTTATTAATAGCGGAAGAGAGATTAGAATAATGAAAGTGGTATATAAAGCTGATATTAGCATTAAGACTGGGTTTGAGTTTGGAAATCATTTTCCAAACTTCCCCTAAGACTTTCCCTAAGAAGTAATTCAAATTTAGATGTAGCAGAGGTGATGATTCTAAAATCAGAGTCAAAGAAGGAAATGGGGTGTTTGGTGAAATGAAAAAAAAATTGCTCTGATGATGTTGTGATATACAACGAAACGTTACCTGCATTAAAATGTTCGACTGAAATGCTAGTGTGCCTAAAAGTTATTCGCTGGGCTTTGATTTTTATATTCAAATTATGGTTCCCGCCTGGTTCGCTGCCTATATTGTTAAGATATTGAGGGCCATATGTTTGTCATTACAGGTTTATTACATTGTACTATTTTGTGACACCTTGAAATAAAAGCTTCAAATCAAATCACTGTTTGACACCGACCTGCACTGACAACTGCTCGCCGATATTTCCACGTTCCGAAACCATTTCCACTTAGACTACACTCACATTGAGCTGATAAAATTGCCGGGGACTCGACGTATAGGTTCAGACTCAACGGATATAGCCTGCAGCCTGTATATATATCTAGTAATTATGTATCATTCATGAAAGCTGAACATTTGCGACGGGCATCAGTTATGCCTGCCAAATATGGTATGCTCTCAGCTGAAGCTGTCTAGAAACGATGGGAGTAAAGATGAGTACACAAACACAATGGCATGCGAACAATTTCTTGAAAAATGCAAAACGTCAAGAATATTTGTACAATGACTGCAATTGGAGTATACTAAATAGTTTTGCGTTGACTCACGAATCAAATTGAAAGTCTGGAAAAGTGGAAGATCATTATAAACCTATAATATTATATTAATAGTTTTACACAGTCTCATGGTGAATATCAGGTTATATGTGCGGTTATTAAAGATAAAAACAGCTTCAGGAATCAATACGAGACGAGTCAATGGGATATTTCTATTTCATTCCGCAGTCATTTGCAACGATTTCGACATTGTGTTTAAATAGTTACTAGTTAATAGTTACTTGTGTTTGAATATATTGTTGTAAGAGCATTGAGACGATTGTATAATGCTCCTAATACGTCTTTATTATTATTATTATTAGAGATTCCTCGCTCGTATTTCGACCTTGACATGAAGGTTTAGACTAAAAATGTGTGTGTGTGTGTCTTGAAAATTTGTAACCCAGGCATAATTATAGTTCGTTAGTGTTCTCTGGATTTATTTTATTAGTCTTGAGCTTTCTACACAGTTCTTTGAGTGTTCATCAGAATTTTGAGTGTTTTTGAGTGTTCATGTTGGGATATCTGTCCACGTGATTGTAATCGGAGAGAGCGTCTGAGCACTGGTCTGAGTGGTTGGTCATTTTCGGAGACGCATCTTGATTGGATGCTGTGTTGTTTTCGGTTATCATTGCAAGAACCACTTTTCTGAAGATTATATTTTATTATATATTATTATTATTATGAATTTCTATGAGGATGTTGATGGACGAGATCCATGTTTGTTGTTTTTCTTATTATCAATAAAAAGTAAATATATACATGTAGCTAAGATACTGGCCACACTCTCAGTTTCAAAAGTACATTCTATCCTAATGAAATCCTCGTCTTCCAAAGAGCCAAAATATTCGACAGTGTAAGTCGCCATTTTGACGACTCCTGACGTCAAAGAGTCCAACTTGACTTTAGCGGAAATTAGGTACATGCTCTGGGCCGGCATACGTTTTCAGCTGATGTTTATCATCGGGATTAGGCGAATGTTCTGGCTCAAAACGATACGGTTCAACAGCATTAATATTGCATTTGTAAACAAGTTTGACCACTGCTACGAAAAAACGAAGCCGGGAATATTTCGTGGCGGCCATCTTGAATGGACAACGTTATATAGTTTTACTGCAGGCGATAGAGACTATCTGTCTCGGATCTTTTAAGATAATAAAATGAGTCAGTTGTCGAAGATTTTCCAGTAATTTAGAACATAAACTACGGCTCCATTACAATAATAATGAAGCCGGGATTAGTGCGTGGCGGCCATATTGGAGTGACAACCGTGGTCACTTCAAGATGGCCGCCACGAGCTAATTCCGGCTTCATAGTTACTGTTATAGAGCCGTAGTTTGTGTTCTATATTATGGGAAAACTTTGGACAACTGATTCATTTTAGTACACGTGACCCCCCAAAAAGAGCGCGGACTCCACTCGGAAGGTTATCCGGTTCAATTCACTTTCGTTATAAATTATGTTGTGAAGTTTTGGCTACTACCTGTGGGTGGGCATATTCACGGGAGCACAGCAAGCGATTTTCGTTCAACGTCTACTCCGGACTCCGGATAAGCGGTTTAACAAATTTAAGCTAACGCTACAAAGTAGATTGAGGTTATCGACGAATCAAAATCAACACCTGGTGTTATCTTAATTCGGAGAGAAAGAGTTTAAGCGTGTTATCTTTAACCACGCTTTAGCACGTAATTACAGCAAGTGGCTTGGTTATATGACTGTCGTGACGTAGTTTGGCCTAATAAGGCGAAGAGTGAGTTGCATATATGTATACACTGATGTAGTGAATGGGAGTAACCGTAGCTAACCCTAACCTAACGAAGACCAGACAAAAACAGAAAGGTCCTTTTGAGTCATCCGTTTTAGCCATCCCCTAGTGAATGCCGGCCGGAGCTTGGAGTGGAACCCCCGTGGAACCCGTGGAACCCCTGTTGAATCTACGGAACCCCCTCTACATCTGCCACTAATATTTCCACGACTACAATATTTCATACTTATTTTATAATAATAATAATAATAATAGTATTTTATAAGCAACAGATTTAATGATATACAGTGGAACAGTTTAACATTATAATCGATGTTCTCAGAGGCTGGTCATGTGAATTCGATGCCGCACTGCACAATGTGCTGGGAGCAAAGAGTATAGAGATGTTCTTAAACGGATGGAGAAGTCCGTCATCTCTAGTACCTTGAACATTGCACGTACTTTTAAGGTCGTTACTTAGAGATAAGAAGTCTAGTGACTGTTTTTAAAAGGAAGGAAAAATAAAGAATTTGCTTTTATTTATTGTTAGAATATTTTAACATTTTGATATTTTTAAAGTAGAATTTTTGTATTGCTCTTAGGTTACGCCCTATGGAGTTATTTTAAATGTACATTTACTCATGGTATTATTTCACCAGCTAAAACTATTTACAACAAAATATAAAAGTGATCTTCCAATAGGCCGTGAAACAATATAACAAGAATAACAAATAAATACAAAAAGTTATTAAATATTTAAATACTAAATATATTATATTTCTGCAATTACTATATTACAATATAAATAATTATCGTTAAAATTATGGATCTTTATAAAATTCTTAAATCGAGTAAGGGTTTTTAATTTCACTAGTTAGATTGTTCCAAACTATTGCACCTCTACACAAGTGATGATATTTCCATAGAGGTTTGGTTTAGAAAGATGCTAGCTAAACTAAGCATGTCGTGTTTCGTATCATGTCAACTCTCATAAAGAGATTAGTTAAATTAATCCTTAGCTATAAGTTTAAACATTAAAATAGACAATTGATGGTTCCTTCTTGTCTCAAAATTAGGTAGCTTTTTATTAATGACATATTTACACAGTGTCGCCATATCAGTTATATAAACTACTTTCAACATGGGTCCTATAATATTCGCGTAACCACGTACGCTTAGTAATTATTCTGGCAGCTCTATCTTGAAGACGTGAGACACTGAAATTTATTGCACAAAGGACTACAACAAAGACATTCCCAGACTTGTGAACAGTAATCAAAATATGGTTGTACAAGGATTTTATATAGACTCTTACCCTAGATAGATGTCTAACGTAGCAAGCTCATTGTGAGCACCATATATATATATATATATATATATATATATATATATATATATATATATATATATATATATATATATATATATATATATATATATATATATATATATATATATATATATATATATATATATATATATATATATATATATATATCTGTATTACCTAAACCATAACCGCATGGGTACGAGGCTGTACTACCTCCGCTGCGACTTTGACTTCAATCAATAAGCCCACCACTTATTTTTGCAATTTTTCACAATATCACAACTGCCTTGGATTTCGAGGCAGCACTTCCCTTGCAATAGTAACTTCTAGTATATAGACTGCGAGTGTAAAGAGAACTTTCAAGTCTCATGTTCATAATTTCACATATAGTCGTCTTAGAATATTAAATATTAAGACCCTTGTTTACTTTATGACATCCAAGACGCTTCAATACTGCTAAAACGATTATTGTGATTGTGTCTGTGTTGAATAATAACAAGAATAACAAATAAATACAAAAAGTTATTAAATATTTAAATACTAAATATATTATATTTCTGCAATTACTATATTACAATATAAATAATTATCGTTAAAATTATGGATCTTTATAAAATTCTTAAATCGAGTAAGGGTTTTTAATTTCACTAGTTAGATTGTTCCAAACTATTGCACCTGTGATGATATTTCCATAGAGGTTTGGTTTAGAAAGATGCTAACTAAACTAAGCATGTCGTGTTTCGTATCATGAATTTTGTCAACTCTCGTAAAGAGATTAGTTAAATTAATCCTTAGCTATAAGTTTAAACATTAAAATAGACAATTGATGGTTCCTTCTTGTCTCAAGATTAGGTAGCTTTTTATTAATGACATATTTACACAGTGTCGCTATATCAGTTATATAAACTACTTTGAACATGGGTCCTATAATATTCGCGTAACCACGTACGCTTAGTAATTATTCTGGCAGCTCTATTTTGCAGACGTGAGACACTGCAATTTATTGCATAAAGGACTACAAAGACATTCCCAGACTTGGGAACAGTAATCAAAATATCGGGTTGTACAAGGATTTTATATAGACTCTCCTAGCTAGATGTCTAACGTAGCAAGCTCATTGTGAGCACCATATATATATATATATATATATATATATATATATATATATATATATATATATATATATATATATATATATATATATATATATATATATATATATATATATATATATATATATATATATATATATATATATATATATCTGTATTACCTAAACCATAACCGCATGGGTACGAGGCTGTACTACCTCCGCTGCGACTTTGACTTCAATCAATAAGCCCACCACTTATTTTTGCAATTTTTCACAATATCACAACTGCCTTGGATTTCGAGGCAGCACTTCCCTTGCGATAGTAACTTCTAGTATATAGACTGCGAGTGTAAAGAGAACTTTCAAGTCTCATGTTCATAATTTCACATATAGTCGTCTTAGAATATTAAATATTAAGACCCTTGTTTACTTTATGACATCCAAGACGCTTCAATACTGCTAAAACGATTATTGTGATTGTGTCTGTGTTGACTGATGTCAATCTTTCAAACAGCATTCGTCTCTCTGCGAGGTAATTATCTTCCTGAGGGCGTGAAAATGCTCAGAGTACGTTATTGAGATTACTCTTCCGACACAAATATCCATTCTCTTCGTTTTGAACGAAACAGAATGTGTTGTTATTATAGACCACCTTCAACGTACTGTCGTATGTTTTCAGACATTTTTTATGCAGTTCAGGGTGAACTAAACTAAAACTCGTACAGTAAATACATGCTACATGTTATGAACTAAGAACCGTCCACCTATACAGTGTAAGAAATTCAAGATGAAATTGTGCATTTCGGACCCCATTAAATAAGAATGCTTTTAATCCTGATATTTGAAATAGTTTCTTAATTAAAAAACAATTTCATTTAATTGTATTATAGCAAAGTCCAAAACAAGCACAATCCTAAAATCTGGCTACAGTTCTTTATCTTTTACACAATACTGTAGAGTACATTTAAGTCACATGAAACTTCAGGTTCAGTATACATTCAGTTTAGTCTATTTAGCTTGTTATGTTTATCACTCTTTTAGGTGAACGGAATACCCTAATAGGCTAGAAGCCCAATTGATAGGGGTTCCGAGGGCCTGCGATTTAAGGTCGTTATCCGAGAAGACCCGAAAGTCTTGCAATTTGCTGGTATTATTACAAAGGCAGCACTTTTTCCTCAATTACTTTTAAGACCCTGAGTGGTGGTCCGACCCAGGATTGAAACCTGTGTCTCTCATCCCATAGACATAGAGTTCGTGCACGGTGAGGCATAAATCGCAGCTCATTTGTTTAATTATATGAGGGAAATTAGCGATTAAGCCGAGGAAGGATTTGTGGAAGTCCCGAGGGCCTTTCACAAATCCTCTGGAGGCTTGAGAGACATTTAATCACTGATTTCCCATGTCATGGTATTAGGGGCTGATTACATGGAGAAATTCCAGTCCGGGCTGAGATTTCAGCCTGGCTACTGTCACTGAGGTATGGTAAATTACGGAGTATGGAAAATAATTTAAATAGCTTTGTTTTTATGCCATATTTGTTACCGCTTGACCGCTTTCGACACCGTGATTTCTATTCTCCCTCTTTACCATACCTCAGTAGCCGGGCTGAAATCTCAGCCTGGGCTGACATTTCTCCATGTAATCAGCACCTAAGTTAGGGGGCGGCGTAGAACCTCTGGGACCAGGGTACCCCTAAGTCTGTAATACCATGTTTACCTACGGAATGTAATTTGTATGTATTGTTTGAAATCCATCACGAACTGTCAACCAATGCATGTACTAGAAATTTTCACTGTTAGAGTAAAATTAACGATTAAATTCTTGGTGAGAACAAAAGAATCGGAGGCATGATATTACAATATTATCCGAGTTTCCAGACCATATCTTGACTGACTATGTTTGGAACAATTTACCAAATTTAGCCAAAAAGAAATAAATTAAAATTATAGTAATAGAATTGAGGCTATTCTCAATTTCGAACTACTGTATATAATAAGTAGGATCGTGGAAATTAGTGGAAATTATTGAAAATTAGTATAGTTAATTTATTTTAAGTTTAATAGTATTATATATATGCGTAGATAATATGATAATTTTGTTTATAAAAGCAAAAGCAGTGAAACCTGTCACACTAACAGTACTGTAGTAATTTATCTCTGAACTTTGTGAACTAAATGTACTGTTCAGTACCGTATAAAAGGTAAACTGCAATGATATTTTGGTATTGTCCTTGTTTGAGAATGTTATAGTGCTTGAACAATTACCATTTAAAACAAAATGGCTTAAAAATTCCTACTCGTTAATAATCAGCCGATTGTGGAATAGTTTACCATTAACAATTCGTCAAGAAGATAATTTAAAGTCTGCTAAAAAGAAGTTGAGTTTAGACCGAATATTTATCTGGATTAATCCCATTCTAATTGTGTAATATATATTCATATGGAGCTACTACAAGTACTTTTTCTACTATTGTGTAATACATAGCCAATATCAACATATACTCCACTAGTAACCTGTAAAACCTATTTTTAATATTGTTCTATTTTTATTGTAATTGTATTAGATATACATATACGTGCGTGTTTTAACGAGCATTTTTTGCTCCTAGGCGTTACGTATTCAAATAAATTATTATTATTATTATTATAAGAACCTATTTAAGGCTATAAAAATGGTTCTTATTTACTTAGACCCAAAATTCTCAATTTCAGTCTGAGGTTGTTATATAGGTGCAGGGAGGTTCCATTAGCAGTTGTTTACTGTATTCTACGCCATACTTTAACGAGATCATTCAAATCCAATTTAGTTTACAAAATGTAAACTAAATTGGCTTATCAAAGCAGGAGGTTTATTGAAAGCAGGAGTCTGAAAGGCCTGAATCGGTAGATGACAGCTCGGTGTACATTTGGTATTCCCAATAAGTGCGATGTTTTTTTCACGTTGTTAAACAGGTGCCACGGCGAAATATAGGAGGCATGCACTCGTGGTAAATACAGCAACTCAGTTTAAGAGCATATCGATCCACGGCTTCTGCATACAATTCAATTCAATTTAATATTTTAACAGCCTAACCTCGTCAGCATCATAAAGTTGCTGTTATCAGTGAGGGCGCTGTGATACAATACATGACATATACTATATATACACATAAAACACACAATATATAAACTATAAGTTCAATCTGAAACTATTCAGTTTGAAATAAATGTTTGAACACCTTCGTTTTGAAGGTTTTAAATGTATACCACTTAATTTAATTTCCGACGGACGATCGTTGTACAACGTCGCTCCAATGTACTGGAAAGTCATATTCTACCTACTTCAAGTTCAAGTTTAACTTTGGGAACCTTGATATCGGTAGTATACACCTTGATATCGGTAGTATACACCTTGATATCGGTAGTATACACTACTACTACTAGCAGGGAATGCGCACAACATAATTAACTTATTTTTGCGTTTCTAGTTCCGCGCTCTCCCGTATAACAGCAAGTTATAAATAACTCGTAAAAGGAGAATTACGAATTTTTTGTTAACGGCAACGAGAATGGAAGATTTTACTTTTTAGTCACAGGAGTGACGACCATGGTCCATATCATCATCTGTCTCTGTTCTGCGTACGACAGAGACCTAGGATAGCGGATAAATATCGATATGAACATTTTAAAAGAAGGCACTGGCAACTGCCACGGTTAATTGACCACCGTATTTGATGCTTGAATCTTGTTTGATCACTTCCCAAACTATTCAATTCTGCCAAAGGCAAAGCGATTGTGGTGTCTGTTGAGATTGAAGTCAATCTTGAAGAACAGCTCTCCTCGCAGCTTTCATCATTCTGCGAGTTCCGAAGACGTAGAATGCTTAGAATGGCGTTGCACACAGTTTACAGAACGAGGATGAATCGAAGCTTGATTTATGATTTTCAAAACTCTTCTACTATACTGCCAAAGCGATTGTGGTGTCTGTAGAGATTGAAGTCAATCTTAAGGAACAACTAGCTCTCCTCAGTCGCAGCTCGCATCTCTCTGCGAGTTCCGAAGACGTGGAAACTTAGAATGGCGTTACATACAATCTACAGAACGAGGATGAAGCTTGTTTTATGACTTTTAAAACGCATCAGTATACTAAAGCTTATGGTGTCTGTGTTGACGTCAATCCTAACGAAACCTGGGCGGATAGATAGTGAAACGAGATAACTTATTGTGAAATGATTCAATCTAACTCAACTGATCCATCTTAACCACAACTGATTTAACGTCCTTTTGTAAAATGAATGATACCAAATAGAAATGATTCAAAACAAAGGGAAGTGATTGAACGACGCACAACGAAATGTTCAACAAAATATGAATTGATTGATACTAAATAGAAATGATTCAATACAAAGAGAGGTGACTGAACAGCGCACAGCACAAATACACAATGATTACTTTGAGACTAAAAATCTTGATTCGTCCCTACGTCGCCTTGGAGCTTCGCTTTTAAAGCATCTCTTATCCCGGTTTTCTAGACTGCTTTACGATAATAGTTTAGTATTTCCACTCTTTGATCATGAAGACATAATTTGGGGTGATAAGAACAACTCTACCTTAATGCAAAGCTTACAAATCATGTGAAACAAAGCTGCAAAAATTATTCTTGACCGTCCTGTTCACTATTCTGCTACTGATGCCCTCCGGATACTTATAACTGGATCAATTTAAGTAAGCGCAAACTACTGTATATCATAGATGTCTTAATTTTTATGTGTAAAAACGATTTATTATCATCCCATCTTAGATTAGTTACGTTAGATCAGGATTCCCGTTTGCATACTGTCAGAACTAACTGGAACAAGAAACGGTAATATGTTATCACGCTGTTAAGGACTGGAACTCTATAATTTGATGAAAGAAATAGCACTAGCATCGCTACTTTCAATTAGTCTAATTTTTTAACATTTTACCCCATTGAATTGTATTATATATGTTTAGCTAATTTATAATTATGTTTTAGGACCCCTTTGAAAACCATTGTAATGAATAGGGCTTCCTATAATAATACATCAGTTATCATCGACGTACTCAAGACGACGGAGCATCTTTCAGCAGAGCTGCTGAAAGTTGTTACTTGAGAATCACTTCAATTCTGTCACAACTCACCACAATCTTTTCAATAGACTTAGAAGCTTCTTGAAAGTAATAGAATACACTTCAAGTACTGTTAAAGTCTGTATAAAGCGGTCAACGATCCTACACGTTTACATTACTAAGATAATAACATTGACGATACAGCTTCATTGACGATCATCAAAGCTCCAGTCGTCAGACAGGATATCGACTTTGTCGATCGTTCATGTATCGTATGTCTACTCCAAGCTCTCCCACATTGACAAAAGCAGTGTATATGTTAACAAACCCAAGCATTACTGATATATAGTATAGTTTTGATTTTATAACGAAATGTAATTAGTTAATTTAAAAGTAACTTAAATAACTTTAAGAATGTAATGTAATGTTGTGAGATGACAAACTATAACCTTCGGGACATTTCAAGTAGTTTATTCTTTGTTTACCAAAACCACGTACTGATAATATGAAAAATAGTTTCATGTACGACGGTGCTCACCTATGGAACTCTATTCCAAACGAAATTAGGGAGAACAAATCCCTTTCCTGTTTTCAAAAGAAAATTGCTTCTCACATTTTTTAGTAACAACATATAAAACCAAAAAATCCCTGTAAATAGATTACTTACTCATAAATTATGTTACTTATTTGACATTATATATCATATTTTGTAAATAGCTTTAAATATTATACTTCTGTATTTCTTTTTTACACGCCCCTTGTGGTTAAATAAAGTTTTATCATCATCATCATCACTGAGACTATTGTATATAATGTTCCCAAAACGTCTTTATTATTATTATTATTATTATTATATAGTGACTGCCGCATAGGCAGTAGATGTATCAATTGAACCAGTACATCGTTGTAACCTTCGCTCTCCATCTGAGCCCCGGTAGCTTAATGGTTAGAGCATCTCACCGGCAACTGTCCGGGGCTGCGAAACACTCCCTGATGATGAGCTTGACGATCGACCATGTCCATGTCTCGTCTGTCTACTCCAAGTTCCCCCACATTCACTACATCAGTGTATATATACAACACACATATGTAAGAATCATATCGTAGTCCTTGCTTGCTGTCTCAACTGTTCACTCTCTGGGTGACTATGATTGATCATTGGTGTTTGTGAGCACAATGCGTCTAGAATCAACCCACGCTTTAATTGCCTTATAGTTATATTGCTAAAGGTCATGTTAAAGCGTCAATTCCATTAACGAAAAGTGTGAATGTCGATAACGCAAAGGCGTTTGCCAGTCTCATGTCAAACTTCGAATGCTATGTTAACCAACGGTGTTGGCAACGCAACATAGCGTGACTGACATATGAACGACCTAATAAAAGGTCCATGTATACCATGATAAAGTGATATGTCGTGTTTTGGATTTAGAAATGTCGATTAAAACCAAAATAAAAACGACGAAATCGCACAAATGTCAGAGAAACTATATATACACAGGCTACGAAATAATCCAGACACGACAGCATCCCTTCTAAACAAGCAACGCAATCCGCATACTGACATTCACGCGAGCTTTTAAAATCGAGTTACCCCATCCGCGCTCACGACTTGTCAATGACACCTCAAAACAAATAAAACATCTTTAATAAATGGTAAACAAATAATTGTCTGAATTAAGACACTTCGTCACGGTGTTCACGCGTGATAGCAGAAAAATTCAGCTAAATCGACTAAGCGAGGGGAGTTCTTCCTCTCCCACTGCGAACAGTGCATGATAAGTTATTTGTGGCGCCTAATACAAGGTTGAAGAATGGTAGAAAAAGCGACGCTTATGAGCGAGATGCCTGGCAAATGTCGATGGAGACACCTGTTTTGGCAAACAAGAAGAACGATCTCTCGTTCGTAAGATAAGAATCGTAAGAGTTTGAACTTATCCCAAAGAATCGATCCGATACGTATAACGTATTGTATCAGATGTGAATTATATTGATTATTGATTGAAACCCTCAAAAAAACATGCGCATAATGTATACGCAACGTATATTGAAACATCGAGACAATATATCGAGACATTGTATCCCTACCTTGTCGGATCTCAAGTGTTGGCCCATGTCTGCTCTCTCGTTGTCTCCTGAACTAGGAAGCTCGGCAAGCGCCTCCAACCAAAGTGCGCAAAATCACTCCCACCGTGTTGAATAAAGCGACAGCGAGGAGTGAGGTGAGATTTTATTGTAACTCGATACGCGGCTGTAACAGGATCAGCGAATGGGAAAAAACACTTAACCTGCTCGCACGCAGACATCTAGAAAGGGTGGAATCAAACAGGTGATAATCGGACAACGTGTCGCAACGGAAGAACGCGGTATTCAGGATAACGCTCATGAACCTCAGCCCTTGGTGGCCCCATTCGCATGGGCGTAACAGAAACTATTCCAATCGATAAATATCGTGCCGTGATGATAACCGGTCTGACATATACAACATACCGCAATTTGGGGCAGGGCTCTAAGCACTCCTTAATTTGTCGCCTCAACCGATTAACCCATGAATCTCATTCCTCGCCTGACGCTTGTACCCATCGTTATACCTGTCCTCAATCAAAAACCATGGCCAATTAAGAGGGTGTCGAAAGGACGAAAAGGACATCGTGCTACGCACTAGCTCGCAGCGCGAAACGTTTGTCATTCGCGACACCACGAGGCAAAACGCATTGTGATGAAACGCTGCAATATAGGACCAAAAAATCCTAACGCGGATTAATGACATGTGTTTATTTACTCACACACAAGCGGTAACGGAACTACGACGCCATAACCACAATGGTATGTGCCATGAGCGATGACGTGCGCACCTAAAACATGTTTGTTTAACTTAAGTTACATTTTTTGCGAACGAAAGATATGTAACCCTCGACCGCACCGTGCCGTGCGAACATTTATCGAAGAAAAACATGGTAAATATTTGAAGCACTAAGCAAACAAGTGGCATTTAACAAAACAACGGTGTGCACACATTTCAAAGTGTTTAGTAGCCCGTCGGGTCACCAAGTCAATACAAGGCCACGACAAAGGCCTTGACAGCGAGTTATGCGCCAGGATCGTGTATGGCACGGGCTGCGCTACACAGCATATATGGTCAATGGAAGTGATGGCTAGCAGCCCAATTCTATTTGGGGGGCAACGCATTTTTTCCCGGTTTGAGTCGAATATCGATTTATCAATTTTAGCAACATCAGACAAATTTATTTATTTAATAGTATTTACCCAGGAAGCCTACTCGCGTGAAGCGATCTTCAGTAGGGTCTTTAAAATAGTGGTGCATCGGTCAAAGCGCCGTCTACTTGTTAAATTGATCATCTGCAATGTTGACAAGGCATCGGTTGAGAAACTTTGAGGAGGACGAGAAAGGATGATTTTTGCAGCTTTATTTTGCTGAACTTGCAAATGTCTCATTAAACTTTCGTTGTTTTTGTCTCCCCAAATTATATCCCCATACCCCATAGTCTAACAGTGGTAGAATGAGGCTGTTGAACAGGGTTAATCTTGCTTGTAAAGGTAGAAGATGTTTTATTCTCTTAATTATGCCGAGTCTTATTATATATATATATATATATATATATATATATATATATATATATATATATATATATATATATATATATATATATATATATATATATATATATATATATATATATATATATATATATATATATATATATATATATATATATATATATATATATATATATATATATCACAAGAATATTGTACGGTATAGCACGCGGCTCAGTGTAGGTAGCTCAGTCTGTCAATTCTCAGCTTGAACTCCTTGGTGTTACATTTTTCGCAGCCACTTGTCCCGGTTGGGTCTCAATATATATAAATATAATCCTACATGTCATTCAAAATTTACCATAACTTTTCCGCTTTCATCTGATCATCTGAGAAGGCCCATAAAAAGTTTTTCATCGCCGCCTACCACCCAAAATTTGTCTGTCCCATCTTTTTTATTTCTGTGCTGATTGTCAATAATATTACAATCGGGCATTTTTAATTTCTCCGCTGCTATCCATCGGAAGAACGTCGAAATCCGTACTTTAGACGCCATATTGAACTCTTTATAGCAGGAAATCGACAATAAACATGCCTTGTAGTTTATCTGTTTATCTTAAATATGAAATTATATATCTTTTACATTGTATCTTTTCATTTAGTAAATGTGTTTTAGGGCACTCTAAGTGTATTTTGGGTGATATGTGGTGTTTTGTGGAGATATATTAGGTGGTGTTTTGTGGTGATACTGTATGTGGTGTTTTGATCGAGGTTATATCTTCTAGTGTTTGAATTTAACATATCGCCACATTCGCAAATTGCGATGCAGTTTTGTGAAGAGTTGCGATTAAATGAACCACATTGTTCGTTGTTTTTATGTGTTTCATAAGTGTTTATCATTTTGTATAATTGTAAATGTTGTAGTATCGGACTACAAGCCCGAAGGCGAGAGATTGTATATATATATCCGATACTAACACGTCCGGGAATGTTGTAAATAGCTTAGAAATTGGATACTCGTAATATCCGATCTAAATGTTCATATTTATCGACAATATTAAAGATTCAAGCCATTTTAACCAGTAGTTTATGTAAATCAGCAGTATTTTGATCAGATATACAACCACCGTCATGTCACTAATTTCCTTTGCCTTTTCTTGTGAATTATCAATGAGTATTCTATTTATTTTTTTATTCGTTTCAAGAAAATCAGAATATGACGTCCCATTTTAGAAAACGTAGAATATGGCGTCCCATTTTAACGGCAGTGAGTTACATAGAGCAAAAATAGTAAAACGAAGATTCTGCTTATCGAGTAGATCGCCTCCCGTACGTCGTTTGCCGAACATCGAACATCGTTCTCTGGATACCAAAACTCTTGGAAACTTGTGAGAAAACAAATATGAAGTTCAATCACGGAGATTGTTTTGTTTATTTAAATTACTCGGTCTTTCCCGGTTGCTACCCGTTGCTAGGCAATAAGTGAACTGACCAATCAGGTGCGACATTGGTTGAAAAAAGCGTATACTAGTATAGGTACCGGGAGGGACGTAGGGATAAAAGTCTTCGAGAAAGCGCATTTTGGGATTGATGTATGTTTGAATGAAAATGTATGTTTTGTTTAAAACTGCATCTTTGCTTAATTCCTATAATTTATATTATCATTGCATAGGTAAATTAGCCAATTAACTAACTGATTAATATTATGTAGACATATTCTTTTATTCTTTTCATTTTATGTTCTAGTTTGTTTGTTTATTGAAGGAAACATGTAAACCACGACAACAATATTTCTATACTTTTTCCAAATAAATCAGCATTCGTATACAAGTAAGGACGAAGCACAAAACATAATTCGAATCCTTGTCGACCTGCCAAATTCCAGAGTTAAATTACACACCAACAGATGAATGGACTAATTGGAACAAACCTAATTTGCCTATTATTTAAGATTTGACATGGCATTTTTGGATTGAGGTTATTTACCTCCTCCGAGATAACTACTTTATTTATTTGTGGGTAAAAATAACAAAGCTAAAAGACCGGCTGTACAATACCTTGAAGTCAGACTTGGACTGGGCTCAATTTAGGGGCCTTGCCATTTCAGCCGGGAAGGGGCCCCTTTATGCATGTGAACAGGTAATATTTGCAATTTCAGAACTAGATCAAGAACAACAAATAAGAAAAGAAAAAAAATTTAAGAATATTTTTAACATTTAGAACATAACATTTTTAACATTTCAGAACATAAGAAGCTGTTCCATTTCCGAGGACTTTGACGGAGGTTTTTGATAAACTGCCTCGTTATCAATCGCCTTCAGTGAATGAGCTTCTACAGAACAAATCATTACTGCTTCCACAAGGTATTGACTAAGCAGAGATCTCAGTCGATTCTTGATGAAGCGCAACTTTGAGAATGTTCTCTCGCAGGACTCATCTGTGCATAGGAGGGTGAGCGCAGTTCTTAGACATTGGGTGTGTGACATTATGGGTGTGTCTGGCCAGGGGCCCATTTTGATCTCCACGAAAGGGGCCCACATAGACACATCCAAGCCTTCTTGAAGTATAGAACAAATTTTGGAACATTAACAATTGTTTATCATTATTAAATATCATTGTTTAATATTATTACAGTGTCTATAACCCTAATTTTTTTATTATTTATAAACAGTGGCGGCGCTACGTGAGCGGCAAGAGGGGCATTTCCCCCCCCCCAAAAAAAAAATTTTCTCTGCCCCCCCCCATTTTGCCCCCCAAACCGCTGGAATGTGTAGACATATTTATTACTCCTCCTGCCCGTAGGGTAGTTACTCCGCCTGCCCGTAGGGTAGCGCGGAGGTTTAAAATTGCCGCGTCTGTTTTCGTCGTCGGTGTCAGAAACTGGCACGTACACGTGCACAATTTCCTTGTGAATTGTGTACATCAAGTGACATCAATAGACATTTAGGGACTTTATAGAGGGGTACTTGTGTTTTCTTGTGGATAATGCTCTTGTATATTAATGCTCTTGATAACTATTGTATAATGCTCCTAATATTTTAAGTAGTCAGCACTTAAGACTTTTTTTTTAAAAATTAATAGTTTTTTTGTTCATAGTGGTAATATATGTAGTAGGCTTTATCTTATAATGAAACTGTAAATAGTTGAAAAGTAAAATTAATAATATATTGTTGTAAGAGCATTGAGACTATAATACGTTTTTTATTATTATTATTATTATTATTATTCTAAAAAGTAACATGTTCTGGCCTTTGCTAAAGGTACGGGCGTGACTTGTCAACTATTGTCAATTCGTAGTATAATGTAACTTGTCTTACACGTACATTTATAACATTTATGTGAAAAAGGTTTTGCCCCCCTCAAAAAATTGTCAATTGCCCCCTCCCCAAATTTTCAGGCCTGGCGCCGCCACTGTTTATAAACATTCTATATGAGACAAATAGTTGAACAGTGGAATATTTCATTGATTTGATTTTTCCTTCAATATTTTTTACAGATTTATGTTTTTAAAATACTAATGATGTGACGTTAACCTGCACGTAATTTGACTTTCTTTTCTGTCTTCTGTGTTATAAACTGGTTGAGGATTTGATGGTACTTCTGCAATACATTGAGTAATTATATTTTAACTTGTAATATTGCTCGCATACACTCGCATACAGTAAAAACCCACATAAAAGAACCACTATTTTTTGACGTCAGGCTGAAGTGGTTCTAACTGGTTCTTATTTCTAGTCAAAAACAATTGTTCCTGGTTTAGTGTTTTAAATGATTTGTTTCCAAGATTACAGTATTTTTATGTTGTTTCTTCCTACTGTAATAATATGTAATAATATATTCTATTGTAATAATTGTATTCTAATCAATATACATGCAGTATTACACTAATAATTGCTATTTACTGTAAAAGCCTCCAAATTTGATAATGTAGTAGTCACGAAAAATGCCTAGTTCCTGGCCTTCAGTACTAACTAGTACTATATACAAAACTGACGATGACTTTGTATATAATAAAGTCGAAATATTCACCATTTATCTTTGTCTTGTTTTGACTCATATTTGGGTTCTCATAATTTGTTCTTCGCTTTATGT
This sequence comes from Chrysogorgia sp. JL179-B06, assembly GCA_035772405.1. NCBI lineage: Eukaryota > Metazoa > Cnidaria > Anthozoa > Scleralcyonacea > Chrysogorgiidae > Chrysogorgia > Chrysogorgia sp. JL179-B06. The sequence goes on from JAYKKM010000085.1 coordinate 1,244,835, forward strand.
TTTATTTTGTATTTCTTTAAACTGTCGGCTGGCTATGCTTTCTAACTATGTTATAATGTAGCATAGTATTTTAGATATAATTTACTATGAATATTTGAATGTGTAAATTACGTATAATCCAGCCTTATGGCTGTGATGTAATCTTAATAATCAAGACAATATCTATCTAGCCATTTTGCACACATACAATATTTATACTTTGCTTATACCTTAAATTATACCTTAAAGTATATCAAAACGTTGTATCAAACAAATTGAGCAATTCGTATCTCTAAAGCAGTCTATATGTCAATTTGGAATGTTAACGTGGTTAATGGTGGATCAGAAAATGTTGGCAGCCTTGTGCACTGGTCTAAAATTGAACCGGCGACTTCTGGCCATCTCTAGTCGGAAGTGTCTGCGGTCAAGCCCTAACACCAGGGGGCAGCAATGCAATGGGCAAGACCAGTCGGACATAGATGTGTGCCGTGTCCCTCCCTCACTAGGTTGCCAAACCCGAATTGGAGCTGGACCTAAGATTTAGCGTCCTTGTATCCAGTTTTACGCCATTATTCTAGAAGGCGAACGGTTAACCCTTTAATTATACCCCACGAGTGATCAGAACGTATCTTCTCCTAATAGTATCATTGGTTAACCAAGTATGAAGGTAATGAGAATAAAGGAAATGATCACCAAAGGTGAAGTCAGAGCAGTTTTAAAACAACTTCTCCCAACTAATACTATAAGAAATGGTTGGAGACCAATAAGGAGAATTTGCATGTTGATATAATGGGGAGTAAAGTGTTAACGTATGTAAGGACGATTCCAAATCATGAATCATCTTAGAAAGCGGCCTAATTTTGTGTAGGATGCATTTCGATCAATCTAAAAGGTGATTTAATCTTAATCCTGGTAATTTACTGTGACAACCGCGTGATGAGAGGATTACGAAGATAACAACAGCAAGAAGTTTAGTGTATCATACAATATATATATATATATATATATATAATTATATATATAGCAAAGTGAAAAGGTGGTAAACTGCCAAGAATTTAGTGACGATATACTGACGTTTCGAGCGGAGCCCTTCGTCTTACTCTGATTATATATATATATATATATATATATATATATATATATATATATATATATATATATATATATATATATATATATATATATATATATATATATATATATATATATATATATATATATATATATATATATATATATATATATATATATATATATATATATATATATATATATATACACTGATGCAGTGAATGCATGCATGTGGAAGCTTTGATCATCCAGCTTCTCATGGTACTGAAAATTCTAAGACCTAAATGGTTGGTTAAAAAAATCACTTCTCTGAAGTGTTGGGTAGCAAAATTTTCATGGTTATTTACATAAAAAACTAAGAGTTCATCATTTAAAATTGGAATCTCATTATTAGTTCTCCTTAGTCATCATTGCACATTAGCTTTTGTTATTGTATTCCTCTCCTTGTTTTCCTTGGATTCCTGCTCTGTATAGCGAAATAATAATCTGAAAGTTACACGGTGTGATCTGTCTGTATATCTATTTGGGTTTGTTATTAAAACTTGTATAACATAAACTACCACAAAGATTATAACATCGATGGCATTGTACGTTATTGATCAAAGCCGATTATCTGCACTATTATACAACCAAGGGTTAACGTCTATTATGACAGACATAGTTTGACGCTACTCTGGCTTTAAAAAGTCCTTTGAATGTAACTTTAAAAGTTAGTTGTCTACTGTCTTTATTTTATTTTATTGATATTATATGTTTGACTGATTTAGCCGAAAACTTCCCTTAAATTTGGCAGTAATTCTGCCAAAAAAAACCCAATTGGCTGTCATTCTCACAGTTTGTTCGCGAATTTTCCACTACTTATGGATTAAGCCGATCGACTTCTGGAGAACTTGGTCTTGACGTCATGATCAACAAAGTATATACAATCAACACTTGTGTCCTCAAATTAAAATAAATAAAACATGTGGCAGGAAAAGACAATTTGTGGTCGGAAAAACTGGATTCCTGCCATTGCCACTGCAGGAATAACAATATACTAGAAGGTTCATTTTTATACCAATTTAATAAATGTACTCTATGCATTGGCGAGCAAACTCTATGCATTATTATGCAACTCTATGCATTTAGCAAGCCAATTCTGTTTGGATGGCACAGTGACGTAACATCTACGTAGACGGATGAAGGCTCGACTATATAACTTCTATATTATCTTGTTATGAATATTAATGCCCAGGAAATAGCTTTAAAAAGAGCCATAACAACATTTTTTTGAAAAGAAAAAATGTAATACAACGTTTCGTTACTAAACTCGTAACATCATCAGAGTGACAAATTACAATAAATGAAGGAGGCATATATAGCTAAACTATTACATAAATAGAAAGTGACAAAATGTTATACAAAGGAAATTAAAAGCGAGACGACGGAAGAACAAGGACGTGTCATCACAGATTAACACAACACGATGAAGGAATAAATTAGAAAAGCGTTAAAGGAAAAGATCTAATGTGGCGTTAAAATAAACTCTCGCGAAGTACAGTACAATGTTAAACAATCGTGAAACCTAGACACCTATATATTCCTTCCTCCTCGAGTTAACGTTGTAAAATCGATAAATCAGCTCTTTCTTATCAACTGAAGGTCAATCTCCCACCCAGGATATTAATGATTCTTCACCATAAATCGCAGATTCGCAGGAGGCCGAGGGTAGTCTGGGAGAATCGATTATCGGGCCCCAGTAAATTAGTTCTGACTAAATATAACGATGAAATATATGTCCGTAATTTTTCATTATAATCTTCCAGGGGCCCCACTGGGTCGGGGGCCCTTAGTTTTCGACCTAACCCAACCTATTGAGCGTTACGCCACTGGGATGGCAACGCGGTATTTTTGCCCGAAACATTAAGAGCCGAATAACGATTTAGGTCATATTCAATGCGATTTCGTCATGAGCCATATACAACATACGACAAATTGACAATAGCACTGCAAATATTATTAGTTAAATCCGAACAGGAAATATTCTCAAGGATTACAGATCACTGCAGGGATATTGTATGCAGTGTAGCTTTGAAGAAACTAAACAGAAACACAGTTCATGCTCTCTATACCTCTAAAACAGATATGGCAGGAACATAAATATATAATTGATCATATACTACTTTATGTTGCAACCAGCTTTCAGAAAAAGAATGAGTCTCTGGCTTTTGCGCTTACCAGAAACGTCAAATATTCGCTTCATTTCGCCCTCAATGACTTCATTTGTGTGTGTTATGTTAATAATAGGGAAGTTATGCAACCTGTCTTGTCTCATCGTACTTCGCATCATTCGTCTTAACGACTTAAGAGAATGAACAGAGCATGGTGTCGCAGGAATTGTAAAACAATCGTAGTTTAGTTTATTAGATTTATCACTCTTTTAGGTGAACGGAATACCCCAACAGGCTAGAAGCCCAATTGATAGGGGTTCCGAGGGCCTACGATTTAAGGTCGTTGCAAAACAATTTATGATAAAAATAGTAAATACATGAATTTTGCTAAAAACATTTCAGAGCAAAAATTCGCAAAATAATTGCCCAAAATTTAATTAACATTAAATGCATAAAATCTTGAACCTAATTTGACGTCTGATATTAGGCTTCTCTCACTGGATAATTAGAGCCAATGGCGGCCATTACTAAGGGACCAAAGTCGCAGTAAATCTGTAGGTAGGCCATGAATCGTTTTACCCAGTAATTTGAAAAATGTCTTCTGGTCCTCTTTATAGTAAAATTATTTTATTTTGTCGATGGTAAGAGCACATAATCCAACAAAAAACCTCATAGGATCCTCAGTTGGTCCCTTAGTAATGGCGGACGTCCGGCTTCATTTTCTGAACAATAGTTGCTCGATCCAGTCTTCTTTCGAGATCAGTGGGAGGACTATGCATGTTCTGGTCTTTTGCAAAAAGTGAAGCCAAACATGGCGGACATGCCATGGTGATTTTGTCAGTCAGTTCCAGTCTCCCACGCAACGCGTTTACAGAATTAACACAAAATGATGAAAGAAGCGCTCAAAAATTCTTGAGGAAAAAACCGGTTCACAACTGGTATCATTAGCAGATCACAGATCATTACTAAATCCCTTTTAAGTACTCGGTTACTGATGTTTGTCTGTGTCACTTCGTTCGAACAGCCCCTAAGAAATAAACACCTATTGATAACATCATGCAATTGTGATCTAATACTTCATAGCCTTCTATTGATGGCTTGACTGTTGCTTGCTTCCAGTCTAAATTGAAAAATATCATCTTTTCTCTACGTATACTTGAACAGTTATCTTTCTAGTACGTTTCGTAACTAACGAACGGATTCTGATGTTGTTATAAAAATGTATTTTCCTCTCGTACCGCTCACATGCTGCTAATTTATCTATAAAATTAAGTAAAAAGGAAGCCCAAATCTAATAAACTTTTGGTTTCTTTTTGGGCTACCTTGCCAGTTATTTATGTCTTTGTCTATAATTTTTAACATTTATTGCTGGTAAATAAAATTGACTTGACTCGATATATAACCCAAGCGTTCTGAGATTATACTTAATATTGCCAAATCTCTGTAGTAAATCATAATAGATTAGTCCATTTAACATTGATACCTGGAATTAACGGCTCAATTTATCAAGCTGCAGACTAGCGTCTATATATCATTTGGTTTTTGTCAATCTGGATTTGGTTTCCATGACATGAGTTGGGATAATATGGATTATACAATTTTTCATGAAAAATTCTTAAAATTTCAACCATTCGTGCATTGTCTACCGTGGGAAATTGGAAAAGCCACGTGGTTTAGTGAATCATTAGTTCACGGATTTTAGTATGTAGCGTACTCAGGGGGGGGGGGGTTGGTACCGAAGAGAAACAAGTTGAAATAAAAAAAAGGGTTTTATCCAACCTTTCCGTTTCAAACACTGAATTTGCCTTCTACCCAACCATAACTGTCATAACTTGCCCGAATAAATGATGACGTCATATTACTGAAGAATACGAATTTTTCATTAATGTATATGAACATGCATTGGAAACATGTATATTAGGGGGTCCGGGGAATGCTTCCCCGAGAAAATTTTTGAATTTTTGATTGTCTGAAAGTGTATTTCCTGCAATTTGAGGGCACTTTTCTCGTTTTTGCAGCCTCGGCAGTGTCTATTTAATTACCGTTAAAGTAACACAGATTTTCCAAATTTAGACCACGTGGATATCTCTCCCGCAATGCGCACAGGGAATGCGTTGCACGACAGCAGAAAAGAAGGAAGGAAAAGCAATTAGCCACAAAACCAAATGTATTAGGTATATTCAAGTTGAATATACGAGATTACGTTTAGACAACGCCCGAACCAAGGCCTGGCTATGCCACTTTTAACCATTGCTCAACGAAGAACAACAATGAAATCCAGATTTCCCTCATTGAGAATCCGTTATAATGTCATTGAGTTGCATTCAAATGTTAGAATAATTTAATTTTTCGGACAACTGGGGGGGGGGGGGGGGGGAGGCTGCAGCCCCCGTCTCCTACGCCTATGGCTATAAGGAATAGCAGATAGCCTGCATGTTTTATATGGTTAGGGTGGCAAGATTTACTATGTAAATATTAATGAGCATCCGTTGGTTTCAATATAAATCAGTGGAAATATTACTCTCCTCGACATTCACCATAACATCCAAAAAAGGTAAAGATGCGGTTTACGAAATCTAAATTTAATGGTAGAATGGAATCGATTGAGACACTAGCTCGAGAAATAGATCAAGTATGGCACGGCCATGGGTCCAAATCATAAAAATATCACGTGGTACTTCGTTTAGAATGCATTTCTCTAATTTTGACATAAAGATGTTGGCATAGGCCGGTGCAAATTTGGTGCCCATGCATGGCTGTGCCCAACTTCTGATGAAAAATCTGGCCATCAAATTCGAAGTAATTATTTTCTAAAATAATGCGTTCGAATTCCACCAAATTACTGGTAGGAATATCAACACGATTATTATGAGCATTAAGTATTTGGTATGACTCATGAATTTTGGGCAATAAATAAAATGTGCCCATTTTAGGTTTCTCAATTTGGAGATATTCATGACATTTTTTGTCAATATATTGGAATAAAGTAAAACATCAATCCTATCTAAAATGAGAGAGGCAATGTTAGTGATCGCGATGTGCAACCGATTCTGTGATCTGCCGCTATATGATCTGCTATAGACATAGTACAGATATGTATTTTTTCAATAAATAAATTGTGACATTGTGTGATATCGCGAAATAGTGCACGAGGAAAATCCTAGCGCTATATGTATTACGCAGAAACCATTTCTGTATTAATTCCATAATATATAAATAAAATCCATTTAAAAAAACATACGCTTATTATTGTATTGCGATTAACGTAAATATGATAAGCCGGAGTTACACATGAGTCTAGCCGCTAATAACATAACTGAATATATAACTGTTTTTCATTAGCCTAAACGTAATTTAAGTGGTAATTTGTTTGCTTTTCAAGTAAATAGGAAGAAAAAACAAAGGTTGGAGATAAACCATTGAAAGATTCCGCCCGTGGCGAAATCAGCTGCCGCATGGGCGAATGCTGATCGAATCAAGTCCTCCACCCCTCATATTGTTTGCTCTAGTCGAAATTACGGCGCGTCGAAATTGTGTGTTTACTTTGATTTCGAGTTGAAGATGAACCTTAAACGTCTCTAAACGTTACAGTTTTTAATTTGATTTCGAGCACGTTTGAAGTTAAAAACGGTTAGGATTTGTCGGAGTCTAAACTGCATTATACTGATCATTTACTTGTTTCGTGTAATTAAAACGGATCGCACGGCGGCGTCACTAACACGCGCGTATGCAGCTCCGGCGTTATACAAAATAAGAATATTGAAAAGCGCAGCTGCAGGCCAATTGATATATACATTGATAGGACGATATGCGTTTCATAGGCACCGATCGAAAAAGATATAAGTGAATTATACTTTGACAAAGTACTTAATGAGTACAATCCACTTTTGAACGAACAATGAAGAAAGAACAAAACCTCATCAAGTTTTTGATGTCTTTATATTGAAATATTATCGAAATGTTCCCCATATCTTCAGGCTCCATCTCGAATTCCATTGAATTTTTTCAATTCCCTTCTCTATTTCGAATGAGTTGTTTTAGACGCTCACTATATACTCTTGTGGCAGTTTGAGCACTCTGGCCCCATATCACTTCATGCTCTCTGGATGCGCGTGTCACCGGTACTGTCTCACGTGCAGTTGTCACCGACGATTGCAGTTGTATAAGTGCCGGTCACTCTTACATTCAGATTGTTCCATATATATATATATATATATATATATATATATATATATATATATATATATATATATATATATATATATATATATATATATATATATATATATATATATATATATATATATATATAATATATATATATATATATATATATATATATATATATATATATATACACAGACACGTTTGTAACTTTATAAGGGATTCATTCGATAAAGTAGCAATTTCCCCCATAACACCTGCACATATTATATATATATATATATATATATATATATATATATATATATATATATATATATATATATATATATATATATATATATATATATATATATATATATATATATATATATATATATAGACAAGGATGATAATCACTTGGTCAAAAGAGAGCGCAATACATAAACAAATGCAGAGCAAAGATATATTATTAAAAAAGATAAAAAGGTTAAGAACAGTTACTTAAGTTTCACGCTCAGAGTCTGAAGATCGCCTCTGAGCGTGAAAGGATCCTTTCAACATGTAGTTTGATCGAGTGAAATGCCAAATATTACCTATATATATATATATATATTTGTGTATCAATCGGATATACCAAAGATGGCTTGCCGATACATCACCGCTCAGAGCACAGAATAGAAACATTTTTTTAAAACTTTAAGATCTCTAACAAAGTATTAATATTAATATACAGGAACGCATCCAATCGCTACTGAAGCGTAATAAAAGTCCTATCTATACACAGCGCCGTGTAGTTTTTCCTTGCCATTGTGTTCTCGTACACGCGATTAACCGTATAAAAATGCAAAGAGCATGTCGGAAGATTAGCCAGCAAGCCTGATAATTATAAAAATAGTATAGAAAAACCAATCGAAAACTCTAAAAGGTTGCAGTACTGCCAAAATAGGGTGCAAGAGGCGGTTATCGTTTCCAACCGAAGTCTCTTTCTGAAGAACCTTCACTCGAAACATCAGATCAGAGTTTTGGAAGTACTGTACGCCAACCTTTTACTATACCACATATAGTAATTCCTGCAAGTATCACTACATGACATGCATAAGAAAAACTCTTATACTGAGTAGACTGGCAAGTAGTAAATGTTGAAGACTGAAAGACCGTGATTACATGCAAGAACAGATGCCCCCTCTAGATTGCCCCCGGGCCTCTGGTACTAGGATCAGATTCCCCCCTTGCGAAATCGTTTGATAAACTTCGTAAAACATCGTAAAGGACGTTTGTAATGCAAGGGGAAAACAGTTTTGTCTATGATAATTTTAGCAGTGACATTGTGAGACCAAGTCAGCCGTAGCGCAATGACATGTATTGAAAGTGGTCGGGAACAGTGAAAACTTTCCTTTCTCCAAGCATAACACCAGATGCAGTCGCATTTCAGCTTGGAGGAACTGCACTAACTGTGGGAGCTTACCGAAACCGTGTATATGATTGCAAAAAGGCCACGGCAATCGTGTCAATCGGATCCATGCACCTCTTGTAGTTGAACGTCTACTGAATACGTCTTTTATCAGTGGGAAAGTCGGAGAGCGACCAGATGCCCGGGCAGGCAATCTAGAGGGGGCATTTGGTCCACCGGGAAAAGATCAAATCCGGAGCATCAGTCATCCGAAAGGTTTAAATGAGATCGGAACTGAAAAGACTGCATAGTGACTGCATGCGAAGGTTACTGGTACTACAGAAACAAGCTTTGAGTGTAACATATGAAACACGAAGAAAACGGTGTTTCACTACGATATCCAAACACCGCCGACTATCCAGCGAGAACTTCGAGGTGTTTGGATATCCACGATGCATAAACACACTTCCGAGTGTTTCATATTACATCTCAAACAAATTAGTATTTTAAGAGAAAATCTAGGTGAAAGTTGGCTTAACCACCGTCTCGGTGCTGATTTCCTTTGTTTTTGAGATATATAGTGTATCCCAGCTGACTTTGAGATATAGTGTATCCCGAACAAGCCTTTCGAAAAGAGTAACAGATTACTAAGATTCCTATTTGGAAGTGACACTTCTGAACAAAACGACTGACAAACCACTCGTCAATAAACAGGCTGTGTCAAAGCAATATATGAGGTGAGATAAAAGTCGAAATGCTTCCATAACACTGCCTCACATGCTGTTAAGAGAGTATGGGAAAGTTCATAACAGAAGACCAGAAGTAGCTATAATGGACTTAAAAATAGTGTATATATACTAGTATTCTAACTCAACTTGAACAACAAAAGAAATGTTGAATAGTAATACCTGAATACATTGTAAAGTATCAGATAAACTCATGCTATGAGATTGCATGATTATACAAGAAACAAAGTGTTTCAACCTAGAACAGTTCTAACGGTTGGACCAGTTCTATCCAATGCTTTTCTTTTCAGTTTTTTTTAAGACATTCAAAAGATTCCATCGAGTTATTAGGGCGGAATTTAATTAGATGTATACGATGAAGATGATGGCGGGTAAAGCAATATAATTCAAGAAAGTACTTGAAGCTTCAATATTGCTAAAACGCAATGTGTTTGTTGAAGTCAATTTTATAACGAACAGCTCTCATATCTCTCCGTGAAGAGTGGAACGTCGTCGAAAGACCTGGAAATATTCGGAGTGGCGTTGTAAGAACGAAGATTCGAGAAATTATGACGAATCACCAAGAAACGTTATAGAGACCTCTTGTTCACTGACTGTATTAGCAATTGAGGTTTACATGGACGTTTTCATGGCTCAGTTGTGGTTAGTGCATGCATCTCATCGGCGTTCAGAAGGTTATATTGGTTGAAGATAGCGATCAGAGGACCCACATTAGGGCTATTTTGATCATAAGCTCAATAAAATGAAATTATTAGCAAGGTGGGGTACGTACGTGTTTTCCACTTTATACAATCGCTTTGCAATATCTACCGGTGATAAGAAGGTTATATGGGTTAATCACGATAGCGCGGTCCGAGGTTCAAAATTAAAATTCTTTTGAGCATTAGATTAGACAAAGCAGCTACTTCATAAAAACAAACAATACGATATATACTGATTATTAGCAAGGTGGATATTTTGCAATCAATATATATGAAAGTAAAAGCATATCGTCGGCAAAGATGAGCATGTTATAGGTTAATGATTAGCGGTTAGAGCCCGAAATTAAAGTTCTTTTGAGCAAGGACTCTGCTCGAAACGTCCGTACTTCGCTCCTAAAAATCTCGACAGTTCACTGCACCTTTTCGGCTATTTGCTACATTGCCACATTTTCGCTACGCAGTACTCTACTTTTTCACCAGATCGACAAAGCGCGCCTATATTTTATAAAAAACAAACAAAACAATATATTATTAGCAAGGTGGACGTTTTCAAATGCCGTTTATCTCATTACGGGGCAAACGAATAAAGATTTGCGAACAAATCTCATTAGCAGAAAAGAATAACTGCTATCAAGGAAGCAATTATATTGTAATATTCAAAGCGTCGCACGGCAAACACGCTCGCAGGACAACTGTTTACTTCGGTCACAAATTAGCAATTCGAGCGACACCAAAGTAAACTTTTAATTTATTAAACAATGTCGGGAAACAATAAAAAAATGTTTAATTATCCTCTCATTTGATACTATATACTTAGTACCGCAGACAGTATTCATTCCCCACACAGGACAGGGGGGTTCCTGTGATAATGTCTGGAGCACCGCCATTGAACGATTCCTTGTTTTCCAACAGCCCAAAAGATCGATTGTGGATGAATAAGAATACCTTATACTGCCTCGAATAACAATACACCGCCTACATTAACATTATATATAGGTAATTAAACCAATGAAATAGGATCTTTGATATTTTTTAATTACAAACCGGGAAAGACGACATCAAAACTGAAAACGCTTTCGAGTGGATCTCGCTGAAATTTGAGCGCTTGAGTATTACGACGAGGCATATCTAACGGTGCGCAGTTTCCCGCGCCTTCCCTGTCGCGCCTCCCTTAGTAAAAAAAAAGTGAGAAGCCTCTGCGGAGGAGCGAGGTGCGCAGTTGTTGTGACAAACACGCGAGTCAGAAAAAAACGCGTCACGTGACTCGGCCAAGGGTGCCATCTGCTCCAACCCCTTAAAACGAAACGTGTTCCGCATGACGTCCCATTCCATATGCGGCCTTGAGGTTTGCAAGGAGACTATACTACTTCACCTAAGCCAGCGCTGAATTCTAGCAGAATTACGCGGATCGAAGTGCGTGGTATACAGTGCATACGTCGAAGGCGAGCATGGGTAGGTATTCCACGATGATGAATGCATGTACGAGGGCACGGTACCCCTGGTAAAGTTCGCTTGGAAAAAGTGGGAAATTTTAAAGTATCGTTCTCTAAAGTTTATGCCCAATTAATTACGTTTTAATGACACTTTAACTTCCCAAACAGGCCCCGAGTCACCGACTCCGGTTGAAGTTTGCTAACTAGCTTTCACGAGTTCTATAAAACTGTACAAATGCATTTGAAGGAACAATGAAGAACGAACAAAACATCATCAAGGTTTTAATCTCGAGTTATATTTAAATATCGGTGAAATTTTGCCCATATCTTAAGGATGCATCTGGAATTCCATCGAGTTTTTCAATTCATCTTCTCTGTTTCGACTGAGTAGTTTTAATACCTCAATTGCTGCACAGCGCAAACTATATATGCATTGAACATTTTCAACGTAATAATTCCCTTTTGCGCGAAGCACTCATTTTTTCAAAAATCGTTTTGCTTGACAGACTTGTCAATTTTAGGAAAACATGACGGTCGCCATTTTTCTGATTCACTTTAACGTTTCTTGTTGTGTTTTGTTTTTGTTCAACTTTCTAGACGAACGAAAGATGAGTATCGTTTCAACGTCACCATCGAGCGAAGAGGAGGCGCGCAAAGCCGAGATATTGTGTAAAGTATGCGGGGATGTGTCGTCCGGTCGACATTACGGGGTGTACACTTGTGATGGCTGCAGCGGGTTTTTTATGCGTAGCGTCCGCCGAGATGCCGTGTACGCGTGCAAAGGCAACGGGGCTTGCATCGTGGATAAAAAGAGAAGAAATCAATGCCAGGCGTGTCGCTACAAAAAGTGCCTTGACGTGAAGATGAACAAGTTCGGTAAGTTTTAAATGCAGTGAGCTCGGTGGGCAAGCCGCACAATTTAATGTCTGCACGAGAGCTGCGCCGGTAGGCCTCGAGACACGACACACCGGGATACTCAGGGTGGTGCTATTGTACGTTAGCTTGTTGCAGACCGGTATAGGCTATTTTCGACAGTCCCACAACATATGCGTGAAGTTTTTTGAAGTTTGGATTATGCACGTGATTCTTTGCACACAACAGCAAAACACTTACTCTCTCTCTCTCTTTCTCGCTCTATCTCTTCATCGAAATGCCAAATATTACTTGCCAAATCTCTCTCTCTCATATATATATATATATATATATAAATATATATATATATATATATATTATATGTTCTAAGGATTTATGGTGATGGCAAATTTCGAGTGTTTGGAATATATACATTTTAAGACCAAACCGGGACCAGTTGCGAAAAATGCAACTTCAAGGCCTTCCGGCTGGAATTGAACCCGCGACCCTGCGATGCTAGTGCAGTGCTCTGGAAGCCGTTGCCGAGAGCCTAGTCACGATATATATATTATATATATATATATAATTAATATAAATGTCGCTTAAAAGTTTGTTTGCTACTCAGAGTTTTACGCTGGATGCGATCTTCAGGTAAGATCCAGCGTGAAACTCGGAGTAGCAAACAAACTTTGAAGTGACATTTTCCTATATTTAAGCTCTACCTCATATGGTATTATGTGTTATAATGAGCTATATATATTATATATAATTTTAACTTTTAATTGGGTGAAGCAGTATTCGTACATTTTTAGTCAAGAAAATTCGTACACTTTTAGTTAAGTAGTATATATTTACACTTTTATTCCACTAGTATATTCGCGCACTTTTAGTGAAGTAATATATTCGTAGACTTTTAGTCAAGACCCGAACGAAAATGAAAGGCCTTAAAAAATCTTGAAAAGGTCTAGCAAAGGACTTGAAAGGGGAAAAGGTCTTAAAGGTCTTGAAAACGTCTTGAGAGGTCTTGAGTAGATCTATCGCACAGTTTGGAAAAGTTGCGTTATCGAGAATGCTAATATCACAATACAAAACACCAATTAATAATATAACTTCAATTCTCTGAGTTTGCAGTTTCTCCCAGCTCCTATGGGGTTTATAGTTTAATTGTTTGGTTGCCATCTGATCAACGCATGTCCTGAAAAAATTCAACTTTATTTCCACATGCAATGCGTCAGGTGCGATACTATACGAGTTCTTTTCTCGTTCTTTCATTTGGTTATGTCAGTTAACTAGACTAAAAGTTTAAACACACAGAGTGCGGATAAATTGGAGCAAATTTGATCAGAGTTATGGGTTTCACAAACTGACAAAACACTGTAACTGTAACTGATAGTGATTTCTTTTTAAGTAGATGGTGCCCAATAATTGAAATTCTTTCATTGCTACCATGAATGCTCGCCAGACAAAACCTCTGATAGGTATAGATATAATATCAGCTAGTTCGATAGTTTGGCGGTGAGAAAAGTTATAAAGTAAGCAGTTCGCGAGCGTTGTTGAGGACGACACGCCGAGTGGAGACAAAAATTGGATTGTAAATCTATAGAAAGATGAACGTTAGATTGTTGAGACAAAAATCGTTTGCACTAGTTTTCTGGATCGATATTGGCAAATAATTTTATAATAGGGTGATAGTTACGATGTCTATACGACCCACACATGGTAAATGTTTTTGTAATAGTCTAGTTGTCGTACTGTATAAGACCATGTATTCTTGACATGAACTACGTGAATGAATTTATGATAGAAAACATTAATGTTCATTTATAGATATATAGATAGATGGATTTATTGAATTTACATGAAAAGTTAGAATAATATAAAACAAGGATATTATAAAATACAAAAGTCATAACTAGAAAAAACACAACTAAGTATAATATATAGTGCTGCAATAATTATACAATTTCCTTACTATAAGCGATTGTTCAAATCTAAAAAAATATGCGCATAACTCTCATAACAAATTGTAATGTCGCACGCTAGCATTAATGAAAGTGTAGAATATATATACCTGCAGTTAGTTTGACATCTCGGCGACGTGAATATAGTTTTGCTATGTAAATTAATCGTCGGATGGCTATAGTGTTAAAGAGGATAAACTGCTATGTAAGTTATCGTCATCACCGACGAATTGTACGACAACAAACTCATGTGTTTGCAATAATGATATTAAGTAGTACTACGAGTGCCACAAACGGCATACCAGTGGCAAGTAGAGAAAATTATACTTGAACACGGCTGGGATTCGAACCGCGACCTTCGGTTTACTAGTACGACGCTCATACTGACTGAGATACAAGTTCAAGTTGAGAGTATAATAGGTCGTGGAATGATGGTACTTTGATATATGTGATATTTCGAAACTGAAGAGTATATAGTTTCTTCAACATCTTTTAGTATATTTTTAATCAATTAGTATATTTTAGTAAGAGGTATTTTAGTCAAGAGTTATATTCGTACACTTTTAGTGATTAGTAGTATATTCCTACACTTTTGGTCAATAATTAGATTAAAAATCTGACTGCTCCAACCGGGAATCGAACCCATGCAAGGTCTCAGATTCAACGCATCGGCGCTCTGACCACTAAGCTATTGAGACACGGTCAGGACAGGCAGATATTTTCATATCTATGCATCTCCGTTCTTCTCAAGTCTCTACAGGAAGACATCTCATCTTCACAAGGTAGAGCGGAGCCTCCCAAACGACTTCCTCATTAAGAAGCCGAGCTACTCACAGCTCTTGTATACAAAAGGCTTTATAATTATACCGATGTTAAATTATCTTTTCATTTAAAAAATCGTTTAGTCAAAAGGTCTTCGTAGACTTTTAATCAAGCAGCGTTCGAAATTGCAAAATTGCAACACATGCAGCTTTTAGTTGAGTTTCTACAGTGTCTCATCTTGAAGGCCAACGTCAAAAAGTAAAAAGTAAAAACCCATATAGGCAAATTGCAATAGCTTGAACTATGAATAAGCTACTAAAAATCCATGTCTATCATGCCATAACCTATTCTCCCATCTATAACATTGACGGAGTATAAACCGTGAAGCATTCAATACTCTTGTTCCCTTACAAATATTAGGGAGTTTAATAGAGAAAAAAGCGAACTCAAGAACGAGCTATTGAACAGTAGAATCTTCCCTATGAAACAAAAGAATAAGACAAGCTTGTTACGGTCCGCTGCTGTTCTGTACAGCCGCAAGCATAACGATAGTCCATGCACTATATATATATAATTCCTCAGGCTCTGTATAATGTTGAAAGAAAAACAACACACATTGGAAGTTCCGTATGGGTGCTTCGTCTGTAGTTTAATGCGATACCACATGATATATTGTACCACGCGTGTGTTTTTGGGGGAATGACAACGAAAATGCAGACAAAACCCGCCAAGACAAGATCATGAAGACGAAACCAGCTTCAGTGTCGTTTTGACAGTGCCATTAATTTTTCAAAACGAGCCCGATATACATTAGAATCAAACTTATGCAAAACGGGAACAGAAATTCATAGCACGCTTCGTCGCGTCAATAATCTTGTAAGTTACGGAACAATATTCCGTTGTGAGTTGTCTTTATAAAAAGAAAATGAATCGTATAGTCACAAGATATATTTTGAAGTCTTAACTACTTTAGAACTTCAAACCGCTGTTTCTCGGTGTCGATTTTCCCCTGTTGTGATAAAACCGAGTTGATTCACCGACGTTAGCCGGCGGAGTTTTGTGATATTGCGGTCTTCAAACGACAACTACACGACAAATAACCGCGAAGAGTTTGAAAAAACCTTAACCGATAATTAAACCTGGTCACGTTCCTAATTATTTTGAGGACGCGGGGTGATAGCAGTCAACATTCGGCTTCTGTGTTTCAAGTTATCGGTCCGTCATAAATAATAAATTATCTCAACGGGGCATTGATAATCGAAAAGTCGGGAATGTTTTCTGGCACGCGCGGAAACTTCGAAACTACAATCTCAAATGGAGGCGATTCGCGGCGCGCAAACTTTTTGCTAGGCCACAGAACATAGTTTCTATGCCCGACACGCGTCCGCCTGTTGCGAGTTCTTTGTCCACTCAAATGACAATTAACCGGTCGTATTATAAAAGAAATCGTTTCATTTATCTTATAATTTAGCAACAAAAGAAGACAACAGCTGAAAAGATGGTGACATTGTATAATTACATCTCATCAATGCCGTCTAATTTGTTTAAAGAAATCAAAACTGCAACAAAACGAAACACTGCATCAAAACCCCAGCTTTAATTTTCCTGGGCTGGCAACGGAGGCAATTTGGCTCTGTTTTTCAACGCGTTATCTCTTCGGGGAAATGAAAAGATACAAACGGAATCAATTTACCACCTGGTGTCGTAATCTTCTCTTCGCTTTATCGAGACACGCTCTGCGCGTCAAATTCATTTCGCCAATAAAGATCTGTTGGTTTTGGGAATGGGAATAATATTACCGTAATTGCAGTAGCTTATTTAGTCTGATTGTTTACCCAACTCATATACCGTACCGAATCGGATTAAACCTCTCGGTGAGCGACACAAGGCAATTGAAAAGCTAAGCTTATAAAAGGAACGAGATAAACAACGCGTCCCGGTGCATGGATAGGGGGACCAGAGAAGGAAATCGGTTGCATGCAATGAGTCATAAGTCCTAAGAAGGTTTAGCACGTAGTTAAACCAACCACACACAACATAGTTATGAGAGGGTTTTAATATAGCCGGCCCGTATACGTACGGAATAAAGAAATTGTTAAAGTGATAACCTTTCATATAGAATTGAAATACAGCACACTAAACTATATGTTCACTTGTAATATTAAAGTGAAATTAAATGGCTATTTGATAAGTTAACCGGGCTGAGTTCTGTCACGATAATCATTCCTCGATCCAAGAAGATCAATTGAATTAACTTTATGCTCTTCCTATATACAGCCAAAATAATCTAGTTTTGCTTTGAAATATGATTTTGGGTGTATGTAATAGCCGTGGTTAACTACTTTTAGCCAAGAGGTATATTTTAGTAAGAGGTATTTTAGTCAACAGTTATATTCGTACACCGTTGTAGTGAAGTAGTATATTCGTACACTTTTAGTCAATAATTAGATTAAAAATCTGACTGCTCCAACCGGGAATCGAACCCATGCAAGGTCTCGGCGATTTAACGCATCGGCGCTCTGAGCACTCGGCTATTGAGACACTTCTTTGTTCTTTCTTAATTCTTCTTTAGTCTTTTATAAAAATGAAATTAAACAAGTAACAATATTAAAACAACAAAGTATAGCAAGTTAAATAAGTGCTTGCTAGATCTGTCTATCTCCAGCTGCGGCAGCAAGCTCCGCAGCAGAGGCAAGACCAGTGTCTGCGAGAAATAGGTCCAACACTGTAACTGTTGGGCGTCCTCTTCTGGCCTTCCAACTTCTGGAGACCAGAGTACGATAGTGCTGGCCACCACCTCGTGACGCAAAACGTGTCCTGCCAACTTCATTCGTCTTGGTCTAACTGATTTCATTTATTGTCATGTATTGCTGCCACGGTACATCCAGCGCTTTTCTCAGCAATCTCGTGTATGTGCTATGGATTTTTTGCTTCAATGTAGCAGTAAGAGCCCATGATTCGCATCCATACAGAAACACACTTTCTACTGTAGCCCGGAATAGCCCGTAGAACAGTCGTCGTAGAAAGTTTTGTTTGTTTGCGTAGTGGGGCTTTCTAGACCCGAGAGAGTGAATTTACAGCTGCCCGTGCATGCAAGACCATACATCGGATGTCATGTTTTGTGTTAATGTAGGAGCCGAGATATTTGAAATCATTGAGACACGAAACAAACAAAATAATACGACAACCTTGTTACTGTCCGCTGCTGTTCTACATACAGTTCAGCTCGGCTAACCGCGGGCTGGCCCGGCTCATCAAAAAGCCTAAGAAAACATCAGTTTTTCGTGTTTCCATACAGTCTGACAGAAAAACGAGTGGCAATTGTTTGGGCGAACAAGAAATAGCCGAAGCATCACGAGCCAGATGGGAGAGTATACCACTGCTATTTAAAGTTCTCCCAAACTTCCACGAGTGTTTCTATAACGTATCTATATTCTATAATTGCTCAAAAATTAAAAGATCAAAATAGGTAAAAAATTCATTTATTAAAATTATGAAAATCTAAATTCTCCTTACTTATGCAAAAATCTCTCTCAGCTGTCAAATGCGACTGAATTGTACGAGCAAAGCAATTGGGCGACAAGAAATACATGGATTATGTCTTAACAAGATTCGCTAAATTGTAGAATACCCCCGTCCACTTTCGCTACTTGTATCTGTTGACAGTTAGTAAAAGAGTCAAATTACGGAAAGTTCATCATATACAATTGCTTCGTTCTATTTTAAAACCCCATTTAATTTGATAACAATCAACAACTACACACAATATAAACCTTCGACATTATATTTAAAGATATTTTAGAGCATCCTGGTTTGTATTTCTGCCTTTAAATGCAGTTTCAGAAGTGGACGAGTATTTTATAATTGCTCCAAATTAAAAAATCAAACTTTTACATTTTTAGTAAACTTTTTAAAAACGTTTTAGTAACCTTTGGTTTGAGTTCAAAAATGGCGGGAGACCACTGCTTTTAGCCTGAATCAGAACATATACCTTTTCAAAATGTTATTTTATAATAATAAATATAAGATTGTGAAAATTTTAGCTTATTTTATCAAATTTAATCTGGTTTTGTCTGTTCACCTACTCTAAAAAGCATGAACACATTACGGCTATTCTTAAAGAACTTCATTGGTTACCAGTCGGTTTTAGAATGCCATTCAAACTTTTAGTGTTGACATTTAAGTCTCTTAATACTTTTCCTCCATCAGATTTATCTGAAGTTCTAGTAACTTATCATCCTTCACGTGCACTACGTTCTTCTAGTGTATATTTTTCGTGCCTTTTCAGTCTGTGCACCTAATGTGTTAACAAACAAATGCTTTTTTTCTTGATTTAAGCCGTCCAGCAGGAACGCCAACCCAATTCACTGCGAATGCCAAAATCTTTGGAAGACCACGAGTTCTTAAAAGTGCCGGGCAACGAGTTTCTCAACAGCCTCATTATCGCCGAGCCGTGTCGAGAGTTCGCCCCGAGGCCCGGCTACCTGGGTGCCTACCCGGCCGGACAAGAGTACGTACACGGGTATTGCAACCCCCACGAGAACGTTTGCGAATCGGCAGCCCGTCTCCTCTTCATGTCGGTGAGGTGGGCGCGAAACATCCCGTCCTTCGTCAACTTGTCGTTCCGCGATCAAGTTATCCTTCTGGAGGAAGCATGGAGGGAGTTGTTCATCCTCGGCGCCATTCAGTGCAACCTCTCCATCGAGGTCGCACCGCTGCTCGCGTCAGCCGGCATGCACGTGGACAACACGCCGGCGGAGAAAATCGTCACGACCATGGGGGATATACGACTGTTACAAGAAATCACTGGAAGGCTCCGAACTCTACATATCTGTGAGGCAGAGTTGGCCTGCTTGAAAGCCGTTGTCCTCTTTAAGTCAGGTGAGATTCTCGGATGTTATTTAAGAAATAGAAAACATTTTCCGTGTTTAGAGATAGAAACACGAGTGGAAGTTTGGGAGAACGAGAAATTCTCCCAAACGTTTACGAGTGTTTCTATAACGTATGGGAACACGGAAAGATGTTTTCTATTTTTTTTATAAAATAACACTGAGGAAATAAGTAATAAGACTGTTTTATTAAAATGATGAAAATATACATTGGAAATATACAAAGGAAATAGGCAAAGGAAATATGCACACCAAAAACAAAATAAATGTCAATGGCATGCCACAGCACGAAATAAATGAAAAAAATGTTTGAGAGGGTCTGGAAACTTGAATAAAAATCTTATTAGGCTAGCAATGTTTGTTTCTATCTATATGTGCCAAGTTTCACATGATTTGGTAAAATGGTTTTGAAGATAAAATGGATTACCCAGTAAATAAAAATGTTGTGTCAAGGTTATTACGTCATTGATTATCTCATTTGCATATCTTTCAAATCTGAATATCTCCAGAATGGAGTGAGATATAGAAGTGTGTTAAACGACATTGTCCCTTACTTTAAAGAATTCATTCCAATAAGACAAACATAATTTTCATTTCATATACACTTTAAGATTTAAGATTTTTGTTCTAGTGGTTACCACATGTGTTTATGAACTTGGAGACACAGGTTCAAATCCTGGGCCGGAATTCCACTCCGGGTCTTGAGAAGAAAGTGAGAAGAAAGTGCTGCCTTTGCAATAATATCAGCAAATGGTATAACTTTCGGATATTCTCGGATAACGACCTTAAATCGTAGACCTCGGAACCCCTATAATTGAGCTTGTATAGCCTGTTGGGGTATTCGTTCACGGTCTGAAAAGAGTGATAAATCTAATAAACTAAACTAAACTAAAAATGTAAAAGATAATATTCTGATGTTTATAGCGTATATAGTATTAGCATGTCTGTGTTTCTACTCTTACACCATTGCTCTTGTTAATCCATGATAGATTTGCGTGGCCTACGAGACCCTCAAAGAATCGAGCTGTACCAGGACCAAGCCCAAATGATGTTAAGCGACTACGTTCGCCGCCACTACCCTGGACAACAAGTGCGCTTTGGTAAACTATTGTTAAACCTGCCATCGCTTCGAATGATCAGTACCAAGAGCATAGAGGCTCTGTTCTTCAGACAAACTATTGGCAGCGTGGCCATTGAGAGCCTGCTGTGCGATATGTTTAAATCAAATTAGAGGGAACTAATGTAGAAATATACAAATTAAAAACACTAAAAGAATGGTGTGCCGAAATACTAGGGAACAGAAAGGACCACATTGGTAACAAAAAAGAAATGCTCGTAACGCTATTGGCATATTTTTTAGAAACATTCTGCCAAATTGACGTCATGTGTAAATCCACTGATCTCGAAAGAAGACTGCATCGAGCAACTATTGCTCAGAAAATGAAGCCGGAAGTCCGCCATTGCTAAGGGACCAACTGAGGATCCTATGAGGTTTTTTGTTGGATTATGTGCTCTTACCATCGACAAAATAGAATCATTTTACCATAAACAGGACCAGAAGACATTTTTCAAATTACTGCAGGGTAAAACGATTCATGGTCTACATACAGATTTACTGCGACTTTGGTCCCTTAGTAATGGCCGCCGTTGGCTCCAATTATCCAGTGAGAGAAGCCTGATATGAGACGTCAAATTAGGTTTAAGATTTTATGCATTTAATGTTAACAAAGAAACTATATTGGCCAGACACTAAACCTATTTCGCGAGCGTCACAGTTGGATTTGCTTGCATGCAAACTGGGAGCTTCTAATGATCTCTAGTCAATTTACACTATGCAAATGTGCCAGCTTCAAAATCAGCTCATTAGATACAATAGAAAGCTCAATCCAGTCCTATTTTTGAGATCAGTGGTGTTGTCATGGTCAAATTCAAAATGGCGGCCGAAGATTTTTTTCTTTGGTTTATTCAACTGTTAAAATGTGTTACGAGCATTTTCATCATGAGCATCAAACTGATATATTTTGACGAAGTAGTGCACTTCGATATGAAAAGTAGTTCTTTTTTTTGCCAATGTTCTTTAAAGTCCTTATGAAGAGTCTTTATATCATATGAAGCGGCAAGATTGACTACTCTATAATAGCTTACTTTATGGTGACTGGTTCGCCTCGATTTTCCGGGTGACACCGCTTTTATCTCGCTTCACTCGTGGCTTCCTATTAACTATAAATACCACATAATTGGTTTAAAGCTGTGCTTTTAACTTTTAAGTGTATTTATGGGTACAATAAAGACGTTTAAACTGCCTATCTCACGTCTGTGGATTTTACATATTCGTAATATTTGGGTCTTCCTGAGCAAAATCATAATATATCTTGTCAGCCGAAAATGCCATCTTCATGGACTTTTTTGCTGTTAAAGTTATCGGTTGTGATGTCACAAGAGGCATTTTTTGTAGCTCTTGTGACATTACATCCGGTAACTTTAACAGCGAAAAACTCCATGAAGATGAAATTTTTGGCTGACAATATATATTATGATTTTGCTCAGGAAGATCCAAATATTACCTATGTGTATAAAATCCCCAAACGTGAGATAGGCAGTTTAAATGTAACTAGTCAAGAGGCAATGTATAGATATAACTTTAGGTCGTGTACTTCGTTGCAGAGTTGCAAAAAATAACAGTTGGTATAGTACTGTAGCAGTATGGAAAAGGTAAAATCACGCTATTTATGAATGTCACAAAAGACAGAATTTACGCTATTTTGAGCCGACATCAGCCATAGAGATCATAAATAAAACTAGAAGGGAACCAATTGAAGGCCGCCATCTTGGATAAATTGAAGGGCAATTTTATATTTATATTTCATATTAAAGCAATCATTTCGATCTTTTACTCAGCAGAAAATGGTCCAAGTAACAATAGAACAAGAAGCTTAATCGCCAAATAGACAAATAGTGAAAATGAAACGCACAAATTGTAGAATTTACGATTTCGTATTTTGGACCGCGAGATTCTCGAATTGCAGAAAAAGGCCTGGAACCAAAGGGTTTGCCCTCAATTTGCACAAAATGGCGGTTTTCAATTGGTTCGAAATTAAGGCCCTCTAGTTTTATTTGATTATCTCTATGATCATATCAATGTATCTACAAGATACAAAAGTGTTGTAGTATATGTAAATAAACAAAAAATCAAGAAGAAAAGTGCTTCGTATATTATTGTATTAGGGTATCTCAAGCGATCTGATTGGTCTATTCTGCTTCACGTGTTTCTTTCGCGCGAAGCAAAACTTTGAATAATTTCGCTGGCGATACAACAGTTATACATTACGCATTTGCTGTATTTCATTTCGCGCGAAAATCTTTCGCTTTTCGCCAAGAAATGTAAGTGGAAATCCACCTTTAATGTGCACACCTCAAGTTGGGCAGTGGGCACAACAACATTCGATGAGATCAAATTAAAGATGGCGTCCGAAAATAACAGTATATACACTGTTTCTCTAAAGACAATTCGTTTGCATGCATTCATTTTAACCAGCGAGCCGCCTGGATGCCAACTGCCGCGCAAAGTCAGGCCGAACTAACGAATTTTACTATCAAGCTGCTCATCTGTACTACCGTTATCAATTCGAAGTTTACCAGTAGAATCCTTATTTTATGAACGATTTCAACTTTTAGTTAACTTTTATATGACTATAAAGTCATCTAAATTTTACCACACTGAAATCAGGAATACCTTAGACTTGCTCCAAGTCTGCGGATAACGAGATAGCAGTATTTTATCAAACGCAGACTGTTCAATCAATCAACTTTTAATATTGTTACTTTGGTACAATTTAAAGAAATTATGTAATGCAAATCAAAATATGTTCTCCTCCTGAATGGGTAGATTGCAAACAGCAGTAATTGGGTACATATGGCATTTGTAAGCCCACTTTCTCTATTTAAACAGTATACAGTAACATTTTAATATTTTTGATCTATTAAAGGACATTGGCAAAAAAAATCATGATTTCCAATTTTTGATTTTCTGATTAACAAACAGGCTATGAATACAATTCAAGTAACTAATTTTAACCAAAAATAACCCTATCATCTGCCATCTTGTTGTAATACTTTGCCTAATTAACTGGAAAGTTGGTGATGTCACATGTAGGGTAAACCTGATGAAACTACTCTGTGGGTAGCCGAGTTTCAACGGAATGCTTTTTAAAATGGTGTGGTTCAATTGAAAAAGGAAGACATTCACAAAAGTCAGGTTTCAGACTTATACAGACATGAGGATGGCTGGATAAAAATTACGCTTTACCCCCGGTTGTGACGTCACATGCATATCGAAACCCTTACAGAAAAGTCTATAGGCACCTATAGGCGTCTATAGGCTAATAGGTTTCTCTATAGGTCGCCTATAGAAAATGGGCCAATTGCCTATAGAAGCCTATAGGTTTCCTATAGGATCCTATAGGTTGCCTATAGACATGCATATAGGCAGGCCTATAGACTTTTTTGTTAGGGAAATACATCTAAGATGGTGAACAATGATTCAGGTTAGCAACTTTGCCAATTAAAACGCTTTAGGAGCATTTTACAACCTCAAACTACCATATTCTGGCTATTTATGTCCTGTTTGTACCAATGTCCTTTTAATTACATGTTTTGATAAAAGTTACCTGTTTTCCTGTTTAACCATTTAAGTCCAAGGATCAACATAGAAATTCTCCTTATTGGTTTCCAAACATTTCTTATAGTACTAGTTGGGAGAAATTGTTTTAAAAAACATATCAGTTTATTTTTGGTGATCATTTTGTTTATTCTCATTACCTATATACTTGGTTAACCATTGATATTATTAGGAGAATTTAGTTGCTGATCACTCATGGGAATTAAAGGTTAAATATCAGGGTGCAGTTGTTCAAAAGCAATTAGCTTAACTCAGGATTAGTGGAAACTTTGTGGATAGAATTCTAAAGATGTGGACAAAGATGTTTTGAAATTTCTGTTCAGATATCATACAAATTATGAAATGTTTTATTTTTCTGTAATGAAATAATACATTACGTTTCCTGGCATTTTTTGTTACAGAACATCATAATAATTTAGGTTAATAAATATTGGCATTTGCCAAAAAAATGAACAAACATTCTATCACAAGAAATTTAAGGTTTCAACTCCATGACACGCAATCACCAAATGTATATATTTATAACTACCTGTAAGTCTAAGCCATGGTATTACCGCATCAAACAACATTACCACAATGTTGCTTCGTTCTTAATAAAACCCCGTCATAACATCATTAACTAAGTCTACAGGTAAGACACGGTGAGCTCGTATATATATGTATATATATATATATATTTCGTGACTGCGTGTCATGGAATTACAACCAAATTTAACCTCCAAAGTTGCCCAAATTTTGTCTGCCATTGCTCAAAACTTGTTCCAGATGAGCCTGCGATTCCACAGCAGAGTATGTGATTGTGACGTCAAAGACTCAACACGTGACAAAGCTTTATAGAAATTATACGACAAGTTACAATAGAAAGTTTTCCCCAAGTAGCTTTATATTCATAAACAACTAGCCACTTGTCGAGTCTTTGACGTCACTTCCTCTAATCGCAGCCTAAGCGTCTGCAACATGTTCGATTAATGGCGGCCGTATAATCTCATATAAAAACAGTCTGAAAAGACGATTTCCCATGCTCGCAATTGCTTAAAATTTGGTAAGTTAAGTAAGAACACCATGCTCTTTACAAATACCCTGTATATAAAAATTTGGGATACCAAAAATTTAATCACAGGGGCACATTAAGTTGTCAAACAGAACATCTAATAACATTTTAATTCAGGATAACTCTAGTCACCTTTTGAACAACCGACCCCAGAACTACAACTCTAGCAACTATATTAGTAGCTTATGTAACAATACTAAAATGATTTTCAAAATAGTTGACATTAAGAAAACGTAAAGAAAGAAAAGTCTTTACATAATTGTCCTATATGATCCTAATAGTTTGATCCACCACCATGCTCTCGTTGTAATCTGCCACTGTATGTTTTTGAGATGGTATTCCATGTATCCATGTAGCGATCCATACACATGGCAAGACATTTCTGAAATACAAAATATCCCCATTTACAGTAGGTATGTCATAGTTTTAAAATTAGTAGACATAATGGACATTTTATATAAAAAGCACTGGTTCATAAGGATTTCCATTACTAATAAATTCAATAATCAAACACATGTGAATTAGAAATATATATATGCAATATATATATATATATATATATATATATACAAATTATATATATGCCCACCTGTCCTATCAGATAAAATATTTATACTAATTATTTCAAAGAATATATTATATGTTTCACAATCACCACCCCTCGGTCGCATGGTTGTGAAAGACCACTTTTCATAGATTTTTTTAATGTTATCTCGGCCAATATTTAATTGACCTTTCCGCACAGCAACTAGCACTCATCCGTGTTGCCTTTTGATTGGCTATTAAATAAGTTCGGACAACAAACGGCCAATCAAAAGGAGACACGCATGAGTGGTAGCTGCCGTGCGGAAAGGTCTATTGATTTCAATTCTGAAAAGAGATTTGAAATGACCGAGTCTATAAGTGTATATAGATATAGTTATCACACAAATGTGCATACCCCAGCTACCATTTTATATACAGTGTTTCCTCCATATATTACAGACACTTTGTGACCAAAGATTGCTGTCCATTGTAAATTTTGGTTAGAAATTGATCCCTGCCACTGCAAGATTATCACCCCTCACCTTCTGGCTGGGCAAGGGGATTATCACCAAACATTTGAAAGGGAATTGCATAATATATACTGTATACTGTAAAAGACTTACTTGCTCTGAGCTATCTAATGAAGTTCCTGGTTTATAAATACATTTCTTGAAACATTTATCAGACATTTTCTATAAGCACAAAGAACTGTATTCAAATATTTCTCATGGCTATTCATTAAATACTGCACACATAAATTCTGGAACGATACAAGCTCTGTTGGGGTTTCCCTGCTACTCAATATGTGGCAAAGTTTGTAAATAAATAACGCTGTTTTAATGTTTAACTTCTTATTAATAGAAAGACACAGTCGTAATTTACACTGTGAAACAAAAGTAGAATAAATTCCATAAACATTTCTTCAGTCTTCAGAGTATACATTTTGAGTCTTAAACATATTTATAAAGCGGACCAAATGATAAATAAAATACCTGTATTAATTCTTGAGCACTAGCTAAAGCAACTTGCTGCTTGACCTGTTCTAACAGTTGCTCTTTTTGAGAGCTAGATAGCCTTTCTCCCGACGAAGGAAAGTTTAAATCAGACATATTACAAATATTAAATGTTTGTCAAACTTAGTTTATGCACGTGTGTGTAAGCCATTAAATTTAGCTATTTTCCATCCGTCGCAAGACGATTCCACCGGTCTGCCAGTGATATTCTAAAATTTTAGGTTGCTAAAGTAAAATATTGCACTCCTAAAGATATAATTATTATCTTCAGACAGGAGAGTAGAGGTGCACGTAATATTTAAATTATTGCAAGCGTTTTTCAATTCTTATTTCAAGAATTGCTACGGCCCTGAATCGCCAGCCTTCGTATTTCTCTTTTTCAAGTATGGAAAATAGTAGAAAATGCGGTGGTTACCTTGGCCTCAATATTCCGAATTTCCGAGAATTTTTTTGAAATTCTGTTTATATAAACACTTCCTTTCGTTTGCAGTTGTCATTTCCGCGTTCATTTCCTCATGGCTGAGAAGACGAGCTTGGTAGAATACTTCTATAAGGATGAAACAAGTGGCTCTGGAAGCAGTTGTGGATACTGTAAAAGTAGCAACACAAGTTACTCTCAAGGTACGTGCTGAGTGCTGTCATGTATACACAATTTGGTTTCTAAATTACGAGAAAGATTCCAAAAGGTTTTGCTTCAATGCTCGTCCCGATCCTTGCTTGAACATCAGTTCTTTGCAAATATTATGAGTGACTAAATTAAAATACATGTACTACCACATTTAATATGGCCTTGTACAGTACGTTTCAATTTGCAATCATTGAATTCGTTATCATTGTTTTTGTATATGGTCATATGGATTTTGTACATGAGTAAGGCAGAGGTTCAATTGCATCCATCATCCATGTAATGCATGTATCGGTATCGATATACTGTCTGTTGTTTTTTGCATTGAAACCCAGTTGTTTGCTGTGCTCACTCAGCTATGATATTGTTCTTGCCTCTCAAATAAATTCTGTATCTTTTTACCACCATTTCATAAATTTATTAATAGAAACAATGCTGCTGCTATGCTGTTTTTAAAAGAACTGTATAATATATAATAAGGGCCTGCTGTACGCAAAATTTGTGATGCTTTGGGGGTGTTATGTATGAGTCAATTCCAACTGCGATCATCCCCCCCCCGGCGAACCCCCGGGATTTGACTTGAGTTGATCTCCGCCTAGGCGGGCATTTGATGCGACCCATTGCCTGTGCCCCCGGGCATTTGACTCCATAAAAATTGGACAGCGGTTACCCGCGAAAAGTTTTCGACATCTCTCGTTCCGTAGCTTTCCGCTCGAGTGCTCGCCACAGTGTGGACATGACGAAGGAGGTCAGAAAAGCAGTGATTGCGACTAGTTTTTTGGAACTGCTTTCAAAAGGTGAGAAAAGTGGGGAATTTGACTGTGTTTTCTGCCCGCATAGTGGGGAATTTGACTATGTTTTCAACCCGCATAGTGGGGAATTTGACCAAAATTTTTTCAAAAAGTCAAATTCCCGGGGGTTCGCCCGGGGGGATGATCGCAGTTGGAATCGACTCATACATTAGTCCTTAAGCATTACATGACGTCATGAGTGAGAAGGTATCAGAAGCACTGTCATGCACAGGGTGGAGAAAATGAAAACAAACCGTACAAGACATAATGAAAATAGATGTTGATAATGAAAGCATATGCCCTTGCTCCAGATGATCTGTTTCATTTTTTCAAGTTTTACCTAAATTATTTTATTGTAATTATTTTTCCCGATCCTCTAAAGATTGCAGTGTGGCATCAGTGGAAACACATACCAATATGCATATTGTGTATACATGCTGATGACTAATATATGGTAAACTATTAGAGTTATATATGTTGTATATATATATATATATATATATATATATATATATATACATATATATATATATATATATATATATATATACATATATATATATATATATATATATATAATTATATATACATATATATATATATATATATATATATATATATATAATATATATATATATATATATATATATATACATATATGTATACATATATATATATATATATATATATATATATATATATATATATATATATACTGATCATGCAGTGACCGTCAAGCTCTGCAAATCCTCAGAAAATGTTTCTGAGTCCCAGACAGGAATTGAACGCCAGTGAGACACTCTGTAACCATTGAGCTACCGAAACTCAGATGGAGAGCAAAGGTTATTAGCACCAGCAATCGGAAGGTTACAGGTTCAATTGATTTTCTGAGAAGCTTGATGATATAGTCCATGTGTCATCTAATACTGGTATGATTGGCCTTCTCTCACTGCCATCTTTACTTTATTGGGCAATTGGGACATCTGATAAATAACCTAAGAAACTTACAATATATTTTAGGAATGTGGGGACATCAAGTGACATGTCAAGATTATCAAGACTTAATTGACAGAGGATGGAGAAGGTTATTAAAATCAAATTCCATGTCATAGCTTAAATGGGTACTGTAGTAAAAAACAAACAATTAATATTTTAATCAAAGACCCAAGGGCCCGTGCAGCGAGTTTAATTAACGTGGGGGGGCTAAAAGGAGAACTGACCTAGGGGAATTTGACAGGCATGCCCCTCCCCGAAACATTCTCATTATAAACTCATGATGAAAAACACCTCTTCCCACCTTCCATGTAAACTGATCCGCTCAGAATGGTATCCTTATTCCTTGTATTCTATAAATTCCAGAAGTGGGAAATATCTTTACAAGTCAACAATGAAAAAAACTTGCTGTCCATTGTACACTATCAGGTAAAATGTGTTATTATAAGAAATTATCATTGCGCGGGCTCAGCTGATTTTTGTGGTGGATATCTGTGGGGACAATCTAATATAGGTGCACCGCTTTTTGAAGGTGCGATGCTGTGAATTTTCAACCTTCAAAATCTCACAAGAAAGTGATAAAGAATATGACCAAGTTTTTAACAAGCAAACCTACAGGTACAAACATGTTATATTATGTAATCGAATACAGTATTTTACACGGCTTTGTAAATCACATACAGATCGGATGCGAATGCTGTATCATACTTGAAGTACGAATGCATCTAAATAACTATGTTAATTCACTAATTTGGTGATGTGAACTATTTTAGCCGAGAAAATCGAAGGTAAAGTTCATTTATATTCAGGAGAAATCTCTTACCAATTTATTTTGAATTTTCTTCACAAATTATTAATGAATTCTTTAAGATAGAAATGTTAGACGATACGTGGAGGATCGTCAAGCCCATATCAGAATTAGTAGCTGTCACCGTTTTGATGTCGATTGATTTTTTAGCTAAGCTAGATCAAAACTCGAGCACAACTGATGAATCAGCAAGCTCAAATTGTCTCGATCAAGAAGAACCAAACCTAGCTGCGGAAACTGTCAAACCAAAAGAAGAACCTAAAAAGACTCAGGCAGGTACTGTGTGGTTTACGGTGGTTTAGCACTCTAAACAACGGATCTACGGAGGCAGTGGGCCACGAGCTGTTAGCCCTGCACCAGTTTTGTATATTATATGATTATAATTTCCCCGGTAATATTTCCATCTGAATCTCCCTGTCCTCCCTGCACGTACCCCGCAACCGGCCCGCTCGCGGGTTGCAAAGATACGCTCAAAACAAAAAAATAGGTACGCAATGCGTACATGTGTCTACTGCTAGTTGACATACAGATGAAAAAATGAAATTTTTTGTAATGATGCCAAAACAGTAAGGTAAACTGAAAATATTAGAACAGAAAATGGCCCATTTAATGTGAAGATAAAAGCGCCATTACAAAATGTACCTCAGTACATGAATGGCTAAAAACGGTTTTTGCAATTGATGGTGCCGAAAAAGATGGCGACTGGTACATTTAACCACAATTCCTTGGGCGCAGTAAACATTGAATCTCGTAGAAATACAGCAGATTGAGTTTCAAAAAGATTAAGTTTGGTAAAAAGGAAGCTTTTACACATTTAATTCATGTTTACAAGGTAAACAATGTTTAGTTGTTATTACAGGTGATTGGAGGTCGCAAAGTATTCTGGTAAAATATACAGCCGCCATCTTTTTCGGTACCGTCAATTTTGTAATTTCTTTGGGAATTTAACCCGTGAGTCCGCGACCTCTGGATCTCCAGACCAGCGGTCTAACCAATTGAGTGTTCGGATAAGCTTTCATGTTACTCCATCGCCAATATAAACATCACCGGATAACATCAAGGGAATCGAGGTGGGAGGGTTAGGAAGACACTTAAGGCGGGGGGTTAGGGTTAGAAAACTCATTAGGTGGGGGGTTAGGGTTGAGTATGAATCCACTATATCCCATAGCTATGGAAGTCGTTGCTGATACAGGGTACGTGACTTTTTTACAGAAAAAACAACTGTTGTCGGAGCTGATCGTGAGAAGCCGCCGTGTAGGAAAGCCAAGTTAATAAGACAGGAAAGGAAACGTCACAAATTAGCATCCAAAGGAAATGAGGTGTGACTATATTCAGAGTTCTGGTGGTGTATTTTCATATTGTTCATTTAATGGTTTTCGTGATAATACATGAGGCACTGGGTTAAAGTACTGTACCTGTCTCACGTTTGGGGATTTTACATATTCGTAATATTTGGGTCTTCCTGAGCAAAATCATAATATATCTTGTCAGCCGAAAATTTCATCTTCATGGGCTTTTTTGCTGTTAAAGTTATCGGATGTGATGTCACAAGAGGCATTTTTGTGGCAAGTAACAAAAGAAAACTGGTTTGGAATGCCTCTTGTGACATCACATCCGGTAACTTCGACAGCGAAAAACTCAATGAAGATGAAATTTTCGGCTGACAATATATATTATGATTTTGCTCAGGAAGACCCAAATATTACGAATATGTAAAATCCCCAAACGTGAGATAGGCACTTTAAATGTCCTGAACTGAAGAAGTTCCAATTTCTGATTATTTATTATTTAAGATTCCAGAGCCTGTCAAACAGAAGCAAGAAGACGCAAAGTCTGTGGAGGAGCTTCTTGCTGCTCATCTTCAGCCTAGCTCACAATCAACCCACAAACTCGAGGTACAGCCATGACTTGACTGTAATCTTACTCACACTAGCGAGGTACATCGAGACCGATCTAAAGCCACTCGCAAGAATTTGATCGATGCGAGTGGATCGGCATTAGTTTTCGCATAGTCAATCGAGATATGGTCTGGAAACTCGGCAAACTTCAAAGCGACTATAATGAGCTACGTTTTTTGATGTTGAACACTTGAACCGTACCTTACACCGTGCACATCCTTTGTTTTAGGTTTATTAATATTTAAACAACACGGTTGAGCGATTAAACCCAAACGATTCTATTGGATGATTGCTTCATTATACTAAAATACAATAGGTTCAGTGACCGTGCACCGCGTGCACAAAATTGCGTAAAGACGAACAAAAAGATAGAACAAAGACTTTAGCTGAGTTTCCAGAATCCAGACCATATCTCGATTGAGTATTGACTATGGTTTTCGTCAATTTTCGTGTGTTAACTTCTTGAGTGCCGTTACAACGCAAAATGCTATGCAACAAAGTAGCATAATGTGAAAAATGACGAAAATTATAGAGTTTTTGTATTTTTTTAACGAAAGACATTTGCCTACATATTCCAATGCACATAAAATATCTTGGTTACTTAAACTTACATCCTGCAGGTATTGCTTGATATCTTGTTGCGATAATAACTACATTTATTATATGGTTGAGCTCGATTTCAGGTCTGTACGCCAAATAACGCCCGCTGATTGGTTACGATTGATTGACCTGCCAGCGTATAAGCTGCGAGGGCAATACGCCTTTTCTGGATCGGTAAATTTTGGCGGGAAAATTTCTGAGTTGATTTGAATGGGAAAAAAAGAGATCTATCGACATCTACGTTGAAAATACCGAGTAATAAAATGGGCTGGAACATCATTATTGTTTTTAAAAGCACGGAAAATAAATGCCTAACTGATGTAAAATGAAGCCAAACATACTAGTGAAGAGGTAAGGTAAACGGCAGTTGAAGACGAAAACAGCGTTAAAACAGAGAGGAAAATTAACCAAAAGGCATATAATAAATACTTTATTGACTTCGCTTGCTCGGTCTGTACTGGGAAGTATTTGCCTTCGGTTTTATCTCACAAATCTCGCTCGGTCTATACGAAAACCTCAGCCGCAAATACTTTCTCGTACAGCTGACCACACACTCGGTTAAGTCTTTAAAGTTTGTCAAAAAAACTCGAAGTCTCTGCGACCACGTCAGCGTGCCTCATCGACATATATACAGCATGCTTACAATCACACTGTCTGTTGCTAATCACGTATTTTATGAATCAGTATTTTATGAATCAGTATTTATTTTACCCTTACCATGGTGGTTTTTGCAGTGCGTCTTGATAAAGTGCGATTCGAATTCACCAGAGTTCCAATCGAGCTACCGCCAATCTTACGAACTATTTTGTAAATACCAGAAGGAAGTTCACAAGGATAAACCAGAGAAACTGAACGAAGGCAGGGTAATTGTTTAATTTATATCATTGATTGTGCAGTTCTCGAACAAAGCCATCCAATTCACGGGTCTCCACGCGAGCAAGGTTGATTGGGAAAGAGTTTGTCCTTTTCTTATCATATAACGTCAATAATTTTTATTGTCTTATTTGGAAGAACTTTTAAAATGATAAAGTAACTTTTTTTGAAGATTTTTGCTTCTTCGCTTTGTTTTTGAAATATTTCAGTTTGTTTGATATGCAAATGTCTGGAATTTCGTCACACATGCATAATGACTTACCGGAGAAGTAAGTTTGTGTATCACGTTCATTCTCAAACGAAATCCTTTAAAATCAAGAAGTTAGGTGTTCTGCGAGAAACACACGCACATTCACACTTTAGTGTTTTCATTTCATGAAGGCAAAGATATATAACATTCTCTGATAACTTATTATGCATACATGTACGTCACGAAATTCCATACATTTACATATCAAACAAACTGAAATATATCAAAAACAAAGCGAAGAAACGAAAATCTTCAAAAGAAGTTACTTTATCATTTTAAAGTGGTTCTCCGATGAAAAAATTTCTGCTAATTTTTTACATAATCTCAAAGATATAATAGTAATTAGTAATCATGCAGAGATTCACTTCAAAATTCGTCGAAAAAAAGGTTATACTTTACGTGTGAAGTTTGTATTTTGGAGCGTCACCATTAAAGTGGCCGAGTGCGAGAAGAATGAGTCGAGTAGAGCTTATGACGTCATAGCCTCAACAAGGGTTGTTGTTATTTTCAACAAAAGGGTCATTGTTGTTGTTGAGGCTATGACGTCATAAGCTCTCCTCGACTCATTCTTCTCGCACTCCGCGGCCACTTTAATGGCGGCGCTCCAAAATACAAACTTCACACGTAAAGTATAACCTTTCTTTCAACGAATTTTGAAGTGAAACTCTGCACGATTACTAATTACCATTATATCTTTGAGATTATGTAAAAAAATTAGCAGAAATTTTTCCCTCGGAGAACCACTTTAAAAGTTCTTCCAAATAAAACAATAAAATATTTGACGTTATTGGCACTTTAACACTGTTTGCAGATGCTGCCGTTTACCTTATCACTGCACTAGCAAGTCCCGTTTCATTTGAAGATACTAGCTCTCTTTTATTTTTATTCAAATTTTCCCGCCAAAACTGATCGATCCGAAAAGAGCGTATTATCCACGCAGCTATTGGCTGGGAGGTGGCGTATCGTAGGATTCCAGACCACTCAGCAACCAATCAGCGTGCTTTATTTTGCGTGCGCGCGTGTAAAACACGAGGCGATAGTCGAGTGTTTTACTAGCTTCAGGCATTCTGGAATTCCGCGGAAAAAAATCGTGAATTCCGCGGAACTTTTGAAGTCAATTCCGCGGCTATAAATCCAAATTCCGCGGCCAAAATGGGAAATTCCGCGGCCAAAATGGGAAATTCCGCGGAAATTAAAACGATCAAAAACATTCTTTAACACATGCAATAAGCCTGGAAACAAGTTAAAATGTTTTTTTTAATAACAAAACTCAATCATTCTTTACTTACTGTAATTGTCCTACATAAATTTATAAACCTTGTGTAATGTGTCTTAATATTATAGGCCGGTTTACACGATCAAAGTTTCTGTGTTCACAGTATGCTTTGATCAAAGTGTGTGACTAAAGTACCTGAAGGATATTTACTTGCTCGCTGTTTTGCATCTATATTTACAGAAAGGTGTGATTTTTCCTTTGGATGTGGAACTTCTGACACTTTCTTTACAACAAATTTATCCATCTACAATGCTTACTTTCGCTTTTAAATTTCGCAATTTTTTTCCTGGAATTTAAATACAAACGTGGAAACGGAAGTGAAACGGACCGGAAGTACTTCCATTTTGATAAAACATTTTTGTTTCAAAGCAAAAAGTAATTTTACAGGCGTAGCAAGACATTAGTGAACGTTGCTTTGTACCAGAGTACATGTAGAGTATCAAATATTTTGTAAATTCAGGGAAAAAAATTGAAAACGATGTGCCAAAATTGAAATTCCGCGATCTTGACCAAATTCCGCGAAATTCCGCGATTTTTGGTCGATTCCGTGAAATCGCGGCATCGCGGAATTCCAGAATGCCTGTAGCTTGTTTTACTAGTTTTATTAGTTTTACTAGTTTTACTAGTTTTGCTAGTTTTACTATCATTCTCTGGCTTCTCTAGCTTCTGTAGCTTAGGGCCTGTTTATATGATCCCTGTATACCGGGATGTCCCGGTTGCCCGAGACGTTTTCATCCCTGGTTTATATGATCTCGGTACACCGGGAAGTCCCGAGTGACCGGGATGCGTGAAAATGTTGATAATAATTGATAATAATTTCTCAATGAAACAAAAAATATTTTTATTCGCATAAAAAGCATCCCAACGAATGTTTTTTTCATTTTGTCACTTTTGGGATATTTTACCAGGTTCAGACGACGTTTTAAATTTCAATTCACTTCATCCCACTGTACCGGGATGTTGCGTTTATATGGAAAAAAATCTGTACCGGTGTACCGGGATCCCAGTCAAGCGGGATATCTCGGTCTCCATATAAACACAACTGCGAAAATAACAGTAAATTATATACAAGCCGAGATCCCGGTATACCGGGACGTCCCGGTGTGCCGGGATCATATAAACAGGCCCTTAGTTTCTCTAGCTTCTCTTCTTCTGACGCTGCAGATAAAGCTTGTCAGGGTAGATATGGAGAACGAAGAGTTCCAGGCCACTCTCCACCAATCGCACACCGTGTTCGCCAAGTATCAAATGAAGGTGCACAACGATTCCCAATGCGATTTTAATCAGGTATGGAAGCATTGAAATGTACATCGACGTTCCTTCATTTTAACCCGACTCTAATTCTGTTTAAAAACGCAATGACATATTTATAAATATGCCATACACAATTACATATTTATTTGTGTTTGGTTGACGCAATTAATTTTTTACTTTGTCATCCTACAACAAAAGACGAGAAAAAAGCTCTCAATTTCCCCGTGAATTGGAATGGCTTTGTTCACTTCTAATTGACCACTGGTCAATGTGTAACGTGTAGTTGTTTTTTTGTGTAAGCCTACACAGCTATAAATTAGTTTGATGAGAGCTTTATGCCCCTAGTAATAGGTTGAATGACTGTTTTCGTTGATGTGAAATAGATTTTTACAAATTACTAAGGTTTTTTCTGAATAGTTAGCTATTTACTTGTATATTTGTAATATAATAATAATATTAATAATAATAGTAATGATAATAATAATGATGATGATGATAATAATAATTATTATTATTATTATTATTATTATTATTATTATTATTATTATTATTATCCTTAGGTGTTTTCTCAAAAGAATGTCATACCTTTTTAGATATGTTGAGCGATCTAGGTCTTGATAACAAACACCAAAATTATTGTATAAGGAGAATTATGTCTATCGCCATGAGAACAACATATTATATATTTTGTTGTAGAAATAAGGACTGGACAAATCCGGAATTACTGAACATTTAAAGATACATTTTAAATTAACTTTTTTTTCTTTTTCTATATAGTTTGTAAACAATAAATAGGTTCAAGTAGTCAATTATAAATTACCTAAATTAGTGAGATTTATAATTGTATATATATAAAGAATTTCAATAAAGTTTCCATTATTATTATTAAACAAAGTGAGACAACAAAGTGAACACTTTAGCACTGTTAAATTTGTCAATCTCTCGATTAGTTCACTTGGTGTTTTCGCAAAACAGTGTACCTCCTTTATATAGCAATGTTAAACGATGTTTGAGTTGATGTGAAGCACCAAAATTATTGTGTGAGAACAATGATATCTATTGCCATCAGAACAACTTATTATATCTTTTGCTGCAGAAATAAGCAAGGACGAATCCAGACTTACTGAACTTTTAATTTTCTTTAAGTGACTTAGTTGTGATTCAAGTAGCCGATTGTAAATTACCTCTGAGTGAGATTCACAATTGTTTGTTTAGAAAAAATTCATTTAATAAAGTTACCATTATTATTATTATATCGTTGTAGCGAACAAGGATAACAATGAATGTAAAATCATATATGTGGCTATTATAATCTGGTGCAGAAGTAATTTGAGAAATTAGACAACTACTCAGAACTGCGAGTGGAAGTAGCTAGAATGTGGAATAAAATGACCATAGTAGTACCAATTATAATAGGTGCAGCATTAGGTTCAATACCAAAGGATCTACAGTCCTACATCAAATATCTAGATTTTTCGAATATGATCTGAACATCTTACAAAATTTGGTACTACTAGGCACAACCAACATCCTCCGATAGGTGCTATAGATGAATTGAAGAAAGTCAAAAGTACCCCCTGGCTTACGTTTAATAAACCTGTCAGTGAGGGCTAATCACCGATATATAAATCTTATACCGTAAAACACAAAATATAATAATAATTATAGTAATAATAATAATAAAATCTTGCTTTTCTTTTAGTTCCAACGGTTTCTCGTGTTCTCTCCACTCGTGGTAAGTGCAGTCCGCTATCCCCACTGCCCAATCTCAAACACAACAACTCGTTGTATGATGGTTAAAAAATCAGATCATATCTCCCCTGTGCTTCGTAATCTTCACTGGTTGCCAGTGAGATCAAGGATTGTTTTTAAGATACTGATAATTACTTTCAAAGCTTTACATGTCCAGGCACCTATTTATATTACTGATTTACTAACTAAATATAAACCTACTCATACTTTAAGATCATCTAACCGAAATCTGCTACTTGAGCCAAAATCCAAAACGGTGACTCATCGAGACAGAGCATTCTCAGTTGCCGCACCAAAACTGTGGAATTCATTACCACAGGAAATTAGAAGCATTGATATTTAAAGGTGCCGTCAAGTCCGTTCTGCGCATGTCCCCGTTTCTGTTTACATCGTTTGTTTACATTGCATTATATAAACATTGAACATGAAGTATTGCGGATTTGTTTTCCACGCTTGAGCTTTTCCGCCTAAAAAGCGTGTTATAAGAAGCTATTCTGTTCCTAAATGTGGATAATATATCAAACTACCACTCGCGCCTTCGCCACCTTTAACAAATACTCGCTTTCGAACTGTCGCAAATCTATTCCGTTAAAGTTTGTTGACATATGGAGGCCCTCACGTTTGAAATATCGCACATGCGCCGAACGGACTTGACGGCACCTTTAAGTATTAAGTCAGCACTTAAGACTTTTCTTTTTTTAAATTAATAGTTTTTTCTTCATAGTGGTAATTTATATATAGGCTTTATCTTATAATGAAACTGTAATTAGTTTAAAAAAAAAATAAAAGTAACATTAAGAATATATTGTTGTAAGAGCATTGAGACTATTGTATAATACTCCTAACATGTCTTTATTATCGTTATTATTAAATGTTTTTGCTATTTCGTCTAGTTCGAGAGGAATGCTGCATCTCCTTCCACTGGTTGGGGCTCATTCCACGAGCAGTTTTATCTCGACGGAAAGTTAATCGCTGTCGGTGTTCTCGATATCCTCCCGTATTGTGTTTCCTCGGTGTATTTTTATTACGATCCTGATTACTCGTTTCTTTCTCTTGGTGTGTACTCTGCGCTTAGGTGAGAGGAACATAAGTTGAGTTATAAATTATATATATCAATAAATACAGGATATATTTGGATGCTATGAAAAATGAAGCTAAAACATTAAGGGACGGCCATCTTGAAGAGATCAGTTTTTGGATCTGCATTATTATATACCGTAGAATCTCGAAAGTAACCGTCCCCCGAAAGTAGCCGCCCCCTCGAAAGTAGCCGCTTTTTTAAACAATTACTACGAAAACTTGAAAGTAGCCGCCCCTCTTAAAGTAACCACTCCCGAAAGTAGCCGCTTCCGATGTCTATAACTATTGTATAAATAAGTTGTAACATCTGTTTAACAATTTATTTTGAATGGCATGGATTAAAACCACATGTATTAAACAGTAACATCAAAGATTCAGGAATTTCAGACAGTAGTTATAAGTTTGTCTCTGTCGTCGTTCAGACGTCCTCTTCCATTTCGGTATCTGAATATGCGGTATCGAGTACGGTAAATTATTAGCATGAGATAATAAGTAACAACTCTTATGTAATTTAATCAAAATAAAACAAAACTTTGAAACGTTGTGCAAAATGTACAGTAGTGGTTAAAACTTGACCGATGCTAAAAATAACAACCCGAAAGTAACCGCCCTCCGAAAGTAAGCGCCCATCCGAAAGTATCGCACTTAGAGGTCACTAATTTCGAAAGTAGCCGCCCCGGCTACTTTCGAAATTCTACGGTAGTTTACTGTTATGCTGCCATAGAATATTAATTGACGGTTAGTATTGGGTTGAAGGTTACGCGATTAGAGTAGTGTTTGGGTTAGGATTGTGTTTTAAATTAGGGAATATTTTTATGGAAAGTCATGCAGCCATTTCTTCCTCGACTTCCATGGTACACTGTTGTACCAGTTGCGAATACTCACTATCAACCAACTAGTGGTCTATTAGAAATTCGGCATTCTGATTGGCTGAGCTATACTATGGTCTATTGGTGATAGATCACTAGTAGCGTTGTCCAATCACAAACCTTAATTCTTATACTGGAATATCAGAAGCCACGAGTGAAAACATTGGCTCGAAAGTAATGGAAAATTGTTCAGTTTGACATTTTCGAATAAGAAAATGAATTCGCTTATGCCTATATGGAGTATATCTACACCAAATTTGAAGCAAAGCAATTATATAATCTCGTTTTTTTGTGAGCGATATTGTTTATCATGTGCCATCGAGCTACTCTACGATTTGAATGGGGAGACTTCTACAAACAAAAAGGTGAAACAATGTGGAACAATGTTTGATAAGACTTTGATACTAAAACAATTAGACAACTCGCCCTCGTTGTCTAATTGTTAAATATACTTCGCGCATTAATTTTTTGAGATTTGTTATCTGTGTGTATCTGTGATCTAGGAGTTTGTCGTATGCTGCTGTTTTATCTTTCTTTATTAGTTTTATTTAATTTTTTCGTATTAGAGAACTACAATTCACGAGAGAATTAAACAAGACTTCTGCCCAGTTACAGCATTACTATATGGGTTTCTATGTCCACTCGTGTCCAAAGATGAATTACAAGGTATGTCTGTCCGTCTCTTCATGCGTCTCGGCATGCATCGTCTCCCTTTATACCTCAGCCCACAACCAGAACTTTTTATTACCTTCTTAAACAGGGAAAATACAGTCCATCTTACCTTGCTTGTCCCGAGACCTATTCCTGGATCCCGATCGAGAAATGCCTTCCCAAATTGGACATCGCGAAATATTCCCGTCTTGACGAAACAGACAAAGGTTTGTCATCCCTGCCTTCCTTCAATCATGTTGATGAATTTCAACTTTAAAATCATTTCGTAAAAAGATGGTATCTTTTTCATCGGAGCTGAGTACTTGACACAGCTCCCCCAAGTTCCTAAATGAAAAGTAAGCCATGGACTAGCTAGGTATTTTTGGTCTCCATTGTGATATTTCATCCGCTTTTTCGTTCCAGAGGATGCAGTAGTTGATATTGATACTGTTCTAGTTTTTAAACGTGGACTGATGGTTTATGGCGTAAGTGTTGCTGCTACATGACTTTACCTAAAAAAAAAAATTGCTGTGCTTTCTGGGGTACTTCGGCACATTTTTTTAATTTGGATCAATCTCCTTCCTTGTACCCAAGCGCCAAAGGGGGTGAGTGCGCGAGGAATGATGGGATGGGTGCGCTTTGTGGAGCGCTCACTGATTTCTAAATAAAGACTGGATCGAGCAACCATTGTTCAGAAAATGAGGCCGGAAGTAGCTCGTGGCGGCCATCTTGTTGGGACCACGTTATATAGTTTTACTATAGGCGATAGAGATTATCTTTCTCATCTTTTAAAGTGCCACTACGATGAAAATTCACCCCAGTCTTTTGGATTTTCTTTAGCATAGAATAGTATTTCAGGGTCGAAAGTAATCATGGATGTAAAAAAAAACTAAAAAATGGTATTTTGAAGTAAGTATTTTGAGCTCTGAAATCACTATTATTTAGGCCACCATTACTAAAAACGTGTTCCAAGTGAGCCCGCAATTTCAAAAGGAAATATTGTTTGTGACGTCAGATTCTCAATGCTACGCCTGAATTTCGGTCGAGGTTATTTGTTTTCTTGTTTTTTTCGAGAAGTAGATGGAATGTCCAGCCTTTCAGACGAAGAATTTGAAAAAACGACCTTGATTTACTTGAAGAATTAGCCACGTGGAGTCTTCGCGTTGAGAATCTGACGTCACTTCGTTACGCTGGTCAAGAACATGAACGATTAATGGCGGACATAACAACTCCAGATTCGGAGTAAGAAAAATAATACATGCCATCGTCGAATCGCAAAACGGTTTCGACCAAGTAATATTTAGCAGCTCTGCTTTATAAATACGTAAAAATATCGATAGGTAAAAATTTGATCGTAGTGGCACTTTCAGATGCTGAAATGAATCAGTTGTCCAAGGTTTTCCCGTAATTTAGAACACAAACTACGGCTCCAGCCAGTATTTCGCATCCTGCAAACAGGTGTTGTTGTTGTTGTTGTTGTTGTTGTTGTTGTTGTTGTTGTTGTTGTTGTTGTTGTTGTTGTTGTTGTTGTTGTTGTTGTTGTTTTTCTCCGACATACAAAAGCTCCGCAGCTTTGATGCTTAGACGTAGGGAAATTCTGTCTTTAAAAAAGAAAACTCGTGAATATAAATATATACAAAGAACTTTCTGTGTAGTAATCTATATGTATTTGTTATAACCGCAGGTTTACAGGTCACTGTTTGGTTCAAAACATGACAACGAGGTTCGCGAATATGCCCAACTGATTGGACCAAAAGTGGCCGCTAGTTTGGCTCTGTACAGAGAATAAATGCGGCAAATGAATATTCGCTAGTTTGGCTCTGTACAGAGAATAAATATGGCAATAAATGATGGATTAGGGAGACTGTTCGTGAATATATGCATGCACGTTAAATTTGGCACATGCAGGCGAAAGGACAAACAGG
Source organism: Chrysogorgia sp. JL179-B06 (assembly GCA_035772405.1). Taxonomy (NCBI): domain Eukaryota; kingdom Metazoa; phylum Cnidaria; class Anthozoa; order Scleralcyonacea; family Chrysogorgiidae; genus Chrysogorgia; species Chrysogorgia sp. JL179-B06. The sequence goes on from JAYKKM010000085.1 coordinate 1,287,827, forward strand.
ACAGCTGGGACCGAGAGGGATCTTCAAATATCCTTTTCATCCCTAATCAGGGAAAGTAAATTCTCTTTAACTCGGCGAAAGCTACAGACTGGTAGTTGAAAGCTCGTTCATGAAAAGTATTATTATATGCAGTGGTTTGATTCGTGAGGGTCTTAACGCAGCTTTTCTGCAGTCTATTTATGTATTGCTGCCGACCCTCAGCGAGGCAGCACACTAATCGTGACTTGGGTCCCTGTGTTTCGTGTCCAGACCTCTTCGCGGAACTATGCAAAGCGAACATAGACTCAGCACAGTGGATGTCCTTCTAGATGGATATCTGTCCAGTTTTATGACGTTTTGTGACGTAGGTTTCAGTTTCGGATATTATTAGAAGGGTATTCCCGTACGTTCGTTTGTTCGATTTGAAATATGACCGCTCGAGACGCGGACGAGTCGTGAACGATCGCGTAGGGGACTGATACAGACACGTGTCACTAGTTTTTGTCATGTCAGTTTAGTTATGTCACTGACAGTGAGGCTCACGAACTCATTACAAAAGAATTTTCAACCACTAACATGTAATTGTAATGATTAGTTAAACTTTTCAATTGTTTTTGTCTGATCGACTCTGATGATCAGCCAGAATGAAACTGTACTACTTTTTTGTTGTGTTTTCAGTTTTGTTCATTATTCGAAATAATTGTTATCTTGTAGTACAATATTCTGACTAAATAAAGATTCCTGGGAAAATCCAGAAACTTTATTTCCTTAAAAAAATTCCTTAAAAACTATTGAAAAGATCAAAATTAAGGAAATTGGCATCATGTGTGTACCCTATAAGCCACTGCGCATCACGTGTTCTGCGTCGGCATAAAACTTATTTCAATTCATAACATCAGGCAAAAACCACAATAGACAATTGCATTTCTATTTACACTTGCAAATTCGTGATACTGAATTCCTCAGCCTGATGTTATGAATTGAGATAAGTTTTATCCCGAGTCAAAATGGTCGTCTTAGAGGCGCATGCGCCTATAAAATTTCGCATATAGGCGCACCTTTAAAGTGCCCCTAACCTCAAAATTTTTTATTGTCTTATTTGGAAGAACTTTTAAAATGATAAAGTAACTTCTTTTGAAGATTTTCACTTCTTCGCTTTCTTTGTGAGATATATCAGTTTGTTTGATATGCAAATATCTGGAATTTCGTCGTCATATCAACTCAACAACCTCGTGTCCAGGCTCTTTACGCGGCGACAGCTTGCCAAATATGGTCAAGCGAGTCAATATGATAATTTTAACGCGTCAATATGACTTCGTTGTCATGGTTATGGCGACGACAATCATATCTTCTTTGTTGACCTCAGGCATTTCGTAATTCTTGACTGGCTAGCACGCAAGATATTTTTCATTTTTTAAATAAATAATAAAACAATTATTGAACTCGGTTTTCGCGTGATATGAAGAATTATCATGCCCTCAGTTTGCCGTTATCAACCTCAGCCTGCGGCTTCGGTTGATAACGGCAAACTTCGGGCATGATAATTCTTCATATCACGCTCAACCTCGTTCAATAATTGCTAAATGTTATATATCTTTGCGTTCATGAAATAAAAACACTAAAGTGTGAATAACACGTGTGTGCGTTTCTCCCACAACACCAAACTTCTTGATTTTAAAGGTTTCGTTCGAGAATGAAAGAGATATACACATTTCTCCAATAATGCATGTAAAGTACGGTATTCTGTTCCTGTCTATCAAACTCGCAGGTTTTGATCGTTTAAAGGCGCATGCGCCATTATCCATGTGTGTATTTCAAACGCCTTGCCGCCACTCCTATCGTGTCACGTTTATATCCCTGAAGTGTTCACTTATTGCGAGTACCTGTCAAAAGGCTCTAAAAAGCGTTAAGATTTTAAAATTAAAAAAAATCCTTTGGCCATATGTTAGTTCAATATCTAAACTACCCAAATACCATTAAAAAAATTTTTTTTGCTAAAATTTCAGGTTAACTCCCCCTTAAAACGTTGATTTATAATAATCGCGTGTCACATTCTACTCTTGAAGCGTTGACGTATAACGTTTGAGTTTAATGCAAAAATAGGTCGACATTGGGGGACATTGGGAGGGTGTCAATACCGTAATACCGCACAAAAATTCCGAAAATACCGCATCACCGCATAAGAAAAATTTAAATACCGCATACCGCGAAAAAACGAGGAAACCTCGTTTCGATTTTGTCGCAAATGTCGCGACCAAGTCATGGTCGCCGATGTATATTTATCCATGTGTGAATTTCAAAAGTAATATTCAAATGGTTTAAACTTTTATATACGCATAAAAAACGCATGACTGGATATGAAAAGCGGTATGAAAAGCGCAGTTGTAAAGTGACTAAAGTCGATCATTTAGATGTGAAGAAGACAAAAATATCCTTACCGTAACAACTCGGGCAGTATCTTGTAGAAGTTGGTTGAAAACATCAAAGGTCGCGAAGGTCAAATTACATACCAGCAATACGGCTTTTAGTCTTTAAACAATTACGTAACAATTAAATTACGGCGCACACCGCAGAACTTGACAACACCGTAATACCGCCATTTTAGATATTTTTCCCGCAACACCGCAGCCGAAAGAACAAAATCCCGCAAACCGCAGGATTTGAGTTCACCGCAACACCGCCCAAAAATAGGCCGATACCGCAAATCCCAATGTCCACCTCTTCGCGCAGATATCAGATATGTCTAACGGCTTGTTGCTCAATCTAACAACAAAAAAACGCATTACAGTTACGCTTGATAAGTGATAAGCATGTATTAAACTGTTTCCATGTATTATGGTGGCCGCTGGGTTTACACGCTTAAAGAACGAGGAATAAATATGTGACAGTGTGAGAACCTTTTTAATGACATTGTCATTGCCATAAGCTTCCGCGTTCTCTTCTACCACGTAAGAACCAAAAATCTTATAACCATAGATCCGATAGACTATTCTCTGTCCCTTTTAGTAAGACGAACCGTTTTAAAAACTGTTTAATTAATGCTTTTGTTTATAACTTAAATTCGATTTTTTTAATGTCATTTTGAGATATTCATGTAAAATTGGTTTTAGAATGTTGTTGTTAGATTTTTTAGTAATCGTCTTTTCAGTGGTTTATTTATATTTATCATCATGCTAGTCGATTTTCTCAATAAAGTTTTCAAGTATCGTATTACATTTGGAATCACTCCAAATAGGTAGTGAATACCGAAAGAAAGGTAGTGAATACCAGTAGTGAATACCGAAAGATTTAAAAATTCCTTTGTAAATAGGTTGATTTTTAAATATCAACTAGCTTTTAAGTAGTAGAATTTGTAACTTTTATTATCTTTATATAATAATTGAACTTAGGGATATAATGTATGATAGTTTTTATACATAATTTGTATTTAATCATTGTGAATAAAGAGAATTTGAATTTGAATTGAATTCGAAAACATTTTCAAAATATTTTTCGTTTGTTTCGTTTTAAATAATTCGCTTAAATCTGGCGAATCCAGTGTTATAGATTTTGTTTACTGAGAATGTTAAGATTCGTTGTTTTACTAGGAAATGTGTAAGGGTATATACTCAGTTATATTACCAAACCTTTTTGGAGTGGGTGAAGTTTGTCGCTCGCTCGCTTTGATCATGTTTATTATTATACGAACGAAACGCTCCACGGAATTTGTAAATCTCAAGATATTTGGACATTTATCAAAACAGCAAACAATCCAATCCAAAAAGAGAGAACGCTAGAACTTGACTAATAGCCCTGGTGAATCGAATTTAATATGAGATGCAGTAAACCAATGAATGAATGAATGTTATAATAGCTAAGCTAGGACTACAGGACAATCGGTGAGTCATTAGTCATTGTCAGATGCCGCCGTTCATAATTTTAATGGGATCACTCGTTGTATGAACTAAATACTGTAAAATGTATAAATGGATTTATAGATTATCGCGGCTGGATAGTTTTGCTGTGAGGGCTTAGCCCTCGCTGGGAAAATGACTTTTTTAGATTTTGCTCAACTAACCAAAAGAATATAGCTGAATATAGCACTAATATATACAGCATGACACTATCGATTATTTTCAAGTCTGCATTTTAGACCTGACGTTCAACAGAAGCTGTGGTGACCGGAATAAGCTTTAGCCTTATGACCTCGTCTTGTGATCCGTATTTCGTCCTGACAGTAAAAATCCAGCCATCAAACAATTGTACGACAGGATTTTAAAGGGGGGGCGCCCGTGGATCCGCCACTGTTTGATGCATCAGTGGTTTGATGTTTGGTTTAAACATCGACATGTACGATAATATCTTCTGTCATCGCACAAGTATTGCTTAATAGTATGCCGAAACGTATAGCCAATTAAAACTTAGTATAACTTTACTTGGCAGAGAGAAATGTCTAGTTACCATGGCAACATAGTGTGTTTCATTGCTATTTGTTCTCGTATTATGTTTAATTTTCATGGTTCCTACTTATCCTGATACATCTTTCAATGTTTCTCATGTAAACACGACAACGAGAAAGAACAGAGGTGATATTTGATGCTGGTGTACAGGTAATGATTTAAAAGTTGTGTTGTTACACCGTAGGCACATTAAAATGCGAATCAAAACTGTACTTGGTCATCATCAACATCAGTGTTGGCAGGTTCACGGCTTCCATGAGCTTTCTTTGTCTTCTGCGTGTCTCTTGCGTGGGGTCTTCTCTCCCGACGAATCTGCTCTCGAGTTCCAAGGTCTAATTTTTCGTAGATTGTGACCAATCCACACTTTACCAATCCTGGCCAGTACTTCGTCGTTGGAGACGTGTTGTTTGTCACCACTTTCGAAAGCTTATAGTCTTAGTTCTGATATCTATATCCCTGAGAGTCCAGCTTTCTGCTGTAACGCCACACTCCATATCAACGACTTTATCAACTGTTTCCTGGTCCCAGTGCTCATCTGACTGGCTGTTGCAGAACTTTGCGGCTTTTGTGATGGATCCCAAGTAGCAGAAGCATGACACGTTTCTTTTTTTTGTGATGGATCCCAAGTAGCAGAAGCATGACACGTGCTCAATTTCAGTACTACTATCCGTTTACTACTTGGCCTATAGCTCATGCTTGGAAATTCTCATCACTTTCGTCTTCTTGTCTCGTTGAGGTGTTAAACATCATCAACGAGCACGAGCTCTTACGTTTCGAATGAAGTCAAAGGCTCTCCGCTCTTCTGCGTGAGACAGTGAAACCTATAAACGGCTTTCGAAGGGCTTTCGCTCTCTGGCGAAGGGTCTTTTGTAGCTCACCGTGAAACATCCTCAGCTCACTATGTTGACGTGTTGCACCAAGCTTTTGTTGTTTTTGATTCGTCTTGTAAACACCGCGTTACTCTAATCTATTTATACTATATTGCTGCAACGCCTTTTTCGTTAAACGTTATATTCATTAATACATATACTATACTTTCCCGTACAGACCGATCTAACGAAGGTTACTGATGAGTAATTAATTGGATGGGTTTTTGTTCGTGATTTCTTCGTCGTTTCTAGAACGCTATTTTGTTTTGCATGCATGTTGGCGGTTTATATGTTTATATTCGCTTGTTTTTAAACACAACTTCGTGTGTGTTCGTTTAACTTTTTGCTTAAAGTTTTCGAGACAATGGACGAATTACTCCCTAAAGCAATTTTCTGCTAATTTTTCCTACATACTAAATGTTATTTTTTGTTCAAATAGTCCATTTATCTCTGCCACGCGTTCTGTTATCTCGCCTTCCGAGATAGCATCATCGTATAGCCGCCATATGACTAAATTCTCTCACGCACTTCGTCAACTCGAAGGACCAATATAACCGGACCAAATACTATACTTATATAGATTCTACATGAAGTGAATGGTTGAATGCCAAAATATTTTATGATTTGAGCTAATTTGATGTTGATGTTGTACGAAATGCTAATGGTTGTGTCGTCAAATCGCGGTGAATTTGCCTTCCTTTTCTCTTCTATTTCTGTATGGTTGAGGGTTTGAGTGAAAAAGTTGATAAAATCTCTAGTGTAGAGATCCCTATTGCTCAAGCAGCAGAATATATTATATCCGAAATGACAGAACAGAGTGGACGTTACACTCATGATTAGCATTTCGGACAGATATGCCGTTCTCTTCAGTATTGTTCGTTCATTCGGTTACGTCATCCTTCGACCAGGCGTGTGGTCCGGGATGTGTTGTACAGTAGATTTTCACACTGTGCGATCCTTCATTGCTGTTTCCAGGTCTCTCAGTTCAAGTCCTGAATCACGGGCGATGATATCGGGGTAGGTTAGTTTCCTTGAGCGGACAGTTCCTCTTGGTCTCCAGAGGAGGAGAGAGGAGATGACTTCTCCTTCAGCTTTGCTACAGTGTCCGGCAAACTGGAGGCGCTTTTGACGAAGTTCTGCGAGATAGGTTACGTACTGAATACGCTTCTCATAGTTTGCATTAATGACAAATTGTCTATAGGAATTGTAGGAATTTAATATAGCTAAACTGCGACTCTAATGGGTCTCCGCTCGGAGGTTTGTTTTTATAAAAAGCTGCTAAAATTCCATCATCAGTGTAATTCCACCAGTGAATGCCAGGGGACAGGTCGTTGATAATATAGTTGAATTTCCGACCTATTTCTCCAAATGCTGAAAATTGTATTCCTAAGATTCACATTTTGCATGAGTAGTATAGACCGCACCCCCTGGCCCTCCACGAATCAGAATATTCTTACGGCGCTCATGTCTGACCGCGACGGGTACTTCATTGGGACAGCTACCTGCTTCAGAACTAAGGATAGGGGTATCTAGTACGTATTCCTTATAAGGAGGCGCAAATAGAAGGCATTGACGAGCAAATAGAGTGAATTAACGAGCAAATAGCTGACACGTCCTCCTAGTTAATTGGATTGTAACCGACCCCAAAACAACAAAAGGTCCTAACCCTTTGGCAAACGTTTTCTTGAGAAATAAACCACCCCCAAAGCTATAATAGTTAAATGATCTATTTACAACATGCGTACAGCTTTATCCCGGTAGCTAACTTAGTTCTCTTTAAAAGCGCTGATAATCGAACATGCCCAAAAATATAATTTTCGTAATACGGATACCATCTTGTAAACAAAAACATGAACTTTCGGCTCAATCGGCTGTCTTCGACGAACG